>OX459115.1:40250352-41450352 GCA_949775065.1 Brachyopa scutellaris | reverse complement strand
TAGCTTACCATTTCATTTTGGAACGATGGCACGGAACACAGTCGTCTTTAAAAATCACATCGTGTGCCTCCGAGAAATGCCTTTTCATTGACGGTAGGAAATTATTCATTAAAATATTTTTGTAAACTCTCGACTTTACAGCTCCTTTTACGAAGCATAAATCTCCAACTCCATAGTAGGTAAAACATCCCCAGAACATTTGGCCGGCTGGATGTTTCACTGTTCGCTGATTTTCCCTTAACCGCTCTCTAGCGCTTCGTACTGAATTCCATCTAATCCGAGATGCTGAATTTGCTCTAATCGGAGAATATAACGTTCCTCCAATCAATTTCTATCCAGTTTTCATATTTGTTTACCCAAATTAGCCGAGATTTCATCATTTTAGGTGTCAACATCGGTTTTTTATGGGGTGACGAGCCATTAAACCAAATCCTCTCAGTCTTCGACGCACTGTATGCACACTGATTTCAGTTCCACAAACTCTACTCTTGTTTGTACAGCTGTTTGAAAACGGTTCCTCAATGAACCGATCATCTGCGGGAAATCTTACGAATTCCTCCTGTTTTTTGTTGCCATTCAGCTGTTCCCCTAAGTGTTTTTTTAATAGTTTACTTTACTTTCACAATTCTTAATTTTTACACCAACGCTGATCACTTCAAAAACTATAGTGACTTTGAACGACTTGAGGCACACTTTCTATGTACCCCAAAAGGATGAATGTAATACAAGAAAAAAATCTGCTGGTGTTGCACCTTCCGTGCTCGCTACTATATTTTGATTTTTGTCGTTGCTTATAATTCACAGTCGGTGTTTTTTTCTAGATATTCTTATTATTCACGCCCTAGCTCTCAGGGTAGGGCTCTTGAGCTTAGTAGTTTTAAATTACGAGTATTAACTCACTGCGAATACTCGCCTATCTTAAAGATACGAAAACCTCAAAAAAAATTGACATTTATAGCAAGTGACATTCGGTATGTCACGAATTATGCAATTTAAGAGTTTTTTTTTTTTTGTAAATCGGAACAGATCCTGAGTAATTCTCAAATTTAGTTACATTTGAAACGTTTACGATCTGAACTGCTGAATTTATATACTCGTAGTACAATACTAAGGTTGGTGCCTTCTGAAATTGGGTGACTTATTTTCCAGCGAGTCAAATACATTGCGACAGCGGTAGTGTATCTTCTGATCACTTGCCTGTTAACTCTGAAATGACTGACGCAGTTATACGGGTTTTAAAAATTAGATAAGTGAGTCTCAATAAAGCTGAGCAGTTTGTATGAACTTTGTAAAAAAGTAAACGGACACAGATTAAATTCTTCATATAAGTGAGATTTTCAATTAAACGGGTTTCAATAAGCAGGTTCGACTATAACTAGTAGTATAAGTTTTACCAGTATTGCTCGTCTAAATTTTAATATTGTATTCTACACCTAGCCATTGCTGTTTTTCCCACTGTCCATGTAGCTTACAATGTATGACACTTAAGATATAAGCCCAAAGACGAGTTCTACGCCCTTACCATACTTCTGAAAAGTTCTCGTTCTCTGAAATACTGAATTTGGTTTGAGAGTTTCAGGATAAACGCATTTCCTTTCTGTCCTTATTCTTCTTTCTTCCATCTACTTACGTTTCGTGTTCTAATTTCAGCATTACCAGCGTAACAAAATATTTTATGGATTGGCTCCGAATAACATCATCACCATAACTCTCATTTAAAAATTACAATTTTTCACATTGTTTTTTTTTTCTCTTTTTTTTAATTTCAGATGCTGGCCATGTGTTTGCTTGCCATACTGTATGGATTCCTGTCAGAATGCCAATCATTATTGTCCGAATTGTAATGCATTCATTGGAACCTATCAGAGCTAAAGAGAAAGAAAAATACAGTTTATTGTTTTTGAATTTGAAAATTGTTTAATATTCGTAAAGATTAATACAAAATAATTAATATTTTGATAACTTTTGTATTGAAAAAAAAAATTAAAATGAAATTCGTTAAAAGAAAGTCCGTAGAATATTTTAAGTTATTTAAATAAATTAAATAAATATATGCATTTTTATTTATATTATTAACATCAAAATTTGGGTTTACTTACTTACTTACTTAGTTGGCGCTACAGCTCGAGGTCTCCATCTCATAAACGTCAACAATCAGCGGTTTATCCGAAAACTCTCCGCGTGAGAAAGAGACTTATAAGTGTCGCATTAACTTTATCAGTAGTGCCCAACACGTAGCTCGCGGGAGCCAGGTAGCCTGGTAGCATGTTAGGATTTTCAAAACAGCCCTTGAAGCAATACCAGTTGGGCACCACTGGACTATATAATCAGTGTACGTACCCAGACAAAAAAAAAATCAAATTTTAGATTCCAAGTCCACTACGAAATACATTATTACACTATCTTAATGAATAACATCTAGTCGAAGTAAACATATGTATATATAGTCCAAAAAAAACATAGGTTTCAAAGAAACATATCGGGGGCCCTACTCTGTATTTCGTTTCGAAAGTCAATCCTATTCGAAATTGCTTTTCGTTTCGTTTTTGAATTGGTACTCTGTAACACTTTCGGAATGTAAAAAATACTACTAGATGGTTTTTCCACTGAAGAATTTTTTTTTTGTCGAGTCTCGATATATTTCTTATGAGATATGTAAAATAAATAAACCGAGAATAGGAGGAAAATATTGTTATGAAATTTAAATGAAGAATTTAATATAATAAAAAAGAAAAATGTATTCTGTTGCACTTCGGATGGACGAAGAAAAATATTAAGAACGGATTGAACGGACAATTTTACGGGACAAATCATAAATTATTGAAAAAAGGTAAAACTCGGTTTGTACCAATGATTCATATCACCATTACTTATCATTTATTTCGTTTTGTTCAGAACTTTCGCATTTCGAAGGATGCTTTTTTGTATGTTTTGAATTGCATACGAGATGAATTTCCTTCTCCTTTGGGATCCACTGGAGTTCCTGTAAATTTAAAATACCCGATGATGCATCATCGAACAGCATTGAACAGTAACATGGAGAACATAATGATGCCTACTCCAACATTGTTAAGAGAATACGAGAGCAAATCACAAATAATTTAATAAATCAATAAACACAAAAAATAGAGACACAAATTTATTTAGATTTAATAATTCCTAAAAATTAACTGTGCTTTGGCTAAATCGGGATGTGCACACATGAATTGCTTGCTTATAATTGTTATCATCACAAAGATTTTCTTAAAAACTTGCATTTTCAGGTACTTTAAAATCCTTCCGTTAGCGAATTAGTTGTAGAAACAAATTTTCCGTTTTTCAATGCTTTTGACATTAGGAAACGAGTTACAGAGTACCAAATTCCCACTTTCGGAAATGTAAATCCGAAAGTAGTAGATTTCATTCCGCTATCGAAATAGAGAGTACAAAATATTCGTTTTCGGAAAATTTCACTTTCGAAACGAAATACAGAGTAGGGCCCCGGGTCTATAACTTAATTCGTGCGGTTTTTTTTCTCAAAATTTGAACGTTTATTTAAGAAAAACATGTACAATAGTATTATTCAAAGTATTGCCCATCTGAAGCTATGACTTTTTCCCATCTTTCTGGCAATTTGTGGATCCCATCCCAAAAGAACTGAGCCGGATTGGCAGCCAAGAATGAATCAAGCCAATTACAATTCCGAAAGTGGAATTTTGATACTCTGTAACTCGTTTCCTAATGTCAAAAGCATTGAAAAACGGAAAATTTCTTTCTACAACTAATTCGCTAACGGAAGGATTTAAAAGTACCTGCAAATGCACGATTTTTAAGAAAATTTTAGTGATGATAACAATTTAAACAAGCAAGCCATTCACGTGTGCTTTATTTTTTGGGTTTATTGATTTAATAAATTATTTTTGATTTGCTCCCGTATTCTCTTAGCAATGTTCTCCATGTTGCTGTTCAATGCTGATTGATGATGCATCATCGGGTATTTTAAATTTAGAGGGACTCCAGTGGATCCCAAAGGAGAATGAAGTTCATCTCGTATGCAATTGAAAACATACAAAAAGCATCCTTCGAAAGACGAAAGTTCTGAACAAAACTAAAATAATAAATTATAAGTAATGGTGATATGAATCCTTGGTACCAACCGAGTTTTACCTTTTATCACCTTTTTCAATAATATTTGATTTATCCCGTATAATTTTCCACTCAATCCGTTCTTAACTTGTTTTTTCGTCCATCCGAAGTGCAACAGAATACATTTTCCTTTTTTATTATATTAAATTCTTCCTTTAAAATTCACAACAATATTATTCCTCCTATTCTCGGTTTATTGATTTGACATATCTCCTAAGAAATATATCGAGACTCGACAAAAAAAAATCCTTAAGTGGGAAAATCATCTAGTAGTATTTTTTACATTCCGAAAGTGTTACAGAGTACCAATTCAAAAGCGAAACGAAAAGCAATTTCGAATGGGATTGACTTTCGTAACGAAATACAGAGTAGGGTCCCTGATGTGAACCGTATTTCAGTGAGGGCGTTCTGCATCGACCGGAACAAATGGTAGTCAGAAGGGGCAAGGTGTGGGCTATAAGGCGGGTAGGGTAAAACTTCCCATCTACTGTTTTCCAAATAGTTCTTACCCGGAATAGCAACGTGAGGCCGAGCGTTGTCATGATGGAAAATTATTGCCTCGTGTCTGGTCGCATATTCCGGGCGTTTCTCGGCTACTGCTCTCTTCAAACGGATTAATTGCGTTCGGTAGCGTTGTCCATTGATGGTTTCACCCGGTTCTAGCAGGTCATAATACAGCACACCCTTCTGATCCCCCTTTTTTGGCTGCCCAGGAGGTTCATCGTCTTCCAAGCCAAAATCACCACTGTTAAATCGTGCAAACCACTTTTGGCACGTTTGCTCAGCTAGCGCATGTTCACCATAAACTTCCACCAAAATACGATGACTTTCGGCAGCAGTTTTCTTCATATTAAAGTAATGAAGAAGAACTCTCCGCAAAAACACTTTATTAAGTTTTAAAATTATTGTTATTTACGCTTCAAATGAATGACATATATACTGAAATGACGTACAGTGACAGTAGCTTTCCAACGCATGTTCCAATGGAATAATAACAATGGAATAAAACAATTTACGCCATCTCTTAGCAAACCGCACGAATTAAGTTATAGACCCAATACTTAACTTAGTTCTTTGACAATCCGCAAAGTCTGCACTGTCAAAACGACAAGTGCAATTCCAACGTGTTTGTTCCCATCAACATCGAAAAAGCTTTGCAACAATTTGCACTGAAGCTCACCCACATCAACACAAGATAATTTTATTTTCTATGTAGAACCAATGAACAGATACAGCAAAGCATCAATTTATTCCCAGAAGTTCTTCAGTTATCGTGCTGTTAACATTCCTTTCTGCGGGTGCTCCGTTTTGGTTTTTTTTTTCTTAAATTGTGAGTTTTGTTCATCCTTCTTCTTTGCTTGTTTTTTTTTCTTATGTTCTGTGCTCTGTTATATTCAACAGTGTTGATGCTGACTCATATTATTTATGGTTCTGAATCTGAGTAAACAAATACTTGAAATGTGCTTTAGTGAAAATAATATGTAAACATAAACAGTTTTTGTACGTGTGCGTCAAACATTTTCGGAAGTGGTCGAAAAATTTTCAATTTTTTTTTATCGAATATACAAGTTGAAATCTGTGTTCCAAATTTTTTTTGTTAAAGAAAAAGAGTAAATAAATTTAGAAAAAATCAAAAATGATAACAATTTTGAAAAACGATGCCAAATTAAGTTATTGATTTATTCATTCGACTCTGTACATACCAGTTTTAGACTTTTGATGATGTGCATGTGATAATATGGTGAAATGGGAATGTGCTGTTTACAAAGTAATCAAAGAGATTTTTCTTAAATTGACTCATTGTGTTTAGCAATCATGTGTAAGGGGGAAGCCGGTTCTATAGGCGAACCGCGTGAACAAGCAATTGTCGACTTCTCATTAAATACCTACAGTTGACTCTTCCTAAGTCGAATTATCACGGGATACCAAGATTTGTTCGAGTTAGAGAGATTTTTGGAAAAATTCGAGTAATAGACGTTTGTTTAATAAAATAAAGGTTAATGTACTGACATAAAAGTTAACAAAAAAATATAGCTTCTTAAAAAATTAAAAAAATAATAATAAAATAAAGACTCATGAATTCATCAAAACAAAACAAAAATATAAAATAATAAAATAAAAAACTTGTTTAAAATTAAATAACATCACAACAAAAAAACGTTACTTAAAACAATTTGTTATCCTTGATTGGGTCATCACAGGTAGAGTGTCTGTTTTTTTAAAAAATTACTAGTTTAAAAAGACAATTTTGAACTTCACTTTTTATGGAAGTACCAAGAATATGAATGGGAAGAAACATGACGAGCTGACGATGATGGCACACGTGATGCTACCAGGGATGGAAAAGTCGATAAAATTGTATCGAATTCGATACAAATGATTTTGTTCGAGTACAAAAGTACAATTTGCCTTAATTCGATACAATTTATCAATCATTGAATATAGAGCACTCTTGCCGACTGCAATTCAGCAATTGTAAAATTTCTCAATTTTAGATTTTTGGACTGAAATAAATTTAATAAAGAATGTGTCATGTGTGTAATGAGTTCATGTTTGGAAATATTTATAAAATTGCTCAAGGCGTTCTCTCTATTCCACATTCATCATGTCAAAACCGACTTCAAATCGAAACTTGCTCTGCTTTAATCTAAAGCTAAACACAAAACTTAATTAGGAACACATCCTATATTCCTGTTATGACTTTAACGTAAGTGGCAATATTTCGAACCCAAATGTGGGCCTGATGAGCGCATAGACCAAACCATGAACTGAGCCTGTGTATAAACTAAAATATTTTTGCTTGTAAGGTTTTGTTATAAAGTTATTAATGTTTATTTATGCTAATGTATTGTTCATTTATTTTTGAAAATAAAATATTTTGAGTTCCCTTTATGCTATTTTTTCATTCGTGAAATAGTATTCAATACAATTGGATTCATTTCAGTACAATCTTAAAACAGTTTTAAGTACACCTTAAAAATGTAATCCCTTGATGCTACACACATGTATTTAGGGTATTGAAGTGTGTAGGTACTTGATGGTTAGTAGTTATATACTTAAATACGAATTCCGAAGGGGTAATGTATTTTGATTTTATTTTGTGCTAAATAAACAAAATTCGACTTAAGGGGTGAAAAAAGATGTCAATAACCGAGAGAATATATTCGAGTTAGAGATAATTTCGACTTAGAGGGAGTTCGACTTAGAGAATGGTGTTTGTATGAAAAATTGAAGGGAATGATAAACTATGGTGAAAAAAATCGAGTTAGAGAGAAATTCAACTTAGAGAGAGTTCGACTTAGGGAGAGTCCACTGTATTTGGGTTTTCTACTAAACAGGGTGTTTCCAAGTTAACCCTCTAACACAGTGGTTCCCAACCGGTGGGGCATGCCTCCCAGCGGGGCACGGAGACTGTAAACGGGAGGCGTAGACAGAATTTAAACTGTGAATTTTGACGCAGAGAGCACAAGTGTAAATGTTGAAGTCTTCAAGTCTTTACAACTACAGTTTGTAGAAATCTCCATCTCTCTTTGCTTAAAGCGGGAAGTAATACTAAAGGCTGCAAAACATTGCTGGTCCGTGTTTGGGGCTCATTTCAGCAATTATTTATTTATACGAGTAAGGGTTTTCAGCTCTCCTCCTCATGAAAAGCAAGCAGAGAAAGAGACTTGACGCTTCAACTGACATTAGAATTGCACTGACGAAAATTGCACCCAGAATCATAGAACTGGTGAAGAAGATGCAAAAACCACCTGTTTTACATACCCAATAAATCGTAATAAATAAAAATACGTTTTTCAAAATATGTGTATACAAGAATATATAAAATGTTCGATGTATTAAATTTAGTAATATTTATTCGACTGGCATGACATTTTCTAATTTGCCATGGGGGGGCATGTGGCGAAAAAGGTTGGGAACCACTTCCAACAGATAAGGCTATAAACCCCATTTAATTTGAAACAAAAAACATTTCGCGCTCAATCAATACTTACAGCCTTTTGGAAAATATGTAATTTCATCATTTTACTAGTCTAAAAGTTTTAGGCTAATGCGTTTGGCAGCAAAAGTACATTCTGTGTGACAAGGCAGTGCGTGAAGACAGCAAAATAGTTAATAATTTGGTGTAAAATTAAAAATTTAATAAAATATAATTCTAACAGTCAGATTTTGGTGAAATTTTTTACAGTAAGGGCTAAATACATATAATTTAGTCTGACGCAGAACAAGATACACCTCTGAATAAGAGCGTATCGGAATCCCGCTTTTTAAAATCCCGAAAAATAAATTTTAAAATACCGTCTTCTAAAATCCCGTTTTCTTAAAATACCGCGTCTTAAAATCCCGCTTTTTAAAATCTTTCAAAATTTAATATTGCTTGTTCCATTTTCTAGGAAAGAAATAAGAAAAGTTCCTTTAAATAAAAAAATAAACGGAAAATTATGATAGTTTTCATCGCCCACAATCTACAATTGAACTAATTACATACAAAAAATTTGGTTGTTCCATTAATATTTCAATGTATGTAAATATTTAATATACAACTTCTGAGTTTTATTTCATTTATTTTTTTATTTTTAAATGAATATTATTAATTTATTTGCATATTCGTTGAATTGTTATACATATTTGTTATTATATTGCATTTACTGTTTGTTGCAAATAATACGAGTTATTAATAAAAGGCTAGTGCATATTATTACCTCTGTTTTTATTTAACTTATTTCTATTTTTTTTTTTCTAATCTCGCTTTTGCAATCAGAACTATTTGTTTTATTTTAAAAAATGCCTTGCAATCAATTGAATGTTAAACCAAATTTCGCGCAAAATAGTACAAAATAGAACAAATAGTTCTGATTGCGGGATTATAAGAAGCAGGATTATAAAAAAGCAGGATTATAAAAAGCGGGATTTTAAAGTCGATTAGCGGGATATCGTACCCAACCCCTTCTGAATTGATTTGGTAGAGTGTTGCAATTAGATTTATCAACTTCTTCAAGTCATTGCTGTTCTTCCCCAGCTTGATCATATTTTGGAGACGAACAAAATTCTCTCACCAATACCATTATATGGCCAATTTCTAGGGTCTTTTGTCAGATGGAACAAATGAGTTGGTATTCCAATTTTAAAATTAATAATTTTGGATTTAGAGACATCAGCATCTTTCGTGACTAGCTTAAAGCATAAAACATCATCTTCTGTGCATTCAAGTTTGGATGCAACGAAGCTCTTTAAAGACTCTTCCTGGTTGTGTTATGGAATAGGGGCATACGTTGATATCAGCAGTAGCACGATCGTTACCAACAACACGCACAGCATTTTTGATGTGTAAACATCTTAGCTCTCGGTATGGGCAAAATTTTCGCCGCTATCCGTCACGCGTGACCAAACTTGGTATTAGTGCGTTGTCTGTTTATGATTCTCCTAGTACTGTAAATTAAAAACTGTTTGAACTCGCATCACGCGGGACCTACTGGACGGATTTTGATGAAACATTGACACAGTGATTGCTTAAGTTCCCCCTCAACATCGTTTATAATTTTTATCGCGGTAAATGGCATGGTTTTTAGAAAATAGTCGTTTATAATTTTTATCCCGGTAAATGACATGGTTTTTAGAAAATAGTGAAAAAACTGCATATTTGAAAGGAAAATTATAATTATTCAGCCGTAACTCAATAATGGCTTATCGGATGAAAAACAAAAACATAGGTGAAATTAGTAGATTTGTTCCTGATTCATTTGAGACATAAAACATCCTCCTGTGTTGTTCTGAAGCTGAGCAATGTTCAAAACAATTATTCCAAGCATCGCCCACAATTTTCTTTCAGTGGAGACCACTGCCAGCAGTCGAGCTGCAGTGAGTATCGTTGCAATAGTGTGTGTCTGAGTATATGTGTGCGCTCTAACATGATCATATGCTTTGTACTTTAATATGCTACAATCTTTATCACCATTTGCGGCTCTCACACTCAACCAATCTTAACAAATGAGGTGTCAAAAGAAAGAGGATTTTCTAGAGCAGTGAATTGCATTTTCAGTTTATAAATATTATTAACCAATTTAAAAAAAAACAAAACGATCAAAAACAAATATTCTACCCAAAATGAGCTCCTGTTGTTTTAAGAGTTCATTTTGGTTCATATATGTTGGGTAGATCGGGGACAATAGTAACAGTGTACAGTTGTAACACTCGCGATAATTCCCAAACTGTAACTGCAAATCCTCTCTAACTGGCACACACAACGCGTCTACATATTATCATTTACTTCCGAGTGTCTTTTCGGCTTCTATTCAAAATAGACATCACTAGAGGAAAAGACAGTTTTTTACCCTCTAAAGTAAATTTTTCCGTTGGTAAACATTTTTGAATAACTCTTGTTTGCTACAAAATTTATAAAGTTTGTTTTCTATAGTATATATTCAGTGTTTATCAGTCTATCTTTTTGTGTACTTCTTTGATTCCAGCCATTTGTAATAAAGTAGATAAGGCGTATTTTATGTATAAAAGGCGCATGGGGACAGTTTAGTTTAATTTGTTTATTTAGTTCGTATAAACTATTTACATTTACAATAATAAATTTTTAACATTAATCATCTTCTTAATTAATAATTGGACTTAACAAAACCTATTACATTTCTTTTAAAAACATTTAAATTTGTTTCATTTTTTAATTGGTTTTGCAAGCTATTAAAAAATTTAAAGCCTTTGTATATAAGAGAGTTTTGCGCATTAAAAGTTAGAAAATTAGGCAGTCTTAAATCATTTCTATTTCTTAAGGCATAAGGTTGTAAGTCTCTAATAAATTGAACATAGTCAAGTAGGTATTTTGGCATTAAATTGTTAACTATCTTAAATACAAAAATTAAAACATTCATCACAATTCTTTGTTTCACAGATAACCATTTTAACGAATCTAACATAAAATGAATGGACACGAATCTATTGCACTTTAAAATACTTCGCATTGCTTTGTTTTGCAGTTTCTGCAGTCTTATAATCATACTCTCATTACATAGAAACAAAATAGTTGAACAATACTCAAAATGCGGCTTTACAATTACATCATATATATTTATTGCACATATAGTTGAAATTTTATATCTTATCCTTTTTAAAAAACCTATTTTTTTAGCTATCTTTTTACAAATATAATTAATGTGGCTTCCGAACAATAATTTCTGATCCAAAACTACTCCTAGATATTCTATTTCTTTTATTTTTTCAATTGTTACGCCATCTATTGTAAGGCCATTGACATCACTTCTCTCGTTCAGTACCATAAACTTTGTTTTTGCAGTGTTCAGTTTAAGTTTATTTTGAACAAGCCACGTGTTAATATGATTTATATCCTCTTGCAATTTAGTTGTACAGTCTATGTCATTATCGCCCGAAATATAGACGACTGCATCATCCGCGAACAAGGCCACTTTTGTGTATTTTATGACACACTTAAGATCGTTAATATAAATTGTAAAAAGGAGAGTCCCTAAAACATTCTCGTTTGGGGACACTTGTAACACATTACAATTGTAACATCTATACCGATACTCCTGAGAAAGAGGCTATAAGAATTAAATTTAAAGAAGGTGCAGTCGTTGATTCAATGCAAAAAATTGTTACATAAACAGGCCACTAAACCAAATATTTTATATATCTGGCACAATTGTGAGTTGAATAAGGCACTCTTTTTGGAGACCTACCTTTCTTTGCATTTATGGTAGGTATTTTACCGAATTAAATCATTTATTTATCTATGCATTCATTGTTAGGCGTGTTTTTTTTCAAAACTATATAGGCTTAGAAATTTGTTTCCATGTTAATTACACTAACAACTAAGCCTTTTTAGGCTTGCGAAACCTGGATAATTATCCAGTCTTAAGTGCTTAGCCTGGATAGAAAAATGTGCTACCAAACTGTTTTTCGTCGATAGTTATCGAAAATTTTATCGAAATGTCAAATATGACATGAAAGTGAGGGAGAAATATGAAGGCCGGTAGCTATCAACCGAACTCTGCTGTCATTTCAAATTGAAATTATTTCTGTTCATATTAAAATGTGTAGAAAAGAAAGAAATATGAATTTATCCGACAAGGAAAAGAAAATAATAATGAATTAAGTGAACATATTCCTTATTTTGCTATTTAATTGAATTAAATTTGACACAAAAAAATTCTATCCACCAACTTATTAATGAGCGCATGATAACTACTGGCCTTACTTTCAATGAAAACAATGCCGATGTGAAACTGCCAAACGTCAATTAGCATAGTCCTGCCAAGTCACTGTTCAGCGTTTTTTTTTTTCTCATTTTCCGCTAAGCCTATATAGATTTGAAAAAAAACACGCCTGTTGTCATTAATCAATGTGAATAATTACAAAAAACAATTAAAAGTTCGAGTAAAACATACCTATCTTGTCTTCATTCTTACCTTTGTTACAACTATCCTCAGCCACAGTTACAACTGTCCAGGATATGGGGACAGTTGTAACATTTGTCCCATATCATTAAAAGTGCATAACTTTTTTTTCTATCACTCCTGGTGGGTTAAAATTTGAGTTATAATACTGGGAAGAAAACAAGCAATCCTTTGGTGTAAATTACTCTTTGATAAATATTATAGCATAGAGACTATATGAGCTGAAAGTCAAGGTGTTACTATTGTCCCCGATCTACCCCATACATATATATTTGCTGGGTTGGGCATGAAATCCCGACTGACAAAATCCCGACTGCCAAAATCCCGACTGACAAAATCCCGACTTACAAAATCCCGACTTACAAAATCCCGACTGCCAAAATCCCGACTTTGGAGAAAATAATAGTTTAAAATTCGCGCGCACGGTCGTTATTTTGTAAGTCATGAACGTGCGGCTATTTTATTTTTTTTTTGATTTGTATGAAACTGTTTATATCCCTTCGCGGAACTATTTTCTCATTCTTATAAGAACGATTTATCACACGGCTCAGTACGTTCGGTTAACTAGACATGATGAGAATCAAAAAGCGCTGTTCTTTTTGATTCTCATAAAATAATATTCACCACAAAATACTTAAAGAATCATAATTTTGAAAGGAAGTTGTTTCGACACTAACAACCTCCTCGCGATGTCACTCACCCTCAACATTTCACTACAAAAAACAAAAAAAAAAAAATGGAGAACTTACCAAAATACGCACTATGAACAAGATACAAAAATCGTTTGGTTAAGTGCACCGAATGAGAATCACAAAGAACAACAGATTCATAGTTTTGGTAAGTTTCTTGTTTTTTTTTTTTCTTAGTTACATGGTGGGGAAGTGGGCGAAAACATTCTTTTAAGAATGTGGAAAAAAAATTATGAGAGATTTAAAGATTCAATTTTTTTTTCAGCAAAAAAAATTCACTGCGAAACGAAAGTCGGGATTTTTTCACAAAAGTTAATTTGTCGGGATTTTGTGAGTCGGGATTTTTAGAAATGCAATTTTTTTTTTGTCGGGATTTTGTATAGTCGGGATTTTGAAAGTCGGGATTTTGTGCCGTTCCCATATTTGCTATATGGAAGTCATCTGAGAAGTATTTGTTGTTAATAATTAGTACGAAGCCAAGGTAATATTGCCCTTGGCTGTGGCGTCGTCAGAGATACTAGCTACGTTTCTGCTTGATGATAAAACTTCTGATACGTGACTGTTATCTAATTGTGTCAAACGAATGCACTATGGCACACCGTAAGGCAGTCGAAGTCGTTAACATAGAACCTTACAGGATATACGACAAAATCATAGACCGATGGGCGACATTACAATGCTATTTATGCGGAGCCATTAGGCAACCGTTATCAGTATGGCCACGAGGCACAGGAGCTGACGAAGGTAACCCGTGTCTGAAAAACGCAAGTCTCTGGTCCAGTCTTACTCAAATGTACTTGACCGTCAATCCAATCGCACAATATTTCTCTGATTTGTTACTTAAAATTGGTGGAGGAACAATTTCGGAAGAAAATGGAAAAGTAAATTTATCACATTATTTGTGTCAAACAGTGTCTTCTATCGAGGAACTTATCTCATCCGTTTACGGTGATATATCGCAACTAACAAACCGTGAGAATTGTTGGCTTTGTGAACCAAGAATGACCAAGCTGCAGTAATTACTAGCGAGATATTGGAATGTGTTGATAGTCAACACTCAAAATGCAGAATACATTTCAATCAACCCTTATGGACCAAGAAGTAAGCTATTTGGTCGAATTTTTAAATTCTCTATCTTCTCCAGGGCTTCCATCACAAATATTTAAACTAAAAGTGGGTGTACCTATCATTCTTCTAAGAAACTTGAGTCTACCTAAGTTATGTAACGGCACTCGACTTGGCGATGGCGAACAAATATTTTTTTATTATTATATTTATTATCAATTATTGATGTGTTAATATCTTAGCTCTCGGTATAGGCAAATTTTTCGCCGTCGTCCGTCACGCATAACCAAACTTAGTATTAGTGCGTTCTCTGTATATGATTCTCTTTGTTCATTTCACACAGAGTAATAGCAATAGCATAGCAACGTCAACGTTCTTTGTATATGTTTACACATCAAATTTCACGAGTATCTGGTACTCACGCCATTTTTTCTTTATTTTCTTGTTCGATTTGTGTTTACTTTCCATTCGTTGTTTGAGGTAGAGAAGCAGAATCATCGGTAATAAGCTAATAACTAATAACATTATCAGCAGTTTGGTCGATTCTTCTTAAATTTTGCTTCGGAGTTTGGCCTGGCGGCAGTAGGTAGTATCACCGCAGTATTAGCAGTGGAGATAACTTATTTTCGTTTCTTCTTTACTCAATTTTTGCTGTTAGAAACAGCAGCACAAGGAGGGACAGAATTGGCGTTAGAAGTGGAGGCTGTTTGTTTCGGAGAATTGGAGACTCTCTCACATTCCAATTCACTTGCATTACATGCATTCACTTGATTTTTTTTAACCTAGGGGCATGTTTTTGTCTATAGCGGTCGATTTATGAACTAACATATTAAAACTCACTGTCAAACAATTTGGAGTGATTTCTAATATCGCTTTCGATTGGGCTTTTCAGTATTCGCTCTCAGATTTCAGATTTTTCGTGCTAAATGGAAAACAAACGGATTGATCTGTTTTTCTGCGGTTGTATTAGTGTAGATATCATTTGACATCTTGTTGGTAAAGGAAATAAATAAAAAAAAGAAAAAAAATAAATACAATTTTTAATACACTTTCTGTATATTTTCTTATTTTGTACGGAGTTTATTATCATACATACAGTAAAACCTGCTAATCGGGACACTCTAAATTCGGACCGCACGTTATGCACTCCCTGCTATTTTTCATACAAATTACACTCTATAATCGGGACACCTGCTAATCGGACCATGGACCACTAAAATAACATGCATTGCTTAATGTATAGTGTTTACCTATCTAATTGGACCAAGCGTAGGGATTACGAAATATGTATGTGGGATTTTAGTTTTCGTTAGTTGGCAACTGAAACAATTTGAATTTTTTATGTATTGTTAAAAGTGATTGTTTTTAATTTTCAATAAAGTGATACGTTATTAAAAAAAACTTAAGGTAACATGAGTAAACGAAATTACAGTGAGCTTGATCTGGGAAAAAGGTTGAAGTAATAAAGTGTTTCGAAGATAAAAATTTGTCTCAGAGAGATCTTGCAAAGAAACTTTTCGTTTTTTTATGTACATATATGTACATATGCATAATAATACTTCACTCTTAACGGACAGGTATGTAGGGATTGCTGCAGACAATTAAATACACTGACACTTTAAATATTCTTTAATGGGTTTTTTTTATTAGTAATTCAAATGTAATAATAATGTAATGAAAATGTAAGTAAGAAAATAATTAATATATTCGCGCTAATTCTTCTTCGGCCGTTTTTATCGTCTTCGCTCGTCTTATCGTCTTTTCTTGTATCCGTCTTATCGTATTCACTTGTATCCGTCTTATCGTTCAGTGACTTATCTGCTTCTTCTCTTTACGTCTTTCTTTTGTCCTTCTTTTGTTTCGTCATGTTTTGTGTTGGCGGCAATAGGGATGAGTTACCTATCCCACAGGTATGCATGAGGAAAAACCTTTGCAAGTGGACCGGTCCAATTAAAAGGAACCTCTACAATGGGACCACCTCCTAATCCAACCACTTTTCTTCGGTCCCAAGGGTGGTCCAATTTGTCAGGTTTTACTGTATTTGTGTTGATTGATAGCATTTTGATGTGCGCTTAAATTTCGGATAAAATGTTTTGGCGTAAGTAGGTGTGTATCTCGAGTTGAATCCGAGATTCACGAAAATTGATCTCGAGCGATAAAAAGTGTTTTTCTGCCCGTTGAAAAATGAAAATTGTACTGGAGCGATAAAAATTACTCGAGATAAAATAAGTGATTTTTTTTTTGCCCAATGGAAATCGACATCAGGGGCCCAACTATGCAACTCGATTCTACTTTCGATTCTATTCGAAAGTTGTTTCCGATTCTACTTTCAAACCGCACTACGTATGATATTATAATCGAACGTTAGTAATGCCAACTTTTTCCCACAAAATTTCCGAATTTCGAACGAGTCTCGCCTTGTCTTTGACAGATAAACGAAAACTAAAGTAATTTTTTATTTATTGTGATTTGTGAAACAAGGAAATCATAATAGGTACTACATATATTAACATGGTACGTGTCGCATTTTGGTTTTTAAACGAAGAAAACTAGGATCGCAGTGGTCAAATTGACCAGAGACGAGTTAGAGATAAATCCAATATAATGAATGGAGCTGAGTGAAAAAGTGTTTGCTCAGAATATGTACATTTAATAATCAAAACATTTGTCATCAAATGATTTAATTTTAGTTTAATAAAAAAATGCCCAACTTTCAAAAGATGCATTTTTGTATTTGCTGTGCGGATTTTCGTCTAGCCTCCGGGGTTCTCAAGTATCATTTATATACACATATTCCACAAGAATCTCAAATTGAGACGTCTTCTTGTTTGCTCATTTTTGATGATTACTACCTACGCACTATTTTAATAGTTCTATGCAATGTAAAATAAAATTTGAAAAAAATTGTCACCTAAATTTTTGAAAATTGCGCAGTCCGACAGCTTGCTCGCAAACACATTTGCACTAGAACGATTATTTGAATTTTCGATCGATTTTGACATTTACTTTAGAATTAGTTAGTACCAAATTTCCGAAAGAAAATATGAACTTCGAGATTCGTTCGACTTTCTATACTTACTATAGAATTATAGAGTAGGTACGCATTTTGCGAATTCGAACATTTTTATTGTAGAATCGAGTTACATAGTTGGGCCCCAGTTTGCGGTGATCAAATATATTCCTTTAAAGTCTTGGGCAAACTGTTTTTGAAGGGCAATGTTCTTTTCGAACAATTATGCTTTTGCACGTGCAATTCTTCCGGGTCCGGCGGACTTTTTCTGCATTGGCTTTCTTTCTTTCTTACATGCATATGTACCTACTATGCAGAAAATCGTTATATGCAATTCACATATTAGTAAAATTAAAAAATAATAAATCGAGTCACTCTGCATATCTGATTCCGCACGAAAAGCAATAAAACGCCAGGCAATTGAGTCGCTCAAGCTGAATCGATAACATTGTAAAATCCCTATTACTCCCCTTTTTTGATCCCTTAGCTGGTTCATTCATATCTAACACAGTTATCTGTATTTCAGTGGTCATTCGAATCTGATACTTAAAAATTGTGATTAAATGGACTTGAATGCCCACACCCTTGATGGATTTCAATTTGAATGTCACTGTTATGGTAGTTATCGTAGTTAGTAATTATTTAAATTAATATCTGTCAATGAGCAGCGGATTCGCATGTTTGGAGGCTATAAAGTGTCCGTCATATTTGCTTGTCCAGATATATTGACAATATGGACGCGCCATATAGGGATTAAATAGGCCAGTAGGGTATAAGGGTGTTTCTTCGCGTGATTTTGACATGGGTTTTTCCATGCAAATGATGTCACCTTTTCCATTTGGTTTTAGCTATTTACGAGCACTTTCATGTGCGTGAATATTTATATCTTTTAAGAAATGAGTCATTTCGGTTGCATGTCTATATGTACTAATATTGCATTGATTGCTTTTAGACTACTACTATAGTGCACACTTTGTTTCACAGATTAATGCCTTTTCGATGCAGAAAAATGGCTGGCACTTTTATGGTGGCAAAAACTTCACTTTATTGGAAAACTCGGAAATAAACGGTTTTTCAATAAGGACATAATAATTTTGTTTCATTACACAGGGTATCCCAGTTAAGAGATACAGTAGAATCTGCTTAAGACGCTATCCCGCTTTTAACAGTCTTTTTCTCCGGTCCCTTCATTCTGACCAGAATTCGTATGAAAAACAAAACCGGTTAATACCCTCTATTCTCCGCTTAATACGCTCACACAGCGACACGATGCACTTCGCCAAAATTTGTATTTTCTTATTTTTGCATGTTTTTCCCAGAAAAATCATTCGGTGAATTGGGATATTTATCGACAAATGTGCGGAGAAGCTGAATCTATTAATGTCGCAGATGTTGCTACCTGGACTGAAAGCATCCTGCCGAATTTATTGAAGGAATACTCCTCCGACGATGTTTTCAATACGAATGAATTTGGACTTTTCCTTAAGCCAATGGCCAGATAGGTCATTGGTGTACAAAAATGAAAAATGTCATGGTGGGAAGTTGAGTAATGAACGTCTGACTGTTTTAGCCTATGCAAATGCCTCAGGCACACACAAACTCAAGCTTCTTGTGATTGGAAAGAGCAAATCACCGCGATGTTTTAAATATATATGTTTAAGTATGTATTTCCATGCGACCACACCGGTGCAGGGAAATAACTTCACGGGCAATAACTTCACATGGGAAATAACTTCACCTCGAGTGGGAAATAAATGCACATTTTTGATGTGAAGTTATTTCTCACTGAAGGTGGGCAATAATTTAACCAGAAATGTTGTGAAATTATTTCGCACTTGTGATTTTTTCGAAAAACACAGTGGTACTGTGGAATAAAGCCGCGCGAAATAAGGCCGCATTTGGCATTACCTCTATAAATGGAAATAAGGCTAAATGAAGAAAATTTTGGCATTTGGCTTTATTCACTTATAAAATTTGCGTGAATTGTTCACTTTTACACTATCTTACGCTCCAAAACTAAAGACTCCATTTCAAAATTAGATATTTTATTTTTTTTACCTTCAGTGGGAAATACCTTCATATCAAAAATGTGCATTTATTTCCCACTAGAGGTGAAGTTATTTCGCAAGTAAAGTTATTGCCCGTGAAGTTATTTCCCTGCACCGACAACACCTCTCAGAACCGTGCTTGGATAACTGGTGACTTGTTTATAAGATGGATCAAGCAGTTGGATCTTTTTTTTTTAAGAAGAACAGAAAAGTGATTATGTTTGTCGATAATTGTCCCGCTCATCCCTTAAAAGCATTTCACTTGAATTTTTACCACCGAATGCTACGAGTACACTGCAATCACTCGATCAGGGGATTATCAAGGTTGTCAAACAAAAATATCGTACAAAATTAGTTCAACGGTATCTAGCAGAAATGTAACATGAAAATGGAATCTCTTCGACAAAGATAAATGTGTTAGACTCCATTCACTACATATCATCATCATGTAAGGAAATTAAGCAAGACGTGATCAAAAACTGTTTCCCTTATGCTGGTGGCCGTTGGGTAGATTATCTTGGCCCAGATGACCCTGATATCCCATCGGAAAATATTGAAGAGTTACAAGAGTTTCTTGATTATGCTTCTGTTGATGATGACCTAGTTACAACTGGTGCTCGTAATTAAGAAGAACTCATCAGTGACAGCGCTTCAACGGTTATACCAGGGGGAGAAAGCGATGGAGAAGAATCAGTACCGATACCTTCAGTGGCCAGTGGTCTGCAGTCCGTCCATCTTCTGAGAATGTTGATTTCAAGCATTTCAATTTTTGTCTAATCAATCATCAAAGAAACCCAAACAATCTAATCTAGACAAACTTTGGTTCTCATTAAAAAACACATGTATGTAACTACACATGTAAAAGTAGTGTACATAATACATATATATGTCGCATCTTCATTTTCTAAGGTTATTTCCATTTTTATTTTATTCTTAAAGAAAATTATATTTTTATTTTGAAGAAGAAAAATGATACGTTCATCGGCGCCTTCTAGAAAAGAATGAATTTTTTATTTTCTTTTCTCGCCCCAATGATCGAATCTAAGTGTGCTTATACACTTAATTTTTCCTCTACCGACAAGTAGTGCCAGATATCCATAGCTCTACGACACGGCCAACACTGACAAGTCACCCGTCCTCGGGTACCCAGTGAATAGATCCGTTCTCATACCTTAAAGATTCACACTCGGCTATTCTGACTAAAAACAAAAAAAAAAACTTATTAATATAGGTTTATTATTTTTTTTATTTTTTTTTTTTTTTTTTTCGTAATATCTGATTAACAAAACTTAACTTCAATATTGATTATTTTATCCACAAATAGAACTTAAAGTAAACCAGTCCATTGGCTATTTTAACAATGAAGCAAAATCTAAAAGTGAACCTATCCATCGGTCACTTTAACATTAAAACAATAATTAAAAGTGAACCTATTATCGGTTACTTTAACAATTAAACAAAAATTAAAAGTGAACCTGTCCATCGGTTACTTTAACAGTTAAACTAAAATTAAAAGTGAACCTGTCCATCGGTTACTTTAACAGTTAAACTAAAATTAAAAGTGAACCTGTCCATCGGTTACTTTAACAGTTAAACAAAAATTAAAAGTGAACCTGTCCATCGGTTACTTTGACAATTATTATTACATATTAAATGTGTCGTCTTTCCTGACACTATCAACTTCTACATCTAGTTCTCTGGGAACTTGGTGAACAGGTGCTTTCCTTATTCGATCGTGCTGATACTTATACATTCTATTTGAGTTTAATGCTTTAATCCAATACCTATCTCCATCCAATACTTCCACAATTTTTAATGGCCCTTTAAACTTCGGATCTAACTTCTTTTGATGTCTGTCTTCATTTTCAATAAGGACATAATCACCTACTGCGAATCTACAAACATTGGCTTTGTTTTTATCAAACCTTTTTTTATCATAGCTGGCTACGTCTTCTATGTTCTTCACCGCATGTTTGTGGTATATGGTTTCTGGAAAAGAAATCTACGTGCCTCATCCGATTACCTTCCCTATACACAACGTCGAACTCAAATGACTGTAGATAAGCCCACCAACGATGAACCCTTGGTGCCAACTTCCTTTTACTCCTAGACGCCCTTAGCGAATTACAGTCTGTCACTACTGTAAACTTTCGCCCTTGCAGGAAATGGCGAAAATGTTTCACAGCATTTACGACCGCTAGAGTTTCCAGTTCGTAAGAATGATACCTCGTCTCACATGGTGTAGTCCGGCGACTGAAATAGGCAATTACATGCTGAATGTTGTTAACTTTTTGTATCAATATTGCACCGTAACCCTCTGCACTGGCGTCAGTGTGTAACTCAATGGGATGCTCTGGATTGAAAATCATCAGTACAGGTTCTTTCGTGAGCTGCGAAATTATTTTTTGTCGTATTTCCTCATATGACCTGTTTCAGACAATTTTACCCTTTCCACTAGTTAATTTAAACAGTGCTCCCATTGTTTTCGAAAATTGCGGCACGAATTGCCGAAAATATGACGCAAGTCCAATAAATTGCCTTAGTTGGGTAACTGTTTCTGGTGGCGGTAACCTGGTAAGCGCTTCGATTTTTTGAGGGTTGGGGCTAATTTGGCTTTCTTCTATAACATAACCCAAAAACTCTATCCGTTTTTTCATAAAAGAGCATTTGGCTATGTTTAAAGTAAAACCCGCCTCACCAAGGACATTAAGTACCAGTCGCAGGCGCTCTAACCCTTCCTCCACTGTAGTCGATAGCACCACCATGTCATCAATGTACGCCACCACAAAGGTGTGTACCAAATTTTTCAATGCGTTCATAACTGCTCTTTGATATACTGAGCTTGCATTTTTCAACCCGAACGGCATCGTGAGATATTCCCATTGGCCATCGGGGGTAACAAAGGCTGTTTTTTCCACTGAATCGGGATGGACAGGGATTTGATGATACCCACTCAGCATATCCAAGCATGTAAACCACCGCGCTCTTCCCACCCTATTCACCTGATCAGCAATAAGTGGAATGGGGTGTCTATCGGAAACAGTGTTGTCATTTAACTCTCTATAGTCTACACACATACGATCCGAGCCGTCCTTTTTTTTTACTAATAAAACAGGACTCGCAAAAGGTGAACAACTAGGTCTTATCACACCCGCCTGCAATAATTCCTCAACTTTATTTCTCACTATTTGTTTTTCTTCATCACCAAGACGGTAGGGTCTCCGCTGAACGGTTCTATTTGCATCAATTAGACGTATTTCTAACTGGCCTGTATTTACTCGATTTCTTGAGACTCTTTGCGCAAAATAGGAAGAGCATTCCTCCAAAATTGAAATCAATTTCGCTTTATACTTGTAACGGTACGGTGTGAATTGGCTATTGTATTGTTGGTACAAGAGACAGGGACAAGGAGGAGGAATCATCTACCAAGAGACGGGTCTAAAATTGGTTGGGAAAGGGAGTCATACGGACGAAGGGGAAAGGAAGAGGGGAAGGAAGAAGGAAACGTTTGGCCACTAAGACGCGGGTTGCGTGCCTTGTTCGGTCTTCGGCTGGAGCTCGACGGATCGGGGTGGGATCTTGCATCTGTGGTCCAAACACACCATTACAACAAAATTTATTGCACGCGATTACAAGAAAAAAGTCGAAACCTATATAGCAAAAAAAACGAAACAAACTACTCCAAAACGGACTACCATTACCGAGGGAGGACCGGTGGACATCCTCCTAGCGGGTCTATACCCTCCCTACCATGTGCAAGTATCCGCTGAAAGTTAAGGACTTGCACCCAAAAAAAAAAACGAGATCGCCCCCTTACTAGGGATCCCCTACCAGGACCTTAGAAATGAGACCAGATACGAATCAATTACAACCACATATTCATGACTTTATTGAACGAACTCGTCGTAATAAAAGAAAACTTATTACAATATTCAGTACATGCTAAATAATTATTGGTACGTTATATAAAAACGAAAAGGAAAGAAATAAAGATATATATTTCGGTATTGTGCGATAAGGCAAAAGGGACATTTTCAAATATTAATCAAACTTACCCGCCTTCCCGCGTCGTCAGGCCTGCCGATGAGGGGGGGGGGGGTGTACCTAGAAAAAAAGTTACCCTACAGATGCCTCAGCTGTGGCCTCACGCACTATACCTCCAGTACTCGGAGAATTCAAATAAAAACCATACGTTATATATAAATTTTCACAGGGTGATAACGGTGAAGCCGCATATAAAGTTAATCCAAAAAAATTAACGGACGAGCCGCATATAAAGTTAATCCAAAGAAAAATTAACGGTCGAGCCGCATATAAAGTTAATAAAGGTAATCCACAAGAAAAATTAACGGTCGAGCCGCATATAAAGTTAATCAAAAGGAAAATTAATCGGTCGAGCCGCACATAAAGTTAATAAAAAGCAATTGGAATCTACGCGAGAATTAGTTGAGAGATAAAGAAAACCTAGATACTTAATTCTAGTCCCACGTCCTGATGCTCCGGGGATCTGGCGTAACAGCTCGCCGACGACTCCGCTGGGCCCTCAGTAGGGTGTTAGAATATGAACGGTAAATGTACCGCTTCCGCCGTTAGGGGACCGGATCAGCACCAAAGCCTCAAAAAAATTGGTGGCGTTGAAATTCGGTTACGATTTAAAAACTTTGCCAGCAAAAAAAAACCATCTAGCATTAGGGGGTCACTGCGCACAGGGGCTTGGGTAAATCTTTGTACGCGCGGCACTGCACGTGGTTACTGCGGCTTGGAATTTTTCCTTTTGCCGGGCAGGTGATTCACAAAAAAAAAACTATGCACGTTAGGGAGTCACTGCACACAGGGGCTTGGGTAAATCTTTGTACGCACGGCACTGCACGTGGTTACTGCGGCTTGGAATTTTTCCTTTTGCCGGGCAGGTGATTCACAAAAAAAAACTATGCACGTTAGGGAGTCACTGCACACAGGGGCTTGGGTAAATCTTTGTACGCACGGCACTGCACGTGGTGATTGTGGCTTGGCTGCGGTACCCGAGCAACAAAAAAAAACAGACAAATTCTCGCGATTTACTAAGGTAATACAAAAAAAACTTGGGTCGGTGGAAGGTTCGCGAGTGGTAACTGCCCACGGGATTAGGGACGAGATTTCCCGCGCACTGCACTCAAAAAAAATAATCCTTCTAGTCTAGAAGGGACCACCTAGGGTCCACTGCCACTCTCCAACTCCAAAACACGACTCCTCTGGTCGGATGTAAATCCACGACTGACTAAAATATTTTCTTACTTTCCACATTCAACCTCGCGAACGTAATTCTACCGCGCAACAAAAAAAAACTCTTTTTAGTTGCCTCCCCCTATGTATTTATAATCTTTGCCGATATTGTGCTGTGCTACACCCATACCAACAAATCTGTCCCTCATCTCGTTCTCGTTATTTTCTCGTTTTACCAGAATATCATGTGTGTGCCTGTGTCAGCGAAACCAAACAAAAAAAAATCTACCTCTCATTTCATTCTCTTTATTTTCCTTTCTCGTTTTACCAGTCTATTCTGAGTGCCTGTGTCAACAAAAAAAACTACTTCTCGTTAGCATTCTCGTTATTTTCTCGTTTCTCTTTCTTTCCTTCTTCGCTTTGTTCTGCTGGGCTGCTGTGTGTGTGCTTACGGGAGAATCGACAACGGTGGTAAAAGGGTGACAATTGCCTGGTCACGTACGCCACGCAGGCAGTTGGTTTGCAGGTTCATACTCCTCGCCCTGTCATACGATGCTTCCCCCTCAATCCCAGGTCAAAGGAGTTTGGGATTGGAAACGAAAAAAAACATACAGACAGTTTGTTACAGTGGCGTGACCAGGCAATGGAAAGTTCCCAAACGGGGCGTCACCCTAAAGCAACGTAGAAAAAAAAAAAAGATCGAGAAAAAAAATTGTTTGTGAAGACAAATCAACAGGAATGCCGGCGCGTGGAAAACGAAATGTGTGCGCATTGGCTTCGGCCGGGACTTCACTTGTCGGCCGTACTTCATGCGTTGGGTGGGTGGATGTGGCGCTGCTAGGGAAAGACATGTTGGTACGAAGATGTTGTTGTGTATGGGAAGACATATACGGCGCAGCTCGACTTCGTTACAAAGCAGATTGGGGCAGCTGGACAGCGTAATACCCAATCTGGAGAAGGAGTTTTAGCGGCGTATATCCTTAGCGTGGTACGTCCCTAGGGTCTTTCCCGCTAAATCTTCTAAGACATAGTAAGCCGATCCCTGCTTGTCCTTAATGCGAGCTTTCAAGAAGGCTGGGGCGAGTTTTGCATTGAAACCTTTCTCGAACTTACTTTGAGCGAAATTGCGCCTATATACCTCGTCTCCAACCTTAAAGTCAACCGGCCTAGACCTAGTGTTATACTTGGCTGCGTTCCTAGCGAAAGACGATTGAATGTTTTGAACTACCTGATTACGGATTCCTTTTAGCTGATCGCCTCTCCTGAGTGGTATGTCCTCACCGTCCATCATCCCCAATCGTCTTAGCAGTGCGTGGTCTGAGCCGTGTTGTACCATGTTTTGCCCGAAGAGCACGAAATACGGACTACATCCGATGGAACCATGTAATGTGGATCTTAACGAACAGGCTATGCTACTAAGGTATTCGTCCCAGTTACTTTGATCTTTGTTCACGAACGCTCTTATGGCGGCGATTACCGATCTATTTACTCGTTCCGAGGAATTCGCCTGCGGTGAATGTATCGCAGTGAACATGTGTTTTACCCCATATTTCGTAAGGAAACAACCAAACTCTCCGGACTTAAACTGTGAACCGTTGTCGCTTACTATTGTTTCTGGAACCCCATAGGCATGAAAAATTTCTTTTTCCAGGAAATCGACCAAAGGCAGTGTGGTAAATTTCTTAACTGCTTTTAGGAACACGTACTTAGTGAGGTGGTCCAGAACAATAAATATCCCTACGTTCCCCTTTTTGGATCGCGGGTAGGGCCCAAGCAAGTCTATAAACAACTTCTGAAATGGTCTAGATGTTCGAACCGGCTGTCCCATGGGTGGCCTTAGGACGACATTTGGACTTTTGGTCATTTTGCACATGTCGCAAGACAAAACGTAAGCTCTCACATCTTTTACTAAGGTTGGCCAGAAAAGATAGCGACGCAGTTTCTCCAACATTTTACCAATTCCACAGTGAGCTGAGGACGGAGAATTGTGGGCGTTGATCAAAATGTCCTGAACCAGACCGGTTGGCACCCATAGCTTCCAGGATTCACTTTCCTGCTCGGGAGAACCTGTTGAGTGAATGGTGCGTTTGTAGATACATCCGTCGAGAATTTTTACGTCCGGGAGTTTGGATTGATTAGCTGCGATATGGGTCTTAAGAGAGTTGTATTCTTCGGAAGAAAAGAGTGGCGAGTCGAGGTCCACTATAGGTGCAACTTCTTCCAGAGCACTCAGATCACCTGCGTCTCTGCGCGAAAGACAGTCTGGCACGACGTTATTCGCACCTTTGCGATGTTTGATCGAAAACTCAAATCCCTGAAGTTTCAGGGCCCATCTTGCTAATCTGCCGGACAGATCTCGTTGACGCATTAACCACTGAAGGCTAGCGTGGTCCGTTATGATGGTAAATTCGTGACCTTCGATGTACGGGCGGAATTTGTGCACCGATAGAACCGCGGCCAAACACTCCTGCTCGGTAACCGAATAATTCCGCTGCGCCTTGTTTAGCTTTTGACTCATGTATGCAATGGGGCGTTCCACTCCGCCTGTATCGACTTGAGCCAGTACGCTTCCCACGCCATGATTGCTAGCATCACATTGGATGATGAATGGGCGACCGAAGTCTGGCGTTATCAGTACCGGAGCAGAAGTGAGTTGGCCCTTTAGCACGTCGAATGCTTTTTGCGCTTCAGGGTTCCATCCAAAGGACTTTCCCTTTTTAAGAAGATCAGTAAGTGGAGTTGTAACGGACGCAAAGTTCAGAATAAATTTGCGGTACCAGCCTGCCATTCCGAGAAAACGTCGTAGCTGACGAACGGATTTCGGCGGAGGGAAATCAACAATCGCACTAATCTTTTCTGGGTCGGTTTGTATAGAACCATATCCCACTATGTAACCCAAATATTTCACCGCCTTTAAGCAAAACTTGCTTTTGGCAACATTTATTGTTAGTCCGGCTTTCCTGACATGCGACGCTACTTCTTGCAACATACACATATGAGACTCAAAGTCATCCGAAACCACTAGCAAGTCGTCGAGATAGACAAAAACCTTCTCTCGAAGATGGAAGGGGATGACCTTATCCATCAACCTGCACATCGTCTGCGGAGCGTTGCACAGCCCGAACGGCATCACGGTATATTGGTACAGTGGCCGATTCGGTACTGTGAAGGCCGTCCTTTCGCGAGAACTCATTTCCAGTGGGATTTGCCAAAATGCATCCTTCAGATCTATACTGGAAATGAATTCAGCTCGAGGTAGGCGGCTCAAGATGCCGTCGATGTGAGGAAGAGGATAGGCATCTTTTACGGTGAGGTCATTTACCTTGCGGAAGTCAATGCAGAATCTTACTTTTCCGGGTTTCCTGATAAGGACGACCGGAGAGCTCCAAGAGCTGGTTGATTCCTCAATGACTCCCAAGGCAAGCATTCTATCTATCTCGGCAAACATCAGCGACTCAACCGCGGGTGAGACCGGGTAGTGGCGTTGCTTGACAGGTTTAGCCGTTCCCACGTCAATGCCATGTTGAACCAGATTCGTTTTACCCAGGCCTTCTTTTTCGAAAGATGGAAATAGCGAAGTGATACTTTTGAGGCGTTCGCTTTGGTACGGGGTAAGCACATGCACAGGCGATTCGGGTGGAGGCAAGGTGGCCAGCTCTCCTATTATACCAGGAGCGAGGCGAAAAGCTCTCCAAAAGTCCACGCCGAGGTAAAGATTTTGGCTGAGTGATGGAACTATATAAATCTCAAGGACGTTTGTAACGTTCCGGAAGGTTACGTCAACGAAAATGCTGCCCCGAACGGTTTGCAAGCGTCCTTCGGCGGTTTTAACATATGCATTAAATTTGTTAAGTTTTGTTCCCGAAAGCAAAACCTCCTCGGCTGCAGTTGCTCCAAGGCAGCTGATCGATGCTCCGGAATCTAGCAAACCACTAATTTTCCTGCCCAAAATCTCTACCTCAGCATACGGCCTAATGTCCGACGTACCTTTACAAAGGATTTGGCTGAGTAAATGTTTTCTACTCTTTCGGACGTTTTTCCAAAATTTGCGAAGTCGCGCGGTGGAACGTTTGGGTTTAGGTAAGATTTTACTCGGAACGGAAAATATTTTAGCGCGAAATTGGTTGTACTCGCGCAATCTCTCGTGAAACGGTTTGGTAGGATCGAGGCCTTTCGGCGAATGAACTGTTCGATTTTCGACTGAAGGTAGAAGATCAAAGTCGTGAGTTTGCACTCCTATATCCTGGCCAGGAACTTTGTTTTCAGAAGAGGCTTCGGAGGTAGAGCCAGGGGACACTAGAGTAGTTGGGGATGGTGTTGCCGTGCGAGGGTTAAGCACAGGTTCTAGTTCCTTCGAGCGGGATGTGACCCGGTGTTGGTGGCCACATCCCCCTTGGAGTTTACCTGGGGCGATGAACACTTCGGACATTTCGGTTTGTAAATGTCCTTTAAGCCACAGCCGTAGCAAAACACTTTTCTCTTCTGCAGACACTCGATGTAAGTGTGTCCCACTGCATCGCAATTCCAGCAGAGAAGAGCTTTATTCGGTACATTCAACGCGGACATCTCTTCATCGGTTGAAAACTCGAGATCGATTTCGGACACGAACTTACGTGGAGGAGCGCCACGATTGAAATTTCCTCTGCTTAGTTCCTGCATGAAATTCTCATGTCTATGGCAAGCCCTGCGTAAATCCGCGATGGAGGAGATGCGGAGGTGTAACAGCTCATGCCTAAGGTCAGGTTTTAGGTTTCTCCTAAGGATTTCTTGGAACTGGCTATCCGGTAACGGTTCGGCCAAGCGATCCGCTAGTGAAAGAACCGCGTCGAGGAAATCGTCAAAAGATTCTCTTTCTCTTTGTTTTCTACCGCGAATCATTTCTATCACATCAAAATCCGAACGAGGATCGGCATATTGAAACCGTAAGGCTTCGCAGAATGCATTCCATTCAATCGAGTGCTCACGCCGGTGATATCGCCAGAACCATTCCTTAGCCTTTCCCGTGAAGAGAACGTGCATGTTATTGCAGAGCAATGAAAAGTTTCCATTCAGGGTGTGTTGAGTCAGAGCGTGAATTCGATAAATAAACTCCTCAGCCCTTATACCATGGGTAGAGCCATCGAATTTCACGTTCCAATTCAGGATCGTACTGGAAGCCTTTTCATTGCTGAGGAACATAGTGGGTTCGTTATAAGACCGGATTTGGTCGCAAGGTAGGAGGTGGAGGCCTGGTTCGTCAAGTCTCTATTCTGACGACGATCTTCTTCTAGTTCCTCCCTGACAAGCCTTCGAATATCTGTCTCACGACTTTGAGAAACATGGTCCAGGGGAGTAAATAGGTTCGTGCCAGAGTTGGTAAGTGGAGGTAAGGACATGGCTTGGGGTGCTGGAGATTTATTCCTGCCCGAGGAGATTCTACTTTCTAAGATACTCGAATCCTTGAGGCGCCAATCTGCAGCGTTTTGCTGCGTCGTGGAGCGAGTTTTGGGGCGACGCGCTTTTGGGATTGCGCCTCTACCACGGTTAGCAGTTGGCTCACGAGTAGCGTCCTGGTGGTTAGGTTCAACCAAGGCCTGTCGGCATACTGGACAAGAGTCCGAAGTAAGTAGCCAGTCGTTAAGACACGTGTTGTGAAACAGATGTCGACACGCTGTCTTTACAGTTTCCTTGCCCAGCGTCAATTCTTCCTGACATATGGAGCAAGTTAACTGAAGTTGGTCCTCAGGGGGAACGGTTGGGCCATCAGGTGTACGCACTACTGCCATGCTGGTAATTGTAAGTCAAGGGGGTTAATGTTAAGTACAAAAAGATAAATAATAAAACAAATAAAAAAAAAGGAGTTAGGTACGCAGAAGCGAAACCATCAATTCCGAAGCAATATACTATAAAATTAATTCGATATACGATAAGATAAGATAAGGCGATAAAAGATAAAGATAAGATAATCCGATATAAGATAAAGATAATGCGATAAGATGACGATAATTCGATAAGGTAAAGGTAAGCGATAATTCAATATAAGATACGATAATTCGATATACGATAAAGATTAGGCGGTATACGATAGGATATATATATACGATATATATAAAAAGATATAAGATACGATAATACGATAAGCGATAAAGATGTAAGTTGTTTTATTCATAAGTGTGGTCTCATTTCAATGGCTAAGGGTAGGGGTGGTTCATTCGTAGGTATTGTGGTAACGCTAGCAAAAAAAAAGAAAAAAACTATGGTTGAAGTGTATTTGCACGGTTTTGTCGAGGTTGTTTCAGCGAGTTATAAGAACTCACTGTAACACGTTTCCAAGACAACCTGCAAACACCTGTGGGGCAAAATCAAAGTAGATACCTGTCAAAGGATCAGTGCATCGGAATCGCGTCGTGTCAAACCATCGTTGTTGGATTTGGAAAACGCTATTCGCATAGACCTAGCCCGATTATTGACAGAGCAAATACTTCGAACATGTATAGCGAAAGATCAGCGCCACGGTCTTCGTCGTTTCAAACCATCATTGTTTGATTTGGAAAACGCTATTCGAAAGGACCTGGTCTGAATATCGACACAACATGTGTGTTGGACGGAATCTAATGAAATTGTTAATCAAAAATTGAGAAATTTACGATAAGTGAAAAAAAAACTTTAATTGAAAAATTTTTATGAGTCTTAATTTTTGGAACCCGAAAGGAAACCTTTCGGGCCCCACGTTGGGCGCCATTTATGTAACGGTACGGTGTGAATTGGCTATTGTATTGTTGGTACAAGAGACAGGGACAAGGAGGAGGAATCATCTACCAAGAGACGGGTCTAAAATTGGTTGGGAAAGGGAGTCATACGGACGAAGGGGAAAGGAAGAGGGGAAGGAAGAAGGAAACGTTTGGCCACTAAGACGCGGGTTGCGTGCCTTGTTCGGTCTTCGGCTGGAGCTCGACGGATCGGGGTGGGATCTTGCATCTGTGGTCCAAACACACCATTACAACAAAATTTATTGCACGCGATTACAAGAAAAAAGTCGAAACCTATATAGCAAAAAAAACGAAACAAACTACTCCAAAACGGACTACCATTACCGAGGGAGGACCGGTGGACATCCTCCTAGCGGGTCTATACCCTCCCTACCATGTGCAAGTATCCGCTGAAAGTTAAGGACTTGCACCCAAAAAAAAAAACGAGATCGCCCCCTTACTAGGGATCCCCTACCAGGACCTTAGAAATGAGACCAGATACGAATCAATTACAACCACATATTCATGACTTTATTGAACGAACTCGTCGTAATAAAAGAAAACTTATTACAATATTCAGTACATGCTAAATAATTATTGGTACGTTATATAAAAACGAAAAGGAAAGAAATAAAGATATATATTTCGGTATTGTGCGATAAGGCAAAAGGGACATTTTCAAATATTAATCAAACTTACCCGTCTTCCCGCGTCGTCAGGCCTGCCGATGAGGGGGGGGGGTGTACCTAGAAAAAAAGTTACCCTACAGATGCCTCAGCTGTGGCCTCACGCACTATACCTCCAGTACTCGGAGAATTCAAATAAAAACCATACGTTATATATAAATTTTCACAGGGTGATAACGGTGAAGCCGCATATAAAGTTAATCCAAAAAAATTAACGGACGAGCCGCATATAAAGTTAATCCAAAGAAAAATTAACGGTCGAGCCGCATATAAAGTTAATAAAGGTAATCCACAAGAAAAATTAACGGTCGAGCCGCATATAAAGTTAATCAAAAGGAAAATTAATCGGTCGAGCCGCACATAAAGTTAATAAAAAGCAATTGGAATCTACGCGAGAATTAGTTGAGAGATAAAGAAAACCTAGATACTTAATTCTAGTCCCACGTCCTGATGCTCCGGGGATCTGGCGTAACAGCTCGCCGACGACTCCGCTGGGCCCTCAGTAGGGTGTTAGAATATGAACGGTAAATGTACCGCTTCCGCCGTTAGGGGACCGGATCAGCACCAAAGCCTCAAAAAAATTGGTGGCGTTGAAATTCGGTTACGATTTAAAAACTTTGCCAGCAAAAAAAAACCATCTAGCATTAGGGGGTCACTGCGCACAGGGGCTTGGGTAAATCTTTGTACGCGCGGCACTGCACGTGGTTACTGCGGCTTGGAATTTTTCCTTTTGCCGGGCAGGTGATTCACAAAAAAAAAACTATGCACGTTAGGGAGTCACTGCACACAGGGGCTTGGGTAAATCTTTGTACGCACGGCACTGCACGTGGTTACTGCGGCTTGGAATTTTTCCTTTTGCCGGGCAGGTGATTCACAAAAAAAAACTATGCACGTTAGGGAGTCACTGCACACAGGGGCTTGGGTAAATCTTTGTACGCACGGCACTGCACGTGGTGATTGTGGCTTGGCTGCGGTACCCGAGCAACAAAAAAAAACAGACAAATTCTCGCGATTTACTAAGGTAATACAAAAAAAACTTGGGTCGGTGGAAGGTTCGCGAGTGGTAACTGCCCACGGGATTAGGGACGAGATTTCCCGCGCACTGCACTCAAAAAAAATAATCCTTCTAGTCTAGAAGGGACCACCTAGGGTCCACTGCCACTCTCCAACTCCAAAACACGACTCCTCTGGTCGGATGTAAATCCACGACTGACTAAAATATTTTCTTACTTTCCACATTCAACCTCGCGAACGTAATTCTACCGCGCAACAAAAAAAAACTCTTTTTAGTTGCCTCCCCCTATGTATTTATAATCTTTGCCGATATTGTGCTGTGCTACACCCATACCAACAAATCTGTCCCTCATCTCGTTCTCGTTATTTTCTCGTTTTACCAGAATATCATGTGTGTGCCTGTGTCAGCGAAACCAAACAAAAAAAAATCTACCTCTCATTTCATTCTCTTTATTTTCCTTTCTCGTTTTACCAGTCTATTCTGAGTGCCTGTGTCAACAAAAAAAACTACTTCTCGTTAGCATTCTCGTTATTTTCTCGTTTCTCTTTCTTTCCTTCTTCGCTTTGTTCTGCTTGGCTGCTGTGTGTGTGCTTACGGGAGAATCGACAACGGTGGTAAAAGGGTGACAATTGCCTGGTCACGTACGCCACGCAGGCAGTTGGTTTGCAGGTTCATACTCCTCGCCCTGTCATACGATGCTTCCCCCTCAATCCCAGGTCAAAGGAGTTTGGGATTGGAAACGAAAAAAAACATACAGACAGTTTGTTACAGTGGCGTGACCAGGCAATGGAAAGTTCCCAAACGGGGCGTCACCCTAAAGCAACGTAGAAAAAAAAAAAAGATCGAGAAAAAAAATTGTTTGTGAAGACAAATCAACAGGAATGCCGGCGCGTGGAAAACGAAATGTGTGCGCATTGGCTTCGGCCGGGACTTCACTTGTCGGCCGTACTTCATGCGTTGGGTGGGTGGATGTGGCGCTGCTAGGGAAAGACATGTTGGTACGAAGATGTTGTTGTGTATGGGAAGACATATACGGCGCAGCTCGACTTCGTTACATACTCTTGCGGGATGTCAGTGTCTATTTTATCGAAATTAATCTCCCATTTACGCGTCCCGGAGGTCTCCACCCTGTCTACCTTACAGATATTCACTTCTTTTTCCCTTGATAAAACGAGATTATCCATCGTCATGTATACCCTTAGCCCCTGGCTGAGAATTTCACGACCAATCATGACACCATTTTTTAAAAACTGGTCCGGCAGCACATGAAATAAAATTTCTAAATTTAAATCACCGATAGTTACTTTTGATAAAATTTGTAGGGTACTGTTTACGCTCGACCGCCCTATACCCGTTAATACTACGATGTTGTGGCATCGCTTTCCCGAGAATTTTGCGGCAATGCTTTCCTTAATGAGGGAACATTCGGCACCAGAATCATAAAAGAATACAAACAACTCACCATTATTAAGCAACTGACCAAATGGGTTATTTTTTGCCAAACATAAATCCACCCTTCTCTCCATGATGTTACTACTCGTCCCTGCACTCGTTATACCTGCACTTCCTTTATCTATACGCGAACGTGTACATTTGTTAGCAAAATGTCCTCTAATGCCACACTTAAAGCAAACAACGTCTGATTGAGAGTGCTGTCCAATGGCTGTTCCCGACGACACAGTGTTGTTTCCAGATTTATGGTTGTCTCTTCTTGCCCGACAATCGATTGCTTTGTGCCCGGGTTTCCCACATTGAAAACATTTGGTGACTGAAGGTGATGCTCTGAATACTTTGCTGCCACCTGGTCCATCTGCTGAGTGTACTTGCGATCCTGAGGTTGCTTTCCTCTTAAGAAATGCAAACGCTTGCAATTCCTGTTGCAACTTGTCTCTTCCTGCGATTTCGGTTGTGAATGCGAGTCTCTGAAGTCGACCATCGAATTGTGACAGGTGCGATAACACTGTCGCCACCGCTATTTGCTCTGCCGTAAGATTTTGCCAGCGAGAAGTCAGATTTGTCATTAATCGAGCTGCGTATGCAGCCAAACACTCGCCCTCTTTAGGTCGCCCATTCTGCAAGTTGATCAGCGTTGCTGCAGATGTTTCATTGCACGCATAGCGGGCTGTAAACAGGTCCTTGAATTGATGCCAGGTCATCCCAGCGAAGGATACTTGCGATAACCAACTCGATGAACTACCCTTTAGCGCTGCGCTGAGTGCGATCACCAGTAAACTGCCTTGCAAGGGGTTCTCCGATAGGCAGAGGTCAGCTGTCGCACACCATGCCCGAGAATCCGTATCAGGCTTGTCAGGATTGAATTCCGGAAGAAAAATATCCCTATTTCTTGCTGGTGTTTTCATCGCCTCCATCACGTACGCCATATTTGAATTTTGTGCCTCCAATAGCGCTCGCAAAATATTTGCTTCTGTACCAGATTTCTCTGGTGCATTGGATGCTTGGGCAGATCCCACTTCTGATGTCGCATCTTCATTTTCTAAGGTTATTTCCATTTTTATTTTATTCTTAAAGAAAATTATATTTTTATTTTGAAGAAGAAAAATGATACGTTCATCGGCGCCTTCTAGAAAAGAATGAATTTTTTATTTTCTTTTCTCGCCCCAATGATCGAATCTAAGTGTGCTTATACACTTAATTTTTCCTCTACCGACAAGTAGTGCCAGATATCCATAGCTCTACGACATATACATATGTATAATCTCAACTCTTTTTATAAAATAAACCTTTTTTTAACTGGATGTTATTCTTTAGTTTTTCCCACTTAATACGCTATTTTCTGTCGGTCCCTTGAAGAGCATCTTAAGCGGATTCTACTGTATAATCTTTTAAGTGGAGATTTCTGAAGTTCCATCGAATAACAAATCGGGGCCCTTTTTTCACCCCTCCAAGTTATGGCCCGTCGGATTGGGGAACCTCCGATTTGGAGGTATAACCACTTTAAATAATATGACTATGGTTATAGCTTGTATATTTTGGAGAGGCAGTCAGTAGCACATATAAAATGTCACAGACCTTTTGTGTAATTTTATGAAGCCACAACAAAGTTATGGCTCGAAAAACTCAAAATTATGAAAATATGTTTGTTGCAAAAATTTACTTAAAATACATTTTTCTCAAAACTTTTACTCAATAAAAAACTTATTTTTACTAAACCTTTATCTTTGGCGAATTCTCTAAAAATTATGTTAAACAACTTTTTCATATATAAGGCTAACAGAAGTTGTAGTAAAAGCCATTTTTTGTCAGACAAAAATGATAAAAAAAAAACATGCAAAACAAAGAATTATTGAACGATTGAACGATTGGTTGGTCGATTTGGATACTAATTCAGGAAACAAAGTAGCAAGTTTTTACAAGCTTTATATTAACTTCACTTTCTGTGAGGCCCACATCTGGGATATCCGGTTATGCCGAAATTTTGCATGTCCGGTGACAACTCAATCTATCACCCCTATTCTGGAATCCGTTGTCGGCGGGAATCTTACACCGAAATTCGAAATTTCCTATCATTGAATCCGTTCGAAGGGAATCGTTCACTTGTCGGTAATATGAATGAGATTCACTTGATTATTCAAAACGACCGGACCGAATCTCCCCACACATTTGACATCCGCAACTACTTCCGTGCGGATTTGGTTTTTGTTTGGTATACATAAATGATTAAAATTTGCTGAACAAGGCTCTTAATTTTGATTATTTTTTTTTTATTGCAAAATGTTTTAAAACAAATGAAGTGTTATTTTTATTTATTTATGTGTAGATTTTTTAAAATAAAAACAAATAAGTCTACAAAGTTCTCATGATTTATTCTCGTATGTGTTGTTCTCATTTGTGTTTGTTTGGCTCGAAATTCAGTTCATCCTCAGTGTTTGCTCTTAAATTCATATGAGTTCTTCTGCTTGCAAAAATTTTCTAATTTTGATCAAAAATTAGATCAATTTTGGTTAATTTAACCTGTTATTTTACACATGAAAAAAAAAATTCTGCCAAAAATGCAAGCCAGCTGTGTTCGAAAGAATAAACTGACGTGTCGGTAAGACAGTTCATCCGACGGATTCAGTGATACAGTGAACACGTTCACGTGGATCTAACTAGTGAAGTGAATCTCAAATCCGACGGATTACAAAATAGGGGTGTATATATATAAAAATGAATTGGTGTCTGTTTGTACAAGCATAACTCGGCTGAACATCATCCGATTTGGATGGGGATTTTTTTGTTGGATTCTGATCGTTAATAGTTGCAAAAGTTCAAAATTTGGAAAATTTTCCGGGAAAATAATTTTTTTCATTTCGACAGTGAAAATAATTGCCAGAGCTCCAAATTTGGAAAATGCATTACTATTTTGAGATTCCATTTCTTCGAAATAACTGTATAAAAAATACGTTCAAATTACGTTTTCAAATTTTAATTTTTGAACGAATGGACTATTCATTCAAGTAACTAATCTCCAAATAAGGGTTATTGATGCTTTTCAATTTTAAATCGACGACAGTATTTTGTTCTATAAATCAACGAAGTGAATAAAGGTGCTCAGTGACCTAGTGAAATTAGATGGATTGGTGTGGTGTTGAATTTGTGCTTTTTTCCAGAACATTATGATTTCCAAAACTGAGGTTATCGGCATATCGAATCTGGAGTTGCATCAATACAAATTACCTTTATTTATTCATCCACTGTTTTGGTAATTTAAAATATTCATTCATTTTGTGGAGAACAAATTTCAATAAGGCATTTTGTCAACCACCAATTTGTGTTTAATGGAATTGATTGACGGTTTAGTATAATAATGCCATCGATAAGACGATCACTATATATATAATATATAGATGTGTTACTTGAGTTACGCGACTGTTTGCATGCACGGGCGAAGCCGGGCGGGTCAGCTAGTATAGTATGTTTATTTGATAATCTCGTAAATCTAATATGGTGGACGCCCCAAGATGGTGGATTACCGTTAACTTCACGATCTACTTAATATGGGTGTCAAATTAAAGGGATTGACAAGCAGAATTGGACTAGCTTAGTGACGCCATTCTAAATTCAATATGGTGGACGCCCCAAGATGGCGAATTACCTTTTTCTCTCCAATCCCCATGGCATGGGTATAAAATGAAAGGGCGAGTAAAAGCTCAAACATTCTGAGTTAACTTTCTCATATCAAACCCACCCAAACTAATATATAGACGTATCGACGTAAATTTGTAAAAAAAAGATTCAGATACTAAAAGGTGAAAAATACATATACGATGTGCAACGAGGATGAAGAATCAACAAAATACATTTTGTGTCACTGTAGCCGTTTAATCAGAACACTTCATCATCATTTAGACAAGTTCTACCGAGAGACAGATGATATATCTGTCAGCTCGTTTATCAAAGATATTTCTGGTTTATCTGGTATCATGATGGACCTACACACATACATATGTATGTATAAATGGAGGAAATCCCATTAGTCTGCAGTGACATGGTCCCACCTCTACCAACATTCTACACAGATTAAAAAAAAACTTGCGCGCCCCAAGCTTTAAATAATAGTCACATATTGGTGACTCGGAAAAAAAATATTTTTTTACATTTAAGTTCATTAAAGCTTGTTTTTAATAAAAATTATTTTTTAAATTTGTTTTATACAACTGCTGGAATATTTTATGCCATTTTACATTTATTTATTATTTTCTACAGTTAAACCTCGATTTTTGTTTATTTTTTTCTTTTTCGATTTCAGTAACAAATTTAAATATTAGTAAAAATGTCATGTAAGTGTAATCCTGTACTATGTAATATTGTCTTTCAAAACTGTATTTACGTATAAATATTTTTTCTTAAACGTTAGCCCCTCCAGTCGGATCAGCGCCATGCAATGTGATTTGTCCAGCTTGCCGCCAACATGTGCGGACAGAAATCAGATACAAGTCGTCGACAAGAACTCATTTATTAGCACTTTTACTCTGCGTTTTCGGGTAGGATTGTTAAAAATATTTCTTCTTTTTTCATAAATAATTTCTTTGCTCCTAATATCTAGACTCTGTCCATGTGCGGCCTGTTTGTATTGCACAGGATGTGCTCGCAATATGGAACACTACTGTCCTTCGTGTCACGCTTTTATTGGTGTTTATGAGAAGTAAAAAAAAAAACAATTCATTCATCTTGAGAGTTACACAAGGTGTTTTTCAATTTTATTTTTTCTTACTTTGTACAATACACAAATAAATAATGCTAATTATTATTCATTTTAATTTGAATTTAAAGATAAGACTTTTTTAAAGATCCACTAAGTACTAAGTACGACGAAATAAAAAAAATTAGATTCGAACATTCAATAACTTGAACTCCTGGTATACTCGAATGTGTATTAATAAATATTTATAAATATATTTCTAATGAATAAACTTGAATAAATTATAATTTTGTAAAAGCTTGTGTATTTATGTGATGTCAAAATAATTAAATAACGGGTGATTCATTTGGAGGTTCTTTTTTCAGTTAAGATTTCATGATAGATCACGCGTGAGTCGTGTCAAACTGTCATGGGAAGACAGCCCGACACAGCACTGCAGCGTCTACAGATTATTCAGTTATACAGGGTGTTTCCAAGTTAAATGTCAAGACTTTGGCAACTGATTCTTGGGTTTATTCTAAGAAAAAAATCGTTCTACAGTAAGGGTCTATCTCCAATTTGGACATAATCTATCGAGAATTTAAGAAAACACCTACTTTGGTGTACCTTGACCCATACTAACTCAAATATCTCCGCTAATACTTACTACAGAAACTTCTATTAGGACTTTAATTTTAGAAGAAAAAACACCCTTTTTAATTGCGTTTAAATAAATTGGATGCCTTTTTCTGCTTTCCAGATATTTTATTTTTAAGTCAATATCCTAAAACTTGCCCATGCATTTTTTGACTTTCAAGTCACTTTTCTACGAAAAACGCGTAATGAACATAGTGTTTTATTATTTTTTCTTATGAACGTAATAATTGGAAACAAAAAAATGTGTAGTAAGTATTCTGAAAAACTCACAGATTTTATGATACTTGGAAAACACCGCAGTAGGTAAAAGGCGAAAAAATGATTTTTTACCTATTTTTTTAACCACAGTTGGCAATTAGTGCGATTTTCTAACTAAATCATAATTTTGCAATTGTTTTTTAAATAAAGTATGACTTTACGAAGGTTGTAAAGTATGCTCATTTATTAGAATACCCGTCGAAACCCTAATTTCGATACCATTTTCCCCTTAGCTTCCCAGACTCAAACCTAACTGAGTATGTAGACCTAGTTGGAAAATTTAACTAGGAAAAGTGGTATAAATGATTAGAAAACAAAATTCAATTTATCAGTTAAGGTTAGGGTAAAGCTCACGGTATCTTTCTCGTGCTCTATTGGAACTTTCGTCACACAGCCCATTGACGTAGATAAAATCTGCGTATTCTTAGCTTGTAAAAGATGCCATTTCAAATACCGTTTCTAAACAACCGTTGTGTAACCTCGGCTTTAAAAATTAAACTGAAAAATTGAATTTGTTATTCAATTGTTATTTCTTCTAAAATTAAAGTCCTAATAGAAGTTTCTGTAGTAAGTATTAGCGGAGATATTTGAGTTAGTATGGGTCAAGGTACACCAAAGTAGGTGTTTTCTTAAACTCTCGATAAATTATGTCCAAATTGGAGATAGACTCTTACTGTAGAACCATTTTTTTCTTAGAATAAACCCAAAAATCAGTTGCCAAAGTCTTGACATTTAACTTGGAAACACCCTGTATATATTACGAAAATCAGCTTTTTACGAGCAATGCGTTTCGTGCGCTTAGAGAAACTTATGGTTCACATAATCGACGTACCGAACGCATAAAGCCCGATTCACAATGTCGCATTCGAGCGCTCTCGCGTTAATGGGCTTTATATCGAATTTACGATAGGTTAGGTAAGGTTAGGTTTTCGGGCTGATGAGGATGTGTGTATCCTCATCACACTTAGGTCCATGTGGACCCATTGTGATACCCATAGTGTGGTCCTACCCGTGGTATCAATGTGTATGCTTTCATCCAACCCGACGCCTTAGCAAACTCAAGTACATATATTAGATTTTTTTTTTTTTTTTTTCAAGCGTTTATTTATTTTATTTAAACAATATTACATTTTTTTTAGTCTAAATAAACTTAAAAACTATATATATATTTTTTTTTTTTTTATTAAAGTTAATGGCCTTAGTGGCACTCAATACTTATATTATTTTTTTTGTGTATGATAATGTTTTTTATAATTTATTATATGTATGTTATGTGTTTTTTTTTTTTAAATGTTCGTTTTTTATTTGATTTAAGGAAAATTTGTGTAAAACCTTTCAATGTATTATTTATATTTTTTTGTAAAATTTATAACTAAGAACTTAAATCTAACTAATACTAAATAAAACTAATTAAAACTAACTTACATCTAACAGTCTAAGGACCAGGCCCTACCATGCGATCCCTATTCTGTCGCTAAAACGTTAATTTAACGCATAATCGACAGATCAGAAATCACATGGTAGGGCCTGGTTTGGCTTTATTATATGCTAGCCTAAGCCCAATCAAGCCACCAGTATTTCTCCCGATTGAGTCTATCATAATTATTTTTATCTTTTTCAGGTATGCTTACGCAGTATCTTAAGATAGCATTGCCATCCCCCAAGCTTGTAGGTACATACTTAATTCTTTTATCAGTTGCTCGTCTGGCAACATGGTATATTATCGGTACGTTCGTTAAGTCTGATAGATAGCCATGAGCATCCAGAAACAAGAATGCTTCAGGTGGTATGTATCCACTTTCTAATGTATTTCCGAAATATTCAGGGTTGGGATAGAACAAGCCCGAAATGAGTTCGTTTTCCATAACATTCGCCGACCGGGCAAAATGATTCCTCACAAGGCCCAGAATCACATTGTCAATTCTGGACACACCGGAAGCATCCAATAGGTTTTTGTTTGAAACGTAATGCCGAAAGTCGGAATGTTCGCTCCTGTACATCTGCATGCAAGCTCTCAGGCATTTTCTTTCAAAGATTCTTATTTTTTCCATGTACGAAGGATTAATGTTCCACCATACTGGGCTCGCGTAAGTCAGAATTGGACGAACAAATGCTTGGTAGCAAATGATCTTCACATCGGATCTCAGATAGTTGGAGTAGAAAAGCTTCTTGAGAGACATAAATGCCGCCCTAGCCTTTTGCAACTGTATATTTATGTGTTCATTATAGTACAAAAATTTGTCCAAATGAACCCCTAAATATTTCACAACAGTCTTTGACTCGATCTGAAGACCATTTGAACTCATTATTTTGAGGTTTCTCCAATTATGTCTCAAATTTGAATTTCCGCGTCTTATTGGGGTGCGGAACAGTATGGTTTCACATTTTGAAAAATTTATATTAAGTTTCCATTCAGTACAAAACCTATGGAAACCGTTGAATTTGCCTTGAAGCCTTGTTTGAATTTCATCAATTCTCGACCCGCTTGCATACAGTATAACGTCGTCAGCAAATGCTATAGAATCATCCAGTTCCCTGAGTACATCGGAAATATAAATATTAAATAGCTGCGGTGCAGTTACTGTGCCCTGCAGAAGACCATTTTTGACATCAAAAACTCTAGTCGTTGTGTATTTTCTATCTGTTACAACAATTTTTTTATCATATATCATTGTCATGACCATCTTTATAAGATGTGGAGGGAATTCATATCGTATAAGTTTATATATTATCCCGTCGATCCAAACCGTGTCGAAGGCTTTTTCGATATCCACTAGGCAGGCAGCTGTACTTCTCTTAGCGTTTAAATTCCAATTGATATCTGAAACCAATTTTGTAACAGCATGCACTGCCGAGTGGTTTCTTTTGAACCCAAACTGGTTCCGCGGTATGATCTTCTTTCTATCGCATTCGTATAAAATTGACTTACTAATAACTACTTCGAAGATCTTCCCGATATTAGGCAGAAGACTAATGGGCCTATAGCTTGAAGGATCAGAAGGATCTTTCTGTTTTTCGATTATTGGATAAACCTTCGATATTTTCCAGCAACTCGGGAAGTAGTAGTTGTTTAAGAGATTATTGAAAATAATACAGTACGACCGTATGATATCAATCGGGATATGCTTAAGAATGATGTTAGGAATATTATCTAAACCGCTTGACTGCTTATTGTTGAGTTTTCTAAATATGTATGTTAGTTCGTCTAAAGTTGTGAAATAATTGTTAGTCTGTTCCGCTGTTAGCTCATCGGCTTTTAATCTCTCATCAAATCTTAAGAGAGTTGGCACTTCGTTATTGCGAAATGTCAACAATCCATTACGTACTTCATCAGTTCTGCAGCTAGAGAAATCCCTAGCATGAATCGCCTCAAAATGGGAGCCTATAAGATTAAGTTTATCCATTCCACTATCAATCACAAACTGGTTATCGTGGATGGGGCAGTCTTGGATATTAATCCCAGCATGTGACAGAAGCGTCTGAGAAGACAGTGGCAATCTCAGTTTCGGAATAGTGAGAACGTCACGTGGTTTAAACATTCTTGTTTTACAATACTTTCAGCTCTTCGTTTCCAGTAATCATTAGCACTATTCCGAAACTGCTGAGTTATCAGAGTCTTCACATTCCTCAGGAGGGATTTCAATCGTCGAAGCTCCAAATTGTGCGATACGTCTTGAAACTGGCGATGTATTCTATTTATTTGAGTGATTAAAAAGCTCTTGTGTGTTTGTAGTGTTTTTATGTCATGGTTTAAATAACATTCTATGCTGTTTTGTGATTTAATTTTCGGAACTGCCGACTCTATAGCCTGTAAAACCACCGTATTCAAGTTCCCGATATAAGAATCGCACTCCTCGTTAGATAAATTCCTATTGCTAGGAATACTAGAAGAGGTAGTGCAATTCCTATATTTTCTTGTGGCGCAATGTTGGAAACGGCACCAATCGGTCTGCCTAAAATTCAATTTAGGAACCTCGTGCCACGTTGCGAAGCTAAACTCAGAGTCGTCAGCAAATTTCATTCGTATTTCTATAGCATAATGATTGCTATCATACGGTAGTAATGGAATTTTGTTACTGTGGATCGTTTCTATTTGCAATCGAGCGTCCGCGATGCAAAGATCAAGATATGAATTTCCGGACGGAAAACTTGGTGTAACCGGGCTATATAATTTCATTTTATACTCGACCTGGTTGTCTACGATAAAGCGATGAAGGAATCTGCCTCTTCCGTTCGCCACCGTGTCCAACCAGGCCGGATTTTTCGCATTAAAATCCCCGGCTAAGATGAAATAGTTATTTAAACTATCTAATCTTAGTTTTTCGAACAATTTTTCGATTTCGCAGTTAAATTGACTACCGGATGTTGGCGGAGCGTACGCCGATAAAAGATACAGACAACCATTATCCCTTAGAGGCAGAGAGATAATGGTTGTTTCAAGGCAACCAAAGTTTCGAATATCACTTTTGTCGATGATAGAGTAGCGAAGGGGCTTACGAACGAGTATCGCCGTACCACCACCTTGAACTGAATTTCGTCGGTCTGTCCGTATGAAATTGTAATTTTGAAAATGTAAGTAATGTCTATCGTTAAGTTTAGTTTCGCTTAGAAAAAGCACGTCTGGTTTATGATCCTCTGCAAAACGCAATAAATCACCGCGCCTTTTGATGGAAATTATAGAATTGACATTAAGGGCAGCTATTTTGAGAGATGCACAAGTGAACCCAGCCATTTCAAGGCATAAGATGGTTCAGAAGGGCATTAACCTTCACCGATAAATCTGCTACAGTTTTAGCAAGATGGTTTACTTGCATTTGCAACTTATCGTTTGCTGTGCTGCTAGTTGTAGCTCCGGATCCAGTACTGGGCCCAATTTTATTGGTCCCAGTACTAGTGCCAGCGCGACCACCCAGCACGTTTGCGAAGGATATACCTTCCCGAACATAGTTTTCTACGTTGTTGACTTTATGGGAAGTACTCAGTTGCACACCCCTTTTTCGCATCTTAAGTCGCTCTGTCATTACCCTATATTTTTCGCATCCTTTCCATGAAGCGGGGTGACCACTTTTTTGGCAAAGGACACAAAACAACTCCTCTTTTTTTGCTTCCTTTTGCACCTGACAACTACCAGGCTCATGCGTATCTAAGCACTTGACGCACCTATATGCCATGCTACAATTCGAAGCAGCATGTCCAAACCGTTGACATCGGCGGCATTGAAAAACATCGGTTCTACGTAATTTTTCAAAGTGAATTACGTGACTAAATATGTACTTTATAGCACGGAGATTTTCGGCCTTACTATCCGGCGATAACTGTACCGTTATAATAGGCAGGGTTCTTTTTTGACTTATCGAATGCGCCGTTGCATACCTGATTGCTTTTTCAAATTTAATATCTTCTAAGTCCAAGTTTTTTAGTTCTTGAAGAACTTCTTCTGGGCTGAAACTTGCACTTAGACCTTTTAATAAAAAGGACTGTAGCTTGTCTTCTTTATGAGTATAAGTAAAATATTCGGAATTTGTTTCCTTTAATAGTTCTCTGACTTTGCTACAGTCATTTTTATTATTAATTTTTAATGATAAATTATTCTTGCTTATTTGTTTTAAACTAAAGTTATTGCTACCTATATTATCTTTTAATATCTTACTTATATTCTTGCTATCCTCATTGAAAATTTTGATTGGTGGTGGTGATTTATTTTTTTGCATTATGGTTGTTGCTTCTAATTTGTCCTTTTTTGTTGTATCGTTTTTGTTGTTTTTATTTAGGTTTGATATTGGTGTAGCTTTTATTTTTTTCTTTTCTTCGTTAATTTTTTTAAGCTGAGCAACCAAAGCACTGGTTGATGTCGATGGTGCTATTTGCTCTTTATCGTTTGTTTGCATGTCCATCGGGTGTGTGTCTATTGTTTGCAGTATTCCGAATGCGTTGTTGTTGTGGTTTCTACTGTTTTCACTATCATTCTGTTCGTTTGTTATTTTTTTTCGTTTTAGTTCTGGTGATTTTTTATTATTTTCGGTATTGTCTGGCCCTGCTAGTAATTTTTGTTTCAGATCCGCTATTTCCTTTTTGCATTGATCTATAACTAGTAGGGCCTGCACATACATATCTCTAGTGACCAGAACTTCCTCCTCCCCATCTCCCCCGGGAGCCATGGTTTGGGTCACTGCACTTTTCACTTATTTGCACTTATTATATATTTTGTTTGTTTTTTTTTTTGTTTATTATTATTATTTTTATTATTTATTAATCACTTTTTGTTTTAAATTCAATACTTTTTTTCCGTTTTTTGTTTTTTTGTTTTTGGTTTTTTTTTTTTTTTTTTTTTAGATCGTACGTCTATTCCAGTGAATACTCAATCGAAAACTCACATATATTAGATGGTGATCCATCAGAAAGCTCCTCGATGTGATCGAAGAAGAATTTGCCTAGGGTTCTGTTTCTTAGTTGAAAGAGGTTAGGGCAGTGAGAGAGGAAATGGGTTGTATCCTCATGTACCTCTTCGTTACCACATCCTCTGCATATGTCATCATTATTCAATCGTAATTTTTTCATGTGGTATCTTAAGGTATTATGCCCTGTTAGCACCCCAATTAGTATTGACAACGACTTTCTATCTTTTTGTAGGAGTTTCCTAGTTCTTGTTTTGTCATACTCTGGCCATAGTCCTCTCGATATCACACAGGTGTTTAGCGATCTCCACCTATTGTTCGCTTCAATTACTGATTTTTGTTCAATTCTGGCCCGAGGGTTGCAGAGTGGTGGTTTGACCGTGCCGTCTGCTTGTTCTCTATCTAGGGCTGAGCCCTTTCTAGCCAGTTCGTCTGCGTCTTCATTGCCCGGTATCCCGCTGTGACCAGGGTCCCAGCAGAGTTTTACATTGTGCTACGTACTGAGAACCTTAAGCTCTTCGCGGCAATAGTTTACAAGCTTCGATGTTATTTGCGTAGCAGCTATCGCTTTTATGGCCGCCTGGCTGTCAATGTAAATATTGATATGCCAAGTATTTTGGCATGCCCGTACGCATTCGAACTCCAGTGTTTTGACTGGCTTAGCCTGAGGCCAGTTTTTGCTGCGGTCTCCTGCATATAGAGATCCAAAGGCAGGAGGTTAAGAATTGCTTCCAGTCCCGCTGTTAGCGTTGTTCTCATCGCACCGGTCGTTCCAGTGCATGCAATTCTCTGAATTTTGGTCATATCCTTGAGGTTGGTTGTTTTGGTAGCAGCGTGCCACCAAACCAATCCTCCATATGTCAGTATGGGTCTTACTATCGAACAGTACATCCATAGCGTAATTTGCGGTCTACAGCCCCAGTTTTTTCCGAAGAATCTACTGCAGGTGTAGAAAGCGACGGATGCCTTTCTTACCCTTTCTTTAATATTCAGCTTCCAATTAAGCTTTCTGTCCAGTATGAGGCCTGAATATTTCGCGCTTTCAGACAACTTAAGGGGGGTACCCTCAATGTTGACTTTGCGATAACTTCTGTCCACCGCACGAAGTCGAAATTTGCAAAACTAAATACCGCTTCAGGCGTTCATAGGTTAGGAGTATGACAAATAATACATATGTTCTCGTTCTGTTTCCTCAAATCTCCCATTCACGAATTTGTGATAGAAAGAAGATTTGAAATGTATTTCTTTTTATTTGTATTACTTACTTACTTAGTTGGCGCTACAGCTCGAGGTGAACCTGGGCCTGCTTCTCGCAACCATTTGTGTGTGCGTGTTATATTTTTGCACGAATGGAAGGGACCTACAGTTTTTTGCCGACTCCGAACGGCGAGTTGAGAAGTTCAATCGCGACAAATGATACTCTTTGATGCTTGTCAGACATTCGAAAGACAAAAAAAAACACAAAATGTGAGAAATAACTTTGCAAACAAGATTGTGCGAATATGTCAATTAAAAAAAAGACCCCACACAATTAATTTGTGTTGAAAAAAATTAATTTGGCCATTTAAATCTTTTACACATACTAAATGTTAAGAAATTGTACTTTAATCGAACAGGCCATCGGAATAGTATAATGTCAACAACAGCTGTGAGTTGTCACAACGCACGCCCTAGTAGAAAGTAGTTCTACTCGGTCGTTGCCCAGAACTTTACGATATCTACGATATAACGCCTGAAGTCACATTTAAGAGCACCCCATATGTTTGCATTGTTTCTACTTTATCTGTCAACGTGAGAGCACCCGAACGCGACATGACTGAAGGAAATATAGCCCTGCAGCTGAGAGTGTACGCGATGAATCGACTCAGTTTGTATCTGAATAGCTTGGCTTGTCGTATGCAACAACTTTGACATATTTAACGTAAGGATCTTGGTTTAAAAGCATACAAAATTCAGCTCGTGAAATATGTGAAGGCAGCTGACCTCCCGAAACGTCATTGTTTTAGTCTTTGTTCTATTTATTGAAAAGCTTGACGAAGACCCACTGTTTTTAACCAAAATTTTATTCAGCGATGAGGTCCATTTCTGACTTAATGGCTACGTCAATATTCAAAATTTACGTATTTGTACTGAAGAGCAACCCAACGAGGTTCAAGCGCTGCCATTACATCCAGACAAAACAACGGTTTGATGTGATTTATGGACTGGTGGAATCATCGGTCCATATTTCTTTAAAAATGACACCGGCCTGAATATAACTGGGTAGCGCCATGATAATGAACTATTTGCTAGCTCCAACAGAAGCCTGTGATCTTGCCGATGTTTGGTTCCAACAACATGGCGCTACTTACGTGTGGTAAGGCCCGTAAACCATGTGATATCAAACCCATAGAACGTTTACTTTGAGGCTACGTAGAGATCAAAGTTTACATGGATAAGCCGGCTACGACTACGAAATTGGAAGCCAACATTACATGCGTCCTTCGCCAAAAAATACACGAAATCATCGAACGCATCACGAAAACTGGAACTTCGGAATGGGCGTAGTTACGGCCAACAATTGTAAACAATTATGTTTAAGAAATATGTAAAGAATGATTCTTTTATATCACTGATAAACAGTCATTTTGTTAAATGAAATCTAGCTGTTTTTTAAAACACTCCTACCTTCTCCCATATAAACCTCATACCTAGTTTTGTTCGATCACCCTTCGTTTTCGTTTAACATTGACGAAATTAGTTTCGCGAACCTCGCAATAACCGACGTGTGTTTTCTATCAATGAATATTAATAACAGTAAATCATTGAAATTAAAACCGGTTTTTTTTATAATTATTGTTTCGAATGGAAAAACGGAACCAAGGCAAGTGGAGTCCGAACATATTAGCTGACTACTGTTGGGGACTTAAAAGAGATCTACTTGACGCTAAATATTCCTGAAAATCCTAAATAAAAGTCTTCATTTCAAAATGTTATCTATCATTAAAAAACATTTTCACTGTAATTTCTAAAAAAAAAGACGAAAGAGCTGTTGCAAAAAAACTTAGGGTGAGCGAACAGTAGATACAAAATAACCCTTTCAATTTCATTTAACTTTCATCAAGGTAATTTTTGTCAATCTGTGTATTTATATGGATATAAAGATTACCCAATAAAAATGAATTTTTTTATTTCGGAAAAAAGTTTGAAACCAGACCAGAAAGCTACAACTGGGTTCAGGACACATCAGCATCAAAACAGTTTATGGCTCAGTGTCAAATCGCCCAAAATGCAGGAAATCAAAAAAAAATCAAATCACCCAAAAAAAAAGTTGTGCAATTAGACATTTTTATATTTTGGGCGATTTGGCATGATGTCAAGATACCCAAAAAAAGTGATTTTGGGCGATTTTGTGTTTCGAATCTTTCAAGGCGGATCTGTGTATCGCCCAAAACAAAAATCACCCAAATCTGAAAAACGTCACATTGCCCAACATTTTTGGGGCGATTTAACATTATGACAGATTGACCAAAAAATAAAAATGTCAAATCACCCAATGAAGAAACCGCATGTGGCCTTCAATATCCGATGTTGTCCTGGTAAACTTTTTAAAAACTGAGAATTGTAATGGCCCGATCTGTCAACGACCACGCCACGCTGAAAACATCGGTTCTCCTTAGATCATCGAAATCAAGCAGCGTCGGGCGCGGTTGGTACTTAGATGGGTGATCACTTTGAAACACCGCGTGTTGTTGACATAGGAGTAGTAAACGGCTCCATGTGGTAACACAATAGACCTACTTTGGTCTAAGTGAATCCTACCGATTACGAAGGATAGCTACCCAACCTAACCTAACCTAATGGCACAATCTTAAGTAAGTAATGAAAAGAAAAACAGCTTTAATCCGAAATGAAGGATTGAAGAAATGGATGTGGGATTGGGGAAGGGGGGGATCCTTTTCAAGCAATGAAAAGATTGTCCATTTTATAGTTCACAGTTTAATTTTTATTGTAAATGAAAATTAATTTGAAAATTAAATTAAAAATTAAATTATGAAAAATATAAAAAAAGAGTAGGAACAACAAAAAAAACTTGGCAGCTTAACCGAAAACGCTAACCGCTCTTGACTTCTGTTTTGCCGAAAGCTGAGATTATCTGCATCTTGTTACCTCCTCTTTCACTCAGCTTCTCTTCAACTGGACGATCGTGGAAAGTATTATACAAAACAGGGTGACCCTACATGGATATATTAAGGCTCCACTTACAATCTATGGGGAAACAAACGAGCGGGGGAGGGGGGGCGTGTCGTCGCGCCGGTCCGCGTGCGAAGCGCGGCGCGAAACAAAGCCCACAAAGATTTTTGGGCGATTTAACATTTTTCGGATGTTATTTAATTTTGGGCGATTTGGTTTTGGGCGATGGGAAGCATGAGTTCTGACAACGCACACACTTTTTTGGGCGATTTGACATTTTTTAATTTTCGGGCGATTTGTCATAGTGTTGATTCGCCCAAAAATGTTGGGCAATGTGACATTTTTGAGTTTTGGGCGATTTGGTTTTGGCGATTTGACACGGAGCCACAGTTTTTAAAGATGTTTTTACTGAGGATGCAGCGTTGAATTCAAGTCGCTGCTCTCAAGCCCTAAGAGAAAATCCTAAAATCAGCTATCTATTGAATTTAGACATTTTTGACAGACAGACAGACAGACTAAAGCTCAAGCTAGTTGCAAAAAGGTCTCTCCACGATACTGAACAACTGACTTTCCACAAGTTGCCAGTATTTCCAGGCAACGATAGAAAAATATTCTTGAACCTGATTAAGTATGTACACTAGCCTTGCCGTTGGAGGAAGTCCAGTGCAGTCTACAGTGTTTTGTCCGGCGCGCCCATCAACTAACCATTGCTCTGAGTGTGCCACACACACATGTACATATGTATGCTATAAGTTTTTATAGGGCTACGATTATTAATGCTGGCATTTATCACTGAATGTCATTATTTGAAATTGGAAATTACTTATTTTTATGCGTATGTACCTAAACCTTCACATCATTCTTATAAATGATGATTGAAATGGTTTTAGCGGTATTTTAGTGAAATTATAAATGACAGGGTGTCGCATAATGGGTACAGAATTTTAAAATGCAATAGAATACATAAAAATCATGAAAATAGCCATGATACGGGCTTTATTGGCCCACAGTATATTTGCTCGAATTAAGAGCAATCCGGAAGTCCAATTTGCAACCACTTTTTCGAGCAGCAGTGGCCGTGTATCGACGAAAACGCCACAAATATTGCCTCCCAAGTTGCCTATCATCTCATAAGCCTGAACACCAAAATATAAAATGGAAAGAACCATTTTCTCGTGTCTCGTGTGTTTAAGGCACATTCGACGAAGTTCGACCAAAGTTTTAAATACCCCACTCTGTGTGGATTCCGATATCATAACAAAAATTATTTTTTGCAGACTTGGTGGCACAGTAAAAAAAAAACTGAGGATCTTACTGGTGGAGACTTAACGAATTTCTCCGGGAGTTAGGATTTCTCGGTGAATATGTTGTCTCCTGAGGGCATAGAGTGCCATGCAGTCGCATAGAATATGTTCCGCAGTTTCGTCATCTTCCATGCAGGGACGACATTCAGTTAGCTATAATGAGACCTATTTTGTTTAGCTGATATAGAAGATGGCAGTGCCATGTTAGAAATCCCACTAATCTCCTGATACCATTCCTACTGAGGAATAGGTGTCTTGTGGATTAATTAGGGTTTAATGGCTCTTTTAGCCTGACGAAAACTCTGGATATTTTCCCAATGGGAGACACGCAATTGATTTACCAACTTTTGATAAGTTAATAGCTGAGTTATGAATATTGCAAAATAGCTCAGGGCCGAGAAAAGAAGTCAACCCAACGTTTTCTTACCAGTTCTTCAGCTTTTTCGTTTCCATCAATAACCTCATGTCCGGGCACCCACCACAGTCATGGCCGGGCACCCACCACAGTCTGTTACTATGGGAGAGGTATGGAAGCAGTTGAGGATTAATTTGGAGTCAATCAGGTTTAGGCCTAGTGTTTTTATAGCTGCTTGACAATCCATGAGTATATAAATGAGGACACCTTTTATTCCTGATTCGAGGATGACATTGGCGCACATGTGAATGGCATGACTTTCAGCTTGGAATACACTGGGAGTATTTCCCCTTGGTATGGACTTAAATAATAAATATGTAAACGTAGCGCAAAAACAAAATTAATACACCTGAAGAACATAATGTATGTAAATAAAGAGAAACATAAAAAGTAAACTTAACCTTCCGATAACAACACTTTTAAAATATACATACACAACAACAGGGGTGGTAGAACACCCCAGCCAGGATTAAATTAAAAAAAAATACTTTTAAGGATAACATACTTTTTTTTAAACAAAACACTTCATAGACTTGAACAAAAACAGAAAAAATTCAATTTATAAAAAAAAATATAAAATATATTGACAGGAATAGAACGGCAGAAAGAGAAATGAAGCCAAATCAAAATTACAGAATATTGGACACGTTCAATAACTTTATTTCAGTTACATATCCGGATTTTAATAATTATAATTTAATAATTTCGGACGTAATAACTTTTTCATACAACCGGGTTTTTCAGTTAAGCGATTTTCAGTTAAGCGGAGGGATTCATATGAAATTTATTAAAAAATTCTTCATTGCTTACACAAACATGAGATTTCTGATTAAACGCCATCTGAAGATCCTCAACAAAATGCTTCTGCAATTTGCATTTCTGACCTCATGAGCAAAATGATTTATCTAACTCGCACTTTAAATATTCTCATCCCAGGCCGAACCGTATACTGGTATAACCATATATCAATATCTCGAAAATGGCTAATGGCTTTACGGCAATCGGCTCTGAAGCATTTGGCTTTGTTTTCGTCTTGGAGTTCCACAAGGTTACATTCTAGGTCCAGTATTTTTTTTTTTACAAAATAAAACAGCTATTCATATTAACGGAGATTCAAATATCACGGAAGAGCGAGGGTATCATTCAAAGGGCAGCCGATACTCGTGAACCTATGCTACGCTACACCCTATGAGTCTGTGTCATTAATTTTTAGTATTCAATTAACCGAAACAGTCCATTATCCAAATTGCAATCAAAAACCACAAGCCTTTCAGTTAAGTAATTTACTTAATTTACACACTTCTTGTCGGTACAGCTACGTGAACAATTCACAATTCTATTATCGCTTAGTTCTTCGATACGAAAAGTAATATGGATCTGAATTATATCTCAACACCTGGAGCACCAATGGCGCTGCCAATGCCACTATTAATGTATCCATCCATTGAAACTCAACAACTACAACAACAACAAAACCAACAGCAACAACAACAACAACAGCTTTATCCTCCTCAACAGCAGCCCGTGTTCCATAATGGACAAGAACTTAATGCACAGAAATTGCAGACGCAGCCAAGCGTTCCAGAGTCAAGGCCAAATAGTGTCTTCGTTTTGGATGGTAAGACAAACGAACGGGTTCTTAAAGCTCTGAATATGTCTTCTTTTTGTTGTTTTTGTTTTTAACTTTTATAGGCAAACCTCTTGTTGGTCCAGAACCATTGCAGACGAAGTGTCCACATTGTAAGGTTTGCCAGACAACAAGGGTAGTTTCCAAAATCAGCGTGAAGACTCATTTTGCTGCATTGCTTTGCTGCGTATTGGGGTAAAGTATACTCTATTCAGATTTAGATACTTTTATGATACAAAAGTCATTGGTGCTGTACTGTGAAAGGTGCCTTGTGTAATACGTTAGCTATATAAAAAGTACCAAGAAACATTGATAAAACAGTGAAAGGATTAACTGGTATTGATTGTCAGTTTCAGTACCAAAACACCTAATTTAATTGCTTCGGAACAGTCTCTTAAAAAAAACCGCTAATCGATATTCGCGTCACCTTTGATTCGAGTCCAAACGCCATTTTAGATTCGGTAAACTACACCAGACTACTGAGTCGGCGAACTTCTTCTCAAAAGAAGCTATCAACCGCAATCATGATCCCTAAGCTAATAATAATAAAATAGGACCTATGCTGTTTACATGAAGTTAGGTAGCATTGGCTGCTAGTAATTTGAGTACCAGCGCACTTAGGCCTATAGAGGCCCATTGTGATACGAATGATCTTGGGGATGTAGAGTTTTTTAGAGCTTTTTATAAAGCGAGATCGGCTTCCAACATCTTTTTGGGCTAGCACACTGAGATCGTTAAAGAAGTAGTCTCCTAGGTGTAGTTTTCTGGGCATGATCAGAGGAGATTTGTTGGGCTTTCTTCCTCTTCCTCGACTCTGCAACTTCTACAAAAGTCGTTTGAAAGGACGCCAAGCATAGTTGCATTCCTGATAATAAGGCAGTGTCCTGTGATGACACTAATGATCGTGCTCTTTTTAGGGACAGAAGGTAATTAGAGCATTAAACGCCTAAGTCAGCCCACTTTCTCATCTAACATTGGTTTTATCGACTGTGTCAAGTTTGAGTGATAGCTTGTAAGTAGTAAGTGGAATACCTAGATTTTCTTTGTCCGGTACGATGGTATTGTTGTTCCTATTTTAGCGAATTCGTCAGCTCAACAATCCCCTGGAATGACTCTGTGCCCTGACACCCAATAGAAGTGAATATTTACCTGCTTAGCCATCTCTTTAAGAGATGAACGACAGTTGGAGGTCGTCTTTCAAGTAGATAAGACCGGTTTCAGGGATTTCAAGGCCGCCTGACTATCCGAGAAAATGCTAATATACATTATCGGAAGATAATACATTCCCATTGATCCAGGACAGCCCTTCTGAAATCGCCATAGTTTCCGCTTGAAACACACTACAGTGGTCAGCGCAGCGGAAGGAGAGATTGAGATTAAATCTGTTAGAAAAACACTTCCTCCTACATTATCGTCGGTTTTGGAACCATCGGTGTAGCAGTGTATAGATTTATCTGCGACAGCTCATAAGTCATCCCAAAAGAAAGGAACTCGGACAGAATCTGGAAAAACATGATCCCAAAGACCGAATATCTCCGTAATCTTGAAAATCCAAAATTACGAAAATCCGAAACCCCGAAAATCCAAAATCCGAAATCCCGAGAATCCAAAATCACGAAAATCCAAAATCCGAGATCCCGAGAATCCAAAATCCCGAAACCCCAAAGTCCCGAAAATCCGAAATCCAGAAAATCCCAAAAACCCAAAATTCCGAAAATTTCAAATCCCGAAAGTGAATAAATTGTCTCTAGTGTGGGCGGTATTTCAAAATGGAGCTATGAGAACGTGACACACCACAAGTGACGAAACCATTGCTCTTTTGCGAGAAATGTTTCCTGGCCGAGTCATATCTCGAAATTGGCCGCCAAGATTGTGCAATTTAACAGCCCGTGCAACTTTATTTTTTTAAGTCATACGTTGATGTGTTAAGGCTTACGCCAATGCTCTCAAGTGAAACTTTATCGAAAAACCAGAGCCACAACTGTGTTGGGAAATGTTATCAAAAGAGCTCTGTTGTAGTGATAGGTGCGTTAGACTACTACGCAATGCTGCCCGGGTTCAATATGTACCATTTTCGCAGCGTCACCTCTATCGAATCTCTGACAAGAACTCAAATAGTATCACTTGTCATGAGGAGCTCCTCAGCTTGTCGTACAAAAATATAACACACACACACACGAATGGTTGCGAGAAGCAGGCCCTGTTTCACCCGAACTGCAGCGCCACCAAGAAGAAGATAGCCGCCCAATCTAACCTAACCTCATATAATGATTTCAACTCGAAAGCAAATTTTAATATTTTTTCATTTTTATCTTTCAGACTCGTTTGCTTGGCTCCAATACCTTACTGCATGAAAGCGTTCAAAAATCTACACCACTATTGCGATAATTGCGGTCAATATTTGGGATTGTTTCCAGCAAAATAAAGCCGACCGAGGGAGTGTGAAAAGATTTCGAGTCCAAAGTTTCAATATTTTCGCAGACGATTGGCACAAATTTATCACATAACGAGTACAGCACCAATACCAACACAACAAATGGATTTTTAAAATGTATATCATCACTAAAATTTTGTTTGTTAAATTGAATTTAAAGTAATTTAAAGTGTGTCGGCATCATAAATCAACAAGCGGGCGAACTTCGTCCCGCCCAAAACTGATTTTTTGATTGAAATAATTTCGAGCATTCACGATATCAACCGAAATATTTTTTTTTTTTATTCAACATTCGCGATCGATAACAGATGACGTCACTCGAATTATAATTATAGATTGAATGAAACTATTTTCGAATTCGATCGCATTCAATATCCTTTATTTATGTTTGATCTTCTGATCGGCGGCATATGTGTATGTCTCCCGAGCACTGAAAGTCAAAGAACTCAAATTATCATCCTCGAAGTAATATTATCTGATTCGCCAACGCACGGAAAACATAAGAAACTTTGAATGTTTTCAATAAACTCACCGGAGTCACTGAAATGTTCACTTCACACAACATGAATTGATGACTGAACAGTTATCAAAATCGCGCTGAACTTCACTTGATTATGATGAAGTAATCGTTCACGAATGATTTTGGCACAATTTGAATATTAAAAATCTGATAAGTTTTCTTTGGGCGAAGACAAACACAACAAAAAAAAAAGACAGCTCAAATCGGGCGATCCGTTCTCGAGATACACTCCGCGCCACTTGAATAGAAACAAGGATTTTTCTCAAGATTAAGGGGACCTTCTGGTCTACTTACTTACTTAGTTGGCGCTACAGCTCGAGATGAACCTGGGCCTGCTTCTCGCAACCATTTGTGTGTGCATGTTATATTTTTGCACGAATGGAAGTTTTTTTTTGCCGACTCCGAACGGCGAGTTAAGAAGCTCAATCGTGACAAATGATACTCTTTGATGCTTGTCAGACATTCGAAAGAGGGGGGCACTGTGAAAAACTTTTAGGTGTTTGCGGCGGGATTCGAACCCAAGACCGCTGGCTCAGTAGTCCGACGCACTAACCACTTGCGCTACGGTGCCCACTTCTGGTCTAGCGCCCTTGAATTTGAAGAGTTTTTACGATTTTTTTTTTTAAATGAAAATAATGAGCAACAGTATTTTAACTTATTAGATATATTTTATCGCTTTAACAATATACAAAAATATTAAAAAAAAAACAATAATAAGAATTTAAATTAAACAAAAATTGGTTTTACAGTTACCCTCTTCAAAAAAATGTATCTTGGTGGTGTGTCGTATTTTGGCTCTTCTACTGATCAAAAACAAACAAAACAAAAAACATTTTAATCAGTATGAATGTAGTTATCGCAGGAACTAGAATGAAAAAAAAAATTTAAAATTCACAAAATGGCGCGTTGTTGAAATTTACGTTTCGAAAAAACTACCATTTTTCATTACCTTTTGTATGTTAAAAGTAAGAAATATTCAACGTAAAACATTTTTTTTAGTTACGACGATAAGAACTGGTTTACTGAATTTAGGGTTACCAGACGTCCCCCTTTTTCATACCAAAATGATGTTTGTCCCCCTTATTAAGTTAAATTCAAAAAGAGAAATTATTGAATTAAAAACTGTTAAAATATTCTCTGTAATCACATCCATTTGTAGTTCAAAATCCTTTCAAAGCTGAATGCATCCACTCAATGACCTACATATCACTTCACGCGCAAAATGTTTCCTTCATCTGTCAGTATATGATTTTTGCTGCTATCTATCCTTTGGCAGTTTTTGTTTACAAATTATTTACAAATTGTTTTTGTTTGCGTTTATAAGTACCTAAAATGTCTGAAAAAGTAAATAAAAAAAGGAAGTGAGCATATAATCAGTGCTGGGAAAAGTGTTTCGAGTGGGTAACAAAAAGCAAAGAAGGTCCTGAATATGCGACATGTTTAATTTGCTTTAACATGTTTACTTCACTTTTTTTACGCTGGTGTTATATTTTTCAAAAACATATATTGTCTCGTGATGTCCCCCTTTTCGTCATTTTCAATCTGGTAACCCTAACTGAATTACATACTAAAATTTGAGACGAATCGGTCCTTTTACCTGCTTCTGCGCTGACTTGATAAATAGGCTGTAGAAGTCAAAATACTGGAAATATTAATACGAAAATTTAACAGTATACTTTTAAAAGCCTATACTTTTGAAATATCAAAAAAAAAATATCGATTTTTTGAAAAATCTATACCAGAAGGTCCCCTTAAACCGTTTAGCGCTTTGGTAAGTTAAAATAGCAACTTTATTGTTTTATTGTTTCAAAGAGGAATTCATAACCGAAAAACAATGCATGCTCAGAATAATGCAAAAATGTAGGTACTTTCGCCACTTGTCATTTGACAACAGATCGTACTAAGCTATTTCTGGCAAAAAATTTTTATTTATTTTTATTTTGAATTTGTTACTTTAAGTTAAGGTTTTTTGTAAGAAATAAAGAATTAAAAAAAAAAAAAAGGCATGTTAGATTGTTATTTTATGCATTTTTGCATTACTGTGAAGAAAATACTGTTTTTTTTTTTTTTGCTCCACTTGAATAGAAACATTCGCTTAACGGTAGTCGCTGCATCTTTATTCATTAACTTCTGCAGAAAAGGTAAAAATAGAAGTTTAAGCTAAAAATGGACTCCCCTTTACCCACAATCGCCGAAAAAATTGCAACAAGTGCTGAAGTTGTGTGGTCATTTGTGTAGCAGAAAGAAAACTACGGAAAAAACAAAAGAAAGGTAAAGAGGAGCCACATCAGAAGCAGACAGAAGAATAATTCTTAGATTAGCTTCTAATTCCAGCGTCTCTGCAGCATAGATCAAAGCAAAGACTGGTGTTAGTGCTAGGCTTAATACCGTTAAACATGTAATAAATAGTGGCAACATTTGAAACGCCTGAGATTGCAAAAAAAAACACCGTTAAACCCCAAAATCAAAATCGCTTGGATTTTTGCAGGACGCATATAACGTGGGATAAAAGAGTGGTTTTTCCAGATTTTTATTTTTTTTTTATTTCAAACATAATAAGCTGTAAAATAACAAATGCTTTTCAAAATTAGTAAGGGAGAGCAAGTAGATGGCTAACAATTTACTATTTTTCAAATACATTATAATTTTAAAATTATTGAATGTTTTAATCTTTTAATGGCAGTAACAGGAGCATAGATGGGATTTAATCCATCCAAAGCGTTGGAGGTTAAGTTCACTCCAAGCGCCTCATTTCGCTCGTTGTTGTCGCTCTGTTACTATCTCGTTGCCTGGCAAGGTCCGACGGTCTTGTGCGTTGCAGCCGTCTCACGCCATGTACGTTAAGAAGACTTGTTGCTTCTTCATTAACATGCTCCTGGAGTCTTTTTTCATGTGCTTTGGCCCTGAGGTTTATCTCTTCGAGAACGGTAGGAATTCTTAGATCCCGATGGAGGTCGCTGTTTCTGATGTACCATGGAGCATTCACAATACTTCTGAGGACTTTGTTCTGGAAGCGTTGAATAACTGCAATATTGATTGGACTGGCACATCCCCAGAGTTGAGCGCCGTAGTTCCAGACTGGTTTTAGTACCTGTTTATAAAGAAGAAGTTTGTTACTAATTGATAAATCTGACTTCCTACCGAAAAACCATTCCATTTTTCGCCATTTAATGTCTAATTCTATTCTTTTGATTTTGATATGCTCTTTCCAATGAAGCTTGGCATCTATGACCCTAGTAACCTAGTAACCTAAGTACTTCGCCGAGTTAGCATATGGTATTACCGTGCCTGATATTACTTATTTGTAATGTCAATGTGTACAGATTTGCTCGAATTAAGTTCTATTCTCCATCTTTGAGTCCACCTGACTATTTGATCTGTAGCAGATTGTAGTTTCTGCGTCGAGTCTAGCGTAGTGTTTCCCACTGCTAGGATTGCCGTGTCATCGGCAAAGGTTGCAATTTTGGTGTAGGATGATGTTGGTAGATCGTTGGTGTAGAGGAGGTATAGCAGAGGTCCAAGGACACTACCTTGAGGAACTCCGGCTTTGATCTGTACTAGCTTAGAATAACTATTTTCCTGTTTTATACGAAAGTAACGCGAAAAAAAAACGCGCCTATTATAGAATATACATTCATAGATATGTACAGTGGGTGATCAAATTATTACGGCCACCTTAAAAAATAACTTTTTTTCACGATTTAGTGCAAATAAATGCATAATATAACCTTAATAATAGATTTATTTTCTCTTAAAATTAATCTGTGGGTAATAAGCTTTGAAAAAGTAAAAAGTGGTAGCACTAAATAGTTTTTATTTTTGTGGTAGTTATCTTTTTAAGTGGAAATCTCAGTTTGCTATAGGATAGGTTGAGCTTTATATTTCTTGCACTTTTTAACGGTTTATTTCGCGAAATGTCAAAGCTTACGGTTTCGGAATCGGCATTTGCGATAAGAAGGCATTCTGTGCATTGCGTTTTTTTTTAATTTGTGTGCATTAAATTGTTTTTTAAAATATTTTATCGAGCTAGTTTTAATAAGACGCCGTTGAAGCCATGGGTAGACGAAAAGACTTTTCCCCAGCAAAAATTTCTGAAATTAGGACACTGCTATTAAACACCGAGTATTCTCAGAGGAAAAAAGCAACAATTGCAGGAGTGACAAAGTCGTCGGTGGGCAAAATTAAAAAAAAAACTAAATTAAAATGTCGCCCTCTCTCCTACGAGAGCCGGAAGATGTGGCCGAAAATAAAACACAACGCCTCGCGATGAGCGTAAAATAAAGGAAATCTGTGTTCAAAACGGAAAGAAGCCATTAGAGATCCTGACGAACTTGATCCAAGAGTCAGGAATTGATATTTCCGCCCGACGTCGCCTTAAAGATATGGGTTTTGCTTGCTACCGTCCAGCAAAGAAGCCCCTTCTTACAAAGACGATGATGGAGAAACGCCTTTAATGGGCTAAGGCACGTAGGGACTGGACATCCGAAGACTGGCTAAAGGCAAGAACGTGTTCAGACGACATTTTTAGCATGTTTTTTTTATCTCTTGAAGGAATGTTTTTAGGATTTTCTTTACACATGTTTTAAATGCAGGTTTGTTTTCCGGATGAATCAACAGTTCAGTTTTTGTCGCATAAGTCTGAGTTTGTAAGGAGGAGGGCAAATGAGAAATATGAGAGAGAATGCATAGTGGAACAGGTGAAACATCCGCTAAGCATTATTGTCTGGTCAATTATAAGTGGACAAGGAACTGGACGCCTCTACATTCTTAATGGAACAATGCGTCAAGACCAATATATTGAAGTCTTGATAGCGAAAATGTTGCCACAAGTACAGGAATGGTTTCCAAATGGCAATTTCACATTCATGCATGACTCTGCACCTTGTCATAAGGCAAAAAAAGTGACTGCCTTACTGCAAGAAAAAAATATTGAGGTTCTGGAATGGCCGGGAAATTCTCCAGACCTCAACCCCATAGAGAATCTTTGGGAGCTGTTAAAAAGGGAAATAGGCAGAGAAAAAATAACAAATAAGCGAGAATTAATAGAGCGCCTCATTGAAGTATGGCATCGGAGCGAGAACATTAAAACAAATTGTTTAAAATGCATTCAATTCAAAAAGGATTCAGGCTGATAAAGCTGCAAGAGGAGGTGCAACAAAATATTAATTTTTTTATTTGTACTGTACTCCTTTTCAACAAAACTATTTTTAGTTTATAAGTCTTTTATAATATTAAAAAAAAAATATGATTAAAAGTTAAAAAACAAAAATGTTATGTGCGATTCTGTTTCAAAAAGTCGTATTCTTTCCAGTGGTCGTAATAATTTGATCACACACTGTATGTACATACTTATGCATGTATGCAGAACGATTTCTTGGGAAGTAAATTCTGAGTAACAAAAATAATTTGTTGATTTTATCACTGGCTGAACAAAATGGATGTGCTTAAAGAGTGAAGTAGGTACTATGTTTGAAAAGTAAAAGAGACATGAAATGAAAATAAATTGAAAAAAGGTATGTATAAATGTTACATCAGAATTATTCACCCTCAAAATATTTCGGGGTAACATAAGACACGAGGGATCTCACATGGCAAACCCAACCAAAGAGAAAGCAACCAATACATTTTGTGCTTTCGTATCTAAGGCCTACAGGGCATACGAGTCAGTTTAGATATTACCAATATTGTGAGTAAGATGGATCAAACCTACGATCGATCAGCTCCAACAAAAAGAACAAAATAATGCATACTGTGCCGAGCAAAAAAAATGCAAACGAAATAGTATGGTTTTGATTTAGATAAGAACTCTGCCAATTTTCATGGTAATACTTTGAAATTTTGCACAAATCTTTAAAACTATTTTGTTTTCCTTATGCAGCGCCGATTTTTATCAAATTTGACTGCAAGCGAATTATTGTATTAAAAATGTTCGCAAATGTGTGTTTGAAGGCGAGCAAAAAAAAAATGCAAATGGCAACTATGACTACCAAGGCAAGTACAAAAACAATTTTTTTTTTTTTGTGTGAATCAATTGGAATCCTAACCTACTAATATATAAATGTGAAAGTTTGGATATTTGGATGTTTGGATGTTTGGATGTTTGGATGTTTGGATGTGTGTTGCTCAATAACACCTAAACAGTTTAACAGACTTGAATGAAACTTTCGGGAATAGATAGTCTACTTCCTGGATTAGAGATTAGGCTACTTTTTATACAAAACATACAATTCCTTGATTCCATAATTCGCATTATTCCAATTTCCGCTTTTATTAGTTGGTCATTATTTTTGGGTAAACCATTGTCATTGATCGTCAGTCTGTTGGGAGAGGGTTGTTTTTGTAGATGTTATGCTCTTCTCTTCGCCACAAATCCATCGCTATCGCTTATTCTTTAATCTTCTTTCTACACATACGCGCATTGAATGATGGGTAAACCATTGCCATTGATCGTCATTCTGTTGAAAGAGGGTTGTTCGTGTTAATATTAATGCTTTGTGAGATTGTGGCACAAAGTAGAGGAGGGATGATTTTGCTGATATTTGCTACCGACTTTGGTTAGTTGTGTTTCTGCTTCATCAGCGTGCGGATCTGGATCGACGGAAAGGGGGGAATGCACGATTTTTTTTACTTTCTTTTTTTTGTCACTTTACAGAGGTATTTGGTTACCTTAAGGTTAATTCAGTGGATACCTTAGAATAAAGATTTACATTTTATTTCAATTCACAAATACATACATATATTTTAGTAGGGGTAGGCAGGCGATCTTGAGTCTTAAATTTAGTAAATAGTTGGTGATTTCAGACAAACCTTACCAGTTACTCCACGATCAATGCTTACATCTTCGGCGTTTACACAATGCTACTTTAAATATGAACATTAAGTACAACTATTAGAGACAAGAAATCAGAAAGTACCATTATTTGATGCTCATAAAATACATATTATGTACATATGTGTGTAGACGTGTTTGTACACAGGTATATTACATTTCCATCAATTTTTTATGCAATCGTTTCATCTATAGGGAACAACCACTTAGTTCAGATAATAATGTATTGGCTTCAGAATTCTTTAGAATCTTAATTTAAATAATATCACTTCCTACTACTTCCTTTCTATCATACTACAATCAAATGACGCGACTGATTTAAAGCACGGGCAACGCCGGGTAGGCAACAGCTAGTGTTTAATAATTAGAATCAACTATTGACTGGATGCAAAAAGAGCAATTACCGCTGCTTTTAGCAACGGAACACTCACCCAGGATCGTGCTTTGGAGTTTGGTGCTGCAACATCAACAATGTCGCGTATTTTGTCGCGATATCGGGAACAAGGGGATAACAATCCCATAGTTGGTAATGGGCGTCCTCGCAAAACAACTCTCGACAAGATCGTGAAATCACAAATCAAGTAAAAGTCCATTCCCTAAAGTCTACCCTAAAGTGGAAGCTACGGACTAGGAGTAGGAGTAGGAGTACATACAGTTAGGCGACGATTGAGGATGGCGATAGCCATTGAATTGTACTGAGCTGGTGGAATGAATAAGGTCAGAATGGGACCAAATATCCCTGGGCTTATTGGTGTCCCTGGACTTATTGGTGTCCCTGGACTTATTGGTGTCCCTGGACAATTTGTGCAAAGTTTCATTGCTTACGCAAACTTGAGACTTTAACGCCATCTGAAGATCCTCAACAAAATGCTTCTGTAATTTGCATTTCTGACTTTATGCGCAAAATGGTACATCTAACTCACACTTTAAATATTCTCATCACAGACCGAACCTATTCGTACACCCACATACCGATATCTTGAAAATGGCTAATGGCTTCCACTGGCACTGCCTAGAAGGATCAGAGTGCCTGACGAGGGTCAATATTTTAGCAAGCTAGGCTGTCTTATCATTACTTTTACATGTGCTGTGTCTTGGAGAAAAGTGACAAAGATCCCTTCTACATTTCAACTGAAAATTATTAAAAAATCAGCGAAATAGCTACTTTTACTGTTCGAATGTGAGCATAGTTATTCTACGTCACTTTGTTAGCATATGATAAGGAGACAACGTGCTGTTATTCAATTTACGCTACGGCATTCGGCTTTGTAGCGTATTGTTGGCTTTGTTTTCGTCTTCGAGTTCCACAAGGTTACATTCTATGTCCGGTCTTTTTTTTTACAAAATAAAAAGCTTTTCATATTAACTGAGATTCCAATATCATGGAAGAGTGAAGGTAGCATTCAAAGGGCAGCCGATACTCGTGAACCTATGCTACGCTACACCCTATGAGTCTGTGTCATTAATTTTTAGTATTCAATTAACCGAAACAGTCCATTATCCAAATTGCAATCAAAAACCACAAGCCTTTCAGTTAAGTAATTTACTTAATTTACACACTTCTTGTCGGTACAGCTACGTGAACAATTCACAATTCTATTATCGCTTAGTTCTTCGATACGAAAAGTAATATGGATCTGAATTATATCTCAACACCTGGAGCACCAATGGCGCCACCAATGCCACTATATATGTATCCATCCATCGAAACTCAACAACAACAACAACAGCTTAATCCTCCTCAACAGCAGCCCGTGTTCCATAATGGACAAGAACTTAATGCACAGAAATTGCAGACGCAGCCAAGCGTTCCAGAGTCAAGGCCAAATAGTGTCTTCGTTTTGGATGGTAAGACAAACGAACGGGTTCTTAAAGCTCTGAATATGTCTTCTTTTTGTTGTTTTTGTTTTTAACTTTTATAGGCAAACCTCTTGTTGGTCCAGAACCATTGCAGACGAAGTGTCCACATTGTAACGTTTGCCAGACAACAAGGGTAGTTTCCAAAATCAGCGTGAAGACTCATATTGCTGCATTACTTTGCTGCGCATCGGGGTGAAGTATTGTTTTGTTTAATCTATACATATTCTATTCAGATTCAGATACTTTTATGATACAAAAGTCTTTGCTGTTTGGTGCTGTACTGTGAAAGGTGCCTCGTGTAATACGTTAGCTACATATATAAAAAGCACTAACAAACATTGACAAAACAGTGAAAGAATTAACTGGTATTGACTGTCAGTGTCAGTACCAAAACACCTAATATAATTGCCTCGGAACAGTTGCTTAAAAAAAGACCGCTAATCGATATTCGCATCACCTCTGATTCATGTCCAAACGCCATTTTAGATTCGGTAAACTACACCAGACTACTGAGTCGGTGAACATCCTCTCAAAAGAAGCTATCAACCGCAATCATGATTTTTAAGCGACAGAAGGTAGTTAGAGCATTAGACGCCTTAGGCAAGTGAGCCCACTGAAATACTGCCCCCACCAGAGACAATTATCGTGTGGGGACAGTATTTCTTTCCAACAATATGGAGCTATGAGTACGTGCCACACCACAAGTGACGAAACCATTGCTCTTTTGCGAGAAGTGTTTCCTGGCCGAGTCATATCTCGAACTGTTGTTCAAAATTGTGCAATTTAACAGGCCGTGCAGCTTCATTTTTTTAAAGCCATACCCACATGTGTTAAGCTTCACGCCAATGCTCTCAAGTGAAACGTTATCGAAAAAATAGAGCCGCAATTGTGTTGGGAAATTTTATCAAAAGAGCTCTGTTGTGTGTGCAACAGAGGTCGTGTGGATGTCATTTGGGTGATTTTTTTTCATTATAAATCTCTATCGGTTAAAATAAAACTGAAATGTCATTTCGTAAAACCTACGAGTTTTTTTGATAAATTAAAATTAAGCCTTTGTTGAAAAACCCTTTATCAATGATATGCTAGCCAAATTATATTGCGGTTCATAAAAACAAACCCATCATGGAATTATTTCTGCCTCAGTAAACTTGAAAAATTCGAACGTACTGTTAGGTTGCACCACAGGAAATGTCCGATCTTATGAGTAGTAAACACAGACTGCTGTCCGTTTGTGCTCTCATAACTCGAGAACAGATTGTTCGATTTTCACGATTTTGGGCTTGATGGGTTCGTATTCGCCCAAGGAAGGACATTGTAGACAAGAATCCTGGAAAATTTCCAAGAAAATTGAAAGGATTTGTAGATTACCTCCTACTACTTCCTTTTTAACATATACAACAAGTGAACAATACGACTGTTTTACTGCATGGACAACGCTGGGCGGGCAACAGCTAGTTTTTTTTAAAAATTTGCATTTAGTGAAAAAGGGATTCGTTGACTTTCTTCCCTCGGATTAAAGGTAAAATATTACCTTTAATATAAGAACGCTTACCCTGTTCTGGACTCCTAGATGATAAGGCAAAAATCTCTACTTAGACACTGCGAGAAGCTAATGAAAGATGGCGTAACTCTGATACGTGTAGCCATGCTAACCACACTTGGCCTTATCTATTATAAATCAGTGCAAAACTTACAGCTTGATAATTGACAACAGAGCGCACATCGGCATCCCAGTTGGGGTTTTGGCTTATCATCTACATGCCAGGATTGCACACTATCCCGTGCATTGAAAGACAGCGGTGATGCACCCAAGCCCAAAAGGGGAAAAGATAACTCCAATCCGGCGAATCTCCGGTCGATAAGTCTTCTTCCGAACATCAGTAAGGTATTCGAAAAAGTGATCAATAGATCTGACTTCACTTTGGGACGCCAATGGTTGCCCTGGCTCTTCAATGATCGAGAACTTTTGCCAATTCCTTCTGGTGTCTGATGAGGAACCAGACACGGACATCCTAAACAGAATGGTTTCTGACCTCTGAAAGTTCAACTCTCAGTCGTCGTAATATCGCTGGATCGAATCAAAGTCACGCTGCAAGAGAGTTGCGATCCCGTCAACTCTATGTCCTGATCTGTACGCTATCAAATCGTCTGCGTTCTCAATAGCATGGGGAGAGATCCTACCAGATAACTGCTGTAAATATTGAATATGATCGGCGAGTTACCTGTATCCTCTTGTTGACCATTTTTAATTTGGAACATACCAGCAGTGGTTTTTTTTATAAGCACTGTGGTGTAGTGGTAAGTACGTTAGACTACTACGCAATGCTGCCAGGGTTCAATATATACCATCAAATACCTAAAAGTTCTATCGAATCTCTGACAAGAATTCAAATAGTATCACTTGTCATGCGGAGCTCCTCAACTTGTCGTTCGGAGTTCGGCAAAAAACTGTAGGGCCCTCTGTGATAACCGGTGGATTATTTGTAAGTAAAACACTGATTTCATTTATATGTATGTTGGTATAACAAAATAATAATTAACTTTATTTATAATAAGCAACCAAAACTATTCTAATTACATCAATCGATTCTTATGATGTTTACACCTGCGCGGCTGGCCAACAACTGCCCCGAGCAGGACCAGTGTGTGTCCGCTGATGTTAGGAGAGCTTTTAGAAGAGTAGGTGCTCATTCATCGGCAGGTCGCCACACCTTCCATTCGTACAAAAATATAACACGCACACACGAATGGTTGCGAGAAGTAGGCCCTGGTGCACCCCGAACTGCAGCGCCACCAAGAAGAAGATAGCCACCCAATCTAACCTAACCTCATATAATGATTTCAATTCGAAAGCAAATTTTAATATTTTTTCATTTTTATCTTTCAGACTCGTTTGCTTGGCTCCAATACCTTACTGCATGAAAGCGTTTAAAAATCTACACCACTATTGCGATAATTGCGGTCAATATTTGGGATCGTTTCCAACAAAATAAAACCGACCGAGGGAGTTTGAAAAGATTTCGAGTCCAAGGTTTCAACATTTTCGCAGACGATTGGCACAAATTTATTTGCATTTACATAAATTAAAAGCCTACGAGTACAGCACCTATACCAACACAAAAATTGGATTTTTAAAATATATATCATCACTAAAATTTAGTTTGAATTGAATTGAATTTATAAATAATTTAAAGTGTGTGAGCGTTATAAATAAACAAGCGGGCGAACTTCGTCCCGCCCAAAACTGATTTTTTGATTGAAATAATTTCGCGCATTCACGATTCCAACGGAAATAATTTTTTTTTATTCAACACTCGCGATGGTGGATAACAGATGACGCCACTCGGATTTCAATTATTGATTGAATGAAACGATTTTCGAATTCGATCGAATTCAATATCCTTTATTTACGTAGGCTGTTCGATAAGTCAGTGAAACTAAAAACTGTTTTTTTTTTTTGCCAAATCTGGAGAAAAGGGTGGATGAGAAAGCAGTTCATAGCGCAATTCAGCAAATTTTACTGTTGCTACTGCGGTGCATTATCGTGATGAAAGAGCACGTTTTTCTTTTTGAAATGAGGACTAACCTAACCTAATGAATATTACGCCGTAGGAATCCCAGAAAACCGTTGCCCTGGCTTTTCCGGCTTTTCCGGCCGACGAACCCTTGCTTTGGTGCACGTTCGCCTGAAGAAGTCAACTGTTTTGATTGTTCTTTCATTGCTGGCGTGTAGTAGTGTATCCAGAATTCATCAACTGTTACCAACTGCCGCAAAAATTCACTTGAATTACGCTTGAAGAGTTCCAAATTCTGCTTTGAAAACTTCATTTTTGATCAATCGTCAGCAAACGCGGCAATCATCTTGCCGATAATATGGTCATGCAGGATTCCAATGACGCTGTCATTTGCAATGGCTACTGTCTCAGCTATTTTACGAAACTTGACTTGCAATTGGCCAAAACCATATCCTGGATTTTTTGACCATTTCTTTCATTGTGACGTCATTTTAACGTCCTGGGCGCTCAGTGTCTTTTAAGCTCGTACGAAATTCAGTGAACCACTTTTGTTCCATCCCATGCGAGGGAGCAGAGTCTCCATAATATTTTTTAAGTCTATTTTCAGTCCCCTTAATGGTTTTACCGCGCAAAAAGTAGTGTTTTATCAAAACACGAAACTCACTTTTTTCCATTTTGAGCAAATAACACAAACCAGAGTTTTCTCGGTCACTGTAACATGTTTGACAGATCTGTCTAATTTTTTTTTTCTATTCCTAGAAAGAAACGAGGATAGCGAAAAAAAAATGAATGCGATCCGAGCGCCATCTTGCATCAAAGTCACTGACTTATCGAACAGCCTTCGTATGTTTGATCACCTGATCGGCGGCATATGTCTCCCGAGTATAATGTCATTAACTTTTTTTGCTTCTGAGTGCTCACCCCATACAAATGTTTTTTTTTGCATAGGGCTATAGCACAGACATAACACGCACACACAAATGGTTGCGAGAAGCAGGCCCAGGTTCACCTCGAGCTGTAGCGCCAACTAAGTAAGTAAGTATAGCACAGAAAATCAATCTATATGATTTGTTTATCATTTTTGTCTGACAAAAAATTGCACTTACTATCATTTCTGTTAACCGTGCGTGACAAAGTTGTGAACATAATTTTTAGAAAATTTGCCAAAGATAAAAGTTTAGCAAAAAAAAAGTTTTTTATGAAGTTAAAGTTTTGAAAAAAATGCATTTTAAGTAAAAATTTGGAACAACAATTTTTCATAATTTTGAGTTTAAGGAGCAATAACTTTCTTGTGGCTGGATGAAATAACACAGAGTCTTCAACATTTTGTATGCGCTACTGATTACCTCTCCAACATGTACAAAACTTATTTTGTAGCTATAAAAGTTCACGAGTTATATCATTTAAAGTGGTTATACCACCAAATCGGAGGTGTCCCACTTCGACGGTCTATAACTTTGAGGGGGGTGAAAATAGACCTCCCCAGACAATTTTTTGTTCGCCCGAACTTCAAAAATCTCCAGTTAAAGGATTATACCTCTAAATTGGGACACCTTGTATACATATGTATGGGAAACCTATTAGTTGCAGAATGTCAGCAAGATGGGAATGAAGTATGGCAAATATAAACTGATACAAGAGGATAATGGGAAATGATTGGATGGGGAAATTAAGTTGCCGGAAAAGTTCTATAAAATCTAGTCCCAGCATCAAGCATGAAACCAAATCCCGGACGACCTTTGACGAATGTTCCCTCAAAGTGCAAAAAAAAAATTTTTACTCGAAGTAATATCGAATAAATATGAAATTGATCCAGACAAGTTTGAAAGTTATGTATGCCAATGATGCCAAAAATATATGTATGCACATACATGTTCGAAAGTATGCCTGAAAGCTTGATGTAAGCTTCATTATGTAAGACATCAATCAAGCTTGCATACTGCGACTTGGGCAGTTGTCCGAAGAAGCCCAGTAAGCGAGCAATACAAAATACAGCTGATACCGGCAGCATTTCAGTCGAAAGACATCAAGAAAAACTTCGAATTGAATTGTACTTAACAGATTCCTACTTCAGATGCATATCTATCAAGTCGGGCTACTGTGTCCTATTAAATGCTCCCGAAGAAGATCCAGCTTGTAACAGCTCTGATGAAAAAGAAGATGACTGACTAATTTAAAATAAAAATAAATAGATTATACAAATAAATAAATGACGGCTTACCCATAGCTCTTACATTCATATATTGTACTCTATGTTAATATTAAAATGTAAATAAACGAAGAACTTACTTACTTCTTACAAATAAATGAAAATCCTTGATTTAAAAATGATCAAGTGTGTGAAGAACGTAGACTGTGCAAATTTTATCATAATTTCTTTGGAAGTTTTTTATGTTAACTGGTTGGAAGAAGGTGAATAAATTACAGATTTTCATGAAATTTTTACTGAAATTTTGAGCAAAATCAGTCAATAAGCCTTTGAGTAAAGAACATTTAAATACAAGAAGTGATTGGAGAATGTTTGCCTATATCACTGAATACAAATTGCTTCTAGACTTTAAAAATCTCATAGATATTCATATATTTCATAATCGAACAGGTAAACATGAAAAAAAATATAGTCAAGCACAACAGGAATAAAGTTCCGCTAGATGTGCGAAATAGCACACTGTGCGACGGTCTAAACGTGTAGCGTGTTGTTACTTTCTTTCCTTTTGAACACAACATTTTGGGAAGCCTGTCATGTCCCTATAAACAACAAAATGTATACAGTAATTATCTAAAGAAAATGGCTGCGCCCTTATTCCACCTACTTGTGAGAGTGTGTGAGTGAGGCTCCCATTTGATTTTGCTGGAAGGTCAGAATTCATTTGGCATTAGCAAATTTAGCTTGGTGGAGCAAATCTGTCAAATGCATCGAAGTTTGCCATCTATACTCTGTTCCACAAAAATTGTCAGTACAGGCCTTATGGGGGAGCTTTTTTTCAAACACTGGTGCCTGTATATGTGTCTTCATGGCACTCAATTAGAGAAATCGCCACTGAAATAAAAACCAAAGCACTGACTTACAGCTTACACAGGTTTTGTTTTTGTAATTTACAACAAATTCGCATACACCCCACCATAGCATGACCGTCCAACTCCACAGTCGGTGCCGGTGGCTGAATGATTATGTGTGATGATAGTTAAGGGCTCCCAGCAAAAAGAGTAAGGCTTATTTAAGGCTTATGTCAGTATAGTCTATTCCTTAGCAGATAAGGCTTCTTATCTATAAGGAATATATTTTCAGTAGAAATATCCCTTATTTTATGCCTTATTTTTCTACAGGCCATGTCCTAGGCAGTCAGGTATATACTTTAATACCTTACACATAGCCTTATTTTAACCTTATGATGAGCTTACTTTAAGTCTTATCTAAGGCTTATTTTAGTCATTCTTAATCCTTATTTTAAAGTAAAAAAAATTGTTTTTTCATTACTTATAACATCTTTTCTAACAGCTTTTGATAAACAATATATTTACGTGTATAAAGCCTGGTTTAAGGCTTATATCCTTGTGAGAATCATTATTTTATAAGGAATACAGAGAAAATACATAGAATCTTATTTGTAACTTATAATAAACCTTACTATAAGCCTTATTTAAGACTTTTAATAGTCTCGGGGGCAGTCAAGTCGTGCCAGCCTGTGCAAGTGTAATTCACATAATAAGTCATCAAATTTTGACGTTAAAGTAAAGTAATAGTCTCGGAATAAGGTTTCTAGTTCCTCTTTTCCTTATTTTTCACTTAGCCTTATATGCCTTACAACATTTTTTGCTGGGCTCTTATAATTAACGTATGTATGTATGTCATAATTTTCCTTAAATATAAATGCTAGTACAGTAAAGCTTGTATATAGTGGCATCTGCTAATAAAAGAAGCCTGGATAGTAGACATTTTTGTTTGTCAATTTTGATTTTCTCCATACAATCTGAATAATGAAACATTTTTCAATGAATTTTGTTTTTTTTTCCATGCAAATTCACTCTTCAATGGCAGAATCGAGAAGTGAATGCGCAAGAAGTCATTAACATTTTGTCGGCTTCGTTTCCTTTTCCGAGAATTTGGACATTTACATTTTTTCTTTTCTTGTGTGTCTCATTCTGCTAGCGGCTACATTCAACACATTCTGAACTATTATATCAAAATTGATCGAAAAATAATAAAAGAAATAAGTTTGCCGATTGTGGAAAAAATTGCGAATACTAGAAATGTTGCGAGTAGTAGAGCCAGTGTCGCAAGTAGTCGCCGTGGCCGTGGTGGTTAGTGCGTTGAGCTACTACACAATGCTGCCCGGGTTCAATTCCAGACCGGGTTATAACACCTAAAGAGTTTTTTTCACGGTACCACCTCTTTCGAATGTCTGACAAGCATTAAAGAGTATGATTTGTCACGATTGAGCTTCTCAACTCGCTGTTCGGAGTCGGCAAAAAATTGTAGGTCCCTTTCATTCCATTCGTGCAAAAATAACACGCACACACAAATGGTTGCGAGAAGCAGGCCTAGGTTCACCTCGAGCTGTAGCGCCAACTAAGTAAGTAAGTAAGTAAGTAGAGCAAAAAGTACACCGAAGCAGTCCACTACTCACAAGTTTTACTATACTACCTTCATTCATAAAGTACTAGCATTTAATCGAAAACTGAGCACCCAAAAATTAATGAAACGGCAGCGCTGTTCGTTTGACAACGATTTTATTCTGTTGTCAGTACACACATTCACGTGGTTAAGTTCACGCCAGTTCTGCGGGATCGTGGGAAAAATCCCTTTTTGTGGGAATTTGGATCTCAAAAGGGATCAGGGGAAAACCTTATGACTTTGTGGGAATTATTTGATTTTGTGGGAATTTGCTTATCTATAAAATTTAAATCAAGGAAAGGTATTAGCAAGAAAATTTCAAACAATTAATAGTTTTTATTTACCTATTCCAACTCGTTAAGATAAAAATAACGAAACTCGCCTTAAGGTAACGCTCATTGCGTCTGAGGCCTAACTTTGTTAGACCAATTTTTACTTGCTTGGTCATGCTGAATGCAATTTATTTCTAAGTTCAGGTTTTTCGATCCGTTATATCTTTCGAAGTTATGTTGATGCTACTCAAATAACAAAGACGTACTTCATACACAATTTTTTTGTCATTCTCCAGTTACATAACTGATTTGTGTAGATAACTTGAGTTATTTGGAGACAATATTTAAAAAGGTCTAAATTAAAATACCAAGTATAAAATTAACGGAAATTTTGTTTGGATTTTTATTATGTGGGAAATCAAAGGGGAAACAACGAAATGGTATGTGGGGAAAAAAGGGAATTTTGAGCTCGGTTGATGGGACTTCTCTGAAAAATGCCCCCCAGCACTGACAAATTGAGATTATGCATTTTCATTGGTGGAAGCATAGAGAGAATGAAGACATTGAATCGTTGACATTTCTACGTCAGTGTTGCCAGTTCGTGGGGAATTCTCCTTTTCGTGGGAGATTTCAGTCCAAAATTTGATGAAAGGGAAAAGGGAAATCTACTCCCTTCTGGACCGAAATGTGGGGAAAATAAAAATTGAATGTCAATAACTATTAATTGAGTAACAAAGCAATAACAAAAGAGAACAACGTGTTTATAGCAATACGTATACGTTACTCACACGCCTAATGCATGAGTTCATTTCAAATGCATTTAAACGAATGGGTTAGAACGTTCGGTCGATCTGCTTTCATTTTAAACGCAATTAGGGACACTCTTTTTTTATAACTTAATATAGCAATAATGTACATAATTAACGATTCCTACAATTCTCTCGATCTTTTTCATAATGTTCGGCAATTTTTATATATTTTTCAATAAGAGAGATTTTGCACTGCTATGATTAAATTTTTACTAGTCTGTTTTTTATTATGCTTAAACCTCCCAAAAACTATGAAAAACTACGAAAACCCGTTTGCGTAGGAACAATTTTTTAGTTTCTCGTAAAACGAAGCGCTGCGAACTTTAGCATAAGGAATTTATCTGGGCAGATATATGAAAACTGTCAAATCTTTCAAATCACAAATATTTGGCGCTAAAAGGATGCGAACTTTTTGAAAATTCACTGTCGGGAATCCATGGGGAATGCCACCAGAAAGAAAGGGGAAAAAGGGGAATTTTGAGGTCTGTGATGGGGAATTTCACTTAAAGTGGCTGGCAACACTGTTCTACGTAGATATGTGATGGATTCTATGAAATTGCTCTATCCGCCAATATTTCAACTTCAACTTCAATGTACAATGGAACGAAGTCGACGGATTCTATGGGTCGGAGCTTTTATTTTGGTATTCGCGGCGGAGACAAATCCAACAAAAGAAAGATCATAAAAATAAGTATGGCTATGAAGAAATGCTATCAGTTCTGAACTTGGGTTCATCTAGGGTTTGTTCTAAGGCTCATTTTATCTCCATTTTATCTTACTCGTCAGCCCAGTCAGTCCGCGCTGCTGTGCAAATACTGTAAAGGTTTTTGGTAACACCACAGTTTTAATTTCATAACCTGGTGACACAATACATTCCAAATCCAATGCGCAAACAAAAAAAGTATTCATTCCCCGCATGCGACTTATTTAACAAATAAAGTACATCCATTACTTGACGATCCAGCAGAGCTTTGATACTTACGATTATTAGCAGGTTAGCTAATACTCGTAAGTTTCTAATCTCTAATCAAAATTTAAATCGAGAATTCCTCCTTTCATGTAATGCATTTATTCCCGGGTACACGAATGCAAGTTAGTTTCATATAAGCTTTCTGCGGGTACACATCGCGATACAAGTCGGCTGGCATAAATAACTATTCGAATCAAAATTATTGAAGAGCTTAACTCATACGATGGAAAAGAATTTGATACATCAAGAAATACCTGGCGTACCTGATGCGCCACCATTCGCATCGGCACCAACACCTGAATCCTATGCAATGACACGATCGGTGCCAATACAACCACAACCAGGATATGTATTCACTCCAAGTAAGTGAAATTCATTCATTCAAATTGAGATTATGAAAATGAATCAAAATAAACGCAGATATACCACCACTGGGACCGCAACCATGTCTTGTCACATGTCCTAGCTGCAATCAGCAACATATGTCCAAAATTCTTAGCGAAACGGCTACAAAAACCCATCTTTTAGCGGCTCTTTTATGTGTTCTGGGGTAAGCTCTTAATAGCAAATAAAATGTAATGTAACTTTTTTTCATATCCTTATTCATCAGGTGTATTTGCTGCTTCTGGATTCCATACTGTGTGGACACCTGTAAGAACATCAACCATTATTGCGCCAACTGCAATGCGTACCTAGGGACGTACAACAAGTAAAATAATTTCCTACCCACATCGTGTACGTTGTGTTTTATTTATTTTTTGTCAATCAATGTGCTCGAGTATGTGCTTTTTATCTGGCCAAGCAAAATATTAAAAATTAATAAATTAATTACACTAATATAATAAATTCGAAAGTAGCTCTGTCTGTCTGTTATCTTTTCACGACTAAACCGCTGAACCAATCATAATGTAATTTGGCAGAGAAATAGTCTGGGACCTGAAGAAGGACATAGGATATAAACTGCCTGCTAGGTGGCGCTGCAGTAACACATTCTATATAAAGAATTTCGTTTAGAAACAAATTTAAAAATAAAAAATCCGGATCTAACGAACAGGTTTCTATAATGTTGAATTTTATGAAATTCTCAACCGTTAGATGGAAAAGATAGGCTCTAAGATTTGGTACCGGATAATCACCTGTGCTGAAAACTGGAGTATGTATGGACCTAGGTAGTGGTTCGATGTACATATGTAACATATATGCAAAACTGAAACACATCCCCAATTGCACTCTTCACCTAGAAAAGTTTATGGTAACAGTCTGATGGACTTTTCATTTCATAAGCCATGAGCAACGATAAACGCCATTAAATCGGAAATCGACATAAGTAGTGCATGAAGTGACATGGTATGATACTATTACATGGCAATGCTAAATCACATACGTCATGTGTAACAGTGCAAAAATTCTTATATTTGGGATTCGAAATTCGTCCCCATCCACGGTATTGTCCTGATGTTTCAGTCAGTCTGAAGTAATTTAGCTACCAGGAACTCTTCCGATAGATAGATGGATTTAAATGTTTGCTACTAAATCGAACATTTCATGTTTTGTTCAAGCTGTTCAATTATCTTCAGAAAAAACAAGTGCAGGAAGCCCATTAAGCGATATAATCATGCATTATACACAATTATATAATAGTTCTGTTTAATCATGATATTTGAAACAAAAAAATCCCCGGGAATAAGCAAATACAGCACACAGTTGGCATGTAATTAGTCAGACCAATATTGAATTGTTTGCACAATGTATGCTTGTACATACTCGTGCAAACATTGTTACACAGTTCATAGAAAACTAGAAAACCATGGAAACTTTAGATTTTCTATTGTGAGTTACTAACAGTTCAAGAAAACAATAATTTTATTCCGTACTTTCAAAGCAGTGATAGGACGTTGCGATAATGATTAATCCAACTATTTTATTAAGTTTTACAAAGTTGAAGTAATAATTGCAAGCGGTCTGGCAGAGTTGTAAGAGAATGCAATCATTTTGAAATGCATTCTTTAATGAATTCAATGATTGCATTCATTGACTTCAGTTTGAGACTTCAAACAAATGAATGCAATCACCATTCATTAAGGGTGCCGTGACATAAGGCCAAGCGACATAAGACCAAATTTGAAGGCGACATAGGGCCAAATTCGATCATTTGGCATTATGGCACTTTCATAAAACCACATACAGTGAGCCGAAAAAGTATTCGTCTCTAACCACTTCTGAATAAAAAGCGTTAATTTGTCATTAAAATCAATAGTTAACAGTATTATTTTTATTTTCTTTTTATAACCATTGAGTTATATCTACGAAGGCAGTGAAAACTCAACTGTCTCATTTTTGTTTCTATTCATAAAAGCACTGTGCATTCAAAATCCGTAAGTTTTTCCGCCGAAAAAGTATTCGTCTTCAAGCATTTAAAATGAATATACGATTTGTTTGCGGGATTTATTCACTGCGTTTGAAGTCAAATTGCTTCGATCAGGACATGAGTAGTTGGAAGTTGGTTTCGGAAGTCTCGTAGTGCATATCTTTTTCAGAAAATTAAAATTAAAAGACATGAGTCGCAAAAATCATGAAACTACAAGAGAAGAACGAAAAATCATAATTAATCTATTAAAGGAAGGTCAAAAGTACAAGGAAAGTACAAGGCGTAAATATAATAGTGTAAATAGACCAATTACGACAATTAAAAGTATCATTTATAGATAAAAAAAATAATAAAGGAATATGAAAATGCTCCATGATCTGGGCGATCTCAAAATTTGACGGAGAGGGAGAAAACTAAATCGTCCATAAAACTAAAAAAATCCGGTCAAGTGCAGGTTATACTTTCGCAATAAGTGTTCCTTAAAGGTTCAATCACATTCAAATTTAAGTGCAAAAAGTACACAAAATGCGAAAAATATGTTCTCTATCCGATACAATAAATATTCTTAGCACTCCGTCGCAGGTTTCTGAAAGTAAAACACTTCAAAGCTGAGCACAGTCTAGCTCTCACGTTTTAAAAATGTTCAACTATATAACACTCTCAAAACATTATCAAAAACAAACACCAAATTGAATAGTTCTAAGTACAACTATTCAAATTTTGCACTCACACACGCAAAATCTCTACACAAAAAAAAAAGAGAGAAAAACAACAAATACAGTAAGTACCTACATGCTAGGAGTGGGTACAAAAAAAACGAACTAGTTTAAAAAACCGTTTTTCATCCCGTAACGACGTAACCGTTTTTTTATAATAAAAAAAAACAGTTTAAAAAGTAACTACATTTATCTACTTTGCGTTTGCACATTGAAAATTCATTGAAAAAGAAACCAAAGGCAAACGAACCCAGCAAATTAAAAAAATAACAAACCAAAGAATACACAATTCAACACAGATGTGCGAATTGGGTTACCATACGTCAGGCTTTTAAAGTCTCTGCCAGGCTTAGGCCAGGCTTCATGCTTTGTCAGGCTTTTTAATTTTTTTGACTTATTTACATCACTTAATTTTTAACTAGAAATTAAATTAAATTGGAATTGCTACAGACGCTGGTAATCACGGCTCGATTGATATGTTCCCAGTTGTCGTTCAGTATTTCGATGATAAAGATGGTATTGTAATTTGTAACTAAGTTTTAGATACTTGTAGTCTTGACAATCAGCCTTATTGTGAGTTTCACCCCGAAAATATTTCGCCCGAAATATTGTTTTTCGCCTGGAATGTTAAAAGCTATTGTGAGTTTCGCCCAAATTAAATGTTACTTCGTTTTGTTCAGATTCAAAAAATATCAATTTCTACTAGAATTTCTTCTATTCTTGCATTAAAATAAACAAACAAATTTAATTTTCCGCCTTGTTGTTCTCTTTTTCGCCTACTTAAAACAAGGGAAAAATTCAGCTGCTGTCAATTATTGATTATCTGCTGAAAAGGTAAACTATCTTAAGTCGACTTAAGTGAATTTTTAACAGTTTAGTGCATTAGGTTCATCAATTCAATACGCGTAGTTGTATCTAATCCTCGTCGTTGTATCTAACTTATATTCCGAGTTATAGATCAGTTTCAGAAGTTAATATCGAAACCTACTGCGAAGGTATAACACTGGCAGTAGGATGTTGTATATGGCTGAAGAAATTGATCGCCCAAACTATAATAAGAAACATCTGGAAAAAACTCCTGTGAATCATAAGCAAGTACAAAAATAATTCACAACTCTCCAGTTATCCTGGACACCACCCATAGGGTTAGTTGAAATTGAAACCTATCATCTGAGTTTCCTACCACTACGTCGATCTGTCTGTCTCTCGTCCTCGTCCTTCATGTGCTCGCGCTGTGTGTAAACATTAAAAGGGTATTCATATCCCCTTTAGCGTGTGTAGATTATAAAAAAACAAATAGAAAAATAAAATCATATGAAGCCGATAAAATGCATATTAAATTTGCGTTTTGTTTTTTGTTTTTTTTTTGCCCTCCTGAAAAACTATGAAAATAGACTTGAGATAGTTTACCTTTTCAGCAGAATAGTTTTATTTCGCGAAACTCACAATAGGGGGAAAATGATTTTCGGGCGGAATGCTGTTCGGATGAAACTCACAATAAGGCTGAATGAGAAATCGGAAAACATTGCAAATTTTTTATAGTACGTATTAGACCGTATTAGAAAAAATCTTTTATACTGGTAACAATACAAATGCTAGTTTCGGCGGTGTAAATCGACGACCTGGTAATAATGTGTTCATATTTTTAAAAGCTGATATAAATATAAATTGGAATCGGTTGTCCGGCTCATATTTTATATAACACTGTAAGATTCGGTGCAGAATCATTACAGATTGATATAGAATCAATTGTAATGAAAGTTTACAATTTTCGGTGCGAACGAAAAAATTTTAAGATTTTTGTGAGGTTGTTGACGTAGAGTATACAAATTTACTAACACACATCAAGACAAATTGGTTTTTTTGTTTTTTTGTGGATGCGATTGTCAATTGATATGGGGCCTGTTGATTCTGTATCTGAAAGTATCAAATTTTTAAAACAATGGAATATAACAATTATTAATGATTCCTATTTTTTTTTTTGAACAATTTGAAAAAATTTGGCAGCTAACAAATTTTTTTTTTAAGAAAACATTGGATATGCAATAAGTTTCGTATTTTGAGTATTGCAAAACCAATCCTACTGAGTTAAAAAAAATGTGTGAGTGGATTTTTGCAATCTCTTCTCACAATGCTATAACAGAAACAATTGTCTCTTTTATAAACGCACAATGGACGAAAGAAAGAAATAAACTCGATTTAAATTCAGTGAAAGCAATAATTTTAGTAAAAGAATATTTTAAAAATATATCTTGCGAAGATTTTTTTAACTACATTTTAAAAAACCAGACGTTCTAAATCAAATCTTTATTTAATTATATAGATATAGCTACTTAAAAAAAAACACTTTCTGAGAAGATGACAATGAATGGCAATGAATTGATTTTCTTTTAATCTTAAATTTTTTTTTGATATTTTTTTTAATAGAGTTTAAAATTTTGTTAATTTATTTAATTTATTGTTAATAATTTAAATAAAATGTTTTGAGATAAAAAATCTAATTTGTTTTTGTCAGGCTTTGTGCTCCAAAATCAGGCTTTTCTCTCTAAACTGTCCGGCTTTTCAAATTTTTTTGATGGTAACCCTATGTGCGAATGAATAATTCTGTTACGCACACATGAAAACGGATAAAGAAGAAAAACTAATAGTACCTACCTACATAACATGATTCCGCCCTTGATGTATGTATGTAGGTATACTCCAACTACTTCACCCGTTCGTTATCGTTTTTTCGTTTTTTTTTTTAACCCTTTGTCCGTTTTTCGTTTTTCTAACCACGAAAACGACCCACCTCTAATGTACATACTTATGTATGTACTTATGTATGTACATATGCACTTATATACCTGTAGATACGAATAGGTACATTTATGTATGTATGCATATATTTCAATAAAAATTCAGCACGATTTGCCAAAAACAAATTTAAATATGTATGTACATAAATGTACATATCTACACAAATTTAAACAACTTGATAAGTCTCATCTTCTCGACAGAATAATAATTATACATATCTACATGGTACATCCACAAAAAAAAAAAAAAAAGTATGTATGAGTATGTATCCATACATATATTTTCGTCTCGTTATTCGTTGAATTGTATTAAATACGTGGAATTTGGCGATTTATCTCCCTCTCGTGTTTGTACGCAAATTCAATTTTCATATCTTCATGGCAAAAGAAGAGACACCTACATTACAATGTATACGAAACCATCAAGATTCCTTTATGTGGTTTAAGTCTAAACTCAATGGTTATACCGGAAGCATTGTATATATTTCATATACAATGACCGGAAGTGAATTTTTTGTAACGAATGGCGCAACCATTCAATTTTTACTGTCACACATACAAATTTCCCTTCACGTATTCACTTTTATATGATTGTGATATGGTTACGTCACTTCAGTATATGCAAACAGTCGGGAAGGTGAAATTACAAAAAAATTAATAGAAAAAAAACTGTCGAAGGTAATGCAGTTCTGATAATTGGGTTTCCATCTACATTTTATTCTCGATGTTTGTGATTTTATTTAGATTTTTCTGATCGATATTTTTGGAGATACAGCCTCGGACAGCGATTTTTTAACGTTTTTTTGAAAAAGTGTTAAGAAAAAAGTAACACAAAAAAATATTTTATACATTTTTGAATTCGTGCTTTAAGTAGCTTTCATTTGACATCACACACGATGACCTCAACATTAAATTAAAAAAGTTTTTTTTTTAACATATCACTTATCCCCCCCAAAACTAGCCCCCCAAGTCGAAATTCAACTTTTTAAGTTCATGTCAGTGTTTGGGCCACTAATTGCTATAACTGTTCCAAATTTCAATAGTCTACGTCAAATGGTCTCTGAGAAAAAGGCCTGTGACAGACGGACAGACAGACAGATAGACAGACACCGAACTGATTCCATTAGTGTTCCGTTTTGGTACGGACGGAACACTAAAAAAAACCCTAGACTGAGTGCTCCAAAGATTGCTGCTGAGATAGAAGTTGAGATGGATAAATCGTTTCTGATGGTAGAGTGCGAAATGTCCCCCACCAAGCTGATTATCATGGTCGCGTGGCTCGCAAAAACCATTTATCAGCAAGGTAAATCAGCAGTTAGCTCCTGTTAGCTAATTTTTTAAATATTTTTTAAATATTTATTTTATCAATAGTATTAAAGACATTAACAAAGCTATTCCATCTATGATATATGATAGTTTAATTGAACCGGTTACGTGCAGTTTCAAATTCTGCTTAATTGAGGGTAAGACTGTGTTGACAAATATACTAAAAAGAATGAATAAGAAGAAAGATATATATGGTGCAATATTGTTAAATAATTTAGATATGTTTGGTGACCAGTTGTAAAGTATGTTAAATAAATCATTGTCCGAAGGTGAATTCCCTGCGTGTTTAAAACAATCTGTGATAATACCTGTGCAAAAAGTTGCAAATGCAAAAACCCCTGACAAGCTTCGGTCAATTAATTTACTTCCGACTATCGAGAAAGTGTTTGAAAAAGTGGTATCAGAACAATTGATAAAATATCTGGAACAAAATAATATATTGTGCGAACAACAATCTGGTTTTCGTTCTGGTAGATCCTGCGAAACGGCGCTTATGTGGATGATACACGAGTGGAAAAGTGTTTTCGATAACAGAGAAGTGATTTGTGCAGTTTTTCTAGACTTTCAGAGAGCATTTGAAACAGTTGATCATGAAATTCTATTAGACAATTTAAAAAACTATGGTGTTAAAAATAATGAGAATAAATGGTTTCAAACGTAATTAAAAAATAGGCAACAATTCACGAAAATTGGCAATGAAATTTCGAGGGCAAACTTTGTTGATCTAGGTGTTCCGCAAGGATCAATTCTTGGTGTCTTGATGACATATCAAGAGTCCTTAAATTTTGTAAAGTAATCCTATTTGCTGACGATACTCTAATATATGTAAGTGGTAGTGATGTTCACGAATTAAAGCAAAAAATTGAAGAGGACCTTGCTACCTAACACATGTGGTTAAATAGCAAAAAACTAAAGTTAAATATAAATAAATCTAAATGCATGATACTAAATAACGACGACGATATTGAAATTAAAATAGACGGTGACAAACTTGAAAAAGTAAAACAAATAAAATATCTTGGTGAAAATAATAGATAATAAGTTAGATTTTAAGTGTCATGCTGATTATATCTGTTCAAAAATTAGTAAAAAAGTCAACTTCCTGTTTAGAATTAGAAAGAAATTGAATAAAGAATGTGCAATAACGATTTATAATACAATAATTTTGCCACGTTTTGATTATTGTGCTTCAATACTTTTTATGTTCAATGAAACTGACAAAAGTAGGCTTCAAAAATTACAAAATCGTGCAATGTGGACTATTTTGCGAGTCGACATTTATACTCCAATAAGTAATATGTTACGATCATTAAACTTTTTAAGTGTAAAGCAAAGATTAATTATAAGAAATCTAATATTTATATTTAAAATTAAGAACAATATTTTCTCAACGTATCTTAGCAGGAACCTATCATATGTTTCGGATAGACACAACTACACTCTGAGGAATAGACGAAATTTTGAAATACCCAGGGTAAATTTGTCAAGAACACAGAATCAGTTATTTTACAAAGGACTTCAATTATTTAATGGACTACCAATATATTTAAAGATGCAATCGAATATAAATGTTTTCAAAAAAGATGTAACAATTTATGTAAAACAACATTTTTAAAAAAGCTTATGTTTTTATTATGTAATATATTTTCCAGTGATGTTATAAAGTTTTTTAAACTAATAAATGATTAAAAAAAAAAAAAGAATATACTAAAACGTATAAAAAACCATGATGAACAGTTCTGGAAAAGAGTGTTTTTTACGGACGACAGCAAGTTCAAGATTTTTCAATCGGATCGCAAAGTTTTAGTGAGGAGAAAACCAATAACTGAAATGGTCGAAAAAGTGACGATGATGGAGTGGGTGAGTTGTGCGTTTTTGAAGGAACTATGGAGTACAAACACTATATTAACATTTGGAAGAATCATCTTCAAAAAAGTGTGGACAGAATGGATATCAGTAGTTCCTGTATACATATTTATCCCAGACAATGACCCACAACACACTGCGTGAAGTACAAAATATGGCTCTTATACGTACAATACACCTTCATATAAGTATGTACGCAAACTCCTCCGCAGTCACTAGATGTTAACCCTAGTGAACATCTTTGGGATATCTTTGAAAAAAATCAGATCCGGGCGTATCTATATAATAAAAATGAAATGATGATCGTTGGGAAGCGCATATCATGAGAACGGCTAGACCGATTTGGCTCATTTTTCTTTTCAAATGTTCGATATAGTCCAAATGAGGTCCTAACGGAGAGAAAAATTCGATAGGTGGCGCTGAAGTCAAGTTATTAACAAATTCTATATTTATTGACCAAATGGACTCATATTCAGAACAAATGTTGGTTTGGTGCTAAAGGAGAAAACAACAAAATATGGACCCGATAGGTGGGGCTGTAGTCAAGTTCTTAGCAAATTCAATATTCATAGAAACACAGACAAAAAAAATATAAAAAAATCAAAGCCGGTTTGATGATTCTTCTGGCAGATGATTTTCGCCATGCGTGTTGAGTTGCACAATGACCAATCTGGAAAAATATTTTCAAAACAATTGTTGGACATTGGCAATGGGAAAATCCCAATTGACATATTGACTGATTGTATTACATTCCCCGTCGATTTTTGCCAGTTCACCGAATCAAAGACCAAACTCATACAAAAGGTGCTCCCAAATATTGATCGAAATAACAAAAATCATGTTTGGTTGAGCGAACGTGCTATATTAGCTGCGAAACACATTGATGTGAACGAATTGAATTTCAAGATTCAAAGTGAAATTGGTGGTGAATTGATGACGTACAAATCGGTGGATTCCATTACTAGCCAAGATGATGTTGTCAACTATCCAACGGAATTTTTAAGCTCGCTTGATTTGCCCGGATTGCCGCCGAATAATCTTCAATTGAAAGTGGGATCGGTAATCATTATGTTGCGAAACATAAATCAACCCCGTCCTTGCAATGGCACCTTGTAAAGGAAAATACAAAGGAGAAGACGTTTTGATACCACGCATCACAATGATTTCGACCGACATGCCATTCGACTTTAAACGCTTGCAGATTCCGGTGCGGCTTGCATTTGCAATTACAATTAACAAATCACAAGGGCGGTCATTGAGTGATTGCGGCATTAACCTTGAAAATCCATGTTTCTCGCATGGTCAATTATATGTCGCCTGTTCCCGTGTCGGAAAACAATCAGCTTTATTTATTTACACGCCAGACAAAAGAACAAAAAATGTCGTATATCATAAAGCATTGCAATGAAGGAACAATAAAATGGTGGAGCGAAGCGCACCGGGCTCAGCTAGTTTCCAATAAAAATGACTTTAGAACTGCGCCTTATGAGGAATGGGCTTCTATTTCATCAAACGTCACGACAAACTTGGTTGGTTTAATTCTAAGAAGATTGGAAGTAATTATTAAACGAAAGGGGGGATCCACAAAGTATTAATTTCATTTCATTATTATTTGTTTATAATAAAAGCTTACTTTATTGACTAGACCTAAGAGACGAATACTTTTTCGGTACTGAATTGATATCTGAATTTTGTTTTTCCTATTTTCTTTTTCTATCAGTGAAGAATTCTTTAATTCTTAGTTAATTTAATTAATTTAAACCATTTTAATTGAAAACAAAAATACATGCTAAATAAATGTTTTGTATTTATTCAATAATTTTTCAAGTTTCCTTTTCGCGCGATTTTTTCAGTTTTATTTTCTCAAATTCTGAAATTCTCAAAAACTAAAATGAACTAGTAATACTTACTTGTTGCATACTCTTCTGTGTATTGGAATTCTCTAAGCTAATCTAAAACTAATATGTTAGGTGGGATATAAGACGACCGAAATGCACACACTTTATCTAATGCTCAAAAAATTATAGATATGAAATCTTTGGGTTTTGAGCCTAAAATAGAGTAATAGTGAGAACGCAGCTTAAACAGTTCGTTGTTCAAGCGGAATAGGTAAAGTCTGCTCCTAGTACCATTTGGCTTTATGTCACTTTACGAAAGCGACATAAGGTCCAATTATATTTGGCTTTTATTCACTTTCAAAAAGCTCTTTCCCTGGAGCCACCGCTTGAGGTTCGAGAACAGATAATAGTCGCTGGGAGCCAAGTCTGGAGAATACGGTGGGCGAGAAACCAATTGCCCCAATTTGGCCATCGCTTTCAAAGACGTGTGTGCCGGTGCGTTATCATGATGGTACAGAACTTTTCTCTTCGCCATATGAGGCCATTTTTTCTTATTTCGTCGTTCAGTTTGTCCAATAATACTGCATAATACTCTCCTGTGAGTCTTCTTCCCTTTTGCAGATAGTCGATGAAGATCATGTCATATGCATCCCAAGAAACGGAGGCCAAAACCTTTCCGCCCGAGCGTTGGTCTTTTGGTCTGCTTTTGTGGCTTTCCAGTAACTCTGCAGACTGCCTATTGGACTCAGGTATATGGTAGTGGACCCACGTTTTATCCATCGTCACAAAACGTCGAAAAAAGTTCGCTCGATTATGCTGCAACTAAAACGCTAAACCAGTCGTTGAATCATCAACGCGCTGCTGTTTTTGGTCGACGATCAACAAACGCGGCACTCATCGCGCCGATAGCTTTTTTATCCCCAAAACATCGTGCAAAATGTATCCCGCCCACGGACTCAGCTAACTCGCGCAACTTCACATTTCGATCACTCAAAACGATTCGATGCACTTGCTTGACAATTTCCGCATTTATATCCTCTTTGGACCTTCCAGAACGAGGTACGGCTTCCGGCTTCGGTGCTTGTAAAACCATTTTAAATTCACTAAACCACCGATAAATTTGCTGCAACAATTGCGATGATTGTTCGGAACTTTCTCCCATCCAAAAACAATGTTTGATCAAGATGCGATACTCCTGTTTTTCCATTATTTTTCCTACGGCGGAAGGAGCGTCACTCAAACGACTGTAGCTTGCAAACGAATGGACATAAACTAGTGACAGATGAGTCAAAATCATTTGCTAGTGGCGCCACCTATTAAAAAATCCCTGGACTTTTCAACCCAACTAGTATGTAGATGAAGTTTTGAGTGTGTGCCAATTTGCACGATATGAAGCTTTAGGTGCGGTATTAAACAAAAAACATTATAAGTGGAAGGGGCTCATGTGAATGGTGAAGTGTGCCAAAATTAAATTTGATACCAAGAGTCCAAGAGGCAAACCATCTTTCTGATAAAGGTAAGTACGTCCTTGATTGACGCATTTTTTAAATCATAAAGTCTAATGAGACCTTACTTGTTTAGGTGGTATTGTAACTGGCATTGACCGGAGAGGAAGCTTGTAAGACACCTTCTTATTGTAGTTCAGAAGTTCCTTGTGGTGGGTGTAAGGCTTTGTTTAGCTTGTCTGTCTGAGCCCTGGTACATTTCTTCAATGAGAGAGACGAAGGTTATGTTCCCATTTGTTAATTAAGGTTGAGATTGCTGCCCAGTTTACGCCACAAAAGGGTTCCGGGCCTGAGAATTTTGCAGTTGAACGTGAACGGGCCAGCTCATCCGCAATCTCAATTTCCTTATTTCCAATGCCTCTATGACCAGGCACCCACCAAAGATTGACTTTATTATGAGTGGCTAGGAATTGGAGAGCATTGAAGCAGCACTCTACCACTCTTGAGTCCAAATAGTAGCAGCTCAGAGCTTTGAGTGCGGTCTGGCTATCTGAGAAGATATTTATGCTAGCGCCCTTGATGCTTCTCTATAGATTAATGAACCACTACGAAAAATGTTTCGAGGGGCACAGAGGTTCCACGAAATTTATTAGAAACTGGAAATTCACATTTTTGTCATAAAACCGGAACTGTATACTGATAAAATTGCTACATGTGTACATACAGTGACTCAATTTTTTGATCACATGATGAAAAGGAAACAGAGGCTGTTCGGGAAATTGTACGTAAAAACGGTTTACACGGACGTGGGAAAGTGAAAAAACCATTGTAGACAAAACGCCATAAGAAACTTGGGCTAGAGTTCGCAGAAAAATACTCAACTTATACGATTAGTGACTGGGCAAGGGTAGTGTGGTCGAGTGAAACAAAATTAATCGTATTGGCTCTGATGGTTGTCAATAAAATAAAATAAAAATAAATATACGTCATCAGCAGTACAGAACCAAGCCTAGCTTGTGTGCGTGTTATTTTTTCCACGAAATGGAAGGGACCTACAGTTTAGGAAACTCAGGTATTTTTTTTTAGGTTTCAACTAACTCTATGGGTGGTGTCCAGACTGGAGGAGTTGCGTATTATTCAAAGTGTTTGTACTAGATGTTTCCTGTTTTTAGTTATTAGTTTGAGCGATCAATTTCTTTAGCCATACGCATACCACCAGAACTGCCAGTGTTATGCCTTCGCTGTAGGTTTTGATATTAGCTTCTGAAACTGATTAACTTATTTTTATTTTGTGAGAAATAATTACTTACTTACATACATCTGGATTTGAACCGCGGACCTTCAACGTGACAAGCGACGACGACTACCACTACGCCACGGCTGCCTTCCATGACATCATGATAAATGATACCCTTTGATTGCTTGTCAGACATTCGAAAGGGGTGGCAGCCGTGAGAAATATATACCAAATTGGATACTCTCTTTTTAAGATGGGCAATAGCTAAGTGTATGGTATATCGGCTTAGCGGTGCCGCTAATCTTCCATGTTGCTCGCACGACTGTGGATAGGCGGCTCAACTACGACAGAGACGTCGCACAGAGCCAAACGGAGCGCCTCCGGTTTAGTAGGTCGGTTTCGGGCGCGATGGGTATGATGTTCAACAGCAACATCAGAAATTCTGGTGGCTGTTGGAAAGAGATGGAATTCCCTCGTCGATTCCATTCGATCCGGGGTAGACCCCAAAGCAAAGTTGGCCGCCTTTTATGCTTATTTTTGTAGACATGCCGTGGCCGGCTTACATAGGTTTAAGTAGGGTAGGTATATGTATTTAAGTTTTATAAAAAAAAAATAATAATAAAAAAACGCACAGCACTTGCACACGAAAAAAAAATATAGAACCAATAAAAAACCACAAAAAAAGTATAAAATAACACAGCACAAAAAACAAAAAAAAATTACGTATATAATTACGTAGCTAGAGTTAAGATAGGTTAAGTAGTTGTAAGTCTTATTTAAGGTAGTTTTTAAGCAAAAAACCTGTCCTGTTTCTAAGTTGTTTTTTTTTCAAACTTTTCTTAGATCTAAAATTGTAACTTTAATTAAAATTCTAGATTATAAGTTAGGTTACGTCGAAAGACATAGCATAAGTATTAAGTTTAGCTTAGAGTGCCCGTGTGGGGCCAGTAAGTTAGAGTTAGATAGTTAAGTTAGTTAAGCTAGTTTAAAGCACTTTTTGTCTAACATGTAAGGAATACTTGAATTATGAGTATGTCGGCTTCTCATCTAATAGGTTCGTTCGTTTCCTGGCGCAGGACTTTTTTTTTGTTTATTTTTGATCTATTTTCAATTGTGATGATAGAAAAGAAAGCTGTTTCCTTTAGTTTTTTTGTATCTTTTCTATTTACTCCTTTAGTTTGGTTGTTGTTTATGGTTACTTATTATTTTTCAACCGTGAGGATAGGACTTACTCAAATTTAAAATGGAATTGTCATATTGACTATTGCAGTTATCAATGTGATGAAAGAAGTTGTAATATTGAAAATTTCGATTTTCAAAAAATTTGTAAAATAATTGCAAAGATGCGATAATCATATTGAAAATCTAAATTATCAATGTGATGACTGCAAAAGTAAGATAATCATATTGAAAACCACAATAGTCAATATGACAACTGGGGTTGTTATATTGATAACTTCTTTCATTATATTGAATACCGATAATCATATCGACTATCCGGTTTTCAAATACGAAGCTAGTCGGGGATAATTTTCATCATATTATTATTATTTTTTTCATCACATTGACAATTTTCAGTTGATAACCGGCAATTGTCAATATGACAACCGATATTTTTTTCAGTGTACTGGATAATGAAAGGGTTTTTCCCGTTCAACAAAAAAAAAACAGTAAACGGAGTAGGTCAAAGTCAAAATGCGGCTTTTTTTTGCATGTACATACCTACCAGGCATATTGTTCAATTTGTTTTCCTAACAATTCCTCGGAAATCAACTGGAATGCACCTTTCCATCTTTTAACCCACAACGTATGGAAATGAAAATTATTTCACTCCACCAAACTAACAAATGACAATTGTATCTAATGCCTGACCCGCTGTCAGTATCTATTACCAGTGAATATAGTGCCCTTATACACTTGGTAACCCTACATCATAATAAACAACTTGTTATCGCAGCAAACCATTCAACAAAAAAAAAAAACCAACTCCCATAAGCTTCATTCGAAGATAAAAACACACGACGTCATTCGCTCCTCCTCTACAGATACAGATACAGACTAGTGTTGGCAAGAAAAGCTTTCGCACTTGGTATGCCTCTCCGTGAATTTCGAATTCACCCGTTGTCAGTTCGAAAGTAATCATCGACGCGGTCTGGTATAAATACGCACACATAATCGACAAAAAAAAAAAGAAAACACAACCATATTCTTCCAGCTCCACGTTCACTGTGTCATCATGGAGAAAGCTAACCTCAACAATCCTCAGGCGGGCCAACAGGATACTTATAATTTGCCACCATCCTACGACCAAGCAACAGGAAGCAGCATAAATCAACCTCAACCGCGATCCACACCATATCCACTGCCTCCGCCGGGATTTGTACCAGCTGATAACTACCCGAATGTGCCTCCAATGCAACAACAGCCGATATACCAAACCAACTACCACCAACAGAATAGACCACCCCCAACGCAGCCACCCCAACTTGTTATCATTCAAAGTGAGTAGGATGTGATTTCCTTCTTTTTCCTTCCATCTCACGTGGATACAAATATACAAATGGTTATTCTTCTTGCAGACCATGCGCTGCCACTTGGACCGAGGTCCTCCTACATCACCTGTCCCTTCTGTCACATTCAAAAGTTGACTCGTATTGAGCCAGAGCCCGGTTCAAAGACACATCTGATGGCTGCTCTACTGTGTATTTTCGGGTGAGTCACAAGGCCTATTTTCGTGGCAATTTCTTATCTTTTTGTATTATCTTATCACGCCACCAACACACTAAATTTGTATTTCACACTTTTTAGATTTTGGTGTTGTGCCTGTCTGCCGTACTGCATTGACAGCTGTATGAACGTCAACCACTATTGCGGCAACTGCAACAAGTTCCTTGGGACATACAACAGTGGCACTATGTAGTGGAAGGCGAGAAAGAGTTTTATTTTTCGTCATATCCGTATCTGTATCTATTGTATTTGCTTAGATTAATTTATTTTTATTTTATTTTTTTTTTTTTTTGTGTGTTTTAATATATGTAATCGAGTACCAAAGCTATTAAACTTTAGTTCATGTGACTGAAACTAATTCACGTTGTGTTGTATCCGAGTGTGTGTGTGTATTTTCTTCTTTAACACCAAGCTGATTGTTATTAGCAACGTGACAGTGTAATAAATATTTAATTGGAACTCCATCATTTACCACATCGCATACTTACATATATCTGTAAATGCTTGGCTATTATGTGATTGATAGATAAGCGCGATTTAATCGAGTCCGCTCGTATATGAATTTTAATCTAGAGGCAGGTCATAATTTAAAGCACAAAGGGTTGTTGTGAAATGTGTTCGAAGTGTGGATAGAAAGGAATCAAGAAATAATGGAAAGAAGCAAAAACAACGTGCCAAGGGTATTTTTTATTTGTTGGAATTGCACTTAATGGCAAAAGTCAATGTACACTCCATGCTCCACAAATACAGTTCTGTGTAAAAAAAATTAAGACCAGTTGGGTAATTCTATAAAAATTGACTTTTAACTTTTATTTTTAATTTACAAACTTAAAAAATTAACTAGATTGAAGACGTATTTTAAGAGTGTTTTTAACTTTAGTACAAAACCTTAAAAAAAATAGAAACAAAAGTGAACAATTATCCTACAGGTCTCAATTTTTTACACTGGACTGTATTACTTCGCAATTTCGCTCTATTTTCTTTTTCTTTGCGTATATGGCTATAAGCTGCACAGTAGTTCTTTTCAGAATTTTCTAAGCAAAGGAGTAACGGTTTTTTGTTTTCCAACAGCCAAAATAACCGTGTGACAAAAGTTTACGTACACGATCCAAAGGTGATCATTTTTTGCGTCATAATACAGTGGACTTCCAGTTTAACGAATTTCCAATATAACGAATAAAAGTTGAACTATAATAGTCGAAAGCAATCGGAAGCTACTGTCAAAATCCCACGTTAAGTTTTCTTCCGTAATTAGTTAATTAAGTTAAGTTGCCCATAATAGGAGTATGTGAACGGAAGCGATTTACACAGCTGTGGCCGAATTACCGCATCCGTTAACGAAATGTGACGATTTGGCATTACCGCCCACGTTATCGAGTATCATTTTACTTATCATTTACTCGATCATTCGATAACGAGTCCTACTCGCTCACTCGTTAACGGATGCGGTAATTCGGCCTCTGTTAAAGTCAAATGTCAAATTTTCATACGAAAGAGCGAATGGGCTCGCTCCTTTCGTAAGCGAGCAAAAGTGAACGAAACTTAACGAATCGAAGTGAACGTACGAACCCATTCTATTAATAGGCGCGTATTTTTTCAAATCTATATAGATTTCGAAAAAGCTTTCCATACAAAAATAAGACTGGATAATTATCCAGGCTAAGGTTTTGTTGTATTGTGTGTACGCGAGACTTCGATAAAAAATGACATCAGTTTTGGTTGTCGGCTTTGATCGATAATGTGTACCACGCTTTAAGATTTCTTCCCATTGATTGTTCTATATTACGAATGATGCAAAAAATGTCCGCTCGGCTTAACGAATGCTTTACAATTTCTGATTAAAAACAAAAAAGTTTGTCATTTTTGTGCATGTATCCCCACTTCTGTTTGTCTATGTGAACTGATTTCTCATTTCTTACATTGGTGGGATTTAACGACTTTTTCGATTCAACGAAACGATGTGCATTATATAATTCGTTATATTGGACGTCCGCTGTATTCTGAAAGTTGTTTGTTTTTCTGTTTACATTCTGCTCAGTTGTGCTTTAGAAGTTTTTAGTGCAGATAGTTTTTATACAGTGCCGTACAAAAAATGTTGCTCAAACTTTTTCTTAATGGCAGTTCTTGAAATTTATGAGAGATACGATGTTTTTGCACTAAGTAGTAAAATATAGTTCAATAAGTGAACAAAATGCGATGTTTTTATAATTGAGAGGTGCATTGAGCTCCTTATAGCCGCCCAAAACGAGCCAAAGTGATTAAAAAACAAAAAAAAAAGGAAAAAATCAGTTCCGGGTGCAAATCTAATATTTTGTGGCTGTCACGTCTAAATTTGACAACCCGTCAGTTTATCTACCTAGAATATGAATTAGGGCCCTTCGCCATAGAGCTTTTAGGTGACACTTGCAGGTTCAGCTTTCAACTGGACAATGCTTCTCCTTGTTTTTGTTTTTCAAATGAATTGACCCAAAAACCATAATTTTTCTGCCTAACAATATTTTGTAACAGGTAAGAAAATTCTAACGCTTTAGAAGTGTCATGAACAGTTTGAAAATGCCTAAGAAAAGAAAACCTCATTACAAAATATTTAGTTATTGCAACGAATTAGCCAAGATTCAAAAAAAAAATGTTTGAGATGAATTTTTAGAACGGCACTGTACGAGTATGTAAATTCGTAGAATTAAGTGACCTGTACGCAAAATGAACGCAACGGGGAAAGAGTTGTCACCTGATATACGTCATCTAGTAATAAAGAAAATCGTTGCGTGAGATTGGAAAGCTAATTGGAATAAGGTAAAGCACTGTGCAAACAATAATTAAAAATTATAAAAGGACCGGATCGCTTGAATCAAAAGGCCTAAGGCGCCCCCTTAAAATATTTACCACACGAGAAGAAACACTTTTTTGAACGAAAGGTGAAAAAAAAATTCAAGACTGACCACATCGGAAATAAGGGCAGAGATGCTGCATGAAACTGATAAGTCCTCTGATTCAAACATCATTCAAAGAGTGCTGAGAAGAAAGGGTTTATCCGGAAAAAAAACATTCATTAGCGAAATATGTAAATCGAAAAAAGAGGTTGGACTTTGCTAGTGCTCACCAACAATGTGGAAATGAGTTCTGGCAGAAAGTGATTTTTAGCGATAAATGTATATTTACTAAAGAACAATGACGGTAAAGTTAAAGTATCGCATTAGCACAATACCGCATTAAAAAAGCCCAACCTTGTTGGTACAGTAAAACATGGAGGTGGTAATGTGCTTTTGTGGAATTGTACGATTATGCCTGAGGCGGGGATTGGAAACCTAGTTTTCATAGACTCAATAATGGACCGCTTTGTCAACTTGAATATTCTGAAAAATAATCATTAACAAAATACCCTAAAACTAGGATTGGGAGAATCGTTTGTTCTCCAGCACAGTAAAGGAATGGCTCGTAACCCACAAAAAAATAGTTAAAAGCACTACCGCAGTCTCCTGACATGAACCCCGTAGAGCACTCATGGAACGGACGCCAGTGACGTCTTAAAAAAACACATCACAAACATAACGGCGTTAAAAATGGTTCTTGAAGAGGAATGGGCTTAAATTGAGGATTCAGATACAAATAAATTGGTCAAGTCGATGGCAAAAAGAATGCCAGCAGTGATAGAATTAAACGAAAATCCAACATCTTATTGCTAAATCTTATTATTCGCCTAATTCATACTTTAAGCTTAATGTGTACGTAAACTTTTGTCACTAAGTGTATATAAATTGATATTCTGACTGTAATCTGCACTTCAAAAACAACGCAGTTTTTTTATCGAAAACTTAGAAAATACCAAGGTCAACATCTGACTGATAGCATTTAAAACACTCTGTGTGTGGTGTTTAGATAAGAATTCGAAAATGTTTAGTCTGCTGCAAGGAGATTGTACAATGCCGTTCGAAAAATATGGCTCAAACTATTTTTTTCGAAGTTTGGGGAATTCATTGCAATAAGTACATATTTTGTAATGAGGTTTTGTTTTCTTAGTGTGAACCCACACTTACTTACTTAGTTGGCGCTACAGCTCGAGGTGAACCTGGGCCTGCTTCTCGCAACCATTTGTGTGTGCGTGTTATATTTTTGCACGAATGGAGGGGACCTACAGTTTTTTGCCGACTCAGAACGGCGAGTTGAGAAGCTCAATCTTGACAATTGATACTCTTTGATGCTTGTCAGACATTCGAAAGAGGTGGGCACTGTGAAAAAACTTTTAGGTGTTTGCGGCAGGATTCGAACCCAAGACCGCTGGCTCAGTGGTCCGACGCACTAACCATTTGCGCTACGGTGCCCACACTGAATAGAACAAAACTGTGTTAGATAAATAAAACAATTTTTTATTTTTTTAAAGCATAAAATACACACAATGCGAGTACCCACATTGAATAAAGCAAAACAAAAACGATTTTCCTTGACTGCTTAAGTCACATATCGCACGTGTATTTATGGGGCTACGTACATTGAAATAAACAAAACAGTCAAGTTGGTCAAGTAAGGCACAGACACGAGAAGACAGTTTAGGCATAAAAAGACGAAAAATACATGAAATCAAATGAGAGCGCCCACATCAACTCAGTCAAACAGACAAAATAAACAAAATTGATTGAAACATGCGAGCGATGACTTATCGGAATTAACGCTTTATTCATTTAATTTCTATAAAGCCGAGTGTAGTGTAGTATCGAATCAAGATGTGTGACGGTGATTACCTAACTATTATTTTTGATTGAAATTCGGACAGCGATATACAGTCGAACTTCGATAACTCGAACCATCACTTGCCACAAAAAAAATTCGAGTTATCAAGACTTCGAGTTATCAAGTAAAATACAAAATTGATTTAAATATGTATTTATTTGCGAACGTACATACATATAACACAAAAAACGTACAGGAACATAATTATTATTTAAAATAGTCTGTTATACCTACTTTATACATGACGGAAGTGTGGATTTTTCATTTGATTTTCAAAAAACATTCAATGGAATTTAAACCATTATATACAGAATCGGTTGTTTTTTAATTTGTCTTTAAATATAAACTCAAAATGCTTAACGAGTTTGCAACCAACTCGTTTGAAGGTGGAATCAAATCGTCCTCCAAATCTTCCTCCATTCAACACTGTCGCTGTCATCGTTGTTGTCTCGACTATTTTTTCAAAAAAAAAAAAAAAACTAAGCTTTGCTACTAACAAGAAATTTGACCATATTCTTACTCACACATAATGAAATCACGATTTTCTATACGTATATACATATACTAGGTCATAGGACATACAAACACAGTGCCCCCGAAAGCGATGCAATATACATACATATGTAAAACGAACATGTAAAAACACGCAGAATTTGGGAATTCCCCTTCAGAATTCAACTTATCGAAGGTGACGCCAAATAATCTCTTCGAGTTATCAAGACATTCGAGCTTTAGAAGTTCGAGTTATCAAATAAAACTTACATGTAAATTTCAGTCTTGGCGCTATTGCCAACTAATTTCATTCGAGTTATCAAATATTCGAGTTATCGAAGTTCGACTGTATAATAATTTTAAATTAAAAGAACATAGCGACAAACAAATTATTGACAATTGCTGAGGAAATGCAAACTACAGATACGTTTTTTTGAAGTGAATACTTCTTTAGCGACGTATTATTTTTGAAAACGAGTTACGATAAATTAGTTACGACTTACGATAAATGCGTTACGATAAATTTCGATAAATGTATTTTGATAACTGGGAAATGATTCCCTACCAGGGAAATATTTAAACATCAGCTGTCTGTCCGTCTGTCCATCTGTCCGTCTGTCCGTCTGTCCGTCTGTCCGTCTGTCCGTCTGCCCAGCTGCCCGTCTGTCCGTCTGTCCGTCTGTCAGTCTGCCCGGCTGTCCGTCTGTCCGTCTGTCTGTCTGTCTACCTTTTCACGTCTAAACCGCTGAACCAATTGTAATGAAATTTGGCAAGGAGATAGTCTGGCACCTAAGGAAGGATGAAAAACCGCCCGATAGGTGGCGCTGGAGTCAAGTTATTAGCAACTTCTTTATTAGCTGACCAATATGATTCATATTGACAATTTATGTTGGTATAGTACCAAAAGAGAAAACTACAAAAATTGGACCCGATGGGTGGCGCTGGAGTCGAGTTATTAACAAATATATTGAATGAAATTTTTAATAGCTGTTCTCTTACACATTACACATACACAACTGCTTTGTATTGGATAAGTATTCACTTCCCCCGTAAGCTTATGCGGATGAGGCTCACACATATTTTTTTATGATAATTTATTTTATTTAACATTTTTATTATTTACATCAACAGCTCGACGTGTTGTAATGTTATTCGTTAATGTAATTCGTTGTGAATATCCGTATATTTCTATTTTTTTCATTCTTATAAAATTGTGAAGAACGGAGGCTGTCATTGTTATAATATCCACTTTGTCTGGAGATACCAACATAATTTTTTTAAAAACCCTAAATCTTGTTGTAATCATACCAAATGCACACTTCACCAATCTTCTTGCTCTCGATAAACGTATTGCAGTTAAGTGGACCAATATCTCATAACTGTTGAAATTTGAACGATTGACACAGCTCTAAACTTGTATTTTTTGCTCTTCAGTAGGAGGAAACTAATTAATCATGCCTATCAATAACCAACCAATATTTTCACTATAATTAAATTTTTTTAAAAAGATTTCATTAAGAATTTAAATTCTTCTTGCAATTGGGACTACACCGGCTTTTCCATACAATTCTACAATTCAATCAATATTCACACTGAGACAAATCCTGGAAAAGACCAACGAAGTTAAGTCGAGGCCCACTATCTTTGATCCGATGTGCAATTTGGAAACGGAACTTCTGAACTATTTTAAAGGAGGATTTTATGTCTTTTAGTGCCGTTGGAGAACTTTTGAAAACTCTGTCTGTGATTTATTACATAACATCAATCCATCTACATAGCTCCAAATGCCACGGTGATTGTTATTTAAAAAGATGAAAATATGGTATGGTCAGCGGAATCTTATAATTTGTTTATACATTTGTCCAAGTTGTGACATTGGACCTTGAACATTGGACTGGGACACATGAATAAACCACCATCAGTTAATGAGCAGTGTTTTAAGTGGAACTAGCTGAGTCTCATTGTTCGTTATCGTTTCTATTCCCACAAGATTACCCAATATCATTGGACCACTCACTTACAATTGCATAAACACTTTTTTGTTTACATTCGAAGAAGCGATCATAGAATTACCAACCTCAGCGTAAACAAATATAATTCATGGAAATTTCCCGGCTGCTTCCGTTGGCAAAGCAAATGCAATACAACATCTTGGATGAAACTTAAAAAAAACCACATCGCACTCTGGGCGGAATAATGTGGTGGTGTCTGATAGAGATGCTCCATAGATTGGGAGGCGATTAATTTGAAGTCATCTTCTGAAGGTTGTTGGGGGGGTAAAATATTATCGATTAGGATTTGCGATAAAGTCCCAACAGACTGATGTATATGATCATGGTACTCGGCGAACAGTTTGAAAGATCGGGTGAAGCATTTACCACCAGGTTATGATCACAGTCACTTGGGCAGATTGATGGATAGAAAGTCGAAAGTCAAGCATTCTATAGACTGAAGCTGCAGTCAATTATTGACTGTGGACTGATAAAAAAAGGTCCTGATCCTGCTCTATAATCAGTAATATTCGGGAATTTTGTCTGACAGACAGTGGTATGGTATGGATTGCTGCACTCGGTATTCCTCTGAATATATACCTGCTTGTCTATATAGAAAAAGATGCTTCCTATTAAATAAACAGACAACTCACTGCTCTGCTAATCTTGCATTCTGATCGTTCCACGAAGCGGGACTGAAACCGAAGTGATTTCTCAAGGGGGTATTCTAGTCTAGAAATTTTCGGTGTTTTTTAAAATTCGAGAAAAAAAAAGCTAAGTATATTTTTATTAGTTAGTTTTTTATTGGATATTTATTAATATTTTAGCAATACAAAAAAAAATTAAAAAATTTTTTTTTTTTTTGAAAATTGAGCAAATTACAGGCCGGTAAAGAGGGGTGGTGAAAAATAAGGGTGCGTCCTTGTTGATTCCAACCCTTCTGGTGATATGAAAAAAAAATGAATCTTAATCAGTAAAAATGTCGCTATCAACTGAACTAGATCAAAGATGGACACCGGGGTGGGTGCTGGTATTTTTGGACCAAACACTAGAATATCAATACCTATGGGGCAAATTCATGCGATTCAAGTGTGCGCCAACATCATCCTCAAATCGGGAATAAAAGGTGTCCTCATCCATATACTCACGGATAGTCAAGCAGCCTTAAGAGCACTATGCTCTAACCTGTTTGACTCCAAATCAGTCCTGGACTGCTTCAATACTCTCCAAGACCTCTCCCATAAAAAAAGTCAAACTTTGGTGGGTGGCCGGTCATGAGGGTATTGATGGAAACGAGAAAGCTGAAGAACTGGCTGAATTCTTTATCGGCCCTGAGCCGTTTTGTAACATTCCAAATTCAGCTATTAACTTTAACATCAAAAGTTGGGAAAACAACATGTGTATCTCCTATTGGGAAAATTCCCAGGGTCTTCGACAGGCTAAAAGAGCCATTAAACCCTTCCAAAGTAAATCCAAAAAAAATCTACTCTTCAGTAGAAATGATATCAAAAGATTAGTGGGATTTCTAACAGGGCATTGCCATCTTCGATATCACCTAAACAAAATAGGTCTTATTCAGGAAACTGAATGTCGTCTTTGCATGGAAGACGACGAAACTGCGGAACATATTCTATGTGATTGCATGGCACTTTGTTCCCTACGGAGACAACAGTTCCACAGAGAAATTCTAACTACACGGAACTTCGTACAATCTCCACCAGTGAGATCCTCGAATTCATCAAAAGAATTGAGCCTCTTCTGGTTCCCTAAACTGACTTCGTGGTACAATAGATCTTTTAGGTCGCGGTGCCATCCGCAACTGGCGAGTCAGTACCCCCTAAAAGAAAAAAAAAAAAATCAACTGAACTAAGGAAATAAAAAAAAAATTCACAAAATGGCGGCTGTTTGAAAAAAAAATAATTTTTCCATTTTCTTCAAAGTTTTTAATTTTTTAAAAATAGTAAAATACAAAAAAGGTACGGGCAGTCTGTACTTACATTTCATTAATCGGCGATGTCTGCTCCATACATTGGGCCTTCTTCTATAAAGTCGTAGAGTGGGTACACGGAGTACGTACTCTACGAAAGATTAGTGCAAACTGAGCTACACTGTGCACACTTAACATGAAAATATACTAAAAACGTTACAACGACCTTCACATAATGACTTTCTGAGAATTCATGGTGTATAAAAGACTTTCTGTAGAATAATTCACCCTCAGGAAGTCAGGATATATTTTTGAAGGTCTAATCTTTGAAAATATAAAAAAAAAGTTGATTTTTTCAAAATTCTAGACTAGAATACTTAAGCAAAATATTGAGCCTAGAATATTTGGAGCCGAATGGCGCTTTTGCTGCGCCGTAAGTCCGTAAACCAGATATGATCTGACTATGTACACTTATAGTATTATTTCTTAGTCATGATTGAGAGTTCAAGTTTCTACTATAGTAGTACAAAATACGAATTTAAGAGCTATGGCTAAGCCATCAGCCTGCTTGGCCAATTTATAAGTATAAATTAAATTAAATTTTCTATAAATAAAAGAAAGTGCTAAAGATTCAAACATATTCTGATATTAATAACATTCTATACTTGTAAACTGATTTTAAAAAATTGCTTAACCTCCAGTCGCACTCGGTTAGAAGTTGGATAGTTTCCTGCATAGTTTACCAAAAACACTGTTGTGGTCTGAATATTAGGCATACACTCGCAGTCTTCTTTCGATTTCAGGTTGCAGAGCGTACAGAATTAATTGAAGCTTCCATTGTAAGGGTTACCATTAAAGGAAAGGAGCTTGCACCTTGCTTTGAATATCAAGGATATTTCAACATAACTTAGAGAGTCATGGAGTAGTTTCTACGGTTTAGATTAAAGTTGAGCTGTACCTCCTTTCACACTCGGGAGCATTTATGATGAACGCATCCCGAATAGAGTCTTCATTTTTCTGAATAATGCGGTAGAGGTGGCCTCTCAAATTACATAGGTTGTTCATATCAATATGATGTAGCATTTCACCACACGTGTTACCAATAGTTTGCCATCTTTCATACCATCAGTCCTTATTCCTCAACTCATACAAAGGCAGTTTTTTTGAAAGTCTGGATTCTTTATAATGGCTGAATATACATAATTTAGTTTCTACTGAAGTATGGCCATCAACAACATGAAGCTAGGTCTTAAATATGTTAAAGCTCTTAAAATGTAATTGCTTTTAACTTTTGCCTTATGAATGATTCAATATTCACATTCTCATATCTAGGATAGCATAACCGCTAGAAATATTGCCAGCAATTTTTTTAGAAGATACAATATTCCAGAGCTGAAGCAGAATAAAACCGAAGCCGAAGCTCATTTACCCACACCCTGAATCACGTAAATCGAGGATATCCACTAAAATAAAATGAATGCGACTCTGCCTCCAGACATTTTAAGATTGAATAACATTTCACTATGGAGTTCCACAGGGCTAACAAAATTACCCACTTCTGTTTACTTAGCATATAAACGAAGTTGTCAAAGTCGATTCATAATAAGCCTATCCGAAAAGATGCCTTAGATGCAGATAAGGTGTCGTTTCTTGTCGTACAAGACTTCTCGAAAGTATATAATGCGGACGGGCGCGCTATCCTGGAATATGAATTTTTTAGAAGAAGCTCTTCGTACATACTCACTATATTGAGCTCTAGCACATCGATGTATAAAGAAGCGTTACTATTTTGCGCTACATCGATGTGCTAGATGTACGTTGTGCGTTACGTTATTTGTAATGTTCCCGCAGATCAAAAAGAAAACACGCAACTGTTCAAAATAACGGTTTATTGCATGGAATGACGACAGATGCTTTGAACGGACGCTTTGAAGCACGAATTGCCACCCAGCTGTTTTTAAGGGAGCAATCCCTTTAGAAAGCTTCAAAATAACTCATTTTTAACAGTGTTTTTAAAGGTGATAAAATAATTGAATCATTTTGAAGTTGTAACATCATTTTATTCGAACTATGTTTAGTTTATTAGTTTATTTAGTTTATTTATTTCATAACGACTAGCTTATACACAGTAAGATATAATATCTTATAATTGAGTGATAAGTACACAATATAAAAACAATAGAAAAAAAAAAACGTATGATTGGAAGAGAAAGCTACATGAGCTATGAAATGAAGAATTCAAGTTAATTATAAAAAGAATGTAAACATAATAAAAAATTTACAGAAGCTAAGCAGAAAAAAAAAAAAAAAAGAATAAATCCAAATTTCAAGAATTTAAGGAGTTTGCAGATAGATACGTTCTGAGTTCATTTTTAAGTTTGGTTGTGTTAGTTATCCTTCTGAGAGGGCGGGGCAAGGAGTTCCATAACCGTGTGGCGTGAATAAAAAACTGTCGCTCAGATATTAAACAAGAGTGCCGGGGGGGAATCAATTGTGCAGATCTGTTTGATGAGGCGAATCTTATTTTTTCAAAGATATAAGCAGGTTGATGTGATCAAAGAAGATGTTGGCTATGTCAATTGAATAGACGTGTCTTTGAATTGCTCCTGACATTTTAAGCCTTTTTAACCGGTTACTTGATAGTAAAGTATTAGAAAAAATTGTTTCAAATCATTGTTTTGGGTTTCTTTTTATTCGGCTGTAATTTTGTGTTTTAATTTCTTGTGTGTTAAAACAAACGAATAAAATAAAAATATATTTTCCACCTCACGGCAAAACAACTCAGCTCAATATGACAACACGGCTGCAAGCACTACAAAAAGAGAAAGCAGAGAAAGCAGCCTCTAATCTGGAAAAATCACCCGCTTTTAATAAAAAGATACAGGATAGTAATTCTAATAAACTATCTGATACGCATAGGGAATGGCAAGCTAATTTGATGGCGAAATTTACCTCATTACTTTCTGAGTTTGAGCAAAAAATAAAAAAAGAACTAAATCAGGCAATATCAGAATTGAACTTAAGAGTACAGCAGTGTGAAAATCAAATCTCAGTCATCACAGAAGAAAACAAAAGTTTGATGGCCAAAGTAGAAGACCTGCAGCGCAGAGAGCGTCTCTCTGATGTTATTGTTCGTGGTGTCCCCTTTAATGCGAATGAGAATGCCATTGACTTAGCAAAGAGAATCGCCAAAACACTTAATGTTCAAATTTCGCCCAACATCGATGCATTTCGTCTGTCAACAAAGTCCAACGATCGCCCTCTCCTAATTCGTCTCTCTTCACATGTGGAACAGAATGCACTATTGTCAGCTTTTCGCGCCAAAAAAGGGCTAACAACAGCACAGCTGGAACACAACTCCCATGCGCACACATCCAATACTGAAACTAGCAGTGCTCGAATCTATTTAAATGAGAGTTTAACTCCGGCGAATAGTTCTCTTTTACGACATGCACTCCGACTGCGAAAGGAAGGATTACTGTTCTCTGTGAGAACGAGGAATGGGAACGTTTTCGTTAAAAAGAGCAAAGATGACACAGAGATTAAAATTATGTCAACGACTAATCTCTCGTAATGCTGCGTCCGTCTTCCAATTGTATTCATCTGAATGCTGCGTCCGTCCACAAAACCAGCTCTCTTCATCTTAAACTATACTTCACTGATCACTTTCACCAACGTCATCTGGAGCAACTCTTCAATGCATAGTTATTTACTCACGTATTTATATTATTTATACTTACTTACTCTCTCTTAAAATTATGAATTTCTCTTATTTTAATCTTTATAATTCTTTCTTTTCTTTTCCCTCTTCCTCTACCTTTCACAATTTACATATTTCCACGTTCAAATGTATGTATGTCTATAATCAAATTTCATTTAATGTTTTGTTGCATATATTTGTTTTACTTTATGTACACGGGCACGATGGCTCGTAATGTGTCAACGCCTGGCGATATGGGCGGAGAATCGGTACAATCACTAATCAGAATATTATCCAATGCCCAAGATGGGTTCAAAATATGTCATCTTAATGCCCGAAGTTTAAATGTATCGAAGTTGGACTATCTGAACCATGTTTTTAATGATTCGGGTGTGGATATAATATGCGTCTCTGAAACCTGGTTTAAGCCTGATATAGCAGATAGTTTATATAACATCTCAGGATATAATTTATTACGCAATGATAGGATTACAGACACAACTGGGGGTGGTGTTGCTGTCTATTGTAACGCATCGCTTTGTACCAAAGTAATTGCAAGATCAGTAGGGGAAGGCATAGAATACCTTGTTGTGGAAGTAAGTGACAGAAATTTAAAATGCGTTGTAGGGACTGCTTACAACCCCAATCGAAGCTATTCTCCAGAGCCTTTTTTTTCTGTTGTTCAAAATATTTCTGCTTGCTATGAACACATTATCTTAGCCGGTGATTTTAATGCCGACCTCCTTAAAACTGATTCGCGAACCCTTCAACTTTTAGACTGTGTTGCTGCGTCCGGACTGGCTGTGTTAAATTTGTATGCAACTCGTTTTGCCCCAAATGCATCTCCAAGCCTTCTTGATCTGTTCATTGTAGCTGACTGTGCGAATGTAGTACTGCAAGATCAACTGTCATTGGAAGGTGTATCGGATCATGATCTGATTTTTTGCACATACAACCTTGATTTTCTGCGTACAACTATCCCTTTGTCATTTCAATTTAGAGACGTTTCTTCTATGAACTATGCTGCTCTGCAATGGGATGCAGGTCTTTTGCCATGGTACCATGTTTATAACCTTCATAATGCCAGTCAAAAAGTAGACCACCTTCAATGTTTATTATTCGCCCTCTTTGATAAACATGTTCCTATAAAGAATATTGTTGTGCGTAACAGAAACTGCCCGTGGTTTACCTCTGATGTCCTAAGGGCCATTAAAGTACGTAGAAAGCTGTACTGCAAGTGGAAAGCCAATCCAACAAGCCAAAATTGGGAGCTTTACTGCCGGTCTCGGAATCATTCCACTGCTACTATTCGAAGAACTAAGAAGAGCTATTTTCTGTCCAAACTGAGCACACAACTATGCACAAAAAAACTGTGGAGCAACCTGCGTTCTATTGGTGTAGGAAAGAAAAATACGTCTTGTAGTATGCCTGATGTAAATGATTTAAATAAGTCATTCCTGACACCTGGTGGAGCCGATGCACCACTCATACCGAACCCACGGGTAGCATCTGTACCTTCAGCTGATTTTAACTTTGAGGTAGTTACGGAAATTGAAGTGATGGGAATAATTAATTCGATAAGGTCCAATGCCGTAGGTGAGGATGGTCTTCCTATTCGATTCATTAAAACTGTACTCCCCCACTTCTTAAGTTATTTTACTCACGTAATAAATTTCTGTATTTATTCTTCCACCTTTCCTGATAGCTGGAAAATAGCAAAAGTGATACCTGTGCCGAAAAAACAAAACCCCTCATCTGCAACTGACTTTCGACCGATAAGTATTCTCCCGTGCCTTTCAAAAGTTTTGGAAAAAATCCTTGCTAAACAGATATCGAGCCACCTTAGTCGTCATTCAATGTTGTCCCCTTTTCAATCTGGTTTTCGGCCACGCCATAGTTGTTCAACCGCCATTGTAAAGGTCATTGATGACATAAGGATCCAATTTGATCTGGACAATATTACCTTGCTCTGTTTGCTTGATTTTTCCAAAGCTTTTGATAGCGTCAGTCACAGAATGCTATGTGCCAAACTGCGTACATATTTTGGATTTAGTGAAGGATCGGTAAAACTTGTCAAAAACTATTTATCAGATAGGAAACAAAAGGTCACAGTTGGTCACAATTCCTCTCAGCTACTAAACATTTTGGCTGGTGTTCCACAGGGATCAATTTTGGGCCCGATCCTATTTTGCATATTTATTAATGATCTTACCAACGTTTGTAAAAGCGTATCTTTACACCTGTATGCAGATGATGTGCAAGTATACTTGTCCAGGCCAGTTGGATTGATTGAAGATCTGGTTTATAGGCTCAATGAAGACCTAAGAAATATATATGACTGGTCAGTAACCAATTGTCTTATGCTCAATCCAGCTAAGTCTCAAGCAATCATTATTTCAAAAAAACATTACACTGTCGATTTTTTACCGCCAGTATTTATATCAGATATGCCACTCAAGTTTGTGGATAACGTTAATAACTTAGGATTCCGCATAAACGGTTCTCTTTCCGCTACTGACCACATTAATTTTGCGATTGGACGTATCTATGGTGCACTCCGAAAATTATGGCTGTCAGCGGCCTTTACTCCCGTTGAAACAAAGTTAAGGCTAGTTAAGACCCTTCTTGTGCCAATAATTGACTATGCTACACTTGTTTATTGTAAGCTTGACTCGCAGTCTGAGCATAAGTTGCGTGTTGCATTTAATGACATGGTCAGATACGTTTATGGTCTCCGCAGATTTGATCACATATCAAATTACCATCGACTTATTCTTGGGTGTAGTCTTAAAGAATTTTTAGATGTGAGATGTTGTATTTTTATGCACCAGATAGTCCAGAACCGATTACCACCATATTTATTTCAGAAGATACAATTTGCGCAATCATCTAGGACATATAATCTTATTACTCCTGCCTCTAAATATTTAAATACCTCGCGTCTGCTTTTTGTCCACGTCGCCAGACTTTGGAATTCACTTCCCACGCATGTGAAACAAATATCTGGAACAAAACCATTCAAGACAGAAATTTTGAAATATTTCAATCAGCCTTAATACTCGTAAACATATAATGATCTACATATATACATTTTCCTTGCCCCTTTCTTTTATTTCCCTATCCACAATTTTCCTTTTAATTAATATAATAATAAACAAATTTCAATACAAACATATGTACATATCTCCCCTTTTTCTGCCTATTAGTTATAAGTTAGTTATAATTATAATTGTAAATAACCAATGTCAATATTTAACTTTATAATGTACTATAAAAGACTTGAATCTTACTTGTACTTCCGAATAGTAATTATAATAAATTGAATTGAAATAAAAAAAAAAAAAAAAAAAAAAAAAAAAAAAAAAAAAAAAAAAAAAGAATGTCCGAGAAAAGGCTAAGAGTTCGAAACTGTAGTAGGTGATCAAAGGTCATATTATATAGTTGCCTAGAATATCACGAAACTCGATCAAATTTGCGTAATCCAAAAACATATCGAACAATGCAATTAAAGGCGACATTAAGTTTCCTCCTGGATACAAAGCTACAATTTGAATAACTTTCACAACCTATGCAAATATAAAAACAATTTTTTCTTTTTTTTTTCACAAAATGACGGCTCAGTCCAATTTCTATTCAGGTGTCTTTGACGCGAGGTCTAAAAGTGCTGCGTTTGTCACTCTTTCTCCATTTATCTTTTCATCTTCTATATCTGACATACGCATGGGAAGGATAAACCTATAAAATCATGAAAAAGTATAAAATTAAAAATGTCGAAAAAAGATTCTCTTTAGTAAAATGTTCAAATTTTATACTGTTTTTTCGACATATTTCATCCTCAAAAAGTAGTTTATTTAAATGAAATCTTTAAAACTTTAGGTTTATCCTTCCGCCAATGATGAATGCTGACAAAATTTCAGCCAAATTGATCAATAACTTTTTAAGTTACCGCACGAGCAGTTTTTGAAAATATGGGTTCGATTTAATCGCGTTTAAAGTTTCACTGTACCACTGTTTATGTATACTATATGCGCTCGACTATATGTGCGATAACTCTGTAAATATTTAAATTTTTCCTCGGGTCAATATACTCTCAATACATTATATTTTCGAAATATGAATAAAAAAATGGAATTTATTTCGGCTTTTCTATGGACACTGTTCATAATCGAACTTCCACTACTGTGTAAGGCTTTAAGCTTTTTAATATGTTACCAGTACACATTAAGAGCATTGGCAGCTTAAAGAATCTTAACAAATTAGCAATGGAATTTGTAAAAATGAGATTTTCATGATATTAATAGATATGTACGTAAAATATTGAATTGGATTTAAGAAAGAGATCCATCGGGGTGAAAGCACCTAAATTATACAAATGCAGTCGAGAACGGATAAGTGGACAACGTCCGGGCAACAATTTTCTGTGCATTATCCGGTGTGTGCACTTATCCGTAAGTGCACATTTTTGCACTTACATAAAACGTACTCATTTAGTAAGATGCACCGTAATTACACACTCAAAAAGAAAAATAAATAACATATGTATACCTATTTATCCCTTTTTTAATTATTTTATTTAACAAAGAAAGTGAAAATTAAAAATATTTACAAAAACAACACAACGACAAAAGATCACATTTCATTTTGCGTTAAGAATTAATTGCACATCTGTTTATTCATTTTTACACACGTCCATGTAGATATTATATTCAAAATAACAATGCTGCCCGGGTTCAACTCCTGGCCGGGTCTAACACCTAAAAGAGTTTTTTCATGGTGCCACCTTGCGAGAAGCAGGCCGCGGTTAACCTCGAGCTGTAGCGCCAACTAAATAAGTAATATTTACATACTTCATATACTATGCAGGCAGTTTTATAGTACATATGTATATAAATTAAGAGAATCCATTTTTAATTTAGGTTTGAATTAACAAACGAAAAAAAACTAAAATTTGATTCTCAATTCTACATTTACACAAGTCATTTTATTTTTATCCAAATAATTTCTTACAGTATCTGGAGAACGAAGAACTTCTCGGCGAGTAATGATGACCTCTTCCGAGTGGCCTGGATCATCAACTTCTTTAGATACAAGCTGCCTAATATTTTCGTCCTGAATTGCAATTGCAATGATTAAAAATTTGCATTTGCACTTATCCGTTTAAAAAAACAGTGGAAAATTTTATTCGGGGATTTGAAAAATTGCTCACTTATGAGGAATTTGCACTTACACGTTTGGCACTTGAAATGGCGTGTAAACTGGCTAGCCGCATCTAAAGTCGTTGCACTTATGCGATTTTTCCACTTATCCGTTTTCCGCTTATCCGTTCCCGACTGTATGTGTACTTATTCTATGTAATTGTATTCAATAGCTATAGCAACCAAATTGCTAAATAAAATTTCAATCAAACAATAAGCTTTCATGAATTAAATATGAAATAAAAATATGGAAAAATATTAAGGCTGCTGGAATGCGAGGCAGTTTCTTAGGATAAATCATTTGTCTGTCAAATAAAGTCGATATAATCATGCCTGGAGAAGACCATGGTAAAAGCAAAATTGAAAACAAGTTAACAAGTTCTATGGGTCACAGTGATCAAAAGCTGATATTAAAATAATATAATCGCCCCTGTGATGAATTCCGACCGGGTTGAAAACGGACGAAATTACAAGGGATGAATTCGGAAAAATCCGTTAATTTTGAATTCTTCCCTTGTAATTCCGTCCGTTTTCAAACCGGTCGGAATTCATCACAGGGGTGAATATCCTCGTTCTTATCATGGGTGCAGTGTTTTTTCTACAGCAAATCATCAAGATGTCCATATTTTCCAAATGCATACTCATTCAAAGGGTTTTCACAGCTCTTATGACTTATGCACATCTGAAAACAGAAAAGTATTCGCTCCAACAATAAGTAGGCACTTCATCATCTTTGACATTATTTAAAAACGTTGTGAAATGCTTACTCATTATCGTTTGATTGCAGTCGCTCACATTTTCTGTACGTCATTGGGATTAGTCATGTATACGGGTAAGTCAAGAGTCAAGCTAGCGATTAGCATATGATATGATCGCTACTTGTTATACTTTCAAATTATCTACATATGTACGTACGCACGTATGCACATAGAACATAGTATGGTAATTAAAGACGATGAGTTGATAGCCTCCCCGAACCACAGCAATGGCATTCGATTCATCTACGTCTACGTGGTGGACGTAGAACCGTGACATTAGTTTGTGTAAATATTAGAGCAACGGTCATTGGCAGACATCAGCAAATGACTTTAGAATGACCACATTAACGTTCGGAGAAACGTCAACGATAGGCACACTCATTATTTATTCATTTTAGCGGTATTCTGCGTCTGTGTTATTACAGTGTGTGCAAAATCTATTTCCATTGTCTTTAAATGCCGTCACAGTCAACAAGACAAGCTTAAATTAATAAACACAGGAAACAGCTGATAAGGGAATATTTAAGGCGCGTATCTGGTCCAGAGGAGAGATTACTTGTTTCACTTACTTTTAATTGTTGTCTTTTCGTTTCCAAGGAATACATTTCTGTTTGTTTTTTTAATAAATTGTTTAAGTGATTTTACGGCACAGCTTAGTTACGTTTACATACGAGTACATGTGAAGTAAAGTGAAACACTAGTTAGTGGCGCAATAAATGTGTCCACCAAACACTACACAATTTAGATTATATGTATGGGAGAGTTATGGACAGTGTGACAATGCAAACAGTGAGGCAAACCAAATAAATCCTAAACAAATTCGTATTCAAACCTGACTGTGCGAAAAAATACATCATATTTCACTCCCATACAAGTCTTAGGTCTAAGTGAATCCTACCGAGTACGGTGGATTTTGGATATCCCCTGTGGTTATATCGTTAGTCTATAATTTTTTTTTTAAATGATAATTGAACACAAGTTTTCTATAATGTTAAGGTCAGGGCATTGGGTTATATTTTGAAATGAAGTGATTTAGAGTTCAACATTTAAGCCAAATCAGTTTTTACTTTTGAAGTGAATACTTCTTTAGCGACGTTTTGTTTTTCAAAACGAGTTACGATAAATGAGTTACGATAAATGCGTTACGATAAATTTCGACAAATGTGTTACGATAACGGGGAAACGATTCCATACCGAGGCCCGTCTTTCTGTCTGTCTATCTGTCTGTCCGTCTATCTGTCTGTCTGTCTGTCTGTCTGTCTGTCTGTCCGTCTATCTGTCTGTCTGTCTGTCTGTCTGTCTGTCTGTCTGTCTGTCTGTTTGTCTGTCTGTCTGTCTGTCTGTCCGTCTGTCTGTCTGTCTGTCTGTCTGTCTGTCTGTCTGTCTGTCTGTCTGTCCGTCTGTCTGCCTGTCTGTCTGTCCGTCCGTCCGTTTGTCTGACTGTCTGTCCGTCTGTCTGTCTGTCTACCTTTTAACATCTAAACCGCTGAACCAATTGTAATGTAATTTGGCAAAGAGATAGTCTGGCGCCTGAGAAAGGACATAGGCAGGAAAATCGCTCGCTAGGGGGCGCTGGAGTCAACTTATCAACAAAACATTTTCACGCCTAAATCGCTGAACCAATTGTAATGTAATTTGGCAAAGAGATAGTCTGCGACCTAAGGAATGACATAGGTGGAAAAACCGCTCGCTAGGCGGCGCTGGAGTCAACCTATTAACAAAACCCTTTCACGCCTAAACCGCTGAACCAATTATCATGTCATTTGGCAAAGAGATAGTCTGGGACCTGAGGAAGGACATAGGCCCAGAAAAACCCGCCTGCTAGGTGGCGCTGGAGTCAAGTTATTAGCAACTTCTTTATTAACTGACCAAAATGATTCATATTGACAATTTATGTTGTATAGTCCCAAAAGAGAAAACTACAAAAATGGGACCCGATGGGTGGCACTGGAGTCGAGTGATTAGCAAATTCTATATTTAATGAAATTTTGAATAGCTATTCCTTTCATAATTTGTATTACAAAAATATAGTCAAGTTTACATTCATATTTGCTTAATTTTATTACACATTTTCTATCGATTGTACTAGACAAAGTTCTTCTTCTCGTACACATTACACATACACAACTGCTTTGTATTGGATAAGTATTCACTTCCCCCGTAAGTTTATGCGGATGAGGCTCACACATTTCTTTATTTACGCAATTAGCACGAAGACAGTGAGTATGGAATCGTTCTAAAAGATGGGTTATGGGATGTAGCAGCATAGCTCTTCTTTTGTAGAAACAACCTCTTTTGTAGGAATAAACTTTCATTATATTTTGAGGCATTTACGGAACCCTACCCAAACTATAACATATAGTGAATGTTTAATGTATTAATGTTAATGTTTTTTTTTCTACATTATTGAAGGTAGAAGTAGCTTTTTTGCAGGTCAACAGGCTTGACTCACCGCGTTGTGATGTCAATACCACACTTCGTTCAACTCCTTAACTTTTTAAAAAGCCACCTCACAGTTCTTTCATGGCAAGAATACATCGTTTGTCTGCTTGACTCAAAACCATAGTGAAACACCCTTAACGTACTGTAAAAAGATACCTCATAAAATTGTAAAATTTGCGTAGTGCCGCGGTTTTTATTTTCGTGTGTTTTCTTTTTGCATGCAGGTTAAAGTATGCAACGGAAAAAATAATGCAACAACAGCGGAGAACGAGAGCAAATAATTTTTAGATTCCGTCAATTTACTCGGTGAGTTGCATTCATAGGGACACACGAGGAAGTGATACTAACCAGTCGATGTAAATAAGTGAATCAAAGGCAGTTAAGGTTTCCTGTAAGCTGGAGAAGGCCCTATACTAGAAGGCCCTATACTAGAAGGCCCTATACTAGAACTATAGATACGAACCACTGCTCCGGTAACAAACGATTAAAGTAAGCAAAGATTACAACCATCAAATGGTTGGTTTTCTTCTTCTTTCTTTCGATGGGGCTTTAGTCTGTGGTGAACCTGAGTCTAGTTTCTCCCCATTATTTTTTTGTGCGTGAATAGAAGGGATCCACAATATGCCTATATAGGCTAAACATGTTTCCGCAACATGTTTTCAATGTAAAATAAAACAAAACCTTAGCCTGGATAATTATCCAGTCTTATTTTTGTATGGAAAGCTTTTCGAAATCTATATAGGTTTGAAAAAAAACGCGCCTAATATCTTAAGCGAGGTACACACCTAGGGTAACCAGATATTTTTGAAATTAAAAAAGTATCTGTAAGTTTCTAGTTGAAATTATTTTTTATGTATAATAATGTATACACAGTCAACATCAGTATATACAAGCTGTTAAGTTTCTAGATAGAATGGTTCTTGAAGTTTTATCGTGACAGACTTTTTAGAGTTCGAGCAAACTTATAATAGTTCTGTACATCCATACGGGAAAAGGTCCCCTAAAAACAAATCTTTCCATTCGTCTTATAGATGGGGCGCGCCGCTCCACACACTATCATTTTTGAAATGTAATTTCTAGGCTGCCATTTCTCATAATTTCATTCTAGGCTATACACTATCATTCCAGGAATGACATTTCTTCGAACATTCATTGCCTGCACATTATCATTAATGCATCATTCTCCATCATTCCGGCAAAATCCACAAAAATTCCAAGGTACACACTGTAATTTTTACATCATTCTAGCAATTATTCCTTTTTAAAAATGATACAGGTACTATGGTAGTATGTACTGAGTAAATATGTATTGGGTGATGAGAATAAAAATAAGAATATTCCTAAATATTTTTGATGTAGTTTTTAAATATTTTGTATATATGTATGTTATGTTCTTGTTTTTATTTACATCACCTATTGTTTTTTCGACAAATAGAAAGGAAGAGATCGTTTTTCTTACAATAGGGTCTGCCCCCATACCGTCCAAAACTGCGAAAAACAACGAAAAAGTACTAAAATAAGTCAAATTTTTCGTAGTTTTTCACAGAAGTAAGAGCTAACAAGAGAGTAAGAAATTTCCCAATTCTGTGCAGCTTTATGAAAACTGTCAAATCTCATACATTTTCCATTTTATGTTGTTTAATGCATTCCTGTACTTTTGCACACTTTTACCTCTCTCTGAGATATTTTTATCCCGGCTCCATGAAATTTGAGAAACTATGAATGTTGGTGCAGAACGTCAAAGTATGGGAACAGACGACAGACCTAATTTTATTAATTTTTAGACAAAAAAAGTAAAAGAGTATAATTAACAATAATTTAGGAAAATCGAATGATAACACGCAAAACTGATAATGTGTACGGTCGAAATTCGGGTTGACACTCAAAAATGATGCCCACGAATTTGTTTGCTACTGAGTGACACTCAGCGGCCATCTTTGTTTTTCTTCGATTGTGTGTACACAAATTTCGTCATCCAAAAACCAAACCCAAGAGAGAGGGTCGAAAAACAACAACAACAACGATGATTTGGGTTGTCATACAAAACTTATAGTGTGTACGCTCGTTTCATAATGCAAAAATGATATGAGTTTTGAGTGACACTCTTGTATGATGGTGTGTACCTCGCTTTACAGAAAAAACATTTCATGATAAATAATACTTTTGAACATTGTGTTTACTGTTATTTTATCCATTCTTTAGCTCAGTTAAGTTGTATATATAAAGGGTGATTTTTTAAGAGGTTGAGAACTTTTTTTAAAAAAAAAATACAAAAAATTCGAAAAAATGAATGAAATATTTATTTGAATCGATAGTTTGAACCTTGCAATTTAATGTTTAAAGATAATTTCATGCAAATGTTGACCGTGGCTGCGTCTCAGGTAGCCCATCCGCTGAGTCCAATTTTGGCATACTCTTTCACACATATCGGCCGGTATCTCACGAATGAATGCATGGATGTTGGCTTCCAGTGCGTCAATCGAAGCGGGCTTGTCCCTATAGACATTAGCCTTGACATACCTCCACAAAAAATAATCTAATGGTGTCAAATCGCACGATCTAGGCGGCCAATTGACCAGCCCGAAACGTGAAATTAACTGTTCACCAAACTCGCCTCGCAATTGCGCCATTGTTTCGCGTGCTGTGTGGCATGTGGCACCGTCTTGTTGAAACCACATATCATGCAAGTCAAGAACTTCCATTTCGGGCAAAAAAAAGTTTGTTATCATCGCTCGGTAGCGTTCACCATTGACAGTAACGCTGCGATTCGCATCATCTTTGAAGAAATATGGCCCAATAATGCCGCCGGCCCATAAACCGCACCAAACAGTACAGTACGTAAACGTGTTGGTGGTTTAATGTCCAACAAAGTAAATTTGGTGCGAAATTTGGTCACAATCTTCCGAATAGACTGCTCAGAAGGTCGAGAATGCCGATCATAAAATGGAAGCAGCGCGCGATGAACATTTCGAACCGAGCACGAATTTTGATAGTAAAATTCAATAATTTGCAAGCGTTGTTCATTTGTAAGACGATCCATGGTTAAATTGCAAACCAAACTGAAGCTGTTTGACAGTGACACAAGGTACTAAACACACGTCAGCTGTCAAAACCAGTGTTGCCAAAACCAAACCAGCTAAAAAATCACCCTTTATAACACACTAATCACCAAGCAACGGCGCAAAGTGGTTCAGGATCGGAAGAAAGTCGATTTAATGAATGTTAAATATAACGCTATTTTCATTCTAATTTTATAAAACAATAGTTGGAGCATCAAGTCCAATAAAAAATTTCTAAGAGTTCCGTTATATTTAAGAAAAATTTTGAGAAGCAACTGAGAGAAAAGATAATGTGCGATTTTTGGCTAAAAACACGTTATGATTAAAATATTATTTGATGTATAAAAATTTATTTCTTAAGAAAAGACAAATATGTATGCTGTTAGTTATGAAACAAGTAATTAGTTACGTAGCAAGAATTATTCATATCAGTACACATTTCAGTGAGAGGCAGCCTTTAACATAGAGGTATTTTTAATCAATAACAAAGAGCTTTAATAGCTGTAAATCTTTTGCGCCAGAAAGCGCCAAGCTGAAATGTAATAGATTTGATGCATTGAACCTTCAGCTTCACAAACAAAAAGAAATTTGCTGCGGTAACTTGCGGTTCTTGTGTTGGCACGCAATTACCCTAAACTATTACTATTTTTTTTTTTTGAATACCTTCTCATGAAGGTGGTAAGATGCATCAGTGAACTGAACTGCTCAAAGTGGTCTTTTCTATTACTTCAGGCTCCAAAGAAACCATTATAGACAACTAACCAAAATCTTTTCTGTGAATTTTGAGTTGGCGAATGAAAATGTCAAAAGACATCAAGGAAAGTTTGCTTTAAAAAAAAAAACAAAAAAAATTTATTTTTTGATTTTTTACATATAATTGTAATGAAAAAATTCAAATATTTTGGTGCAAAATTCACCAAAATCGGTCCAGTACTTCAAGAGATATTGAATTATTTCCGCGCTTTCATACAACCTAAACCACTGTGCGGCGCGGCGCCGCGGTTTGGTGCCTACAATGGTTAGTTTCGATTTTGATTTTCTAACGCCAGATATCAGTCCTATGAAAAAATATTCGTTTGTTACATTTGTTTTGTCAGCTACGTGTAATTTCGAGCAACTTTGTCGATACGTAACTTTCGTCAAGTTTCGTTATGTAACATATTCACCTATTCACCACAAGAATCTGAAAATTCTCGGGTACAGTAGAGCCTTTTTTAACCTTATAGATCTAGTTCTGATTATACTCGTTAAGTTGAAATCTAAGATAGCCCGAATAGCAGATTAAGCAATGCACATTTGATTTCCGTAAAATAATCGAATTTCCCTCTTTATGCATCAAACATTTATAAAAACTTATTGTTACTTTTTATAATCGCCAACTACCGCCCCAGACCTCAATTTGCAGGACAAATTTGGAGCTCAGTTAAGATAATCTCGCTTGATCGGTGGTCTAGCTCAACACAGTGAGAGATATCGGAAGCTAACAATAAAACTTGAAAAGTAAATGTGAAACACAAATATCCAATGATTTTCCTAAAACAACAAATTTTTGGCGCCCGATTTGTTTGCGCCTGTTCGAATTGCTGTAATCGCGCCAAGTACTGCGATGACCCTGGCATAAATGGCTGCCCTTTTCTCAAATTAAAACGAATGAGTTTGGTTTTCGAATGGCAAGTTACGAATACTGAAGCAAAAAAGTTGATAGTTTAGCAAACACATGGACTTTGACAGTTGTCGATTAAAGATGAGCTTTCTTTCAGTTATCGGATCGGGAGGTGATGAACCCGTTGATTTCCTTTATTGCCTAAACGCAAAGCAAAATCAAAAAAAAAAATATGTTGCTCTACGCGGATGAATAAAAACTGGCCACAAACTTCATCAAAAAAATATTAAAAATTTCTTCTCCACGAAAAATATAATAATCAACCTTCGACTGTAGGTATGTTTACTCAATTTTGCTACACATTTAACCACACACACACTAAGCCATGACTATCCACAAAACATATACAACAGAATGAAACCAAAAAAGAAAATGTTAAACTAATAACAAGTTTGGTGTCAACAGCACCCCCTTCGGTTACCACAGCGCCCCACCGTCAAACCGACCAAATAAACCAGCGAAACAGAAAAAACTTCAACAGACAAACACAATTTTTTTTTTTCGAATTGTGCTTTCCTTCATTCCACAGGTATTCACTCGTACCCCAGGTAACCAACAACTGCCAGGTGAACTTTGAAGTTAGTAGTACATACGGCAGCTAAACGATGTGCACATACCGACGTATGCGCAGATACTGACGAGTCCATATAGTCGACTATAACCAAGTGAAATTAAAGTTAAGCTAAATGGATCAGAAACATTCCATGATGTACCCGAGTTTAAGTGGACGCGGCGGCGGTGAAGGGGCTACTACATCACAGCACAATGATGTACCCACAGAGGCTCCACCATCATACGATATGGCCATGGCTGGTGGCCCAGTGAGTCCACAAGCGACTGCTCCCACACCTACAACCCCAATGGGATTTCAGGATACGCGTCAATATCCCATGCCAGGTGCCTCCCCACCCATGGTGAGTGCTACACTGGACAGCTATACAAGCAATGTGACTCCAGCAAGGCGTGGACTACCTCCGGTCGTTGTGGAACAACCAGGTGAGCATAAGACAAATTACAAAAGAATCATCGATGATGATTCAGACTTTTGCATTCCTCTTTAGGCCTAGAACCGCTTAAACTTGGACCCCGACCATCAAAAATCGTCTGTCCAGAATGCGGAGAACGTCGCAGGACTCGTATGCACTATACGCCCAACAAGAAAACGCACATCTTCGCCTTGGTTCTATGCCTTGTTGGGTAAGTTGACCCAAATCGGAGTACATACATATATAATTAACCACTGCTATAATTAACCAACAGATGGTGTTGCTGTGCATGCACTGTACCGTACTGCATGAGCAGCTGCAAGAGTGGTCATCACTACTGTGCCAAGTGTAACCGATTCCTCGGTACCTACGACCGGAACCAATTGTAAAAGCTGCGATTTATTTATTTTTTTTTTTTTTCATTTTGTAACAATAATGCTGTGAAATCATGTGTGAATGTGTGTGTGTAAGTATTTAAATGTGCTTAGCGATAAGAAAATAAACAAAAAATCGGTAGAAATTTATTTAAAGAACTTTTTTGTCTGGGACATAAAATTATCGTGCGTTGGCGTTGATTATGGTAGCAGAGTGGTCTTTGCGATTTTGTCTTCTTCGTCTATTTGCCTATTTAATCGCATTTAAGATTAAACTGAAAAAAAACAACATCTACATGCATGTTTGTATGTGGAAATGCGTCATCTCTGTCGAAGGTGCTAAGTGGAGTGTCACTTTGACTGATAAATTTCAAAGATCCTTTATTTAACTAGGAAGACGCCAGTGCGAAAAAAAGGGGAAGAAGAAAAAACCAAAACTGTCAGAATTCGAACTGTCAAAAGCAGGTAGCGGTAAACTAACACCATGGTCACCAATGCATAACACTGCTTTCAGAAGCTTAAGATAAGAAACAACTCAAACAAATTGATAAAGTGTCGGCGCAGTACTATCTGCTGATAGGAACAAACAATTAAAAGTACTTATGTAAATCGGAAGTAGACGTTATTTTTTCAATTGGATTTTAAAGTCTGGGTTTATATAATCTACAATTTTTGCTACTCCTGGACTTGCGTTTTATGAAAGTACTGATGAAAACACGCAAACAAAATTTTTTGGAAAAAACGTCAGAACATTTTTTGGCCTTTTTTCCAAATTGAAAGAGGAAAAAACCCCTAAAAAGTAAACAAATAATCACGGGGGAAGTGAATACTTATCCAATCCAAAGCAGTTGTGTATGTGTAATGTGTAAGAGAAGAAGAAATTTGTCTAGTACAATCGATAGAAAATGTGTAATAAAATTTAGTAAATATGAATGTAAACTTGACTTTTTGTAATGCAAATTATGAAAGAAACATCTATTCAAAATTTCATTAAATATAGAATTTGTTAATAACTCGACTCCAACGCTACCCATCGGGTCCAGTTTTGTAGTTTTCTCTTGTCAATATGAATCATTTTGGTCAGTGAATAAAGAAGTTGCTAATAACTTGACTCCAGCCTAGCGGGCAGTTTTTTCGTCTATATCCTTGCTCAGGTCCCAGACTATCCCTTTGCCAAATTACATTATAATTGGTTGGGCGGCTTAGGCGTGAAAAGGTTTTGTTAATAAGTTGACTCCAGCGCCCCCTAGCGAGCGGTTTTCCTACCTATGTCCTTCCTCAGGTCCCAGACTATCTCTTTGCCAAATTACATTATAATTGGTTGGGCGGCTTAGGCGTGAAAAGGTTTTGTTAATAAGTTGACTCCAGCGCCCCCTAGCGAGCGGTTTTCCTACCTATGTCCTTCCTCAGGTCCCAGACTATCTCTTTGCCAAATTACATTATAATTGGTTGGGCGGTTTAGGCGTGAAAAGGTTTTATTAATAACTTGACTCCAGCGCCCCCTAGCAAGCGGATTTTCCACATAAGTCCTTCCTCAGGTCTCAGACTATCTCTTTGCCAAATTACATTACACAGTTCAGCGGTTTAGATGTTAAAAGGTAGACAGACAGACAGACGGACGGACGGACGGACAAACAGACGGACAGACAGTCAGACAAACAGACGGAAGGACAGACAGACATACAGACAGACGGACAGGCAGACGGACGGACAGACAGACAGACAAACGGACGGATAGACAGACAGACAGACAGACAGACGGACCCCGGTATGGAATATTTCCCCGTTATCGAAATTTATCGTAACGCATTTATCGTAACTCATCTATCGTAACTCATTTATCGTAACTCGTTTTCAAAAACAATACGTCGCTAAAGAAGTATTCACTTCAAAAATAATTTTTTGTCCGAGTCACCAATGTGTGACTATAAATTAAAAATTGGGGCGCTCAGGCACAAGACAACACATACACGATGTGCAACGAGGACGGAAGAAGAATTAGCAGAACACATTTTGTGTCACTGTTACTGTTTAGTTAGACCTCGTCATCGCGATTTAGCCAAAGTTTACCTCGAGCCTGAGTGCCCCAAGCTTTAATTTATAGTCACACATTGGTGACTCGGAAAAAAATTATTTTTTTACTTTTTAGTTCATTAAAGCTTGTTTTTAAAAAATATTTTTTTATCTTTATATTTATTTTCTACTTTTTAGTATGTATCTGAATTTTTTTTACAAATTTACGTCTATACGTATATTAGCTTGGGTGGGAGTTTACTCAATATGTTTGAGATTCTACTCGCCCTTTCATTTGATACCCATGCCATGGTGGTTGTGAAGAAAAAGGTAATTCGCCATCTTGGGGCACCCACCATATTGAATTTAGAATGATGTCACTTGGCTAGTCTAATTCTGCTTGTCAATCCCTTCAAGTTGATACCCATATTAAGGAGGTCGTGAAGATAACGGTAATCCTCCATCTTATGGCGTTTTTTTTTCCAAAAATGTGGTGTAATTTCATTGCGTTCTGACGAATTTTCCTTTTTTGTTTTTGGTGTTTTTGCCAAAAGCTTTACGCCACAATTATTTTGACTTTTTTTCCAAAACACTTTTTGGCGTAATTTCAGGGAGCCATATTTAATATGTCAGAGACGGCTCCCTGAAATTACGCCAAAAAGTGTTTTGGAAAAAGAGCCAAAATAATTTTGGCGTAAAGTTTTTGGAAAAAACGCCGGGATCCGCCGGGTGTTGTCGCGCCGCCGCCGGATACCGCCGGATGTAGAATTTGTACTCTATAACTGGGCCACCTTTATTATACTTTATTATACTGATCACGCGTGAACTACAGTTATTATAGGTAAAGCATGTGAATTAGAGTTGTGTAACTCCTGAAGGAGCCGTTCAAAAGATCGGCTCACTTTGGTGAACCAAATGAACTAGTTCAGATATCTTTAGTTCAGTAGTTCAACGGCTCACCTCTCATCCGAATCTGGATCTGGACCAGGGTTACCTCTGAAAACTATTATACTAATCACATGTGAACTACAGTATTTTTGAGGTTAGGCAAAATCATGTGAATTACAGTAATATTGCTACAACAATGCTCTATGTTCTCCCTATCTTGCGACAAAGCAACATGCACAATGAGTAATTCACGAGTACCTGGTACTCACGCCTTTTTTCTTTTCTATTTGGATAAAAAAAGCCAACCACTTTTTTGGTGTTTTCTCCTTTTTCAATTTAAAAAAAAGGCCAAAAAATGTTCTGGCGTTTTTTCCGTAAATTTTTTTTTTTGCATTTTTTCATATTTCATAAATGGAAAAAATGCCAAAATTCTCAGCATTTACGCCAAACTATTTGGGTGATTTTTCCTAGAAAAAAAAACGCCACAACTTTGTATGGAGATTTTCTGGTGTTTTTTGCATTTCCTTTTTTTGGTGTAATTTTAGGGAGCCGTCAGAGACGTCCAACCGTATTCATTAATCAATAGAGATGATTTAAGACTGACGACACTTAGAAATGCATGATCTCAGAATAGTCTAATCTCTAATATACATACGTATAAGGGCTTGAAACTTTTTAATAATTTGCCAAACAATGTCAAACAAACGAGCAATATTTTTGAATTTAAAAAAGCGACAAGTAAATTTGTTTTTGAATTTCATTTAAAATTAAAATATAGAAAATGTCAATGCCAATTTTATCAACATCTTAATATATAAAAACGTTTGTGCGTATGTCCGTCCGACTTACACGGCTGAACCAATGAAGCTTTCCACCTTATATTCACACCATATGTTCGTGTGATGCTCCGGATGGTTTGTTTTTTATGTTAAAGCCCCCTAGGTGGCGTTGAGGTCGCTTTTTCAAAATTCTTATTTATGGACCGATTTGGCTCGAATTCACACCATATAATATCTAAATAAAAAAAAAGTCGTTGGTAAAATTTCGAACCGATAGGTGGCGCTGGGGTGCAGATATTTACGAAAATGTAGTTTTCCCCGTATAGAATTTTCATATCAGCAATATTAAATTTAAATGGAATAATATAGTTTGGTGTAGTCACAAAAACTTCCCACAAGTGGCGTTGGCAATTACCTGTCATGTGAGTAAAGTGACTGTTTGCGTACACGGGCGAAGCCGGGCGGATCAGCTATCTATATACATATATAAAAATGAATCGTGGTTTGTTCGGATGATTAAAACTTGAAAACGACTGGCCAAATTGGATACTTCCTTCTGCGAGTTTATTCGTAATTGCTACGCGAAGGCTTAGGAAAAAAAATTTAGAAAAACCAAACGGAAAAGCCGGAAAATCGAAAAAATCGAAATTTGTGTTTTTTTTTTTAATCAATCACAAAGATAGACAGATAGACAGACAGATAGATAGATAGATAGATTGAAAGATAGATAGATAGATAGATAGATAGATAGATAGATAGATATATAGATAGATAGGCAGATAGATAGATAGATAGATAGACAGATAGACAGACAGAGAGATAGACATTTCATTTTGATTTTTGTACATTAATGAAATTAATTCATTTTGAGTATTTATTTCATCTTAATAAAAAACTGAATTTAATTCAGCTTATAAGTTGACACAACATTTATTAATTTTGAGGCGGTACGAAGTTCGCCGGGTCAAATAGTCTATACTATTTATAAAGACGTAACTACTTTTATGTATGTTCTGGCTAATCTCGGGAACTACTGAACGGATTTCGATAAAACCTTCACCAAAATATTTGTTGAGTTCCTCTGTAATGGATTGAATATATATTATCGTGCTTTATACTTTTAATTATGCACAAAAATTATTCTTTTTATTTCAATGCTTACAATTTAAACACTTCCATGCACTTTACGCGATAACGCGTGCACCTATTTCAATGAAATTAATTTGGTTGATTTCAGCATTTCTTGCCAAAGATTATAAGGTATAAATCATCTTCCTACGTTACCTAGAAGCTGCGAAATAGACATAAATAATGTGGGTTCCTTTACTTACTTTATGAATCGATAAAAAAATAAGAACCGGTGTTTTATATCAAAATTACTTCCTGCGTGAACTTTGGGACACCTTTTATACATATACAGTGAACTGTCTCATAACCGGACACTGACGGTACCGAGAAATTTGTCCGGTTAGAAGAGGTATCCGGTTATGGGAGAAAAAAATAAATTGACATTTTTTAAAAAAAGTAACACAATAGGCATGTTGTATTAATTTTATTTTATAAACGTATTCATTTTTATGTGATAAACACAAATTACCGAAAAATATTTAAAAAATGCAATAGGATTTATAAATGCACATACATAGTTGTTGAATAACACGTTTGCGGACAAAACAGCATATGCCGTCAATGGTTGAGGAAATTAGCGGGGCCATGACAATTTAAGGTATGTTAGGACAAGACGGGATACCCTGACGAGAAATACAGGATGCTTCCATATTCCGGCATTATTTGTCCTATCAGAGACAAATTTTCACTTCACTGTGACCAGCGGAATCATTTTAATCTTTATACAAAATTCGCACAATATATAATATAAAATATCTCTCAAAATGTCGGAAACATGCGTGTGTAATTCTAGCGTTCCCCACAGAAAATCAAGTGTCCGCGAACGTGATAGTAAAGCAAAGGCACACTCCATACCTTACATTTTTGTTTCGTTTCTTTGCAAAGTGTAAAGAAGAGGAGAATAAAACAAAAACAAAATAAAGTATTTGTCAATTTGTCCATTTAAGAGAGAGAGCGACATTCTATTGCGGATACGAAAATTGGTGTCCGTGTACGGTTATGAGAGAGTCCGGTTATGGGAGAATTTTTTATATGGAAAATCGTGTATTTATTTCCGTTCTTTGAAATCTGTCCGGTTTTAAGAGGTGTCCGGTTATGAGAGGTGTCCGTAAAGAGAGAGTACACTGTATACATATAGCAATACATTAGAAGAAAATATTTTGCTTTCTATTCAAAGTTGCTGGAAGGCGAAGCAAGGCGAGCACGGGTCAGCTAGTATTTTATAAATTTATTATATATTTTATTTTTTGTTCCTTTATTGGAAATAGCAAAATCCCGTAAGTAAAAACTAACTGAAAACATAAAAAGGTATGTAAGGCGTCTCTAATTTCCAAAGAGAAATTTTTCTAACGTACCTACCCACTTTGAAAATAAAACAAAATGGCTTCTATCTCCATTTCCGAGTTCATTAACCGAAGACACAAACAAAACAGTGTTCATTCCAAGTGGTTGTGAGAAATGCTAAGTTAGCAGTGATGACTGCCACCTATTGAGTATTCCGTTGGTCGATAACGTAGGCCATCGAATTTTTACTGCACCCTTCCGGTATTTTTTTTTTTTTAATTTCATAAAATATTCCGTCCGCTATATCAAAAAACAAATCAAAGCATACGAAAGCTCCAAGCAAAGTTTATATCTGGGGTTTATTCTATTATGTATCCCTGCTGGAAAATTAATCGCACACCAAAGCACAGTAGCGACACAAATACTTACACTCTCTGCTTCTTTCCACTGCGGAGGGTAAACAAATATTGATTGACCTATTTCCCCTTGCTCGGGTGTCGCCACGTTTCCTAACATACAGCAACGCACCCTTCGCCCAGTTCAAACACCGCTCACCCACACAGCGCAGCGCATGGAGTGAACAAAAAAAAAAAAAACAGCTCTGCATTCAAAAGGACATCTGAAGGGTGTTCGTTCGTTCGTTTGCTTTTCTTATGTTCTGGCCTGTAGGTAGTGTAGGTATGCTGTATCATGAGGTTGGGGATGGCGCTTTTTTTTCGTTTTCTTTTTTCCACTCTTATTCCAAGATAAAGTAATTGCAAATAAAAAGCTGGACACTCTCCTATCATATCAATTGGAAGAACTATGCTCCAAATAATTTAATTAAAGAATTACAAAAACAACAAGAAGCTAGTGGAAATGGAAACGGAAACAATTAGGCTGCGAACAACGAAACTTTTTTAAGTAATTTCGCCAAATATCGTCGCAATCCGATGACATCATTCAGCGAAGGAAAAATAATGGGGAACTTCAACAGCGCCATCCCAAAAAAAAAATGCTCTATACATATAAACCAATAAATAACTATAGCTGTGTGTGTTTTTCCCGTTTGGCAGTTTGTGTGTAGATTCAGGAATTGTGAGTTTTTAACGTTTTACATGTGAACGCAAAGCGGAGCCAAATAAAGTTTAACCCCAAACGTAAATCGATAAACACGTTAAAGTTAATGGATCGCGGGTTGCGAGACAATGGAACGGTTATAGTAATTTTCTCACACCAACACGGTAAATGCCGCCATGTTGAGTAATTAAACATTGCCTTTCGTTTGACATTGTAGGTTAGTTTTGGAATTCCGAAGATGGAATATGTCACTTATGTAAAGTTTTGTTTGTTGTTTATGCTTTAAAGGCTGTTGTGTAGTTTTAAACTTATGTGACAGCAATCACCGTTTTGACAGCTGTCAGTTGCAGGAGAGAATGGATTCATCGATACGTTCCCCATCTCTTAAAAGTACTTCCATGCAAATGACGCTTTTCTTGGTTCCCATTCCAACGCTTATCATTCTTATACTAATGTGGCCACCCACTACGAAAGTGAGCACGTTCAGTGTTATCTTTGCAGAGATGACACTCTCAAGAGATTTTGAATTGAGGAGTCTTTCTGTCTTAAGGTGTCGGCTATAGTTTAGCGAGGTGAGCCAGTGCCTGCTTCTCGCAACCATTTGTAATATTTGCTTACTCCGAACGGCGAGTTGAGAAGCTCCTCTTGACAAATGATAGTCTTCGAATCAAAGACATTCAAAAGAGGTGGCACAGTGAAGAAACGTTTAGGTGTCTGCTAGGATTGAACTCGGGGCAGCATGCGTGCTAGTCCAAAGCACTAACCAGTAAGCCACGGTGCTCATTGAGTAGTCTCATTCAAAACAATTTCTATCTGAGATAAAGCCTAACTATCCGCTAACAGCGCTGGTCTTCTGAACTGCTTTTGTTTACGTTGAAAACTACTATCAAGGCATATCCTTCTTAAATTATGCTTCAAAGTCCCATCCAACGTTCTGTCTAATGTCACACTTACGAGGGCGGTCCGATAAGTACTTAGCCTCACCGCCCGATAGTGCCAGTATCGCAAGAGAGATTTACTATCGTCTAGTACATTCTCTAAGACGGCTACTGTCAAAATTTCAGCCGAATCGGACTCGTAGTTGATGTTTTGACACGTGTGGAAGCCAGCTTGTCCGCAAATTTTAGAAAAATGGAAAAGGGCAATATCGGTGGGTGATGCAGCCAAATTGGTCAAATTACACTACGAACTGCTGCCCCATCCACCGTGTTCTCCCGATTTGGCCCCGTGCGACTTTTTTTGTTTCCAAACTTGAAAAAATCACTCGCCGGGCAGAAATTTGAGTCGAATGAGGAGGTCATCGCCGCCACGGAGACCTACTGTGCAGACCTCGAGAAAACCTATTTTTTGGATGGGTTAGAGAAGTTGGACCATCGCTGGATCGAGTGTATCGAGCTAAAAGGAGACTATGTTGAGAAATAAATCGCTAAGTACTTATCGGACCGCCCACGTACACAACCCTTTTGAGTCGAAACTCACCGCCTATTCACCGACTTTTAAACCACATCTCACAGCACACATCCCCATAGCGCCTTACAGAACAATCTTTGGGAAGAAATGGCGCTGCAGTATGAATTTGGGAACAGCCCTTCTTAGCTTTTTCAAAAATGTACTGAAATTCAGAACGGAAATGCGAGTGAATTCTCATTGCTGGAACAGATAGTCGCTGAACTGGACTCAACACAGAAGGCACTATCCAGCTTTTGGGATACGGGGATAATAACCGCAGCTTGCGGTTGTAGATGCTTTAAAAAACTGGTGAACAATTTAGTCTCGACGTTAACGAGGACAAAGCCAAATCAACTAAAGTAAAGTACTTCGACACTTTTTTGGAAATTTGACTGACAATCAGAAAATTTTACAATATTGTTTCGGTGACACTATGTTCGAAACTTCCACCAAGACAAAACTGATGCTCTATGTCTATAGAATACTGATCTTGTCAATTCTGGACAACAGAGAATACCAGTTGCCTTTTCGGTTTAATATGGCTTCAGACTCGGACGAAGATATCGTCCTGTTAAAAAATAGGAACAGCTATCAATTTTACAAGTAAATACTCCGAATGCAAACTAAAACATATATTTCGTTGTAAAGTCCCTGTTCTTTATAACAGCCAAGCAACGTGTCGCGGGCTCGGCATCGATTAAACCAGCTTCTGGCAAGTCCTAGGTGGAATAGCTTCCCACGAGCCTTGACGAATGTCCACAAATGATTGTTATTAGACGCTCTAACGCCACGTCGACCTCTCGCCACCGGTTTTTAATCGAGTTTAAGTCTGGTGATTGAGAAGGCCAGCTTATTAATTGAGGCTGTTTTGAAGAAACCATTCTTGTGCATGAGTTTAGGAATATTATCGTATTGAAACACCCATTGAAGAGGCATATCGTCCTCCGCATAGGGAAGCGTGGTGTTTCTTAAAATGTCCACGTTGCATACTGCTCTCATATTGCCCTCAATCTTATAAATGGGAGCTAAACCCAGGTAGGAAAACCATCCCCATACCGTGATGTAGTCCCCTCTCTTTAGGCGTCTTTAGGGTTTATTTATAACAATATGCAGTATTTGGTGGTCTCCGCACTTGTGAACTACAGCGGTCTGAGTTAAACAGATTACATTTTGATCTCATCATACCAAAGGATACTGCCCCATCTGGATTCAGGACAGCTGGAACGCTCCTCCATGAAAAGCAACCTTCTTCTTCGACAGCAGCTGTACTTTCCTCGCACTCCTTGCTTTAATATTGTTTTTAATAAGCATCCTGCGTAAAGTAGAGGTGTCAAAGTCCGTGCCAAACTCTTTTTTCAGTGCGCAGGTTGAAGCAAAAGATTCTTATTTTGAGCAGCGCAACATCCTTTTTGTGTGAGAGAGGCAGAGATCTTAGGCTTTCGCCCGCGAGTTTCTTCCTAAGATTGCGTTTTTAAGGCGGTTTCCACCTTTTTTGGAACACCCAACAATTTCAGCAAATTCTCGGTAAGACATACCCTTATTCCGGAGATCCTTGGTCAGCTTCCTCTCCTCAGTGCTACAATTTTTTTTTTTTTTTTTGATAGTCTACAGACGCTTAAGGGGATATGAAAACCCTTATAATGTTTACACACAGCGCGAGCACAAGAAGGACAAGAACGAGAGACAGACAGATTGACGTAGTGATAGGAAACTCAAATGTGAGGTTTCAACTAACTCTATGGGTGGTGTCCAGGATAACTGGAGAGTTGTGTATCATTGAAAGTTATGCCATTGCTTATGATTCACAGAAGTTTTTTTCCAGATGTTTCCTATTATAGTTTATGCGAACAATTTTTTCAGCCATACCATCCTACTGCCTGTGTTGTGCCTTCACAGTAGGTTTTGATATTAGCTTCTAAAATTGATCAACTTGAGAAATTTTCATTACCACTTTATCGCTGAGTGTAAAATCTCTTCAGAAACATCCCACGAAGGAGGTTCTTAACCGTTGAAAAGTGATTTTAATACCTACCTACCAGCCAGCCATAACCTAAGAGTTAAATTGAAAGGCCCTCTTGCCTGTCTAAAGCTTCAATACATATATCTGTGGTCACAAGGAAAACCCGCTTAAGTCTTTTTTACGCATTTTTCAGGAGGGCAGTTTAAAGTTTTCGACAAACGCGTGAAATTACAGATGACTCTATTGGGCGATTGGAAACTCCGATCGCGTTGAAACAAAAAGTAAAGTTAAGATAATTTCACTCTTTCTTGAGCCCCTTATTTCCAGAACTAAAATCGTTGCGAGAAAAATAATCGCAGCGTAAAATGTCAAAATTCTCGCACCTTCACTGCGAGAAACCATTCTTTCTCGCAACGATTAATTTTTTGATGCGATTTTTTGACATTGTTTTCAATGAAAGAGGAAACAATTGTATTAATTTTGAGTAGTAAAAGGGGAAACTACAAATTTTCGCGCCTTTAAACGTGATTTCCTCTTTTACCGCTGTTTTAGTGAAAAGAAAAAAATTTAAATTTGTTATTCAAAATACTTTTAATTCAATATGAGTGATAAGAAGGGGAAAATAACAAAACATTTTGGTCTTGAGACAATTGATTTTCTCTCCTAGAAATTACTTTTGCACAAATGTCAATTGTTGAAATGTCAAAACTCGTACGTCAAAAATCTCGTTGCGGAATTTGAAATTCTAGAAATTTACCCTCAAAATGTCGCACCACAAGCTACGATTTTTGTATCGCAACGATTTTTTTTCTCGCAACGATTTTTGTTCTGGGAATAAGGGGCTTTAGTTAAAAATTATTTTTTTTTTTGAAAAAAATAACTGTAAACGATTTTATTGACAAAACTAATACTTCAGTCGTTAGGCCTTTTAGGTTTTTGATCATAAGAAATCCTGTCTGGAGTTTAGTGGTTTTTTTCATTTTAAAGAAATATTTTGTTGTGGCCTAAATTCTACTTTAGCTGTTTAGGTCCTTCGTGCATCACAACTTAATCATAAAAGAATAAGCGGTAAACTACAGATGGGAAAGTCTTTTTACTTATTCTTCCCTTGTGAATAACCAATAAATTCAAGTTTAGTCGTTATTCTCTTTTAAAAAAATTAACAAAACACTAAATATTGACACGGCAAAAAAACAGCTAAACTCAAGTTTAGTTCTTTTTCCTCGACACAAAAATGTAATAATTGTATAATTCTATTGTGGAAAAACAACTAAAGTAAGGTTAAGTCTTCATTCCTTTTTGTAAATCTTACAAAAAAATGATCTAAAGTCAACTTTAGATAGTAAATTTAGTTTTTAGTTTGGTTGTTTTTCCTCAAACTCAACTAAAAAAAGTGACTTAAGCTGTTAGGTTTTTTTTGAAATTGTGGCCACCTTTTTAAAGATAAAAAGCTAAATTTTTAAAATAGAGTCGAGTACGCTGAATCTAATGGCAAAATCTCAATTTCGTCTAAAGTCGACTTTAGCAGTTATGGTTTGTGGCCACAGATATGTATGTACGTAGATGTTATCAACATTTCATTGAGCTTTTCTCTCAAGCTCTTAATTCACATCATCGTGGTCGTTGACTATAGTTAACTAACCGTCCCCAATCGTTCTTACATTGTTGAGTTAATCTAATCCAAATATTCTGTGACAGCTGCGATTAATGACATCAGGAAGCTAAAATGAAATTTAGATCACATCCAATTGCACATGGGTACATATGTTTATCTATCCAAGAGTCTTAATTAACACATGCAGAGAAAACGCTAATAATCTTTGCATCTTAACGTGATACACTCACTATTGAAAGTTGTGTTACTTTTGTCGTGTTTTTTCCTGAACGACCCGATATACATAAGTTCTTCCGGACCTTGTTACGAGTGCATCAGTTTGTCAGAGAGCTTATACCGTTATATACTCGCATTTACATATATGTACATATGTACTGCAAAGTACATTTACGAAAACAGCTTCTTTGTTTAACTATTGTTAAAGCCCTTCTTACGCATAAAATATACAATTCTTTATATATGTACATATGTGTATGGAAGTAGGTCATAAGCTCACATATTTTAGTGAAAAAAAAAACTCAGCCTGTCCCACTCTAAAACATGTCATTTCTCACAGAAGTGTATTTCAATAAATTTTATCTCGAAGATTACTTCATTTCGAAACAAAAACTACAAATTCTCTAATCGATGAAAAACTAAACACGACTGTTGGGACACCAGCAATGCCCATGAATCGATTCCTTAGCCCCCCTCCCTATAGTTTCAGCAAACCAGCAATAAACAAAAAAAAAAACAAAATTGAAAAGAAAAGAAAAGAAAATCATTCCAAAAATTAAACATGGTAATATCCCCCAAAAGAAATTCAACATTACGCATTCATGGAACCCCCCAAAAATTCAAATAAACACACACACACACATACAAGCGCAAGTACACAATTCGTGTGTGTTAGTTGGTTGGGGCGATGCGATGGGAACAGTGTTAGATACTTCGCCTGGTACGTGGAATCAACGCGCTTTTCGTGTTTCCTTCACACAAGCAAGCTTAAGTACTCGCAATCAGCTAAAAATAGACACACAACTACTACTGGCGAGTTCCACTTTACAGCGCGATACTCGCGCGTTTACTTCTATCGCTTTTATCTAGGCACCAACACTTAAACGTTGTCCTAAATTCTCTTCTTGCTGATGTAAGATTAGGTGCACGGCACACACATATACCGATTCTGCTGATGCCTGCCCTTATGTATACATAGTTTGAAAATGATTACACCCCACTTTGTGTAATGTTGGAGCTTTTCTCTTCATGTAACACCACCTCACCTCCCCCACCCGGCGTTAGAAAATAACGTCCACCTATGGCTTTGTTTACGACACTTTACTCAACGCTGCGCTGTATCTGAACTATAAAAGTTTACTTCAGATAAAGTTGCTTATAGGTGTGTAGTCGTCGTCACATCCAGCGAAGAGTAGAAGAACTAAAAAAACGAAAATGCCAAAACTGATAAATCTCGAAACAGATAGATACAAATTGTATCTACTCGTATAACGAACAATTTTTATTCTGCGGTTGTATCTATGTAGCCATACCCCATCACACTCCCCTTCGAGGCTGCAAAAGCACAAGCAAAAGTTTGGATTTTTTGGGTGCGTTTATATATTGCCAGCCGTAATGAAATAAGCCAACAACTTGATTTCCAACTTAGCCAGATACGAGAGTACATAGATACACTTACACTACACACATACCCGTATGTAGATATGCATGTTCAGCAAGTAAATCGCCATGTAAAAGTTTAAGTGGAAAAAAAAGTTTCCTTCTTTTTACAATAGAAAGCAAATACACACATCACACACTAACACTTGAGAAGAGTATCTATGTAGGTACATTGTAAAGCGTCGTCGTCGTCGTATCCATGTGTGTCAACAACGGAGAGCGGTCGTGTCGTTTCGTCTAGTTGGTAGCAGCAAAGCAGCAAGTAACTCGCACTAGCTTGCTGGCCGACTGTTTGTTGTGTGGAATTATGCTTTGTTAGTTGCGTTGAGTGGAGTTGATTATTATTATGATAATGGAGGGAAAGTAGGTCAATTGCACGTGCCGTAAGAGCAACACACACACCAATACAACTATACCAACAACAACAGCATGGAAAAGTAATAAAAACAACTATGTATGTTTGGCGGTAGCATAGGAAACCATGCTGTGCAAGAATTTTCGGAGACACGCATTAGAAACCTGCTTGTGATGGGGGTCATCAGTGTAACAATCCAGCGTTCCCTTCCTCTGCATTACCGATCGCCTGTTCCCGATAGAAAAGTGTACACACAAAGAGAATCTTTGAAGTCGCCTTGCAGCCTAACCTTTGTCAGCTCATCACAATCTATTGCGGGAAATTTGAAAACAAATTGCTTCTATGATGTCGTGTGTATGGTTAGCAAGTATCTTCGTCTTAGCTTTAGCAAAGAAAGCGATTCTACATAAGATTTACAAAAGATAGAAAGATACTTATGTATCTACAACTCTACGAATAATTTCACTACTAAGCTGATAAACAAGCAAAAAGCTATAAACACACAGATGCCTACTATGCTCTCATTCGATATGTGTAATTCTTTAATGAGGCTTTGCCAAGCCGATCTATGATAGAAAAGCTTATTAATCGTTCCTTTGGTGATACAATGACATTACTTACTTACTTACTTACTTACTTAGGAGGCGCTACAGTCTGGGGAGGACCAAGGCCTCAACCAACAACCCTATCCAGTTAGCCCGGTTATTCAGAAGATGTAACCCTATGCGCATTTATGGACATAGAAGGAGCATTCGCCAACGCCAACTTCAATTCAATGATAAGAGAACTAGATGCCAAATCCTGCGTAATCTGGTGGATACAGAGTATGCTCGGGCACAGAACAATCGAAGCTAGCCTAGGAGACATAACAATCAATATCAAAGCCATCAAAGGATGCCCACAAGGAGGTCCCCTTCTATGGTCAATCCCAGTGGACGAGTTGCTAGTTACTCTCAATAGGAAAGCTTTAAAACTATAGGCTATGCAGACAACATCTCAGTGATAATAAGAGGAAAGCATGACGGTATCATTGGAGACCTTATGCAAGCCGCACTTAGGTTAACATGGGAATGGTGTGACAAGGAAGGACTATCTATAAATCCAACCAAAATCACTATTGTCCCTTTCACAAAAAGAAGAATAGTGAACTTTGGAACTTTTAACATCAAAGGCATTACAGTCACTCCAAAAACAGAATCAAACAGATAGCAAATTTACATGGGGAAATTAAACCTTCATAAGAAATTAATAAAGGTACTTTGGTGCACTAAGCAGCTACTAGGAAAATCCTGCGGACTAAACCCCATGATGGCCCTGTAGATCTACACACAAATGGTTAGACTTAGCGGTGTTATGGTGGAATATTACTAACCAGAAAAATACGATTAACAGGTTAAACAAGATCCAGAGACTAGCATGTCTAATCGTAACAGGGGCAACGAGATCCACACCAAACTACAGGTCTGGAAGCTCTACTGAACATCACCCCACTTCACCTAGCAATGCAGGAAGAAGCAGCTAAACAAGCTCTTACTCTTCATAGCATTTATAAATTCAAAGACGGCCATCTAAAGGGACATCTGAGTACACTGAACAAGGTCTATCTAGATAAAAATAACAAGGGTTGCCTCACGAAGCAGGCATGAAACGGCGTTAGCAAAAATATAGGAGGCAGCAACGCTTATTTTAGGCCCAAAACTCAAAACTGATGTTTCCCGCTGGTTGACAAAAAAGTGCGTGAGAATCTCACGCGTTAGAAGTAAAACTTTTTAGGTTCTATATACTCTGGTCCACAAAAGTGGTCAGTACAGCGAAGATAGGACATTTGGCTATCAGTATTGTTACAATAACTTGCATAAATCTGTCCCTCTTATAAACACTCACTGGATTACCGTAGTAGCATGACAAATCGCCGCAAATCGGAGAGCAATCCATCTCCTGATTTAAGAACAACAAAATTTGTCGAACGAAATAAAGATAATTATGTACAAAGTGGCGGCCGTGGCCGTGGTGGTTAGTGCGTTGGACTACTGCGCATGCTGCTCGGGTTCAATTCCAACCCGGGTCTAACACCTAAGAAAGTTTTTCACGGTAGCCACCTCTTTCGAATGTCTGACAAGCAATCAAAGAGTATCATTTGTCATGAGAAGCTTCTCAACTTGCCGTTCGGAGTCGGCAAAAAACTGTAGGTCCCTTCTATTCGTGAAAGTAACACGCACACACAATTGGTTGCGAGAAGCTAGGCTTGGTTCTGTGTAGGACTGCTGACGCCGTATATTTATTTTTTTATGTACAATGTGGACACCACTTTTGGCATCGATGCATAAAGATACTTGAAAAAATACCCTCTACATCAGTGGTTCCCAACCGATGGGGCATGCCTCCCAGGGGGAGCATGGAGACTGTAAGCGGGAGGCGTAAACACAATTTTTAAATTGTGAATTTTGACGCAGAGAGTACAATTGAAAATGTTGAAGTCTTCCAGTCCTTACAACTACAGTTTGTAGAAATCTCCATCTCTCTTTGCTTAGCCGTAAATACATAATACTAAAGGCTGCAAAACATTGCTGGTCCGTGTTTGGGGTTCATTTCAACAACTTATTTATGCAAATACGAATTGTCAGCTCTCCTCCTCATGAAAAGCAAGCAGAGAAACAGACTTGACGCTTCAGCTGACATGAGAATTGCACTGACGAAAATTGCACCCAGAATCATAGAACTGGTGAAGAAGATGCAATTTCAGAAGTCGCATTGAACATCTGTATCGCATAAAAACCACCTGTTTTACATACCTATAAATGATTAATAAATAAAAATACGTTTTTTAAAATATGTGCAAACACCTAAAAGTTTTTCACAGTGCCCACCTCTTTCGAATGTCTGACAAGCATCAAAGAGTATCATTTGTCACGATTGAGCTTCTGAACTCGCCGTTCGGAGTCGGCAAAAAACTGTAGGTCCCTTCCATTCGTGCAAAAATCTAACACGCATACACAAATGGTTGCGAGAAGCAGGCCCAGGTTCACCTCGAGCTGTAGCGCCAACTAAGTAAGTAAGTATACAAGAATATATTAAATGTTCGATGTATTAAATAAAGTAATATTTATTTGACTGGCATGACATTTTCTAATTTGCCACTGCTCTACATCATACAAACATTTCATCAAAATCGAGGTGTTATCCATTTTGTTCACAATTATCGAAATAGGTCTTGTATTGTAATGTACATTGCACAAGAAAGAAGTCTTATCTACCAAAAAACTATCGAAGTATCGAAATATTAAAATTAAAGGGTATTGCCAGCTGAACTTTAAGGTTTGAATTAAAAACGACGTTAATTATTCTTCATATTATCTTTAAGCGTGGTACATTATATTTAAGTGTGTACAACTGGTTGATGGTTTGTCGATCAAAACTGACGAGGTGCAAAATTGTTTGCTACTGACTGACGATCAGCGGCCATCTTTGTTTTCGCTCGGTTGTATGTAGGTACACAAATTTCGTCATTCGAAAAGCAAACAAAGAAAGAGAGGGTCGAAAGACAACAAAACCAACGATGGTTTGAGTGTCAAACAAAACCTATAGTGTGTACCAGGGATGGAAAAGTCGATACAATTGTATCGAGTTCGATACAAATGAGTTTGTTCGAGTACAAAATTACAATTTGCATAAATTCGATACAATTTATCAATCAAGAAATATAGAGCACTTGCCGACTGCATACAAATTCATCAATTCAAAAACTACTCAATTTCAGATTTTTGGATTGAAATCAATTTAATAAACAATTAGTTTAATGAAAACTGCTCCTGCCGTTCTCTCTATTCCACATATGTATGTACATCAGCAAAATGACAAAAAAGGCTGAACAGCAGCACAGATTTGTGAAAAACGACAGATCAAGTCAGCACAGAAAATAACAGCAATAGGTTCGTTTTCAAAAATGACAAGTTACTTTTCGATTATTGTTTGAATTTCGATTTCTTCTATTTGGTAAACTTAAATTTCCCCGATACATTTTTCATTTCAAGTAAAATAAAATCAAATATGGCATCACAGCTGATTTTGACATTTCTCACAAGTCACTGATAAATATCGCATTGAATTTCAATTGATCGTAATGTTTATACCGTTTGCGGATGTGATGCGCGATATACGACTATTCGGAATCAGGCCGTTTTCGAAAACGTAATTTGGTCGTCCATTTGATCGTCAATTTGCAGCACTAAGGGTTATGCTATTGGCAGCTTGCGTTTAAGAACATCTGGGGAAAATCAATTTGTTGCAGATGACGTTTTCGAAAACGGCCTCAGTGTAATAATACGTAAAACTCGAATTAATTGCAGCAAGAAAAATAGCACATTTGCTCAACAGAAAATGACAATGCGAAAAGGATACCTGCCAAATTGCGCACAGCCTAAGTCAACGTATTACGCCATCTATCGGGTTGTGGCATTGTTCGCAGCACAGCGCCATCTATTATTTATCTCGTTTACTTATCCACCCAAAGTGCACACAAAAGTCTTTTATCACAATGAATTTCACAATTATCCGAAATTTTCCAAGCTTCTCAATGAATTTTCCACCTATATGTACATCAAATCAGGCGATAAAATGCAAAATTTCGTCGAAAAAAGAAATTCAAATTTTTCGCGTTTTTCCGGGATTTTCAGAGTTTTCCACTAAGAATTTTATATTTTTCCATTCGGAAAGCTATGCCGGAACAATTGCCCACAAAATTCCATGCATTTCGATTTTTCCAATTTTGACGGAGGGTTTTCCCAAAATTTTCTTTTGTAAAAACCTTTCTCCTGGCAATTACGAATAACTGAAAAAAAATTTGAGCCAAATCGGCCCAGTTGATCTCAATTGATGAATTACTATACATTCTTTTACACCATTTTTATATATATAGATAAGATTGGGCATACAGAAAGACCGAACATTATTGGTCCTTCGAGCCGGATCGAGACCACAATATTGAGGAAATGCTGCAATAAAATGTGTCCCATAATCCAGCGGAATTTTAAAAAATATGTTTCTATTCTAAATTAGGAGTTCTACGCCCCCTTAGGACTGGTAAAATCCTTCATCAGTTTATTTCATAGATTTAGACATGCTTAAGTGTTTCTCGATAACTTACTTACTTACTTAGTTGGCGCTACAGTTCGAGGGAGGTGAACCTGGGTCTGCTTCTCGCAACCATTTATGTGTGCGTGTTATATTTTTGCATGAATGGAAGGGAGCTACAGTTTTTTGCCGACTCCGAACGGCGAGTTGAGAAGCTCAATCGTGACACATGATACTCTTTGATGTTTGTCAGACATTCGAAAGAGGTGGCACCGTGAAAAAACACTTTAGGTGTTAGACCCGGTCTGGAAATAAAACCGGGCAGTATTGTGTGGTAATCCAACGCACTATCCACCACGGCCACGGCGTGTTTCTCGGTAACTGGTAATCAAAAATAGGCTGGGACCATTTACCGGCTTCTGTACAGGTTACTAGAGAATACACTGTCAAAGAAAAACTCTAAAAACTGGATGACGAAACCTTTGAGGTGGGTAATCTCACCAAAAGATGGAGCATACATACATTTATGAACTTTTGAAGTTGAAAAGGGTTTCTTTTAAAAACAGACAAAATAAATTTTAAAAGAGTTTATGTTTTTATTTGGCCTTTCTATTGAATTTGAACAGATTATGGTTGTTTGCTCTTTGGGTATGAAATTCAGAGAAATTGTGGAATCGTCAGAAGTGGGGGAAATTGAGGTACGCCTATGTCTAGATAAGATAAAAATGATACAATGGTTGTTAGTAATGGAATACTTGGAAGATTTCCACAAAATCATATCAATACAGATATGAACGAGTATTTGGTTCTTCAAACTAAGGAAACATATTTCTTGGATTAGCAATATTTCAGCAATATTGTGTAGAAAGTTCATCGGTCAGGCGTAATATCTTCATTTGGTATTTTAGAGTATTGTGCCCAGTTAGTACTCCTATAATAAAACTGGAAAAAGCAGGTGTCCGAGGCTTCATACTGGACTGGTTTCAGTCATATTTAAAGTATAGATCGCAAAGAGTTAAATTGGAAGAGATGCGAAGTGAATGTAAATTTCTTAATGTTGGGGTTCCACAAGGTTCAGTCTTGGGCCCAGTTCTTTTTTTGATTTACATTAATTCAATATTTGAACTTGATCTAAAAGGTACACCAACTGCTTTTGCCGATGACATTGGTTTAACTTATGGTTTAAACTCTCCTTTAGATCTTGTTTCGGATATAAATTGGGATTTAAACTTATTAAGGCATTGGTTTGATGAGCATAAGTTAGTTATAAGTTCGAAAACTAAACTTATGTATTTTAACTTATCTTGCTCCCAGAAACCTAGACCAAATATTTATTACCACTCCCCGTATTGCCAAAGATTTCAATTATCTAGATGTAAATGTACAAGTTCTCTTGACCCCTCTTATTGTAGTAGTGAAATTTGTAGTGATAAATGTTTCTTGATTGATTTTGTGGATGAATTTGTGTACCTGCGACTCATTCTGGATTCCAATATGAAATTTTCTTCTCACGTAAATGCTTTAAAAAAGTATTTCCGTTCCACGCTTAGGCATTTTTTCTATCTACGTAATCTATGTTCTCCAAAGCCTTTAACTAGTATTTATTATGGACTTTTTCACTCTAAGCTTCAGTATGGAATAAATTGCTGGGGAGGTGGATATCAAAACAAGATGCAACCTTTGTTAGTCCTACAGAAGTATTTTATACGTAAAATTTGTCGTAAACCTAGTAGACACCCTAGCTTCTCATTGTTCTGTGAATTGAAAATTCTTCCTGTTCATCACTTGTATTGCTTCAAGGTACTAAAAACATTTTTTATGAGGTCTGGTAACCGTAATTTTCGTATAGTCTCTAGTCATAACCTACGTGGAAACTCTTCAAACATTGTGAATATACCTAATTTTCGTACCACTGCTTACTGTAATTTTTATTCTGTTTTCTGTTTTCGTTTATTTAATTTACTCCCAGAACATATCAGATCCGCTCAAACAATCGTTATTTTCTTAAAGCGCGTAAAAAATTGGTTACTTCTTTGCGACTATGTTAGATTGAACTCTCTCACTTCAAATATTCTGATCTAGTAATTAGGTTTATTTTTTATTTTTATTTTTTTTTTCTTGTAGTATTCTTAAGTCGAATCACATCTTGTTCATCTTAATTTATCAGTTTTCTTTGCGTTAGCATATTCTCCTTTCTCTTTAAATTGTATTTTTATTTTTGTTTTATTATTTTTGTAAGTACCCCACTATGTTCTATATTATTGTTTCTGTCTAAAGAAGTGACATTCAACTCATTTTAACTTTAATTTGTATAAAATACAGAATGTCACCATAATTCTCTTTTAATTGCTTACTTAAACATACTTAAATTATCTATTTGTTACTATATATGAAGCACAAATGTAATTAAGAGAAATTATAAAACTAAATAAATAAATAAAAAAAAAAAAAAAAAAATAAATAGTATTGACAGCGACTTCCTGTCTTTTCTTGTTTTGTCATATTCGCCCCAAGCTCGAGTACAATGCTCATATCTGGTCGGGTGCTCCAAAAACATCACTGCACCTGATCGATAGAATACAAAAGCGCGCGATAAAACTTATAGGGGATAGAAACATCACTGAGTCAATTGACTCTCTTGAACACCGTCGTAATGTTTCCTGTCTTTCCCTGTTTTATCGATTTTTCCACAAACAGTGCTCCAGCGAAATAGCTAGCTGCATTCCTCCCCTTCAACAATTTTCTCGCAACACACGTCTCGCAAGGAATGCCCATCAGTTTACCCTTAAACCCAACTTCGGACGTACAGTAAAATATAGAGATACTTTCTTTAACCGCTCAACACGAATGTGGAATGCTTAACCAAACACGATTTTTCCCTCCCGTTACGATCTACAAGCATTTAAGACCAATGCGCATCGGTATCTCCTCTTTCATCCTCCCTAAATTTCCCTTGGCCCGAGCTGTGCAAGACATTTTAAGGGTATTCATAACCCCTTTAGGCGCGCGTGTATTATAAAAAACAAAAAATATATTCTGGCCACAGTCCTCTTGATATCTCACAGGTGACTAGAGATCTCCACCTGTTATTTGCCTCGATTACTGATCTTTGTTCGATTTTGGCCCAAAAGTTACAGAGCGGAGGTTTAACCGTCCCATCTGCTTGTTCCTTATCTAGGGCCCAGCCCTTTCTGGCCAGTTCATCTGCGGCTTCGTTGCCTGGTATTCCGCTGTAACCAGGGACCCAGCAGAGTTTTACATTGTGCTGCGTGCCGAGAACCTTCAGCTCTTCGCGGCAATACTTTACAAGCTTCGATGTTATGTGTGTAGCAGCCATCGCTTTTATGGCCGCCTGGCTGTCAATGTAAATATTGATATCCTCTCGTGATATTATCATCATTGACACCAATTGAGCAGCCTTTGTCACTTCTAGAACCTCAGCTTGGAAAACACTGCGGTGGTCTGGAAGTCGTATGGAGCTGCTTATTCCTAGTTCTTCCGAGTAGCAACCCACTCCAATACATATGTCCATTTTCAACCCATCGGTATAAAATAGATGGACTTAGCGCAGTGTGGTATTTCATTTCTTTCCCACTGCTCTCTGTTTGGAAAATCCCACTTGAAGAGTTTTTCAAAATCCAATTATGGGACAGTGTAGAATTGATGTCACCATTAAGGTAATTGCCAAGTATTTTGGCGTGTCCGTATGCATTCGACCTCCAGTGTTTTGACTGGCTTAGCCTGAGGGCACTTTTTGCTGCGGTCTCCTCCATATAGAGATCCAGAGGCAGGAGGTTAAGAAGTGCTTCCAATCCCGCTGTTGACGTTGTTCTCATCGCACTGATCGTTCCAGTGCATGCTATCCTCCGTACTTTGGTCATATCCTTGAGGTTGGTTGTTTTGGCGGCAGAGTGCAACGAGAATAGTCCTCCGTACGTTAGTATGGGTCATACTATCGAGCAGTACTTCCATAGCATTATTTGCGGTCTGCAACCCCTGTTTTTTACGAAGAATCTACTGCAAATGTAGAAAGCAACGGATGCCTTTTTTACCCTTTAAGCTTCCAGTTTGGCTTTCTGTCAAGTAAGAGGCCTAAGTATTTCGCGTTCTCAGACAATTTAAGTGGGGTACCCTTAATATTTGGTAGCGTGAAGGCTGGTATCACTCTTTTGTTAGTTAACAGCACTAGTTCGGTTTTCTGAGGGTTGACCCCCAGTCCGCATTTCTTCGTCCAAACGTTTAGTGTGTTTAATGCTTTCTGAACTAGTTCACTGACAGTGGTAAGGAAGTTTACTGCAGCACATCGTTTGCATATGCTACTGCCTTTATTCCACTGTATCAGCCCTCATGGTGGTGACCGTGGCCGAGGTGGTTAGTGCGTTGGACTACTACGCATGCTGCTCGGGTTCAATCACAGCCCGGGTCCAACACCTAAAAAAGTTTTTCACGGTCGCCACCTCTTTCGAATGTCTGACAAACAATCAAAGAGTATCATTTGTCATGAGAAGCTTCTCAACTCGCCGTTCGGAGTCGGCAAATAACTGTAGCTCACTTCCATTCTTGGAGAAAATAACACGCACACACAAATGGTCGCGAGAAGCTAGGCTTGGTTCTGTGTAGGACTGCTGACGCCGTATATATTTATATATCTGCCCTCATATGCTAAAAAAATTTGCTGAAAGCATCAAATCCATCCCGCTTCCTAGTCAAGGTGGTTTAGGTTCAAGGCAAGAGCTAATCGGCGGACATCCGTTGTGGTCCGAAAAATTTTTGGGATCTGCTAGTGGAAAAGTATCTTAGCTGATTTGAAGGGGGAAATAAATATTCAAACATGATTCTGGAAGGTGTTCTGTTTGGATTCACCGCTATATGGTGGAACTTCTGCCTGCATAACTGAGCCAGAAAATGTGTTCATAGGTAGATTGTCGGGCTCTCCCACAGTGATACAACAGCAAGTCATCCTATTATTATATACCTAAACAGATAGAAAAACTAGTGATTTATCCGAATTCGACATCTCCAAACAGACACTCACGGTTCCCCAATAAATACGCCCTCAACTTAAAATGTAAAAAGCATAGATACATTTATTTTTTAGATATGACTTCACCAAAAAAAAAAGGCCTAAAACTGAATTTCATCCGATAACCAAAAACTATGCAAATTTGTATCCGCTACGCAGTAAGATATAAATAAAAATAAAAGCAAAAGTCATAATGTTTAACCCGTTCAACAGAACTACAAAACCCCCGTAACACAAAAAAAAAAACATAATTAAAATAAACGTCATTATAATTTACGACGCCCCTTAAGATTTTTTTTTTTTTAATTTTGTGACCCGCTATCGTACCCCCAGACGCCGAATAGGAAAACTACTCATATGTATGTCCGCGGTATTGTTCTTTGATCTTTGAACAAAAAAAAAAACAGTATCTGTGTCAGCACAGATGTTCAATTGATGTAGAAACATGGACCTGCGATATTTTGGAATAATTAAACAAACACAAAGTTTCGTTCTGATGCGGAGAACCACAAAAAAAAAACCAAAAAAAACTTTTAACCAAAATAAAATGGAGACCCTGAAGAATGTTATCTTTTGCGTAATTAACATTAAAAAAAAGTCGGTTACGGGATGATCATCAGAGCCGGAAGGGATTAGATGTGTTTTCTTTCATTTTTATAAAGGGTGATTTTTTAAGAGGTTGAGAACTTTTTTTTAAAAAAAAAACACAAAAAATTCGAAAAAATGAATGAAATATTTATTTGAATCGATAGTTTGAACCTTGCAATTTAATGTTTAAAGATAATTTCATGCAAATGTTGACCGCGGCTGCGTCTCAGGTAGCCCATCCGCTGAGTCCAATTTTGGCATACTCTTTCACACATATCGGCCGGTATCTCACGAATGAATGCATGGATGTTGGCTTCCAGTGCGTCAATCGAAGCGGGCTTGTCCCTATAGACATTAGCCTTGACATACCCCCACAAAAAATAATCTAATGGTGTCAAATCGCACGATCTAGGCGGCCAATTGACCGGCCCGAAACGTGAAATTAACTGTTCACCAAACTCGCCTCGCAATTGCGCCATTGTTTCGCGTGCTGTGTGGCATGTGGCACCGTCTTGTTGAAACCACATATCATGCAAGTCAAGAACTTCCATTTCGGGCAAAAAAAAAGTGCTGTAACAAAGGCCTAACTGCTGGGAACGGCGCCGAATCGACATTTCGCGGTCTTCTGTCACACTAGCTGATACGGCCGCAATATTTTCTTCACTACGCACAGTACGTAAACGTGTTGGTGGTTTAATGTCCAACAAAGTAAATTTGGTGCGAAATTTGGTCACAATCTTCCGAATAGACTGCTCAGAAGGTCGAGAATGCCGATCATAAAATGGAAGCAGCGCGCGATGAACATTTCGAACCGAGCACGAATTTTGATAGTAAAATTCAATAATTTGCAAGCGTTGTTCATTTGTAAGACGATCCATGGTTAAATTGCAAACCAAACTGAAGCTGTTTGACAGTGACACAAGGTACTAAACACACGTCAGCTGTCAAAACCAGTGTTGCCAAAACCAAACCAGCTAAAAAATCACCCTTTATTTGTTTAGTTCTTATCAGAAACTCAGAGACAGTAGCAGTAAATGTTAATTAATTTTTAAGTAGGTTCGAATCGATGGTGAATTTTTAAATAAATAAATTTATATTTAGATTCAGATTTAAAGATCAAAGAAGTGAATAGATAAACGTTATAGATACATATTTGATTATAAGAATTAAATATTAATGAAGGACTAATTGAAGGGCTTTGCTGTCAACGACTCATAAGGTCACAAAATTACAATGCTGCGTGTGACTTGACACATGGCCACCCACGACTCACACAATGCGCGCTCGTGTTCAAAAGCAATGAGAATCCATTGTGAATGTATATTTCAGACACTAAATGTTTCTCAGATATTTAAAGAAAACTTACTTACTTACTTACTTACATACTTAATGGGCTCCAGAAGAGTCTCTTCCTGAGACACGGTAGCCTTCCACTCTCTTCGATCCCAGCCACGCTGCTAGTTGTCTAGACCAAGAGCACTGGCATCCGCAATAGCTTGATCCTTAAAACAGAGGTTCGGTCTTCCTTGTCGTCTCAAACCTGGGGGCTGTGATTCGAAGATTCTCCTTGCTGGAGCATTGTTGTCCATTCGCTCGATGTGGCCGAGCCAGTGTAGTCGACGTGTTTGGCTTTTGGTACTATACATTCACATCCTGGTACAGCACATAGAGTTTGCGGTTGTATCTTCTCCTCCATTCGCCCTCCTCGCATACGGGACCGAATATCCGACGAAGAATTTTTCTCTCGAAAGTATTCAGAATCTGCTCTGCTTTCCTGTTTATCGTCCAACGCTCGGCTCTATACAGCAGAACTGGCAGGATCAAAGTTTTGTAGAGCATGCATTTCGTCTTCCGAGTTAGGAGTTTTAAACCCATTTGTTTTGCCAAACCGAAAGGCTTCAGACGTTCACACAGTACGTTGGATAGGATCTTATACGCAGTGATATGCCTCAGTAGCTCTTACAAGACATAGGATCGCGTTTCTTGAAGATGGGGCATACAGAGCTGATAGTCCAGTCAACGGGCATGGCTTCATCCAACCGTACTTGGTTGATGATTTGGTGCCTGCACCCTACCAATGCATGTTTTTCGTTGAAATGGATAGACTAGAATATCGTGCGGTCATAAAATTCTTCGTTTTGGGTGGATTAATCCCTAAGGAAAGTCATCAAAAGTTTGAAAAGTTTACGGGGTCTCTGCTCCTTCTATGCCAACCGTTAAATAGTAGGCATCCGAATTTAAACGTGGTCGCATGTCCCTCAAAGACGACGTGAAGTACGGCTAAAAACCGCAACTACATCCGAAACCATCGAAAAGGTGGATTATATCGTGTTGGACGATAGGCGAGTGAAGGTAAGTAAGAGGTTGTGGGTATATCGGAAGAAAGGGTGCGAAACGTCTTGCACAAAACATTAGGGATGCGAAAGCTCTACGCAAGATGGGCGCCGCATTCGCTGAATGCCGATCAAAAGCAAATGCGCAAACGATTTTCGCAGCAATCTTTGGACCGATTCCATAGGGATTCTCCCGATTTTGCGTGGCCATTTGTCACCATGGATGAGACATGTGTCCACCACTACACGTCAGCAACAACAGTCGAAGCAGTAGGTAGAACGCGGTAATTCAGCGCCAAAGAAAGCGAAGTCGATTGCATCTACTGCTACTACTACTACTTTTTTAGTAACCTAGAACAGGTTGCCAAATTCTAGAACTATAGACTCGTTCTAGAATTTGGCAGGGTAATAAAATGCTTTGAGGAAATTGTGACGGTTTAGGTGCAATCATTGGATGGATTCTTAGAGGATTGCGATGGGCACACTCTGGTGCCTAGTGTTTTGGGATGGCTCAGTCTCTCAACCTCTCTCAACCTAATCTATGTAGGATGAAAGAGAGTGAAATAGTTGAAATGTGGAATGCGATGCTTTGGTTTCCTTGGCCGATGTTACCAAACAAAACGATACTACGACGTTACACGAAGCGGCTCCTGCATTTACGCACTTTATACAACCAAATATACAAAACTATTAAGGTAAAACTAGCATAGTGATAATACAGACATTTCTTGAAAAATTGTACCTACACAAATGCCTCTAGGTCCCTAGGGATCTTACAGCTTGTATATTGCTATCGGGACTGTCGCTAATCGGAGGGTTAACAAAAAAAATAAAAATAAAAAATTATAATAAAGAAGAACTCGACATTGTTCTGCACTGCAATAAACGTTAACGGTCAACTTTAAATCTGATATTGATGGAGATTTGCTGTGCGATGAAATGTTAGGTCTGCAACACTAGGTACGTTCTGGCAACACCAAACGAGACATTAAACTTTATCAAAAGGGACAATCTTCAAGATTTATATCCCAACACCAGGATATCGCTGCGTCTGTTCACAATACCAGTGACCAATGCAAGTGGGCAACTCAGTTTTTATAAACTAAAGTTGATAAAAACGTACTTGCGGTCTACAATGTCCCAAACAAGATTAAATCAATAATTTGGCATTGCTGTCAATTGAAAATCAAGTTGCAACCTAGATTTTGCCAGCCCTATCAAAAAATTTGCTGACAAAAAAGCTAGAAAAGTAAGATTTTAGTTGTTAGTTTTTTTTTTCATTAAATGTTTCGTAAATAACTGACACACAATATAGGGAGGTATGTTTGTACAATTTTAAATAACGAATTGGTAAAATTTTGGAAAATTGGAAATAAATTTTTTTATTACAATGAAATATAAAAGGGCGACAAATATATGACTCGCCCGGGGCGCCTAGATGGTTAAGGCCGGCCCTGGGTGCCATCATACGATGGTCCCAGGGGATCCCGATGAGCCCATTATGGGGCATTGTGTTTTATGATGGCTCAGAATCATAACCTCTTTCTACCTAACCTAACCTAACCTAACCTATATTTCTTTGTGTGTAATCTTTGAATTTGTTAAAATTATTAATTTGTATCTCAATGTACTATTTTTTTTTTTTTTTTTTTTTTTTTCATCTTACTGTCAATCTGACCAATGGTTTTAGACCAGGTCATTACATACTTGACTTATATAATGTTATGTATAGTATATACATTTATTTTTTATCATAGAGAAATAGTTTACATTGGCTTTCGCGATGTTATTGCACAGTACAGAGATATGATAATTTACAATTTATCTTACTACTGAAAAATTCATTTTAATACAAAGTTTAGAGCAATAAATTTGAAACAATTTTTTTTTTTTTGAAGGAAAACTATGAACAAAAACCTCCATTTGATTATTTATATGTTTTCTTAACATTACTATCACAGAAATAGCTTACATTAACTAAATGAATAAATAAATAAATAAATAAGTAAATATGTAAATATATAATTTGTATATGAAGTTAGATAAATAGGATAATAGATAAATGAATAAATAAATAATGAGTAAATGTAAATGACAAATAATAAATAAATAATAACAAACATACATAAATAAGTAATAAAAAAATAAATAGTTAAACAAATGAACAGGAAACAAAATAATGTAAAGAAATAAATAAATAAATAGAAATAAATAAATAAATAAATATAAATAAATAAGCAAATATAAATGAATAAATAAGTATAAATAAATAAATAAATAAATATAAAAATAAATAAATATAAATAAATATAAATGAATAAATAAATAAGTGGGTAAATAAATTAAATATCAAAATCAAGTAAATTATACATGTATTTTTACAGTAGCTCTTTAATCAAAGCATTTTCGCTATAATTACATTTTCTGAAAAAATTTGCATTGAGAATTTCAATTTTCCTTGCAATTGGAACAACACTGGCCTTATTATGCAATTCTACCGTGGAAAAGAACCAAGGCAGTGCCAACATCATTTTAAGAATTTTATTTTGACGTATTTGTAAATGTTTTATATGAGTTTTTGCACATTTTCCCCATACTGGTGACCCATTCGTAATAATTGCTTGAAAAACGACTTTAAAAATAATGATCTTATTGGAAGTGTTAAGCAGTGATCTGCGATTAATAAGTGGGTAGAGTAGCTTGATGGCGACATTTGTTTTATCAACGGTCCTTTTGTTATGTTCACCAAAGGTCAGTCTCTGGTCTAAGTAAACACCTAAGTACTTAACCGAGTTGACCCAAGGTATTTCAAGACCGTTGATGCGAATATCTCTGCTGGGTAAAAAGCATGACTTTCTCTTTCTTGTAAAAAAGATAGCCTGGCTCTTATCAGCATTAATTTTAATTTTCCAGTGCTTATAGTATTCGTATATAATGTTTAACCCTGATTGTAAGTGGCTCTCAACTAAGTTAGCATGTTCATCTAAGCAATAATACGCGATATCTCCAGCATACATTGCTACATTGCAGTGCGGAATACTGGGGAAATCAGCAGTAAAAATGTTGTAGAGAGTGGGTGCCAAGACTGAGCCTTGAGGAACACCAGCTGAGACCATTTTTGTTGACGAGTTAAAACCATTTAGCGCTACGAAAAAGCTCCTTTCAGAAATAAAACTCTGAATAATTTTTATGAGGTACGTAGGACACACAAAACTAATAAGCTTTTTCAACGTCAAGCAGGACAAGTCCTGTGGATTTTCTGTTTTCAAAATTGTTCTTTATATGATTGGTGATTCTAGCTATTTGGTGTGATGTACAGTGACCCGTTCTAAAACCAAACTGTTCTGGAGGGATAATATTTTTACTTTCAAGAAATAAGTTTAGTTTAATACGAATTACTTTTTCTAGAACTTTGCTTATACTACTGAGAAGGCTTATTGGTCTATAACTGGTTGGAAGGTTACGTGGTTTGCCCGACTTTAAAATTGGGATTACCTTCGCCATTCTCCATTTTCTTGGAAAATAATGGAGCTTAAGGCACGCATTTACCAAAAGCTTGAGAAATGAGATTCCGACATTTGGAAGCTCTTTAAGAATTTTGTTATTTATTTTGTCCATTCCAGGAGCCTTTTTGCTTTTTAAATCAATTAGGATAAACTCTTTATCTTCTTGTGTGACCAGTTCACTTGATAAGCAAATCGATGATCTGCTATTGAACTCAGCAACAGTATTGTCAATTATTGCACTATTCGGAAGATTATTGCTTGGTGTGTTGTGGACGATCGCAAAAGTGTATGCTAGTAACTCGGCCTTGCTTTCGTTGGTAATAGACAAATTTCCCGATGACTCGAGAGGTGGAATTAGGGAATTTTTCTTTTTAATTATTTTAGAAATATTCCAAAAGGGCTTAGAGTTAGGGTCTAACGAGCTTAATTTCTGATTCCATTGAACATTTCTATAATTGGAAATCTCTTTACTAATGATACGACTTAGAGCATTCATTTGTCTAAGGTCGTTCGGGAATCTGTGGCGCTGCCATCTTCTTCTCAGCATATTACGAAGTTTTATAAGGTCTAAAATATTGCGGGGAAGTGTGATTACTCTTGTAATAGGTGACACTTTAGGGACTGATACATTTACACTATCTAGGACCTTCGCTTCAAAGAACTCTACGATATCATCAATATGGTGAACATCACAGACATTTTCTACATTGAATGAACGATTACAAACAGCTGACGTGAAGTAAGAACAAAATAAGTTCCAATTGGCATTCTTAAAATCCAAATATTGAATATTGACTAGACTAGGGTTAAGTAAAATATCACAGAGTACAGGAAGATGGTCAGAGCTAAGAGCGTTTGCTGTAGTTGGTTGCCTGAAATAATTAGGAATGTTTGTAAGAAATAAGTCTAGCGTAGAGGGGGAAGACCTAACCGAAGCAGGGATATAAGTTGGAGTATGTGGAGTTATGTAAAATACATTTATATATAAATAAAATCTACTATACATTTTAAATGAAGTTATTGCGTTTATTTATATATATCTATGCCTATATATGTAAACTGTGTCACTTCTTGACAACATCCTGCACTAGAAATTTCACTAATATCTCCTTTTGGCAGACCTGCACAGCAACTATTTCCAGTAGGTATAGAAAAACAACAGACTTGACAGCTCACGTTTTGACATCAGTAATCTTACTTCTCGTTCGTTGGGTTTTCCAATCACTGCATTTAATATTAACAGCAGTACCAATAGACAATTTCTTTGTTTAGAAAATCCAAAGACGAGCATAGTAAATAATTTTCCTATTTTCTTCCTTCTCATTGTTCGAATCCATGACTGACATGACCCATATTTTCCCTACTGCGGCGTTCAACCGAGGAGGAGAAACAAAAAAAAACCTTCATCACCACCTTAGCGGAAAACCCTTCAAACAAAAAGAGAAAAGGAAAAGCAAACAAAAGCTTCGAAACGAAGCGAACAGAAAAAAAAACAATCCTCCATTTTTTTTTTACCTTCTGTCTGAATTTTAACTGAATTCACACATACTCGTATTTGGTTACGTATTCGACAGCGACACCCAGCGAAAAAACGGTTCTTTTCCTCCAATTTTCGCTGTGAAATACGGGTGGCAGAGGAAAACAATCTGATATGGAAAATCCAAATTTAAATAGGCCGACCTGCGTGCGCATCTAATCGATAAATTCTGTAGACTGGTGTTGAAAACGGAGGAGCAAAATGGAACCCCACCCTTTTTAGTGGGGCACTTGGCCTCCTTTTCAACAGATTTTCATTTTCCATGATGAAAATTGTGCGAGTGTAAGGGAAATTCAATCGGAAAGCTTACTGCAGTCGTAAATTATTTCAAATTAAATGGAAACAGAGAGAAGATGAATGTTGTTGGGATGGTTTTTTTTAGCAGAAAAGCAAAATGTTCGCCTTTACTCACATTCGACAGATTGAAGCATACATCACCCTCTGTCAATTATTTTACACATTTCGATATCGAATTTTGGACATACTCGAACATTCATATTAAATGTCAAAAAGTTGTATTTACTTGGTGGGGAATGGAAATGGGTCAAATAAGAGTATGTATACATATGTACGTGCATATGAACAAAAATCACGGCAATTCAATTTTCTTATCACGCTGAAACCAGAAAGAAAAATACTATGCATATACAATCCAAATTTGCTGTAAGTTATCGATGTAATTAGAGCGCAGTTGATGCTCATTAAAACAAAGGAATTCGGTGGTTGAGAAAACAATGAAACTCTGTCAATTGCTTTCGAACACAACAAAAATTATGTCCTGTAGGTTTTTATAAATCGAAATTGATTTGATTACGTAAGTTCGACATACATAATATAGTATTATCGAACACACATTACGGTATCAAATCAGTTCATTTTTTTTATTGTTTGCCTGGTCGGAATTGGCATTGCTTTTTGGTGATAAAGGAAATTTATAAAATACGGGATATTTTTGGGTTTTGCTGCAAGTTTTATATAGGTACGGCAGTTTTAATGTATTATGTAGATGTTAAAATGAATGTAATCTTGACTTAATTAAACTCAAATAAGACAAAAAGTCGATGTTCCTTGGCTACTTACCAAACTTTAATGACAGAGTATATCCAGTATGAATATAACAAAGGTTTTACTCCATTGAACCCAAAGTAATATATGTCAAAAATAGTATTGTTTTATCCAAAAATTATTGTCATTTATAATTTTTGATTAAAAATTTAATTACTCTGGCAATGCTGGTTCAGGCGTGATACGAGTTTAGCAGAGCTCAGACGATCCAACATAATGCATGATAGACCTGGTCCGAACGACTCAAGTCTGATAATGTGATTGGTTTTCAAAATGATTTGATATTTTGGTGGTATCTGATCTGATCTGAGTGAGAACGCGGGTCTGCCCGACATAGAGAACATTTTATTTCTGAAATGTATTTCAAGCAATGTGGTTGTCGTCGGAGAATTAGAATGTGGAAATATTGAATTTTGGAAAGAATTATTGGAAATATATTATGTAATCAGGACAACTGAAACTAGAGCCATTAGTTATTGGTAAGGCAAAGAAGCTACGATCCTTTCTTCACAAAAGGTTACCGGTAGGCTATGATTTTTCAAAATCAGCTTGGATGACTGCCACCATTTTCAAAAAGGGGTTCATGCACAACTTTGTACCACAATGCATTTTCCATTTAAAAATTTGAAAAAATTAAAAATATTTTCGTAGGCGGAACGGTATTTATCAGCTAATGACTCACCAAAAAAGGCTCTATTGCCCCTATATAACGCTCTAAGTTACCCATCGGCGGATGAACTTGTTAAAGAAACGGAATATGGTCGAATTCGGGTAATGTTTATGCCACTCAACGTTACGCCGTTAAAACAACCGATGGACCAAAACGCCATCCGCCTAATAAAGCAATAGCTTGCTGAGTGACATTATGCGTTCAAACTCTAGAGGTTCAGATATCAGTACTATGCTAAAAGAATTCAAACTCTTTGATGCAATTATCCTCCTGGACCTAGTACGGAATACACGACTTTAATGCTTCAAAAATGTTGGAGAAATATTTTGATTACTGACTTAGAAGATTTCGATGAGGAGGATGAAATTCCACTTTCATTACTACGGCAAGATGATGAAGTTTTGGTAATGCAGTGTACCTTAAGTCTTGTTAACCATATTTTCCCGAAGGTTTCGAAAGTTAATTCGCATCTTTTTCGCTCAGCACCGTGCTACCATCACAGACCTAGAAACTTGAAATAAAACTAAAACCAATTTACAAGAACAAGCATAATATGATGCCATTGAACTAAACTCTGAAAGTGACGATGAGATAGGTGACGGTATCAGTATTCTTGGAGCTCCAGTAAGGCATGATGTGACATGTTCACGTTGAGACGGCTTCAAGAAAAGATTTGCAGTTAAAATCTCAACTTGAAGTAAAACAAAGTTTTATCGGTGATTATTTTTTTTCAAAGTAATTTACAAAACTTGTAAATTTAAATGGCAGGACTATCATCCCAATTTATCATTGAATACAAACGTCTAAATAAACATATTTTTTAATGACTTGTTTTAAAAGAAAGTATAAAAAGTGATCGATATAACGAACGCGCTCGATATAGTGATTGACCGAGTGTATCATTCGTTATACTGGTCGTCCACTGTATTTATTTTTTATTAAATCTGTTATAAATAATAGACGGGGAAAAGGAACATAGATGAAAGTTGAAAGTTGAAATTTGCATTTCGCAGCATATAACATCTCTACTTTAGAGCTTTCTCCGTAGTATCATCAGGAGTGGACTCTGCTGTAAAATCTAAAATCGTTCAACCCCACTTTGTTTACGTTTGCTTCACATATGTACATATGTACCTACACCTACATATGTTTATGACATTTCGTCTGTTGCAACTTTTGTGGTAAATCGCGTTCCTTTACTTTTTCGTAATTTTGTCTCTCTCTGAGAGAATTTTACCCCGACTCCGTGAAATTGAATAACTTGCTTTTTGGAGGAAAAGACCTAAAAATTGAAACTTCTGATTGGGCTACCAAGCCGTACAAATCATTAATCGAATTTGAAAACCCATTAGTTAACCAAACAGGTTAAGGCATTTGTCCAAAGGTGATAAAATTAGCCCTAAATAAGTTTAATTTAACCAAGTAAAGGTCACTGTGGAAGGGTGGACTGTCAAAATAACAGAGTCTCGTGTACACACTATAGGTTTTGTTTGACACTCAAATCATCGTTGTTGTTGGTGTTTTTCGACCCTCTCTTCCTTTGTTTGCTTTTCGAATGACGAAATTTGTGTACATACAACCGAGCGAAAATAAAGATGGCCGCTGATCGTCAGTCAGTAGCAAACAATTTTGCACCTCGTCAGTTTTGATCGACAAACCATCAACCAGTTGTACACACTTTCAGTTTTGATGGACTTCAACCAAAACTGTCAGTTTTGATCGATAATGTGTACCACGTTTAAGGAATATGTACTTGCTTTTACAAGCATGTAACTATGCAGAATTTTTATCGACAACAATGTTGGTTTCTCTAGGATTTAGAGAATCTAAATGTTAAAAATGACATTTCACAACAATTGAAACTAGCGGGAGCGTATCGGAATCCCGCTTTTTAAAATCCCGTTTTTTTTAAATTCCGAAAAAAAAGTTTTAAAAAACCGTCTTGAACTAATTACATAAAAAAAAATTGGTTGTTCCATTAATATTTTAATGTATGTAAATATTTAATATACAACTTCTGAGTTATACATATTTTTTATTATATTGCATTTATTGTTTGTTGCAAATAATACGAGTTATTAATAAAAGGTTAGTGCATGTTATTACCTCTGTTTTTATTTAACTTATTTCTATTTTTTTTTTCTAATCTCGCTTTTGCAATCAGAACTATGTATTTGTTTTATTTTAAAAAATGTCTTGCCTTTCGCGCGAAATTTGAATTAACATGCAATTGATTGCAAGGCATCTTTTAAAATAAAACAAATAGTTCTGATTGCAAAAACGAGACTATTATAACGGGATTATAAGAAGCGGAATAATAAGAAGCAGGACTATAAAAAAGCGGCATTATAAAAAGCGGGATTTTAGTGTCGGGATTTTTAAGTACGGGATTATAAAAAGCGGGATATCATAGCCAACCCTAAATAAGCATTTGTAAAATTGCACGCCGAAAGCAACACTTTTAGCTACCCACGCCATGTTTGATATCTGATAGTCTGCTTTTACACTCAAGACTTGTGAGTCTAGACTTTTTTCGAATTTCTTTTTGTTATTTACATCCGTGAGTCTTGCGCTTTTACACATCAGACTTTTTTCCTTGACTCAAATTTGGCATTCCTTTTTTATTTTGCAGTTCTTGTATTGTACAGATGACTAGGTGGGAAGCAACACAGTGATAAAACTAAGAAGAGAAAAGAAAAACGTCAAAAAGAGTCGCCAAAAACGTTACCCTCGACTCACAGGGCAAAATATTTTCCTTCTCATCTTTTCGAACTTTCTTACTCTTTTGCATCCATGTGAGTCCAGACTCACAAGTCTAAAGCTACGAGCAGACGATATGCAAAAGTCGCATATATATGCGATTCTGACTTAATTTTTGCGTCATCATATGCGATTAATGCTCGCATATCGTCTGAACACCTATTTGGGACAGTCCGCATATGCTCGCAAAGCATACACCCAGATCGCAAACCAATTTGCGACTTTTCCGCATATCGTGTGAACACTTTCGCATATCATTTGTGACAATTTGCGAGCATATGCGATCATTTGCAAGCGTCCCAACCATATGCGACCGGACGAAAACCTTACATTGCATATGACCGCATATTTGCGAACAAATCCGAGATCTCAAAAGTTTGAAAATTTAGTTTGGGGTTTGTGTAGGTACATTCTTTTTTTATTTTAATCTTACATTTTGCTATGGTTGGGTTGTGTTGTGAGTTGTGACAGTTAAATTGTGAAGATAATTATTTGGTCTGTTTGGTAACACGTTATTTTTCGTAATACTTTGTAAAATTACATAGAATCACACGAATCTGTGTTTGTTAACTCGAAAAAATCACGGTACATCGCAAGCTGAGAGCAAAATGAGGGCGTAAAAAATAAAGAGCGATGAAATTGTACGCAACATCTTTTTCTTGTGATGAGCTGGACAACTCTGTCAAATCAGGCCATCTGACAGTTTATGAAATCTCATAAATCTTCATTGTTAGTGAAAAACAAAAACAAATCGAAAGGTTTGACCAAAACTGTGTTTGTTTACTTTTGTGCAAGTTTCCTGTCTTTGAGTTATGCTCGCTTGTGCACAAACAAGATACCAAACAGACCTATTATATGTAATTGTGTAAGTAATCAATCCGTAGGCTACCTAGCGGTACGTGTCGCCATGTAATTATAGTCGAAATAGTAGGTCTCTTTGTCTTTGGTAACTTTTTTTTGCACAAGGAATTGAGACCTGTCAAATAGTAACATCGTCTCAAAGATAGAAAACTTGAACAAAAGTTACCAATCGCTTTTGAAACAACACTTGGTAAAAAAAATTGAGAGCCATGAAACTGTCATGATTCTATGAAAGTTTACATAGTAGGTTCGCATACTTTTTGCACTTAATATGGGTTTTCTGTCAAATCTCGAAGAGTGGGGTTAAAATTCTCTCAAAGACAGAAAAATCACGAAAAAATAATCGAACGCGTTAACTGGAATACGGAAATAGTATTGCAAAGACCAAACATTTTCGTCAGTGGACAAGAAGCGCAGCATCAGCAACGGGCCATCTGACGCGGGAATGCTTAATCGCATGTTCCTGTCCGCTGTTTGAATTCGCGGTTTTACCAAACTTAGTAGATGACCAAATTGATCGGACGACATGCGAACGAAACCGTGATATAATTCCGGTTCATCGCCACGCAGTTCTAGCAACAATTTTGCGCAAAAGCCTTCAGTCTCGCGAAGTCGCACCCAATCTTTGGCAAATACACGACGAATCCTTTGCACTTGCACACTCGCTTCTTCGTGGCTTCCATCATCGTCGTCATTTTCCATCATATCTATTGCCAAAATAGCAATAGCAGCCCATTTCCTTTTTGACATTTTTAATATATTCCCACACTTTAAATTGTCACAAATCACCAACACATTACAGAAAATACAAAACGTCAAAAGATTGATAATGCTCGCAAATCTGCATATGATTGCAGATTCTTTTTTCGATCTTAACTTCGCTGAATTTGCCTTAAAGAAATAGCGAATCATGTCACCTTGACAGCTTCAAAAGTCATCCAATCACACCGACACGAGATGGGATTTAAAAAACAGAATGTGGTGGAAAACGAAACAATTTTTAAACCAGATTCTCAAATTATTTCAGAACTGACAGATAAGTCCGGTTTGCTTTTAAGCCATAAATGTTAGATGTACACTTACCTCCTTGAAATGTAACCAAGTGCAAAGCACTTGCCACCAGAATGACACATTTAAATTTGGTTAGTAAATTCTTGACATTTTGGATTTTCAACTTCACCACGTAATTATCACTGCTCTGCTGGTTCGTGTCAGTATTTCGAAAATTTTAATCAGCCAAACGTTCGCTTGTTCTGTTCTGTTATCCAAAAACACTGGAAAAATTGTGTAACAGCATTCCAGCACAAATTGTTGTACATACTCGCGATAAACATATTACACGATATTCATATAACAATTCTCATTATTTATTAAACCAAGTTCTGCTGCTGATGTTTTTTTTTTTTTTGCTGCTGGTTCTAGTGGTCCCGTAATGAAGCATTAATATTGCATAACTCAACCTGAAATCTGTTGAAACTGTTGTTGAGTGGATGAGAAGGATAAAGAGAGGAAGGGTCACAGCAGATGTACGAGTAGGTACATATCTGTGTTTTCCGCAACAAAAAAAAAACCTTATAGCACGGAAGTGGAGGGAATTTAATCAAATTCGTATTTTCTTCTTTTTAAATACCGCTTTACGGTGATGGTATTGCATGACACACATGACGCATGGCGTATGTTCGCTGTTAAGCGTATCGATTGAGGGTGGCATGGCTATCATGGATGGATGAGAAGAGATCGTGTATGTCAAGGCGACGTGAGCAAAATTAAATGAACAGGGAGTGGCTAACCTATTATGTGCTGACCTAGATTTCCGCCACCGAACTATTGGGTTTTCGATTTCTCTTATTAGCACGAGTACGAGTATGTGTGGTTCTACATATCTAAAAGCCATTCCATTGCATCTCTATCGGTATCACAATCGAAGGAATGAGCAGTTCAGCTCCTGGAGGAGTTCTTTTGTGTCGCAATTCCAATGACTTATTCAAAGGAAGCGTAGTTGCCGTTCGTTTATTAAGACTCATTGTTTACCTATTGCGTATCTCAAACGAGTCGATGGATTTATTTGATTTCGATTTCCATGGCTGTTGTTATTGATAACGAAACTGATTTGGTATTCAAGTGCGTAAAATTAATGTCATAAATGCGTCGTATCATTGTAATTTGTACCGCGAACTTCTTAATATGTACGATGTACATACATATGTGTTCGAATTAAGTCAATAAATCATCTCAAGAGATAGTTTAGGTGGCCCAACTCAAACCGGATGGTTCTCCCAGGCTTTCTTTGGAGGATTGTACGGTTGATGTAATGTGATTCCTCAAAATCTGTACCTATCCCTCCATTAGTCTTGCATAGAGTCTCAAAAGCCAAACTTCCACTGATTGTATTGAGGAAATACGAGCCTAAACATTACGGAACGTTTTAGTAGGCCGTCCTAAGGTTCAAGCTCGCCAATGTAGCCAATTGGATATCGGCAATATGTAGGCATTAGATAGATAAGAGGCTTCTTAACCTCCTTTATAGTGGCAATAAACATGTGTGTATCCGCCTTAGATGAAGCGATCGCCATGATCAAAAATTGGCTAGAGCCCGGCGACTCGTTAGGCGTTAAAATACTTATGTAGGTGCAATGCCCGGCAACCGACATAACTTCAAAGCCCACGTCGAGTACTGCAGCGAAAAGGCGTCAAAGATGCAGGCAGCGCTCTCCGGGATGCTTCCAAACATCGGCGTACCTGGATACGCGAGGAGGATTCTGCTTTCAAGAGCGGTAAGCTCAATACTTCTATACCATGCTACGGACTGGGCAGGAGCTCTTACAATGAAGGAGACCGCATACAGGCTCTGTGAAATAAAAGCAATAGGTATGCGGTTTCCGGACAATCTCGGACGAAGCAACCTGTGTTATAGTGGGTATGGTCCCTGTCGACATTTTCGCCAACGAGATGCAAAGGGTCGAACTTAGGCGTACGACAAACCAACAAGAAACCAACGGTAACAGCAGAAAAAAGGGCAACATCTGTACCGCATTGGCAAGCCAGATTGGAGACCACGACGAAAAAAAGGCAGACAAGTTGATTCCCACAATCGAGGTCTGGACAAAAAGAACACACACATAGAGCAACTTCCGCCTTACGCAATTCCTGTCCGTTCACGGCGGCTATCAAAAAAATCTTCACAGATTTGAACATAATGCTTGCCCTTCTGCTCAGAATGTCCAGAGGAAGAGGACGACACGGAACACGCAATGTTCCACTGTAGACGTTTCACAGAAACAAGAATTGACCTATCAACTCCGCAGCTTTTAGTAAACCATATGATATAAGCTCAGCGGGCCACTGGTTGCAGATCTGCTCCAGGCTAGACAAAAAACGCGGCCTGACTGTTTTGTGCCAATAGTGAGAATGGAGCCGGTTTTGGGGATATATCTCTTCAAGTTGAGTATGTGATTTGGTTCGCATCGTTGGAATATTGAAAGGCTTCTCAAAGACAATGATCCACCATCTGGACTACAAAAAATTGCTTCATCATGGAACAAGGCAATGATCAAAAACACAGCTTCAAATTATGCGAAAGTTTTCTAGCGATCAAGGAAGAATAAGATCTTTTGGGAAACATGCCCCTGACCTTAACCCCGTTGAGATTCTTGGAAAGGATTTAAGAGAATATTTTCCACCACTTTGTTTATGTGCAGTTTTGGAGTCTCTTTAGCAGAAAACCACTTCATATTTTTGCATAGGTATATATGTGCATAGTATATCTACTTTATTACGTCACGATACATTACTTTAGTGACAGGAGCTAACAAACTAGTCCATGGAATTTTATTACAATGTCCTAGATGTTGCGTTGTTAGGGAAGTGGTGCGCATATCTATTTACTTTTAAAATAATTTAGGTTTTAAAAAATTAATTTTAAACCTACTCGTACCTACGTCATTGGGTACTCGTTCAACTGAAAAACACTGCGTAAAACCAATATTCCCAATCTATCATAGCATCCAGATGCAAAAATATGCAAACACTCCGCAGAGAAACGTCTTAAAATAAATCTAACAAACCAGCAGCGTCTATCTATTGTGCCAAAGTATCTTCTACTTCATACTCGGTGTACCGTGTACATATGTATGTATGTATCTATTTTAAACAACGCAAAACACAAAACCACCAAAGTCGCAACGCAACGAGCAACACAACAACCATCTTCTCATCTACGCGTCGCATCATGTTCATGGTACTCCCTTCGCCTGTGCCCCTTGCTTTCATAGTCGGCGAATGACGTAATTCGTAAACATTTCATTGCGCGGGAAAACGAGATTGTAAACACAAACAAGAAGATCGTCTTGTTTGATTTATTTCTTTTGTCGCGCGGTTTAACTGAATGAATTATTGTACGTACGACGGCACATACTGTTGCATGGAAACCCCGAAAGTAAAGGAAAATCGCAGACCATAGGGAAAATGAATTTGAATGCGTGAAACCCTATAGCGGGGCTTGATGTCCCATTGTTCCGATTCCGATAGAATATTCCCTTTTCGTACACTAAAAATGCTGGGGGAATCATCTTCATCCCCCTTCCCGTTTGTAAAGCAACCCTCAATTCTTGTTCCTCTATGTGCGATGGAATTTCTCCTCAAATCTTACCAAGCAATATTTACTCGATACTCAGCAGATAAAATGTAATGCACACTACAGTCCTCATTTCAATTGCTTGAGAATTAGATTGCTCCCTCGTTGAAGGGTGCTGTATACTTCAGAGGTTCAAATTAGGTTTGCTTATTTAAGGGTTTGTATCATGTGCATGTGTTGATGAGTACATATTCCTGCTCTTGTACGACGGAAACAGAAGTAGAATATTGCTTACAGTAGCGGACAGCAAATGTGTACTTTTCGTTGTTAGACCGTAAAGCTAATTTAACCCTGTGCAGTGGTCGTGCCTCATAAGGCCTTTGCCACACGAGCGTCTTTTTCCGCGCTCCCATTTGGTGAAGAAAAATTTACACACGACGCCTTTTTGGTCGCGAGCGCTCGTGTGTACAGTTCTATTGGTTTTCTATACACCGCGGAAAAAGACGCTCGTGTGGCAAAGGCCTAAAAGTACGTTAGTGGTCGCGCTGATTGCATACATATGTAATCCATTTTCAAATAAAGAATAAAACCAGGATTAATTGTTCACGTTTATTTTGTTTCAATATGGTATATTGGTATTGAAAAAGCGCTGGAAGGAAACCCTGTTGAACGCATCATAATAAAACATAATCAGCCTTCCTAGCAGAAGGCACATCATTGCTGAACTTGGGGGAACCCGTCAAAAGGTGATCGTATCCAGAGGCACAACGGAGGGAGGTGTTATATCCCCCTTCTTTGGATCATGGTTATGAATGAGCTATACTGGTGAAACTTAGACACAGTAGAATAAAAGCTGCTGCATGTGCGGGTGATTTAGTGGTGCTTGCTATAAGCAAATTCCTAAATACTGTCAGGGAATTAGTATAGAGAGCCTTGGACACGCTAAACGTTTGGACGAAACAATGTGCACTTGGGGTTTAACCCTCAGAAAACCGAACTAATGCTGTTCACTAACATATGAGCGATAGCAGCCAGTACTAAGGGTACTACCCTTAAGTTGTCCGAGAGTGCAAAATACTGAGGCCTCGACAACTGGTGATCCAGACCACGAATAAAACTGTGGATGTACTTTGCGATAGTTTGATCCGTACTTATACATATACTGAGGATTGGTCTGGTGGCATGCTGCCTTAAGGTTATGACCAAAGTACAGATAATAGCTTGCACTGGAACAAGCAGCGCGATGAGAACAACGCCAACAGCGGGATTGGAAACAAATTTTTAACCTCCTAACTTTAGATCTCTACATGCAAAGGCGCTCTCAGAATAAGACGGAAACCGAATGCATACGAACACACTTAGATACTTAACAACTATCTTAGTGGTAATGTCAACACAGGCACATACATGGATTTCAAAAGACCCTTCCCATCAGCAGAGAACAATGGGAGAAAAACGAAGTATCAAACGAATCCAAGTCCGTCCGATGGGTCCAAAATGGAAACAGGTATAGGAACGGGTTGCTTCTCGAAAGAACAAAGAATAAACACATCCATACGACTCCTAGACATGCAGCGTTTTCTAAGCTGAGGCCTGAGGTTCTAGCAGTGGCAAAGGCCGCTCAATTGGTGCCAATGATGATAATATTCCGAGAGGATATCACAATCTACATTGACAGCCAGGCGGCCATAAAAGCAATAGCTGCTACGCAAATAACATCTAAGCGCAAAAGTGCTGCCGCGAAGAACTGAAGGTTCTTGGCACACAGCACAACGCAAAACTCTGCTGGGTCCCTGATGACAGCGGGATACCTGGTAATGAAGCGGCGGATGAATTCGTTAGAAAAGTCTTAGCCCTACACAGAGAGCAAGCTGATTGAACGGTTAAACCTCCACTCTGTAACCTCAAGGCCAAAATTGAAATAAAATCATTAATTGAAGCTAAGGTGGAAATCACTAACCACCTATAAGATATAAAGAAAGCTGTGGCCAGAATATGATAAAGCAAAAACCAGAAAACTCTTACAAAAAGATAGGCAATCATTGTCAATGCTGATAGTGGTACTAACTGTCCACAACATACTAAGATAGCAAAAAATTACACCTTAATGATGATATATGTATAGTGGATGCGGTTATGAAGAAGCTCATGAGGACATGACCCATTCCCTCTGTCAAACTTATCTTTCTGACAGCGCCAAAAATTTAAAGTCTAGTTGAGTATGCATGGGAAAATGACATCGAAAATTATAGGTCTGTTCCCGTACTTTCTGCACTAAAGTTTATGGGTTCTTAAATTTCAAGGAGTGGGTGTAAACATCTGTCAGGGAGAGGAAAAATTGTGCAAAAGTGCGGGAACGAATTGAACAACAAAAAAAGGAAAATGTATGACATTTGACAGCTTTGACAGTTGGCCTAATGCTGTCCAAAGCCGCCCAAATAAGTTCTTTGGGCTAAGTTCGGCAGCATGGGGAAATTTCTTACTCTCCTGTTAGCGCTCTCTTACGTCATAAACTACGAAAAATCTTCGTACGGGAACAGGATTTGGCTGATTTTTGTAATCTTGTGCTTTTTTCGGCTGTTTTGGACAGGAACGAGAACAGACCTTATATATCAAACTGTTTGTATAATTATTATTGAATGCGCTAAGTAGCAAGCGATTTGGCACCATTCGTTTTTGAGCGTTGAATGCATCACTACTACTGACGTTGTATTTCGTTTACTTTAATTTTTCTTTTCTACGTTTAATAAAAAGTTGATTGTTATAAATAAAATAAAACTTATCTTTTTCATCAATAATACATAATGTTCCTTTATGTTCAATCAATAATGGTATCACTTAAAAAGATGACTGCATTCTGAATAACTTATTTGAAATGGACTATGTATAGGTACATACTGTACGTTGTACATAGCTAAATTTATTAGTTCCTAACCTTGTACAACAAATGGCATGACATATCCACATATACATACACATATCGATATATGTATGTACATACATGTATCAAACAAATGTAAAAACAGCATAATTCGGAAAGGGCCGAGAACGAGAAATAATTACTCTTTATTCACAAGTTTGTGGTTCCCTAGTTCCTTGTTTTTTTTTTTTTTTATCCTTCAGTTCGATGATCTCTCTACAGTGGCCTTTATTATGTATGTACATATGTATGTACGTACATAGGTACATATCTACCTTTCACATCAGATCGTTATCACGGCAACCACAGTAATTAGTAATTAGTCAACCACTCTCTTTTGAACAGTTACTGTTCAATTAATTTTGAAACAAGAATTACAGGAACACGTGTGGACTTGGTTACCGAAAAATATTGATATTGCCGCGGCGATAAGGACTTGTGCCCTTTTTTTTACAAATAAGTATCCTGGCGTGTAGGGAATCTAGATACCTACTGCAATTCTCAAAGACATGATGTGATGATTAGATTGAGTCGACGAATATACAAATAGATCCAACAATTTTATAAAGTGTTCAAGCTCAGTCAGCCCCTACTGTCTACTCTTTCAGAAAATTCATTGAATTCACATTAATCTCCACAGTTGCGGTGAAGGAAATCAAATTAAAAAAAAAAACCAAAAGAGAAAGGACGCAATCAAAATAAGTGCAGATTAAAGTTTAAACAATTAAGCAAATGTCCTATCAAAACAGTAGCGTCCGATGGAAGGTTAAATCCATTCTACTTCAATTTAGGCAATTTTTACTGTCAGTGGACACGATTGCCTTTTTAACACTTCATAACCTGACACATCACTGTTAAGTGATTTCTAAATCTGATAGTGCTTAAGTGAGCTGAACGAACATTAAACGAAACTGAACGAAAATTTGGCAAGTTTCTATAATACGCACACAAATTGGTACAAGCACTTTCGGTTAAGCGGCTTTATAGTGTTTCTAACTTCTGAAAGTGACAGCAGCACCAAAACATACCAAGCGAGGAATTTAGATTAGGTAAGATTTTTTGGAAAGACCAGAAAATGTTTTTAGACTCTTTTCTGACTGGAACATTTTAGAAGTGGTTCAGTTCCTTTCGGGAGGAGTTTGGTAGGTACCTATCGGTTACCTTCACTTTCCATGCAGTAATGTGATGCTTTTGTTTATAACTATTTATTAATGCTGCTTTTTACTGAGCTAATAAACGCACCCCAGAATGACCCCGAAAGAACAGCATAATGAATCAATTTTTTGTACTAAATTTGATTCATTTTGCCTTAAGAATTACGTGAAACTGAAAACTTTTATTTCAAGTAAGACAATAAAATACATACCCAAGTAAGAAATTATGTAATATACTTGCATACAAATTACTCCTTCTTAGCTACGGATTAAAATCGGAACCCTAGTAGGAAAGGACGCAAAAAAAACGAAAGCAAATACAAAATAAAACAACATAAAAAGGAACACAGTGACTACCTACCTAACTGCATTTTCCCATGAATCCAGTTGAACGGAACACAGAAGGGGCAGTAATAACAGAAGTGAGGAGGGAACCCGAACACAAAACTGAATACGAATAGTCTCACATGCAACCTCATGCTACAGTAACAGCAACAGTTCGAGGAGTTACAGTTGCAGTGATGCAGCAGGTCATCGACCTTCTGTTTTTTTGTTACAAAACCATGCATCGGGTTTCAATATCCAATCCCAAATGACATTTCGTAACGGGGGATAGAAAAAAAACCAACTCAACCACTGAGACATTCATCCATCGATGCACGGTGCACACAGCCTGCACCAGGAACTTTATGCACCATCACTCAGTGGGACTTTCCTTACAGCTTGCGGCACGTGTCCGCAGACAGACGGGTTCGGTGTGTTCTCTTTTTGTTTATTACATTAAAATGGCGCGTTCAATTACTTGTTGCGACGGGGGAATATTACAATCTGAGGGATGTCATCTCAAGGGCAATGTATCCTTGCACTTCAACCTCCCGATCGTTTGTATTTCATTGCAACTGCTGGCCAGTGATACCACCACGACACCACTGGCTGTGGTAGGTAGTTGACTTGACAGAAAGGGCAACGCACGGTGTTACGTTACATTGTGCAATGAATTGCACATTCAATCAGGCGGTTTTTTTTGTTTTACATATCTTACAGTTCTTCCCTGGGAGAAGACCACGACGAACGGGAGTGATGCAATTTTGACGGTAAGTAATCGTGTTTGTAAGTAGATCACAATGCAGCACAACAGTACTGATTTGAGAAAAAAAAAAAAGTTTTTTCTCCAGACGCAAGCATTAATAAAACAAAAACAAAAAGACAGAGACAGAATAAATTAATGCGTCGTCGTGTAAACCAGTTACGAGTAAAGTTTTGGTTTTGTTTTTTTTATCTCCTTCGTTATTGCCCTAATCCGCTGCCGCCCGTTACATGTGCGTTCTGTAATTCTGTTCAGTCGTGTGGAATACGATATTTCGTTGTAGCATTATTTGGCTGAACGACGACGTAGTTTTTTTCTAATTATGAAGAGCAAAGTGCATGCAACAAGCAAGCAAAAGGCCACTTAAATTTTATACACGCACTTACGATGCGATACGTTTAGACTGGAACTGGAGAAGGGATCATTACGACGATGACGTAATTAAATTTGACGCTATTGTATATATTGCTCTGCTCTGTGACGACGGCGATATTTTGTAATTTTTAAAATGAAATCAAGAAAATCCTCTAGGGTCGTAAATTTTATTTGGAGTAACACAAAGACAGCACTCGCATGTTTAACGAGTGCGTTTTGAGCGACGTATTTTGAAACAGTTAAGCACTATTCACTCTTTAAGTGTAAAACGATATATACAAGTGGACTGATTTCCTTTCAAGCCGAAATAAATATTTAAAAAAAACTATCGTTTTTTTAAGTACCTACAGCGAGTGTCATTAATATTCGGTATTAATGAGAATTTTTCATATTAAATTGTAAAATATCGTTGATTGTTTTTTTCTTCTGTAGATATTGCTCTCAAAGTAAAGCATAACAAATAATGTTCCTTATCGTTGGCCATGTCAATAAATATGTACGCGTCTAACACGGTTGCCAACATGAAGAAGGTTTTGAGACTTACCTATACAAGATCAAAAAAAAAGACGGACAAACTTTATTCGGGACAAAGATTTAACTTTGCAACTTTAGTCATTTTGTACATTTATAGTATTTTTTGAACAAAAACTTTATTTATTTATTGGAATTGCAATTAATTTGTAGCTTTTCTTTATATCGAAAAAAATTGTTGATATAAAATGAAATTAAATAATTACATATTTATTTAAAGTATTGTCCATCTCGCTAGCCACTGGTTTCATTCGGCCTGAGTAGCTCATAATACAGAGCATGAGTTTGAATCCATGGATATTTGGCTTCGCCGTTGAAGTTAATGGCTGCCTGGGCTTAACCCATGACTTTCTGCACTTGGGATTGTAGTTATGGATCCACTTTTTATTGGCAGTGACAATTCAACGCAATTCGACGAAGCAGATCAAGTTTTCGTTTCTTTATTTCAAGCATGACAAATAGTTTCAAGAGTGCGTTCGCTTTTAAAAGGATCAAGAGTACGATCACATGGCTCCATTTCTTATAAATTGAGCTTGAGACTGAGACATCACCGGGAAGGAAAAATGACAAAGAAATGTTGAAAAAAACAAAGTCTTTGTTCCAAACGTCCCATGTTGGCAACGTTGGCGTCTAAACGCAGAAGGTACACATGTAAGAGCTCCATTGATAATCGTTTTTTTTCCTTTACTCACGTAAGTTTGAAATACGAGGGCGGTCCGATAAGTTCTTAGCCTACAAAAGAAAAACAAAAATTTTGGAAAAGTGGCGATTTATTTCTCAACATAGTCTCCTTTTAGCTCGATAACCCATTCAAAAAAATAGGTTTTCACGATGTCTGCAAAGTAGGCCTCCGTGGCGGCGATGACCTCCTCATTCGACTTAAATTTCCGACCGGCGCCAGCGAGTGATTTTTTCAAGTTTGGAAACAAAAAAAAAGTCGCACGGGGCCAAGTCTGGAAAATACGGTGGATGGGGCAGCAGTTCGTAGTGTAATTCGACCACTTTGGCTGAATCACTCACCGATATTGCTCTTTTTCCATTTTTCTAAAATTCGCGAACAAGCTAGCTTCCACACGTGGTCAAAACAACAACAACGATTTTGACAGTAGCCGTCTAAGAGAATGTTCTAGACGATAGTAAATCTCTCTTGCAACTTGCAATACTGGCACCATCGGGCCGTGAGCCTAAGTACTTATCGGACTGCCCTCGTACACTGCGGTTCACTAGAATAGAAGCAGGCAATTTCGGGAAATGAAAATGATTTATCTTCCGATATATGGCAGTTCGAGAATAAAAAAGGATGGTGAAGGAAAGAGTGGTTTATGTTGCACGCAACGGTGAATTCCAAAATTTTAAGAAAACAGACTAACTGTACTTTTGAGACATGTTAGTTGAATCAGTCAGATTCGCATGCAATTGAATTGGTTCGTAAGATTAGAAGCAGTCAAATTACTACCTACCGTAGTTTCTGAAAGGATTTTTTATTTTTTTTTTTTTGTATAAAAATTTAATTTTATCAATAAGAAAAGGTTTGTTTTTATTTGACATTGTCAGAGAGGGCGAAAATAGACGATTACCATTCGAAAGGCTTGTCCAAGCGTGCTTTCATTGGCAAGATCAATCGGATTGATCATGCTGTTGGTAATTATTTAAACGATCCAAAAATTTACCGACAAAATTACAAAGGAAATGTTTCCACAGCCCATACAGCTGCGAAAAAGCGCAAAACTGTCCGATTAGCCTCCAATTTAGAGGTTTCGACAGCTTAGATCGGAGATGCAAGTGTTGTTACCGCAAGTAAATCTACTGTTCGTCGTGTGATTTTTAGCGCCAAATACCTCAAGAGACTTAAACTGAAAAAAAAACCACCACTTAATGATTCGCGAAAACTCCAAAGCTTACAATTCGCGAATGACCTGAAATGTGCAATACGAAGCAGTTTCGACTACCTGGAAAAAAACGAAACAAAATTTAATTTAGATGGACCATATGGCTATAACTATTATTTCCACAACCTAACAAAAGAGAAGCTCTTTTTAAACCGCCATCATAGCAGAGAAGGGGCGTAATGGTCTGAGGTATAGTATCTTATTATGGCATCATCGACTTGGTAGTTGAAAGCTCTAAAATGATAAGAAATAGCTACACAGTGGTGATGGAATCTACTTTTCTGAAGATCCATGACCTCTTCGGACCACTTGCATGGATATTTCAACACGACAACGCTCCTATGCACATACATAGCTCGCATGCTTAAATCGATTGTTGCCAGTAAAAAGGTTGAAATTCTTCCATTGCCACAATATTCGCCAAACCTTAACATTATAGAAAATGTCTGGGGCTGGCTTCCGCGAAAAGTATACGAAGATGGAAAGCAGTACGATGATAAAGAAGCGCTTATCGAAGCCGTCAAACCGCCGCCTGGAACGAGATTTTACTCCACTATTAGGCCTCATTGTATGTATAACTCCCTCAAAGGTCGAATTGTTGAGGTTATTTTGAAGAAAGGTGATTCCATTAATATAAAAATCACATGTCACTGTGTACGTAGACGGTAATCTCGATGAAATTTGGTGAATTTGTACGGTTGGTTCCAGCTTGAAAGATAGGATAGTTCTGTGCGCGATAGGTGGCGCTGGAGTCAAGTTATTAACAAATTCTATATTTATTGACCAAAATGACTCATATTCACATAATCTGTTGGTTAAGTGCCAAATTCATCGGAAATTCCAACAAGTCCGTGATGATTGTTTGAGTAGAACAGTTATTTTCGAGTGGCATAAACGTTTTTTGTGCCGCAGAGAGACGCTGGAGGATGGCAAGCACACGGGAAGGCCAATTTTAGTTTGGACGCCTGAAATTATTAAAAAAGTACGTGATTTTATTGCAGAAGACCGCAATACTTCACTGAGAATGACACATACTAGCTATTAGCACGTGTCTAAGAATTATAGTGTTACCTATAATACATACATACATTGTCATTTATAAAACAGGAAACAGGAAAAATATAAATTTCATCTCCCAAAGTCATGTGATTCTAATCTAGTGAACGACAGTGTATGTGCCGTGTAACATTTATATGTTCTCTCATTGATTTTATTAAACTATTGGTGTTTTTTTCTATTAGCAGTACAGTTAAGGATTTTGTAAAAAAAACACACCTTATAAAAGGGTGAAACGTATTGAAAAATTGCTGAAAGTGTGAACATGAAGCCAAATGCTGTCGGTGATATTGTTCGGAGATATAAAATTGAGGGCAGAATCGAATCAAAGAAGTAATTGGATCAACCAAAAAGGTTAACCACCCAAGAAGAACGCTTGATTGTTAGGATGATCAAAGTTAATCGTCGCTTGAGTGCACCAAAAATTGTGAAGGGATTCTGGGCTGAATATGGGAAGCAACTATTAGCATCTCCTATATACGACGCACCATTAAAACCAATGGCTATACATAATTCATTCGCGTAAATAGACAATAGACAAATTCGAATCAAATTTGTTAAGGAGCGTCAAAATAAGCACACTTATTGGTGGGATGACGCGACGTCGTCTTTGTAGCAAACATAATCTTTTTGGGTCAGATGGCAGAGTTATGGTGCGGCAGAAGGCAAATCAAGAGTTCAAAAGTGGAAATATAAAACCAACGGTTAAGCAAGGCCGGTCGCAATGTAATGGTATGGGGCTGTGTTTATGGACGGAATTATGAACAAGGAGTCCATCTGAACATATTGTAGGAAAATTTGAAAATTTAATTATTTTTCGTGAGTTTTTTGTGTACAGTAGGAGCACTGCACTAACACAGCGCAATACAAAATACATACGTATTCAGTAGAAACTGTCAAACACAATTCTATTTCAAACCTTTCATAACGCGATGGTTTCTCCAGCAGTATGGCATGTGGCACCATTCCACATTTGGTTGAAACCAAAACTAATTTCTGGAAATGAAATATTGTTGATCAATGCTCTGTACCTGACACCATTGATGGTGACACTTCGGTTTTCTTAATTTTTGAAGGAGTATGGCCCCAATGATGCCGCCAACTGATAAAACACAGTGCATTTTTCAGGGTGCGTCCGTAGCTGATGAATCACCTTTAGATTTTCCCCACTGAAAATGCTTTGTAACAGAAAGCCAGTGAGACAGTAGTGAGCCACAGCACTGAAGAAAATTTCACGATTTCATTTTTTTTTACTTAATTCGTAAACGTTGCCGGGTCATAAGTCTTTCCATGATGATTTGCCAAACGATACTGAATAAAAATATGGTATCAGCTGTCAGATTACCGATCAGCTGTCTGAAAGGTGCCATATTGAAATAAAAATCTCTTAAAAATACACTTAATACCATGTTCCCACCGAACTGAAACCTCGTGGTTTTGATGAACTTTTACCGAAATCTTAGTAAACCGATTCCACCCAGTTGAAGAAATTTCAAATGTCATTAGCTGTCAATTTTGAAGTGGGTGGCGAAACAATTGTTTGTTGACTATGACTGCTCCTCCGTTAGGCGTTCACAATTTTCTTCATTTTGTATTTTTTGTTTTCCATTGTATGAAATTATTAACAAATTATAATAAATAAAATATTATCTTGAAAACTTACCTTTGTCCTGTCCAATTGACGCAATTATTTTGGTACTAAATATTTTGCCATCTAAAAATGAACACCAAAATAAACCAAAGTTCGCGCTGTAGACTTGTTCGGTTCGAAAACCTCTCACGGACGGATGAACTCAAAAAGATTTCAACTTGGTTTAGAAACCTCGAAAATGGATGGCGAAACCTCGGGGCTTCGTTCGGTGGGAACGAATTATCTGCGATGCATGTCGTTACAGCTTATCATATTGCGAAGTTGGTGGTATTATTTATTTTTCTTTTTTCATTTTGATTTTATTTATTCCATTATTTAAAAATTGTTACATAGAATTGTGTATCTGCAAAGCCTTAAGGGCTTGTCTGCAGAAGACTGTTTACACGTATTTATTACATTTAGTGTTGAGAATCTTTAAGTCTGTGAAAAAATTAACAATATTAAGAACAGTGAAATAGCAAATAAGAACAATTAGGAATTTTACATAACTTACAAGTTGACCATTTAACAAATATATATTTAACAAATATTTAGATTGATACATATGTACATTCATGTGAACAGTTATAAATTGAGGTACATTTTTTTCACTTCTTTTAATAATTCAGCCTTTGATAGGTTGCGAAACTCTCTTGGGAGCTCGTTCAGGACCGTGGGGACTGCGACATCGTACTTCCTGCGTCCATATTCGTTCCAGAACCTCGGTATTTCGTAGAAGTGCTGTTGTCTTCTTCTGGTGTTGACTTCCTGTTGGGTTGGTACTCTATATGCGTTGTCATCATAAAACATGGACAAGATTTCTACATTATAGAGTTGAGAAATGCTGTACATATTCATCCCGAATCTGCTACGTTGCGTGTCATTGTGTTGTCCCATATGAGCTCGCTGTACAATTTTTTGCAGACACATATCGACACTTTTCCCCATGCAAGTATGCCGTATCTCAGATATGGTTCCACTAATCCAAAATAGCACTGTCTAAGCACAGGAGGTGTGCAGAGATTCGTTAGGTGAAAAAGTGCAAACGCCGATTTTGCCAACTTTTTTATGACATCTTCTATATGATAGTTCCTCTTAAAGTTGTAGTCAACTATCACTCCAAGATATTTGTATGTTGACACGTTGTCAATGTACATGGAGCAGTTGTCCTCGTCGATTATTATGATATAAATCTACGCTTAAGGTCTTGCTCAATTATTTAACCAATTCAAAAATAGTCCTGCAATGTTAAACCTCATTGAAACTCGTCGGATATACGAGTCCAGTGAAATGCAATCGAATATAGGAGCAACTCTTCTGAATGCAGGCAGGCAATTAATGGTCCCCGCGGCACTGTTTTTAAAAATAATCAACAGCATGTTCGTTATCCCTCAGCAGAAAACACTGTAGAGAAGTTACTGACGTTCTAACGGGCCACACCTCCTTCACCAAACACATTAGAGCGGTGGGGGCTTCGAGTGAAAAAGCTTCAAGTTTAGAATGGCTACAAATAGATATCAGCGCTCTGAACCTTAACAGAATTTGATTAGCAGGGTATATTAATGGCGTTAACTGAAAATCACACATAAATGGCTAAAGTTTAGGGAAGAGGCCAACAAGTCCATCGAGTTGAGCCCATCTACAAAAAGTACAGTCACACATCAACACGTCGTCCCTTTTTCAAATCATTTTTGTGAAATTGTGACATTTTCTGGAGACGTGTTTCAATCAAACCCTCAAACTGAATATGTACATACACACATATGTATGTACATATGTTTGCCCTTTTCTTTCTCAACAAAGGTGAAATTGATTCCTTTGGAAGAAAAGAAGAGATATTACGCAATCTATCAACAATGACAGTTAGTATGTGGGTACAACTGTCAAATACAAAACATCACCTCAGTAACCTACTGCAAACAAACAAAGCTAACCTACATATACATAACTAACATGTACATACCTATTATCAATCTAAAATTATGTAAGATTCTCAGACCACCACCTTCTGTCACATTGTACTGTTATCATGGGCCGACTCCTGTCAAATTGTCCTGTCATTTTCTTATTTTCATTTTGGTATCTGTCAATCTATTAAGATTCAAAATCTATCGACTGATTAATTGCATCATTGTTTGAAATAATTGAAAGCCAATTAATTGGACCAATAAATTGTAGCTTTGATAAGCAAATCTAGGCTACGATAAAAATTGGTGAGATCTGCAAACACGTGATGAGAGCGAAATTTCGTTGTTGTTGTTTTTTTTTCTATTCATTCTATAAATACCTTTAGTATGCACCCCGATATCATTCCAGTACCAGTACAGTATAATGTGGATTATCTGCTTTTCCATCGAACCCTTACCCATTCACATGGCTGGAGAGAAGCATAAATAGATACTCGTACTCGTACAATGAAAAGGAACAGCAGTCTAGGTACTCGTAGAACGGAGTAAAATGCAGCAAGGCGCAAGCGCATTTAAAACGAATGTATTGGTATGGGAATTTAGTAAAATCACATGACATCGGCCAAATATCCAAGTAAGAAAATTCCATCCCCTAACTACGGAAACAAAGGAAAAAACCTTCATCATCCCTTAAACAATTTTCCTCACGAGGGGTTCGTAACCAAAAGCAAAACGAGATTCGGGAAAAGAAACCAAAAAAGAAGAGAAGGAAAATTATGCGCACCATGCACCCTGAATAACCCTGAATCATGTATTTCCTTTCCTCCTCCCTTTCTGACGAGGAAAAACAGATTTTCCCAATACAACTCGGAGAAGAACGATAGAAGAGCTGCAGTGCAAAATGCAACACCACATCGCACAACTATTTCTATCGGCTGCATGCCATAGCAGCATACAGTTTGAGATCGACAATCGTTCTTGTTGGGTGCGCCACATTTCGATGCTGGTGCTGCTGGTGTTGCTATCGCCTGCCTCTACTGTGTTTCGATTTTTTTTTTAATTTGTTCTTCTTCTTCTTTTTTTTTATTGAAGAATTTTTTTTTGAACACATTTTGTTAAAATAAAGTCGCGTCCGAAAGCTCATTTTGTCGCAGTACGACTTCGACGTGGTACTTGCGATGGTGCCCTCCTGGCTTGGTTATAGCTGGGAATTGGAAGTTTATGCTCCGCTCGCATCGGTGTCGCTTGTCATTCGTGTTGAGTAAGCGGATAGACGAGGTACTAGTAGTGCCTTGCAGTGATTTAAAATAAAATCGGGTCCGGGATCTGTGTGTTATGACCCTAAATGTGTTACAGTAGTGTTGAACGATTGCTAAACACTAAATAAATATATAATTAAATGTGTACAATACAAATAAAATAAAAGTGGACAAATAAATCAAAAGTGGATTTCGAGAATGAACAAACAAAAAAAAAACCAAACAATTTTAAATAAACAAAAAAACAAAGTGAACGATTTAAATTTTAAATGTTGACATTAAAAGTAAGTGATTTAAAAAATATAAAAACATAGTGATAACTTCTGCTTCTCGCATGGATTTATGGTTTAAAAAAAATAATGTCCATGAAATAATCGATTAACAATAAATTTATTATTTCAATTTGAAAAAAAAAAAAACCCGAGAGGGATTTTACAACGCAATTATCGTTGTTTGGGGATTTATTTCAAAAAATTATTTGGACTACAAAGTTAAAGAGGACGGATAAAATCAGCTATGCCAGTCTTTTTGCTTTTAAAATGGTAAAGTTTCTGCTGACTGTTTATATAATTAACGTGTTTTAATTATAATACTATTGAAATATATGTATAACACGACCTTCGACTTTATGGCATGAAGCTAGCTAGTATAAATTTGCTGGTAAAGCTTCACAATAATGGATCCATAGGCCGCCAGGGTCTCAAATCACAAGAGACTAGATTTGTGACATTGGTTGATTGTTTAATAATTATTGGAAATGTTGTACATTTTCTAGAAGACTAACATTTTAACATTTTTTCTTACAAGGGTGTGTCTTCCTTTTTCCCTACCTTTTTTGATAAAACAATAACTCTTAAATCAAGATCTCACAAGCTGTAGCGCTTTAGTCTTTTCACTAGAATTCTCCCTTTCTCTCTTCTGAGCCACCTATCTACCTATCTCCCTCTTTAGCCTTGTGAAGATGCGTCATACTCGCTATACCCTCTGTTGCCTTACTGTAGCGTCATAAAAAAAGAACCAAAACTGGTAGTTAAAATATTTAAGACGCAAGTTATGAATCTTAAACCAAACCATTACAACACAAGCTGCTTTATACTGTCACAGTATAACAAAAAAAAAAAACTTATTTCGACAGAGCTTTATCAGGTAATATAGTGAAACGAATTTGCCAAGAATGTTGGCAAAGCGGTTGGAATCAAGTCCTTCTTTATTTTTTCTCATTAGCAAAATTCTTCCAATCATACTACGCTCGCCTAGAAACAAAAATACGAAAATGGCGCCCAACGTCGATCTCCAAAAAAAGTTCAGTTAACTTGTAATTAGTCTTATATGTACATGCAAATGTAGGAATCTAAACTTTATAATACACATATATGGGGCTTTAATCGATGATTCTCCCCAGTTGGAAGTAGTTGATTAACACTCATGCCCTATTACATGGCCTAAATAGTCCGTCTATATTGACATCAAATTCCATCACATGTTGAAGTTGTTATCACCTATTGACTCTAAAGTATACGTAAAAACTGTAGGTACACCTAGTTTCATCCCTAGAAACCCTTCTAACAAAATATATCATCTAATTGATTTTTCAAGTAGGTCCTACCCTACCACCGAAGATTTAAATTAAACTTAAGAAAAATAAAATTACAACTTTCCTTGCTATTATAAAAAATCATTTAAGAAAGAAAGAACAACGTGACTACTCTTACTGTACCGTGTACCCTAACAACGCGCAATTGCACAATTATTTACCTACACACATGTATAGATATGTTTTCTTATTATTTTTTCTTCACACAGCCGCACCTTTGTTTAAGCTAATAACACATACAAATACCCGAACATTTCGAAATAAATACATGTGTACATAGTTTTAGTTGGACATTATTCCGATTCCGATGCATAATTTACTACTAGTACAAGTTACAACAAAAGAATTAATAACTAATAAGTTCCTGTCTTTGTTCTTTTCATTTGTCCGAGTGTATTGTATGGTCATAGCGAAGTTGTGGAATTGAAACGTGAAGAGAAAAGGTGGAAAACCTTGTAAATGGAAAATTACCGCGCCATTTGAAAATCATTTGTATGCCCTAAGAACATAGTCTGTTGGGAGGCAGCGATAAAAAGCTGTAGCAAGTCATTCAGCGATGTTTTCTACAAAAAAAAAATTGGTTTGTACCCATTTTTGTTGCCGTTTCCATTCAGCCATTCGACGCTTTTCTAATCAAATAGTGGACGTACTCATAAGTAACATACATACATACATATATGGTTTACAAATGGGTTACGTAAGTGAGAAAAAATTACAGCAGGCATACGTTTTCAGTCATTGAAGATTGAAGAACATATACACATTTGCTTTGATGGAAATTTTCAAGACAGTCTTCATAAACACTTATTTACTTAGAACTGAAGTTAATTGGATGCGATATGTTTACTTAATGATGTCATTTGCTGTCAAAAGTTCTGACAGCTGCTGTCAACTATGTACATATAGTAATAACATGTTAATTGTTTGATTAGCCTACTTACAAGCAACTTGTATTCGAAAGTTGATAAACAAAAATATAAGTAAAATTATATTTGTTATATTATTGTAAGCTATATTAAGAGCGGTCTGTTCAAAGTATTTGACAGTTTTATTATAATAATCAGTTAGTTGATTTTAACAGCGAAACAAAGTGACAAATTGAATGATTGAACGTTATTGGATACTTCTGTAGTGATTGTCATCGACTGTGAACTAAATTATAAACGTATATGATCAGTGTTAGAAACACATTAATCTAGTACATAATGTGGTGAGTTCTAGCACTCTAGTAAGACTTTGACATTTTCTCTTGGGTGTCACTTTGAGATTGTTGGTTGTGAAGAACTTTCGCCTTTTCGCGAACCAGTCGTGTTCGTAGATAAGTACCTCTGAGCCACAGTACACGTATCTAAGGTAGTATACTTAGAGTGTTCATTTTCGTCCAAGTTCGCGCATCTGTCAAAAATTCAAGAAAATGGCCGCCAACTGTGAGGATATTTGCATTTAATTTTCGTTTTTTTTAATGTTTTCTATACTATTTAATTAACTTTTTTGTCAAAACTTTGAAAAATGTGTTGTGCCGTATACGAATGTTGTGTGAACAATAATAAAAAGAACTGTGATGAGAAAATATGACCGACTGAAATATCCGAACAATAACTATAGAAAACTCAAGGAAAATGAAAAGATAAACGAATAAATCGATTTCATAAAGAAAAACGTATGTTATTTTATTAAGAAATGATAAGAAAAACTACGAAAACAATGAATTTGAATTAAATCCCATAGAAATGCCACACAGTTGTCGGCCATTTTTTGCTTTGAAAATGTTTGACAGATGCGCAATATACTACCTTAGATACGTGTACTGTGCCTCTGAGCAGCTAAGCGGGTTTTCGTAACTACATTTTCCGGATAAGTACCTCACGACATTGGAAAATTCAGCTAATGCATTTATCTGGGTCTTACTGTATGCTATAGAATTGAGGGTGGGCATTACATAGCTTACTATTCCGATCGTGAAAATGTCGCAGAGCAAAGCAGTTCGGTGTGTTGTCTGAGAATCATTAAGAAAAAAAATCATTAAATAAGAAAAAACAAAGAAAATCTGTCTTTTGTACTCCGCCCCTTTAAAATTCCACAAACACTCAATAATTATTAATTTGATGTCCATTAACCACCCAGCAATCGTGAAAAAAGAAATGTCAAGCTATAAATGACAACCCATAGAATTTTATCCATGAGCTGAGCAATATTTGCGGTCTCCATGGGCAATTTTCATAGAATGCTAGGTACATAGCAAACTATGAAATCTTGCTCGTGGAGACACGGGGTTTAGTCGACATTTTTATTGTTAAAAAAAAGAGGCAATGGTACGAAAAAACCATTTAACATCGTTTTGTTTACATTTGAAACGAATTTCTCCAATTGTTTGGAAAAAAAATGAAACAAACCTCAAAAAGTCATCATTATGTCAAATACCTTAATATTTAAGGCTATATTCCTCCAGGCAATACTTTTTTATGGTTCTCCTGTTTGGGTTAAATGTGCAATAACACATACCTATTAGAAGAATTCAAATTATGCAAAATAAACTCTTAAAAATGATGTTTGATTTACCCTGGCATTTTTCCACTGAAGACCTACATTTTTTGGCAAATATTGAAAAAGTGCCGCAAAGAATTTTAAAACTTAATGATCGTTGTATATCTTGTAGTTCTTCTGACAACCACTTGATTTCCAACCTTGTTGCTAAATAAATTGCTTTATTCCTCGTTATTTATTCATTATGGATCATATTTGTTATTAATATATTATTTATTATTAATTTATTGTTTTTTTTTTGTTTATTGTTTAATATATATCTATTATTTATTTTTTCTCATTTATTATTTATTACTACTTATTATTTGTCATTTATTATTTATTATTTAGTATATATTATTTATTTATTTATTAGGTATTTATTATTCATTATTATAAGTTATTATTTGTTATTTATTATTTATTTGTTATTGTTAATTTATTTATCTATTAGATATCTGTTATTTATAAGATATTTAAAATTTGTAATTACATGTATACATACTAACTACCTTTATATTAATAAACTGTAAAAGTTTGAAATCAAGTTGGGCCTCCTTGTCTCTCTTCCCTGGATAACTAGGCTAGCTTCTAGATTTAATGGAAGGTTTTTAAGTAGCTTTTCCTTCTAAAATTTAATAGTATTTGTTATTAATTTCTCAGTAGTAAGGTAGCATATTACCATATTTCTGTAAATTGTGCAATATAGTTTTAAGAACAATGTAATAATTCTCCGCTACAATAAAGATCTATCTATCTATCTAAAAGTAATTTTACGTAAAATTACCAGTCTCCAGTAACTTTTTGTGATCAAAATGGGACATCTGTCAAATAGTAAACAATTTGAAAAGTGGGTGAAAATCCTCTCTTCTTCTTTCTTAGCTATTGAATGTTTTCACGAAAAACTAATTTTCTTTTATTTTAATAACAAATAGTGATTGACATTTCACAAATTGTCAGATGGCTGTTTGATAGATGTCCCTTGCTTACTACATGGAACAGATGTAGCACGATTTCGCAAGAGGGCACATTTTGTTGACACCTGCTGGTAAAATTACTAGTCACCAAACAGACCTATTAGGTCTGTTCCCGTACTTTTTGCACTAAAATTTATAGATTCTCAAATTTCAACGAGTGGGGGTAAAAATCTGTCAGAGAGAGGGAAAAGTCTGCAAAAGTACAGGAACGCATTAACAACAAACAAAAACGAAAAATGTGTATGACGTTTGACAGATTTGACAGTTTCATAAAGCTGCCCAAAGAAATTTCTTGGGCTAAAATCGGCAGCATGGGGAAATTTCTCACTCCCTTGTTAGCGCTCTCTTCTGCCGAAAACTACGAAAAATCTTCGTACGGGAACAGGATTTGACTGATTTTCGTAGTTTTGCGCTGTTTTTGACAGTACGGGAACAGACCTATTAAATTATGTACCCTACATTCATCCATCAAATCTAAAATTTTCAAATCTGCTTACAAGACTTAACAGTAACAGTGCTTGTCAAATTTATTCTATTTTAGTTCGCAAGCTTTAATGTTTTTTAAATTAGAAATTGTAGGTAAGTAGGTATACCTACGTGAAACATGCTATGTGTATATTCCCCTTCCCGATCAAATATGATGAAAGCTTTGAAAAAGCTCTGTCGAAGTCATATTCCACATAGAAACAGAAACAGTGCCTCTCTGTGTACCTATCTTAGATTAAATCGAATCTCTTTAACCGCAATTTACACACTATAGAATATAAATTCTTGGGCTACACATTTCTGGCTGCTACTGTACGGTTCGAGTGTATGTTTGTATGTAGTTCCAAAAACCCAAAAAAAAGCATCTCAAAAATTAATAAAAAGCGGGCCAAACGAGTATGGACATTTTAAGTGTGTGTTGTAAATGGGTTTCATATTGTTTTTTTACTCTTACCTTTCTTTATTATTTTTATTCAAACTTTGTAGGTATGTGTGCATGCATTTAAAGCGTTAAGAACAAATGAACACAAGAACTGGTAAAAAAGGCGCAAAATTTGTTTATTTAATTTTTTTGTTCTTACAATATTCGTTCTAAAGCTAAATGGATGGAGAAACCGAGAATTGCGCAACAAATAAGTATATACACATTTGCTGCTTATGTAGTTGTAGCTTATTTCTCGTTTTTATTTGATTGTGAAGCGAGAAGGGGAACGAAACGAATTTAAAAGAAAAGAATAAAAGAGGATTGGATGATGTCACTTTTTTTCTGACTAACGAGTTTTTTTTGTTTTTTGTTTGGTCGTGTTTTCTATAAATTATTGTGTTGGAATTTTCTGTTTTTTTTTTTGTGTTTGCATTGTCGATATGATGGGGCATACGAATGTTTATGTATTTGTGTGTTCGTTGTTTCTATTAATTAAAAACAAATGAGAACGGCTGGCGAGTGGTGGTGTTACCAGATGAGTGGAACATTAATTAGATATATGTACATACCTACGACTGCGACAGAAAATCAATTTTAAATAAAAGATTTATTGATAGGTACCACGGCTTCATCCGCTGGGTTACCTATTTATTTATAATAATGTTGGTAGGTAGGTAGTATAATGGTGAAATAAAAGACACCACTGATTTAATTTATTATGGTTGCGATTGGATCCTGAAGGAATTTAGGTAGATAATGTAAGTAGGTACATAAATTAAGGTTTAAGTGCCATTGTTTAGGTACCTACATATGTACCTATACCTAGGTTAGAAAACATAGGTATTAATAAATTTTAACAATGCTAATTTTAAACGACATTTTTCTATTTAAAATCCTATATCGCCCAAATACACTGAGCTACAATAATCCGTTAAGAAGGTAGGTATGTACCTATTCCTATAGCCACCTATAGCCCTGATAGGAAATTTCGATCTGACACCGCTTCTCCACGTGCTATTGCAAATAGCAGGATTTCTAAGCAAGCTATAAAAAAGAGAACTGTCAAGTTTGTGTGTGGGCAAATTATAGCTTGATATTTAATTTTTTTTTTTTACATTCAACTGCTTGTACTTCTATAATTCCACAAACATGGAAACTGCCGAAAATTGTTTATTAATTTAATTATCTCTTCTTGTGACATTTTCCAGTCGGCCATAATTATTTATTTTTTATTCAAACGCAACGAACGCAACCAATTTCACTCAAATGTAAAAAATTAGCAAGATATCCTTAGCTTGCTAGATATCCTGCTATGGATAGCTTGCTATCTCAATTATCTTGCTATCTGCCGTCTCCATTAGCTATTTTTATAGCATGCTAATTATCTTGCTATAAATTTGAGCTCGTGGAGACGGCCTGTGAGAACACAGACACCCACGCCCCACCCCACTTCGAAAAGAACTGCATGCAGGCTTAAAAAATCGAATTTGACTGACAAATAGGTATTGGTCAGGCAATTTGTGTCAATCAATGTTAATCCTTCAAGTCGATGGCATAGTTATTGACCAAGGTGATCATCTTTGGCGCAGCTCTATCAATTGGATTTATGCTCCAGAGTCTAGAATATTTACCTACCTACCTACAATTATAAAGTGACAGCAATTATGTAAAGTTTCGTTTCGTCTCCACGATCATATCTGTGCATGAAGCCATGAAATGGAGACATACCTACCTACTTAGGATACCTTGAAGAATTTGTTTTTATAACAGTTCTAAGAAGCTTAAGCAGCACAAGTGAGCACCACCGGTGTAGTGGTTAGTGCGTTGGACTACTACGCAATGCTTGTTCAATCCCAGCAAACGCCTAAAAGTTTTTTCACGGTGCCACATCTTTCGAATGTCTGACAAGCAATCAAAGAGTTTCATTTGTCAATGAGCTTCGTTTCATTCGTGCACACAAATGGTTGCGAGAAGTAGGCCTTAGTTCACCTCGAACTGTAGCGCCACCTAACCATCCCTCAGCACTACCACTTAACGCAAATAATCGCATAGCGACTTTAAGGACACAAATAAATATATTTTTATTAATTTGTAGTTCCTACCTTCCTTGTCGCAACCTGACCTCCATTCGTAGAAGATAGATCGTTAGTTAATGCTGTATAATAAAGACGACTTAGCTCCTAATGAATTCCATCACATTTGGTAAAAGCTTCTTTATTGTTATTGATAACGGTGTTTGTCATACTATACAATTAGGAATTAGGCTTTGTAAAAAATGATTGCGACCTTAAGTACCTACGTTGCGTGTCTTCTATGCCTACTCTTTATGTATGTATATACATACCTACTTGCTTTTATTCTAGCTGATAATAGGGTAATCTATTCGAATAAAGTAAATTTCAGAATCAATATTCTTATCTCCAGTTTCTAAAATCGAAGTTATTTACTTACATACTTAGGTGGCGCTACCTGAACCAAGCAACCTTTTACAGTTAGCCCGGTCTTTAGCTTGCTACCTCTAGCCGCGCGCTCCAAGTTGGTTGAGATCGTTTTCCACTTGTACGCGCCACCTCAGGCGAATCGTCCTCTGCTCCGCTGATCATCAGGGTTGATGTTGTCAAAAATATTTCAGACGTCAAAATAGTCTCCATTATGACAGACGATGAATTTTGACAGCACTTTTGTACTGTTGAGGCAGATAATAAACTTTAAAAGCTTTCAATAAATAAGGTCTGTTGACAAATTCCTGTTCGTTAACCCAAAAGATTCGTGACAATTCGTTAAAGAGAGAGCCAAATAAGAGTGTAAAAAAATCCCCCTCAACTGAGAGCCTTACGAATTTTTATACCAACTTTTTCTTTGAGTGAAGTGGGCCAACGCTGGCAAATCAGTCATTTGGCAGTTTCTGTCAGTGAAATTAGCTGTCATAAAGTCATTGTAAAGTGGAAAACAAAAACAAATCGATAATTTCTACCCAAATTTGGTTCAACGCGTTTGATTACTTTCGTATCAATTTTCCACCACTGAGAGGATTTTCCTCCACTTTTCAAATTATTTATTATCTGACAGCGTTGGCCCACTTGACCCAAAAATGTTACCACACAGACCTTTTTTTAAAAATATTCTTTTTTTATGTAATTTATGTTATATCAGGATTCAGGCTGTCAAAATTATGGACTTTTGTTATTTCGAAAATAATTCATCTATTTGCAAATCTGGCTGAAATTTTGTTACTCACACGTTGTTCTGATTGCATAATGTACTCGTATTGTATGTACCTATGCGTGCATTTTTACGTTTGACGTATCCGTCAAAGAATGCGTTTGTTCCCAGAATGATAGAATTTGCTTTGTCCTTCAAATTTGTGTTTTTATTTACTACATGTCGGTCACAACATTTAGTATAAATGTCAGACAACAATATGACTTCATATGGTATTTTATTACCTACCAAAAAAAAAAACATAAAAGTGTGATGTTAATGTCACGAAATACACGAATTCTGCTGTCAAAATGTCAACTGGTGCGTGGCGTGTCGAAATGCAAAATCTCCTGTCAGTGGCTCATTTATTATACAGATTTATTGTTAAAGCTCTATAAATGCGTCGATAGCTGTTGTTTCATAATGTAATCATTTATAATAAATAAATCCTGCAATAAATATGCGACTGACTCAACCTTTTGTCGCGCAGTGTTTAAGTGATTCATGTTTTTTTTTTTTTTTTCTTTTTTTACTTGGCAACAAAAAATATTTTTCAATTGCAGTTTCTAGTTTTTCACGCTTGTGATATTTTGTGAAAAGCTTTCCATAAATCGATTTTCTTATAATTTGTCGTTTCTCACACAAAATCAAATAAAAATCATTTTTCAAATATTTCAAGATGGTTGCTTTGCTATTCTTCTAATAAAAAAAAATCAAGCTAAACTCACACTCCCATGCATACAAACATCCACACAACACGAACAACGAAAAAAAAACAAATGTTTTCTTTTTTCTGTATTCGAAAAACTAGGTTATTGGCGCAAAAGTAGTAAGAAAAAGGAGAACGCGCCAAGAAACATATGCGCAATGTTAACGGGTTTCCAACTTGCTTCTTCTCCATTAGCTTTTTTTTTCTGTGTTCTTCTTTTTCGTTTGCTCCACTCCACATTTGAACAACACAAACACATGTAGCCAAGCCACTGTGTACTATGTGATCAAAGTTTTTTTCAATCACTCTTTATTTACTCATCTAACGCTGAACAAATGTTAGCGAGCTTTCCAAGTAAATGATGAGAATAGGAAAACCGGAATAAGTAGTTTTCTGAAGGGGAATGTGTGTATATAATAAGTGTTCTTATAGTTTCTCCTCCCGCGGTATATATGTAATCGCTAGTATATAGGTGAGAAGAGAGCTTTTTCACAGTCTTATATGGCTTTTATGTAATTTCCCCATTTTAAGCGTTTTGCATGCGATGTGTTTTTCTGGGGTTCATTCGTTTGAAGTTTGCTGTGGTGTTCGGTCGGGTTTTTGTTGTGGTGCGTTAATTTGCCTTCGTGTGCTTCCTGTGGAGCTTGGATTTTCTTTGAAGTTATCTTTTTATTTTCATACAATTTTTTTTGATTGGAAAATTTTCTATCCAACAATTCAGAATAATTAATTTCGGGAAAATTTTCACAAAACTTCGTTGGAGAGTTTTAACGGATTTTCTAAACGTTACGCAATCGTTTTCAGTCGAACAGAAGTCCATATGGTTTTTCCGTAGGAAATTCGCAGTTTTCCCGGAATTCTCCAACACTTGAGAGCAGAAGTACGTTTTTTTTCTGTAACTTGTGTGTCATGCGACCTAATTTCCCACTTCCGCATGATTTGTGAAGAATTTCTTGCTCGCGGTGATGATTTCATTTTGTGGTCGCCATTTTGCTAGAGTGAGAAGGAGTTATTGAAAAAGGGTGCTTTTTTATTTTATCTTAGTTTTTTTTTTCTATGTACTCATTCTAAGCTTCATAGCGCGCGCTGGTACAATGGAAAATTTTCAAAAAAAAATCTTTATTCGCGTTCTGTGTTCTTTCTGCTGTCATTCGGGTCGCGCCGCGTGTTATGTCAAAACCGTTTTGGTAGTGTACAATTGAGGATTTATTAAAACAAATTGTGACGCGGATTAACGTGTATTTACTGGCGTTTCCCAACGTTCTGCAAAATATGTGGGAGCGAGATAAGGGCTTGCTGTTGATTTATAATACGAGTCAGTCTTTTTCTCTCTCCTATACAAATTGCGGGCGTCCAACAGAAATGACCTCTTTCCATACAACAAACAAGTGCTAAATAAAATCGTCTATAAATAGTGAAAATCTGAAGATCGACGGTGTCACGTTTTTCCTCAGGTTTAATCGAAATACTCCTGTCCACGTTGCGAAAAAAAAATAAGTTCAAATATGGGACAATATACATCCATCTCGCTTTGACCAATTGAAAGTTTCAATCAAATATTACATAAATGGAAATGGCGGAAAACGACGACAGCATACGGAGATAAGAAGAAGACAAACAGCTCGTGCAAGTGGGGAACGGAAAAATACGCGCCTTTTTGTCTGTACTCGATAAAGTTTGTTGAGTAATTTGAAGCTTTTTTCAAATGTCAAGAATTAATGATAATGGAAAAGACAACAGATCCGATTGCATCATTCCCCGTCACTCGATAGTCATTTCTTAATTTTTTTATTTCATATGTCATCTACGTATCCTGCATACATGCGGCCCATCCCATGAAGAACATAAAATTCCGCGTACACGTGTGGGAGAGAATATTAGAAAATAGAAAAGGGGGAAAATAATCGCGCGCTTTTGTTGCTAACCAAAGTAATATAAGTAGTGGTTAAAGGGGAAATCTTGAAATAATCTACACTAGAGAGAGAGAAAGAGCAAGATGGATGATGGAATTCTCGTTAGAAAAAAACTAACAAGCACTATACTTTTTTTCTTCTACCGTGAATCAACTAAAAATCAATACATACATACATACACACATGCTTTCTCAACAGAGGGAAATTGTATTCTTGGAAAATTTTAAAAAGCGAAGGGGAAATTATTTGTTCCATTTTTTTTGTGGGATGGCAAAGAGGTGGAGAAGTGGGTTTATTATGCTCAAGCTGGTAATAGTGTTCATGGATGTTAGAAACTTGTTTTTTGAATAATCGTTGTCTATGCATATTAATTGAAGTCTTCATCTTGGGTTTCTAAAAAAAATATGCACAAGGTGCATTCAAAATGTTTCAACACTTTTTCAATAGTTAATAACTTTTAAAGCAATTTGACTTAAAATAGATGAGCATGAGCAATATTGCCCCCAAAATTTAATAAATTTGCACTTTGCGTAATACTTATGGACTAACATATCTAACACACAAAATAGAAAATGCGATAAAATGAATCTATTCACTTTCGATGCTTTCAATGTTCATTATTCATTTTACATTTGTTACGCTTGTTGATTCAAATGCTTTGGGTTCGTTCGAGTAGGTACCAGCGATAATAGTATTTACAGTGAACTCTCTCATAATCGGACACTGATGGTAGCGAGAAATTTGTCCGGTTATGGGAAAAAATAAATAAATTGACACCCTTTAAAAAATAAACATAATAGGCATATGATATTAATTTTATTTTATAAAGGAATTCATTTTTATGTGATAAACACAAATTACGCAAATCACCGAAAAATGCTAATTTCTGTCTATGCTATGGCAATAGGAGGTACACACGATCCGACATATCTGACAGATTTGGTCAGATGGATGTCTGACAAACCGATGTTAGCGCGAATATTTTCCAACATGTCCGACTTCACTTTGCAAATGGATTTGAAAGATGTTGGACGTACTGAGAGCAGCACTTATGATTGATTAAATTTTAGACGAACAAAGAAAATGGGAGCGAATTAGGTACAGAATGGATAAGAAGGCGACCTTAGTTTTCTGATGTTAATTTGCTAACAGAATTATAATAATTATTGAATTCTCCAGGCGATTGTCGGAATTTTTTACATTTCCAATTTTTTTTCTCCAAAACTCAAAATTACCATACACAGCCATTCTTATATCTCCGACAACAACCACACCCCTTGAAATACATTTCAGAAATTAAATTTGCTCTAGCTCGGACAGGCGTACACAATCACATTATCAGATATGTCCGTCCGACCACCAAAATATCAACAAAAAAAAATTGAAAACCATCCGACATGTCTGTCCGAGGGGATTCTACGGTTTCCGTGGCGCCAAGGTTTGAAAACGCAAGCATAAAATATATCTACAAAATGGCAATTTCAAACCTTGGCACCACGGAAACGGTAGAATTCCCCTGTCCGACCGTCGTTTCTTGCGTTCACATTAGGTCTGTTTGGTGTGTCTTTTATCGCGTAAGTGATTTGTAAAATCCTCTCAATGAGAGAAATATCCTCTCAAAGAGAAAAAAACTTGAACAAAAGACACCAAACGCTTTTGAAACACAACCTGTCGATTTGTTTTTGTTTTCCACTACAATGAAGATTATGACATTTCTCAAACTGTCAGATGGCTTGGTTTGACAGAGTTCAACTTCAACAGTCCACCCCGAGGAAAAGGTCTTGCAGATACTTGCAGATAATTCATCGCAAAGAGAGGGCCAAATGAGAGTAAAAACTTGGGAGCCATGAAACTGTCATGAACTCATGATTCTATGAAAGTTTACATAGTATTGCGAAAACTATCGACACACCAAACAGACCTATTCTCAGATTTGGTCGGACAGATATGTCGGATCGTGTGTACCTCCCTAATCAGGCTTAAAATTACACAAACCTACACTTAACATTCAAGCACATAAAAGCCTATTTCAAAAATTCAACGGGATTCATAAATGCACATAGTTGTTGGGTAACAACGCAAAGGCACACTGCACAGTTTACATTTTTGTTTCATTTCTTTGCAAAGTGTAAAGAAAAGAAAAGAAAATAAAGTAAGTTAAAAGTTTCCCATACGTAGATGTGTTTTGTCCATTTAAGAGAGCGCGACATTATATTGCGGTTATGAAAATTGGTGTCCGTGTCCGATTATGGGAGATTTTTTATATGAAAAATTGTGTATTTATCTCCGTTCTTTGAAATCTGTCCGGTTATAAGAGGTGTCCGGTTATGAAAGGTGTCCGTAAGGAGAGAGTACACTGTATTTAGCTTAAAATGTTTGTTTCTTTTCACTCAATTCTTTATTACATTTTTTTTTCTAACAACGCTACGAAATGCATTAAAATGGTTAAAATTCAAAAGAAAGATTTAAAAAAACAGTTTGTCTTGGCTTAGTAAGAAAGTGTACTTTGTATGACATAATTACTGTACAAGCGTTAAGGTCCAATGACTATGTTTTGAAACCAAAGTGTACAGTTTTCGAGAAAGTTCGAAAAAAAAGCAGACGCTTTCGAGCATTCTGTTAGTATAAAGTGATGGGCTTGGTCAGTGACAGGTGACAGTAAAATTCCAAGATGGCTGCTCTGTTAGGCTTAGAGAATAAGGTTTCTGCAAATTTTCAATTGAAAGCGATTCTTTTCTGCTTTAAGTCGCGGAGTTCTTTAATCTTTTTTAAAGAAATTACTTCGTAGAGCATTTTTGTACTAAGTTGTCGTAAGTTTGTGTGTTATTCAGATGCTAAAGGCTGTTCAGATTGGAGAACAAACCCTATTTAAACTCAAAGAGCACAAAATTCAAAAAAACAATGTTCAAATATTTTAACATAACAATAAGGTACTTGGTGTCAGATGTCAGATGTAATATTTATGTCTGGGATATAAAAAAAAGAAAATAGTGTACCCCCCATATCCAAACTTCCTATCCAACATCCAAAGTTCTCATAAGATTTCCGTCTGCCACCTCATGGAAATCCCATGGAAATCATACGGGAAGTGTTTATTCTTTTGGGAATTCATTTTGGGTAGAATGTTTATTTTGATCGGTTTTATAATTTGATAAAATTTATAAAGTGAAAGCACAATTCGTCATTGCTCCAGGAAATTCTCTTTCTTTTGACACCTCATTTTTTAAGAATGGTTAAATGTGAGAGCCGCAAATATTACCTATACATACTACAGAAATAATATATATGTATGATGTTCAAATAATTTTAAATGGTTTCTATGAAGGCACTTCACATTTTCTTAACGAACGGCCCTGTACCTGAAGAGTGAGATGACGATAGTTTTTGGATGCGAGTAACTAACTAACTGTTTTTAAGTAATATACGCTCCCAACACTACGAAAATCTTCGAAAAATAACGAAAAGCAATGAAAACCCGTTCGCGTACGCAAAAATTTCGTAGTTTTTCGTAGAAGATAGTGCTTTCGAGAGAGTAAGAAATTTCTCGAATTTCAAGAAGTGGCGGTAAATATCTCAGAGTGAGCTAAAAGTGTGAAAAAGTACAGAAACGCATTGAACAACAAAAAATAGAGAATGATTGCTATTTGACAGTTTTGACAGTTTTTATAAAGCCGCGCAATGAAATTTCTCGGGCTAAAATTCACAGCATGGGGAAAATTCTTACTTACTTGTTAGCTCTCTCTTCTGTGAAAGACTAAGAAAAATCTTCGTATATGGGAACAGGATTTGACTGCTTTCGTAGTTTTTTTTTTGCAGTTTTGGACAGGTACGGGAACAGACGACTCATGCCAAGAAGCCGAGCACAACAGATTGCCATAGATACAATATAACAAGTGGAATTTTAGTCTGTAAGATTATTTACAAAAAATGTCCATGTAAATAAATATGAATAATAAAGAATTAAATGTACCTAGTTATAAAAATTCAAACATTTTGAAGATCTTTAATTTTTTCGATACCTACGAGTCCAACCAAAACCTTATAATGCAGCAAACTTCGGACACAATCGATGCTGAAGGACGACATATAAAACGATATCCCTAACATTCAGATGCACCTGCACGTTTTGTTAGAAGTAAGTCCTGTTTTACTAAAATCGCATCTATTGTTTTGGAACATGAGCCTTTTTTTTCAGTTGATAGTTTAGCTTAAAGGGCTTTTACCACTCTACCTAGAAAACCGTAGCCTCCCAAACTCGGTAGAACAGGTCTTTTAAACATACGCAATACATTCGTCTCAAAATGAGAACTAAGTACTCGGTATATTTTCTAGTTGCCGATAACCTCAACTACTTTATCATATTTATCTGCCCTGTTTTCAGGCTTTATATTAGGTGTGTTTTTTTTGCAAACCTATATAGGCTAAACATGTTTCCGCAAATATACAACAAAACCTCAGTCTGGATAATTATCCAGTTTTATTTTTGTATGGAAAGCTTTTTCGAAATCTATATAGATTTGAAAAAAAAAATTGTACCCACCATTCGTCCCAATACAACAAAACTGACAGGATCATTAATCTGTAAAACATCGCTGGATTAAGCCGATTTGATTCAGAATAGGATCAGTCTTCCTTAAGTCAGCTACAGACGAGAAACTAATCGGCCAACTGGTTGAAATACTGGTTGTAATCATTTCCCTACAGACGCAAAGACCAATCTTCAAACTTCAGTAGTCATCCCAAACACAAACCGAAAAATCAAAACATTTTGATCTTTCAACGACTGGGTGGCAGACTGATGAAATCGTTCAACTCATCGTCAGACTTGCCTACTCATGGGTTATTTGCAATCAGTCTGTCAACCAGTTGACCGATTAGTTTCTCGTCTGTAGCTGGCTTTAGGGTTTTGGACTCTATCGCTAAAAGCATAGAATGCTATTATATGTGATTTTGAAGAGGATTGATACGTAGCCGATTTTTAAAGTTCATAGGTATTGCCAGGATCTGGGGATATGAAATTCATATAAAAAGCTCCGATCGTACAGTACACCACAATACGATCTTAAACACCTATGAGTTTTAATAAGCAAACATTGCTCATGCTTCAAAGCTCTCCACCACAATCAATGTTACTGCGCGCAACCAATTTAACTGATAACAAATTATGTTGGCATTGTAACCCTTTATTTTCTATGCTTAAAAAGCAGCACGCTTTGTAGTGACTAATGGCAATGGGGGTAAAAATATAGAACTCAGCCAATACAAATGATCAATCAATTAAATGTCTGAGGCAATGTCAATACTGCTCCATTTAGCTGAAGTAGTTTCAATTAAATGTTTTGAAAAAAACAACCGCCACGCCGCGGCCGCGTCGTTAGATAAATACGCAGATAACACGCAAACAATAATTTAGCAAAGAAATTGAAGGCTTGTACATATGTACATAGAAACATGTATGTACACATTTGAGTCAATACAATGAAACTAGATAACGCCAGATTAAAATAACTTTTTGCGAGTTTTACTTTTTTTTGAAGATAAAAACTTTTATTTTTCATAAATTTGTGGCTATGCTTTTTCTATAGGTCTAATAATAATATTAATTTTGATGTATTCCGTGACATTGATCCTTCAACAATAATTGTACAGCTTTTGTAAATAGTTTGCTGCTTTCGAACTAAACATTTGTTTTAGCCAAGTGTGTCTAAGTTTAGTTTTGACGCCGACCTTAATAGCTGTCAAAAGAAGTTTAAAAGTAGTAATTTTGTTTTTGTTCTCTTGTTTTCTTATAAATTTGTGTTCTGTTGGTACTTTTTTACTATTTTGGTACTTTTTTTAATTTTTGTTGCTCGTTATTTCGGTTTTTTTTTTTGAAAATTTTTAAGGCGGCAACACTGAAATTGATGGGTAAGAAACTATTGTATATGTAGATTGGTAAAGTTTAAGCCAGCTACAGACGAGAAACTAATCGGCCAACTGGTTGACAGACTGGTTGCAAATAACCCGTGTTTAGGCAAGTTTGTTTAGGCAAGTTTGACGATGAGTTGAACTGATGAACAGTCTGCCTACCAGTCGTTGAAAAATCAAAATGTGTTGGTTTGTGTTTGGGATGACTACTGAAGTTTGAAGATTGGTCTTTGCGTCTGTAGGGAAATGATTACAACCAGTATTTCAACCAGTTGGCCGATTAGTTTCTCGTCTGTAGCTGGCTTATACGAGTATTGTAGACTAAAGTTGTAGATTGTGTTCATGGAAAACGTGTAAGGAAAATATCAATGAAGCCATACCTTTAATCATTTCAGAAGAATTTGCTGAGATTTATATACCTACTAACATACTTAAAATCAGTGTCGACTGGTGTTAGATTATGTGGAACTAGTGTACCCGTGCGAGAAGAGAAAATCCAACCCCCAAAATCCAAGATTATAAACTAAAAGTACGATAAATCGTCAGTGCTCCAGGAGATTCTCTTTCTTTTGACACCTCAATTGTTAAGATTGGTTAAGTTTGAGAGCCGCAAATGGCACCTGTACTACAGAAATCATATGTGTATGTATATGATTTTTCCAACAAGTGCTGCCAGATAAAAAATGTTTGCTGCGTATCACCACATAATACAAATTTACTACAATAATAATATGTAGTTGCAATGCAAGTCTTTTAGCTGAGAGCCATTCAAACTGTTCACCGGGAGGTGAAGAGCAATAAGCTGGGACGTCAACATATTCCCGGAAAAGGTGCCAGAATATGATCATAATATTTCCGAAGAAGCGTTGAAATATGCTCTTAAAAATTCGCTCAATATGTTCGGCAACGAATAGGCGAAAATATTCTCTGAAATCAAAAGTGTCAAACATATTCTCTAACTCTGAAAAATAGCAAGAACATGCACGGACCATATTCATTATACAATATTCCTGATTGGCGTCCCTGGATATACGTTAATTTTCTGACTTTAATCACATTTGTGTCATCTCTGGTCAAAGAATAAGATTTGATAAAGGCTGAACTGCTTCTTATTTTCCATGTAACTATGGGCATCAATGCAGGTACCTATACCTACTAACATAAAATGGCGGATGTCATTGAATACGTCACATGACATTTTGTGATATTAACGTTGCCCAACACGAACCCAATGCCAAGCGAACCCAATCTACTTTGACATGAAAAATTACAACAACATGGCGTATTCACTCAACCTTGAATCTAAACCGAGTAAAAAAAAAACAGTACAGCCAAATCAAACAACATTCAACTTTCTAAGACCGCACTACTCCAGCAGTGGTTCAATGCGTCAGTGGGGGTACGTTCATCAACAACAAATGGCCGTCAGCTTTGTTGTTTTTTGTTTAATCTGCTAACACTTGATGAATTGACTTTACCTTGGCTTAGATTATACTATTCTCTACCAATCCGGTATGAACTTTCAACTGTCAGGGCTGTCAAGTTTTGCTGTACTTTTTGTTTTTATATTTTTTTAACACTGCTGGATACGAAGATAATTATTAACCACAGATCCGTACACTTTGTGGTGAATCCAAATCCACAAAGCCTGAGTACTGTTTAATTAACAGCGCGTATCTATTGGGAAACGGACTATTCTACATCTACGAGTATGTATCTGTACTATGTACGCTAACAACCGATCACACAACGATGTGACACTGTTAATTATAATAATTGCTCTATGAATGTTGAGTTTTTGTTTTTATTGTTTTTAGATGCCACATGACGATGACTGGCTATGCTGGAAATGCAACGATTAGGTCATCATCATGGTTTCCAGCATTGCCAACATTATTTGGCTATGTAGACAACGCGCAGGCGTCATTTAGGGGGGAGCTCATTGGAAAAAGATTGTTTGCTATCGCCACCGAATCTTGCTGAGTTTTTATGTAAATGAAGGGAAATTTGATGGTGATTTGTTGTAAAGTACCTATGAATTCTATGTTTTTAGATGACGTAACGTAAAGAAATTGATGTAAGCAAATGACATAACAAAGCTAATGAGATTTTGTCGACGAACTGAGAATGGAATTGATGTTAAGATCACGTGAGATCTTGTTTGTGTTAAGTGCTTAGTTGTTACATGCAGACATTGAAATTTACACGTACTTAACGTTACTAACATTATTTTTGACAGATGGTCAGTTTTATGACTGCTGAACAGTCATTTGCTGACAGGCAGAAATTGTTAATTAATTTCTAAATGGCGACATCTGTGAGTAAAATAATTTGTTTGAGAATGAATACTCGAACGAGCAACTTCTTACTTTCACCGCAAGGAAATTTGGGACCTCATTCGGATCTTTTACCTTTCAACCTTTGGACCACAAAAAGCTACTAGTAGCGCTAGAAAGAGTCGGGGTCAGAGGGAAAATGTTTAAATTGATGCTGGACTATCTCAGACGAAGGACTTTCAAAGTAAAAATGAAAGGTTGCTGCAGCCGTTAAAAAGACATCCATTACGGTGTACCACTGTGATTCAAACTTGGTCCCTTGATGTATTTACTGTGCACAAACGACATGCTGAAATACCTTTTGCTTTTGCAGGCGAAACGGCTGCTGTGATAGTGGTCTATCACAGGTCAACTCAAAGGATGCAATCAGAATTTGACAAGGTTTGTAGATGGTATCATGACAGCGGCATCCAAAACCAAAACAATGCATATTCGCAGCCCCAAATATGCGGGGGCGGCGATAGCGCTTAAATATTTTAACCGACACACTAAAAAAACAAAAGTATGGACCTAGTTGACGAATACAAATATCTAAGTAGGTACAATAATTGACACTAATTTCATATGGGAGACTCATATCAACGATACAGGGAACAAGCTGAGGGGATAGCTTTTTGATATGGCTTGCATTCAGTACGAAACGACCTCCAGCGTACAAAAGCAAACAAAGTCAATGGATATTTTATTTTATATTTTATGATCTACACACGCTTAAGGGGATATGAATACCCTTATAATGTTTACACACAGCGCGAGCACATGAAGAAAAAGAACGAGAGACAGACAGATCGACGTAGTGATAGGAAACTCAGATGTTAGGTTTCAACGAACTCTGTGGGTGGTGTCCAGGATAACTGCAGAGTTGTGTATTATTGAAAGCTATGCCATTGCTTATGATTCAGAGAAGTTTTTCCATCCATCTTGTCGTACGAGTTAGTTTCCAGTTAATTTAGCCTGCCAAGAATTTCTAGGTCTCCATACCATATAGACAGATCTGGAACAGCTCCGGCAAAGCCATCATTAGAACATCCATCTTTACAGATGGCTGCAAAAAAACAAAAAAAATGAACCAGAGCAGGAGTGTTCTCGGAAGAACTTTGAATAAAGCAGTCTTATCGACTAGCGGACTTTTGCAGAGAGCTGCTTATCAGAGATATACGCTATTAAGAAAGCAGCACAAATTGTCCTAGCATGGAAATTACCCGCAACGGAGATCACCATTTGCGTGGACAGCCAAGCGACACTCAAAGCACTACACACCACTTCCGTGGATTCAAAATTTCAAAATGCGTAAAGGACTGCTTCAGGACACTTAAAGCTATAAAACACCACACAGTTCTACTCTGCTGGGTACCCGGACATGGGGGAATAGAAGGGAATGAACAGCAGAGGAACTGTTCAGGAATGACTCAACATGGATATAACACTAGCTGATAGAAAGGTTTTAACGGCCTCCAACCCAGCTGAAAACCTAATAGACCGCATCAACACTAATTTAACCTACGACCGATGGCGTAATACTAGCGACTGTGCCGTAGCCCGCAGCTTGCGGCTCGCAGTGGAACAGAAAAGTTCAACTTCTCCACTTTCAATGGGAAGAAGCCAAATCCATGTGCTCATCGGTACTATAACTGGACACATACACGGCATCCTCACAAATGACTTCTGAAGACTCTGCACGGATGAGGATGAATCAGAATCTCTTGCCTTCCGTGACCTTCTATGTCATTGCTGGAAGCATGCTAGGATACCGCATACAGGCCTAGAAAGATTTATTATAGGATAAAAATGCTTTTAGTAAATACACTGGTCCCTCGCTTTGCGCGACTTCTTTTTGCGCGGTTTCACCTTTGCGCGAAATGCATTTGTCTACCAAAATTCGATTTGCACGGCGCTAACATTTCATTTTTCAGGAACGCAACCCCCTAAATTACATTCAATTCATACTTCGCTTTGCGCGGTTTCGCTTTGCGCGATTTCGCATTGCCCGAGACTTTTCATTCCCCTAACCTCCGCGCAAAGCGAGGGACCAGTGTATATGTTCCAATATCCACAACCGTTATGGCCTCTGGATGTAAGTGCAACTAACCTAACCTAGCAGTGCAGTGGCGCGAGTATTAGAGTTGCCATTATGCCAATATTCATATATCCGATGAAATTGGATCAGATCATATAGTTTGAGTGGTGAAATTTCGCCCAGTTAAAAAGTCAATCAACTGTCAAAAGCGCTACCAGCTATGAATGAATAAATGAATGAATGAAGAATTAGATCTGTTGTGGATGCATCCAAAGATGAACATCGGAGCTAGTACTGGCATTTTTGGACCAAACACTGGAATATCCATACCTATGGAAAAAGTCCCAGTATTACTCAAGCAGAAATTCGTACGCCAACGTCATCCTCGAATCAGGAATAAAAAATATACTCACGGATAATGGGACTTATAAAACGGCATTGCCATCTTCGATATCACCTAAATAAAATAGGTACTGAATGCCATCTCTGCATCGAACATGACGAAACTGCGGAGCATATTCTATGTACCCTTAGAAGATAACATTCCCACAGAGAAATCCACTCCCGACGGAATTCTAAAAATCTCCAAATCTAAAAAAAAACCTCTTCTGGTTCACTAAACTGACTTTGCGGTACCAAAGATCTTTTGGGTCGCAGTGCCCTTCGCAAATAGTTTAGATCATTAACGGTTAAACTCGTAGTTCCCGAGCAATATCTTGGCTTGCCTTAGTCCGGGGGGTCAATCCGTAGAGTGTGGCTCTACTGCTTTCTTTCTCTTTCCTAATTTGTTCACGAGTGACATTTGCGCCCATCCCATAGAATGGCTCTAAAAGGGAGGTCGTCGCTCATATGTACTTATACCAGCTTCTCTGCCTCTTTTTCTCTTTTCACCTAAAGTCTTTAGTTCCTTCAGGCATTCCCACACCGACTTTGCGGTGAAAGTCCGTGAGTGAATTGCTTGAATAGTTTGAAGTTTTATTTGTTTTCGAATCGTATAAATAAAAATGCAATATATATTGGAGTATTCACGGTTCGGTGTATCAAATCTTGTAAAAGTGTAATACTATGTTTACACCAAAACGAGATCCGAGATTTCGCGGTTGAAATCTTGGTATGTCAAAAGGTTGCTTACACCGAAAAAAAAGATTTCATTTGACACTTCATGTTCAAAGTGGAAAGAAATTGTTGTGAGGGTTTTTTTCTGGAAAAAAAACAGCAAAAAAAAGTTTGGACAATTGTAAGTGCAATGTTTATTTTGAATTAATAATATGCAATTATAAAGAAAAATATATTATTTGCAGAGATTTACAGAGGTACTTTCTGAGAAAATGAAGTAACCTGGAGGGCAAATCAGACCAGAAGGCATTGCAGTTGACGGACCTGGGGAGCAATTCTTTAGTTAACGTGGACACTCTGGAATCCATTGCGATGACGGAAGCCCCACTGAGTGACATGTTATCTTAGAAAACAAAATGAATAAAAATACACTTTTATAACCAAGCGATTCGTATAGTTATCAATGACAATGCGTCCTAAACGAAGTGTTCTGAATTATTTATTTCCAGTTCTTCGAGAATGATGCTCGTTTGTGTGCAAAATATGATGCCATTTATTTGTAAACATGGTTGTTTTTTCTAGCACCAAGGAGGTCATCATATGTTTTCTCCTACAATACAAAGCTAAACTCTTTCAAATCATCATCCATCCTCCTCCGAAAACCAAAGACGTGCGATTAGCTGTTAAAAAGATACACTCAAAATTACACTTTTATACTCTCAGTAACAAGCAGCTTTGTTCGATGTCCAGGTCCACCCTATGGTGTATGCTGGACACTGCCATAAAAAAAGCTGTCAAAACTAAACAAGTGAAAAAATATACGAAAATTTACAAAATTTGATTAATGTTTAGTTATCAAAGAATGACAGTTGTCAGAGTTGTGTTTGATTAAACTGAGGTTGCACTGGGTTATTTGATAACCACGGAAATACTCTGACACTAGTCACTAGCACCAAACAAGGCTAATAGGGTTGGAGTATGGGTAAAATGTAAAAGTTTCACGAGATGAAAGCTAGTGTATATTGTTGTTGTAAATAATATTTGACTTCAGCAGTCCTAGGTAGAACCAAGCCTAGCTTCCCGCAACCGTTTGTGTGTGCGCGTTATATTTTTGCACGAATGGAAGGGACCTACAGTTTTCTGCCGTCTCCGAACGGCGAGTTGGGAAGCTTTACATGACAAATCATACTCTTGAATGCTTGTCAGGCATTCGGAAGAGGTGGGCACTGTGAAAAACTTTTTAGGTGTTTGCGGCGGGATTCGAACCCAAGACCGCTGGCTCAGTAGTCCGACGCACTAACCACTTGCGCTACGGTGCCCACATTGTTGTATTTTTTGCTGTTGTATTGCACGAAAATGTTACACAAGTGCAAAGCACTTGTTCAAGACCACATACACCGAAGCGTCAATACCGCTAATGAATTCGTACAAAAATTCAATATTTTTCTAAAATCAAAATCAAAAGTTTTGCATACATTTGGATTTTTTTCTCTCGCACATGACACAACTTTGCCATTTATCGCTTCTCTCCGAAAGAATTTTTCACATTTCAGTGCACACATGTAAGGGAACGGACCTGATGATGTGTGTTTCTAAAAGCCCTTCCTGACCTGTAAGTGTTGTCAAACGTCAATGACAAAAGTCAATTATATATGCGGCATGACAAATGAATACAAAAGAAAAGTGAAATGACATTATAATGCACATTTCATTTTCATTTAACACATTTTTTTAATCTAGAAATAATTAAAAAATATTGAAACTCATATGTAGGTAACACGAATGACAGTCAAATGATTTGACTTTTCCTCACCCAAAGCGGCATGACACGATGAAGTGCGAATCATCGCCATCGGCGTATTACGCTAATTTAAACTTCTGAACCCAATTAATTGTCGATCAGATCAGAGATCTCAAGCGGAGATGTGCCGCTTTGACGGTTCGCTGCATTGTGTTAACCTAAATAAATCGAGACAATTAAATGCATTTTGCCATTATCTAACGATGAAGTCCGATTGGAAATATAATAATCACTTTGTAGTGATATACCGCTAAATGAAAACGCAAACGATCGGTGGCAGTTGCATAATCGAAAGCAGAACGAGGTGATCGGCAGCCGGCGCGGGAATCGGTCTTCGTCCGATTCACCGTCAATCGCATGCCAACATATGTGCAACATGGAAAATTCCATACCAGGTTTCCCCTCGGCTCCCAGCAGCGTACATTTCACTTTCGAATCAATTCAACCAAACCACCGGACAAACGGGCAAATTAACTGACAGCAACTTTACGACGCAGGAATAGCAAACCGAAACCGTAGAGCAATAAAAACTCCAACTTCATGGGGTTGGATCACTGAGCGCAGTACTGCTGCCACACGAAATGCCTACGTACAGGTGATCAGGAGTGGAAACATGAAAGCATTTTTAAGCAGGTTGCACAGGTTGCTGGTGCTGCTGCGCCTGCAAGCCAGCTAACCAGAGGCATGTGCATGTGAACCCGTTGGCATTTAATGCAGTAGGCCTCTCCCCCTAATCGTCGAAACGTTTGTTTGATTTTCGCAAGCTAAGTCTCCCATGGCTGGCTTTCGGTTGATCCGACCACGACCACGACCAAGACAACGCATGGCGGTACAAATGATGGCTGGAAAATTCGTTTATTTGTGTTCTTGTTGTTGTTGTTTGTTCCTGTGGTTCGCGGTTTCGGTGACGGTTTTTATTTTTGAAATTTGTATGCAAAGATGGTTGTGGGCGCACAATGGTTAATGCTGGCCGCCGGCTATTACCTGGGTCTTGATGGGGCGCTGATGGTGGTAGGAATAATCGGCTATAGGCGAATCATGTTGGCATGACAGGGGTATTTCAGTGCAAAATGCGTGATTGTTGTGTGAAATTAAATTACCTGGCTGACACAACTTGAGTGGGTGCTGTGAGAAACCTTTAACCTTTCCACTGCAGAGGAGGTGAGTTTGGTTTTTTTGTTTTCCATTATTTTGTATTTGCTTTTTTAATTTATAGCGGAATGTTATAGTAGATTTTGGAAACATTTCGAGGTGTAGCCGTTTTAGGCCAATCGAACTCCTCCTACGACGCGCATATGAGATTGTTTGGGTAGATTAAAATATTCAAATTTGATTAAAACGTAGCCATTGCGCAGTTTGGATATAGAAGTTGTAATGGCTACCCAATGACGTCAATGAGATTTTACTTAGTGCGTACATTGTACAGGTAATGAGGTTGCCAAATGTAAGTCACAGAGGGAGGGAGAGGACATATTCATGTATGTAGGTCGTTTTTTTTTTTGTTTCAAACAGCAGGTTAGTACGAGGAGATGATTTTTGATTAAGGTGTGAGAACTTTGATACCGAGGCCAGGGTAGGTACTGCTAAACTAATTTTCTCTTGTGGATGCTTCCCAGTTGGGAACACAACTTATTCTCATTCCATTTGCGGCGATGATTAGTATTGTGGACTCTAGCTGGAGTACAGCAATGAAGAAACTCCTTGAGCCGTAACCCGTTTCTTGGAAATCTTATTTCTCTCAATGTCTTCGCGAACTGTTAATAGATTGGTAATTTTCGGGTGTTTATACAACATAACATAACAGCGGTATAGTGACTTTTAGTTATTGCGTTGTTTTAAGGTGGTAACTTAACCTCATTCTATCCGCTGAAAAATGAATTATATAGATTTCCTTCTAATTTTCACATCACATTATACCGATTATGACGGGACCTAGAAAAAAGAAGATCCAGTTGTGTCTCGTCCCAGGATCGATTCCTTGAAGCAAATTTGCAATTAAAGTTGCGATCACCACCGTGGCGTAGTGGTTCGCATGCTGCCTCGGGTTCAATCCAAACACATATCGGCCGGAACATTGGAAACTGTGCATATTGCCCCTGAGCTCGTCTTACGTTGTTGGCTTGTTGATATAACCCAACCACTTAACGTAACCTAATAGAAAGAAATTAAACGGCCTTGTATCGCATGAGCGAGTTGGCCATACGACCGGACTATTTCTCGAGATTACATGATTACCGAACCTCGCATTCGAGAGATCGATTGCTTGACCAGCTCCAGCTGGGTGGCATATGACACCATTTTGTTGGATCCACTTATCACTAATGTCAAGTCCATCCAACTCTAGCCAATAATTGTCTTCGAACATGGCACGAAAGCGAACTCCATTAACCTTAAGTACATTAAATGGCGATCATTTTCATCGACGAAAAAATACGGTCCAATTGATCACCACACGGTCGCTTTCTATGGATGCAATGGAGTCTCTTGAGGCAATTGTGGATGTGTTGCTGTCCAATAACGCATGTTTTGGTTATTAACAATCGCGGAAGATGATTTTTCGATGAAATTCAGGATTTTCTTCAAACTTTTGCAGAGCCCAATCGGAAATGTTCTGGTGCTTCAAATGACCAAGAGGCTTAGGTTCTTGAATGAATTTGATCTTGTTAGGCCAATATCTTTACACGAAATTCATCACAATGCGGATTCAGAGATTCCCAATTCCTGTGAACGGCTTGGAAGCGACTGATTTGGCTAATTTTAAACTGTATCGCTTACAGCTACGATATTTTCGGTACTTCGACCGGTGCATTATCTCACTGGCACAGAGACATTCTACAGTGAATATGTTGACTCCAATAAGGACCCCATAGAATCCGTACACCAGTTCGTCGACATAGCTAATTGGCAGTTGGATAGAATACACGCCTGCTTACGGTGTTGCCCCATAGCCAACGGATGGGACGGATGATAGAGTAAGTTAAGTTTCTACTTTTTTGACAGTTCAATAAAATAAAACCATCTCTAAGCTGTCATCGGCTATCATCTTATACGATGGATTTTATTAAACTTTCCTTTCACTCAAATACGTTAACGTCTGCTTCGAATTTTATAGGATGGAGCCTTAAACATCACTGTCAAAATCATTCTTCTGTACGGATACTTGTCATTGTATGTGAAGAATACATAAAGAGTGAACTGCCAGTATTGCGCTTAGTAGTGTTCCTATATAAAAGTGCGAGTACTGCATTTACAAATAGGTATTGCAATAAAAGTGTCAAAATGAAAATGACACTCAAGACCTGCTATTACTTGGGACTTTAGCCCACTGCTTTAAAATCTATCACCGGCGACATAACAAAGATCAAGCGAAATACCATGAAGAGTAAAACCAACAGAGTATGTCGGAGTAGAACAATATCAAAGTGCAAAATTTAGGCTATATTCTTCGCAACTAACACATAGCAAGACCTCGCAATAGGTAGCACGCCCATTAGTGCATAAGGACCTTAACCAGCTTAGCCCTTTCAGACACGAAAATCAGTCGATTGAGCTAGAGATCTGAAATTTTTTATATTGACTACCTTGAAGCAACTGATCACGAAAATGCAATAAAATTTTTTTCGAAAATGTACCAAAATGTAGCAAAATGTACTAAATGGTGTCCCTTATAAGGGACATCGTGTCGGAAAGGGTTAGCGTGTGAAATGCTAACGTCGCTACATAAACACCGGTCTAATCTGAATCTGCATCTTTCTTCTATCTTTAACTGACGCAACAGTTCTAGCTGAACCAGGGCCTGCTTCTCGTAACCATTTGTGTGTCCATTTTGCACCAATGGGACCTACCAGAGGCTGGGTTAAATTCTTGTCAACTAGACCTTATAGGCATGTACATATGTAGGTAAAGGTCCTTACTGGCCGTACACAATGGTGACTCTGTAGTGGAAGTAGAAAGTTGAGATTTGGCTGAACTTTGCGCTTCACAATACAATTTATACTACAGCAACAGCTTCGCATTGTGTTCGCGCTATAGGGCTTACGTGTAGTTTAACTTTGACAGCGCCGCCTACTTCCACTACAGCTTCGCCATTGTGTTCGGGCAGTTATGCAAAATGCGTCGCAAAATGTTTGCGGATAAGTCCAATTCCTGTGATCGTCTCGAAATAGACACTCTTAGCTACGGCTCATATCAGAAACGTTCAAATTTATCGATTAAATTCACTATAGCTAAAATAAAAAATAACTAACGATCGTGGTACATCGAAAGTAATCCGGCTCGAAGGACCAAGCTTGCGCTCTTTTATAAGACACTGTATCTTAATGTGTAAAGCTATTGCTTAATAAATAAATTTGAAATTTGAAATGTATGTCTGTTGTACGACGACTCTTGGTAGATGCCATCCTCAAAGAAAGAAAATAAAAGGGAACCCGGTAAGTTTTCCTTAAGAAAAAAAGTGTACAAATATATTGTACAACACACTTTCTTAATTCTAGTGCTAGCAGTCCAGTACGCTCACCAAACAGTTAGTGTGCGTAGATGACAAAAGAAGAAGAGAGCGAAAATGGTGGTGGCGTATGTTTTTATATAGCAAAAAATACAATGGAAAATGGTGCAGCCAACTTCACCCAGTGTAATCGACCTCTAGTGGCGATATATTCTTTGAGGGTGGGGCCACACTGGCCGAGTTGCTTTTGCAATAATAATGTTGGATTTTATATTGAGGCTATGATTTCTACGTAAACAATTACCAAAAACAGTACGAACGTTATAAACCTTTCAGCGATATATTCACTGGCGTACATTCATAGTCAGGTAAAGTCAACATTAAAATAATGTATTCACCTACATAACTTAAAATAGACACTTTGCTATTCATAGTCACCTTATAGTCGACTTTAAACTTATAGGCGACTCGAAATTTAAATTGAGCCAAACGTCACTTTAATTCATTAGAGTCGACTTTAAGTGACTCTTAAATTTCTCATATAATATTTTGACGTCTGGGTTTGTTCATTCAAATCACTTTACAATAAAACTCCGAAGTCGATACTAACTATATACACAGGTAAAAATATGTTTATGAGTGACGAAAAGTTAAAGCCGACTTTTTTATTTACTACCGGCTGTAACTAAAGTCGGTTCTAGGCATTATTCATGGGCTGACTATGAATGTCCGCTACTATTTCAACGCGTTGTGCGAGTATGTATCGATCCTATTGATAACTTATTAAAAGTCATCGCAATGATAGTTGGATAGTGACAGTTAAACAATGGCGCTCAAGCTCTTGTTGTATTATGACCCATTACATAGTTAAATAGTTTTTTTTTTTTTGTTACAGCACCGCCTCCAAGCACGATAGCGGTAGGTACTCCAGGTACCCAGTTTCCTGATATACGTGGAGCCAAGACACGAGTCGAAAATTTGCAAAATATATCTGTGTTTGCTCACGTGGAGGTGCACTTCGATCTCGGGCTTAATGAAAACAGAGAATGTGCAAACATTTTTTGAGATAAAATATTAAAATTATCCATCAGTCTGACACAGAGTTGCCAGTACTCATCACCCCACTTATAGATGTTCTTTTTGTGAATATGAGTTCAATTAACAGAGGTCAGACAACTTCACTAAAAGAGATATTCCACTTAACCAAGTTCGACTGTAACAGTAACTGTGTCACAGTTATTCGCTTTCTTTTCCATGATTTATTCCATTTGCTGGCGAACCTTACGAATGTAATTGCGGTTTAAATGCTAAGACCTATTAAAATAGCCCCAATTTGAAGTTCATGCATGTGGTAGGTAGACCTTCTTTTCCTACAGCATGTTTACAGCTACACTGATTTTAGCACTAAAATTTGGGCCAAACCTATTAAAAACCACATTAAATTGCGTATCGTGTATCATATCAGCAATAAACTAAACGCTGAAGAAGACGCGACACTAGAAATGTTAACATTTCACACAATCTGACATGCAACATGGTCTACGTACAGCATAACGTACATATGTATGTTCAAACATTTGTTGCTGAGGTGAAATAAGATCTCAAGGTTAAGAATACGGAAACTATGTCTGTATGTGCATTGAATTTAATTTTAGGAACATTTACAAGAATCATTTTAAATTCAATAAATTACATAGATACATACATAGATACATATGAGTACCTTTGTCTTGGCATTTTCTGCTAATAATAACCGCTTGCAAGACTTAGGAATATTCTTTGTCTAACATGCCTGGCTGCACTCGCAGCAGCGAATAATTTAAATTTAATAGTTTTCTTTTATATTAGTATCTATGCACATGCATTATGCACGTGTGTGTGTGCGTTTTTATGACTATACACTCTTATACATGCATGTATTTCTCTGGTCCGGGTTTTTCTTGCGCATTATCATCGACAGAACGCTTATTCATTAGAATGGGACATGCTATTTTGCACGAGAACAAATCCGCATACAACATACTCACTCGTATTCGTATGGCGATAGATACATATTTATCTACACGAAGAGATGATGAAATAATAATTTCGTTGCGAATGAATCACTCAGCTGGTTTTATTCTGCCCACTCAGATTAATCAGTTGTCAAAAGAATATTGTTACTTCTTAACTTTCAAATGGCGGCAAGATGCGATGTCATCAAAAAATAGCAAACAAGTGGAAAAATGGAATTCTTCAGGGGTACATGTTGGCAATTGTACTTTTAACATTTGTTATTTTTTTTTCTAGTCGGTACGAAAAAGCAGCACACATTTTTTTTATAAAATGAGCAATATTAGGTGTGGTTTTTTTCGTAACCTCGGGTATTATAAGTTAAGCCGCTATAAAACCTGTGCCTGCAAATTACTTAGTGTCATCTACAACGTTGTCTACCTCGGCTCTGCTAAAACATAAAAAAATGACATCTCGTCGGAAATCAAACGAAGAATTACTTTTGCCAATCGCTGCTTCTTTGGGCTAAGAAGGCAATTGAGTAGTAAAGCTCTTCGACTAAGGAGACTCTATATAAGACCCTTATCATCCCAGTCTTGCTATATGAAGCTGAAGCATGGACTTTATCGGAAGCTGATGAAGATATCCTTGATGGTTTCGAGAGAAAAATCCGTTTGCGTTGAGGGGTTTTCGAGCAGAAGATTCAACCACGAACTATACCAACTGTACAGCGACATTGACCCGGTCAAAAAATTAGGCATTTGGCGCTTAAGATGGCTAGGGCATGAAGAGCGAATGGACATCAACACTCCGGCCCGCAGAGTATGCGACTCCAACCCGGATGTTCATGGCAGCAACGGAAGACCTCGCTTAAGGTGGCGCGCACAAGTTGAAAAGTACTTCAACTAACTTGGCGTGCGCAACTGGATGCAGTTACTTACAGTTTTTTGCCGACTCCGAACGGCGAGTTGAGAAGCTTTTCTTGACAAATGATACTCTTTGACTGCTTTTCAGACATTCGAAAGAGTTGGCGCCGTGAAAAAACTTTTAGGTGTTTGCTGGTTTTGAACCCGGGTCAGCATGCGAAGAAGTCCAACGCAATAACCACTACGCCACGCTGCCCATTTCGTCCGTTTCGTTAATTTAAGTATTTTGCAAAGCATCACACATTTAAAATATCTAACGCTACGAGCAAAGTTTGACTGCCAACTACAAACTTTTCAATTAATGATATTTTTTTTAAATATCACAAAATGCTAATATTTTTATTTTGGGTATGTAGAGATTTCAACTCTTCGCTGGCATAACATTTTCCACCCCATTTGATTGTTAAACTAATTGCAATTTCTGCCTAAAGGTTGCAGTACAATGAATTGCACAATTAATTAAAAATAAACATTTTTTTTGTAGCTTAGGTAATTCTAGTAATTTGCCTTCAAACAATAATCAGCAATTTATTTACTCATACTCGTAGAATGCAGATATGTGTGGGAGGGTCCACTCTTACTCATCGATAGCTAGCATACTTTTCGTGTACATATGGTTTTTTTATATTTGATTTTTTTTATGACACGATGACAAATAATGATGGTGCCTAAGTATCTAGCTACGAATATATGCTATTTCATGAGTTTCATACTACGAATGAAAGAAATCCCATATTTGAAAAACGTGACAGTTTTTTTTAAAGACAGTTTCGATATAAATACGTACATATGTACATATGTACATAGTACGTGTGTAGGCAGATTGTACTCGTAACTATCTATGGTAATATACTTTAATGGTGTAGGTTCGTCTATACAGTAAACAGGGAAAGTATAAAGTCTATTTTTTGTTATTTTTATTTAAGGGGGGTACTCGTATTTCTTAGAAATGACAATAATAATTATAGAACATCTGAAAGTCAATATTGACATATAATTGAAAGAGCGCGTCAAGCTGTCAGTGGTAAATTTATATATGCTTCAATAGAATCAGGAACAATGGATTTAGATAACGAAAAATAAGTATGAACTCTATTTCAACACCATTCACTTTTCACTGACAAGGTGAGCTGTCAACTGTCGAACGAGCAACAAAATCAGCTGATCAATACTTAAAATTATTTGAAGATATTTTGATTTCTATTTTTATTTGACTTGGAACTGTTATGAGTAAAAGTGATCCTAAGCCGTGGAGCATGGAACTAAAAAAAATCCAACCTCAGACCTAAAAGCTAATATGGACACCAGAGTTAGTACCGGTATTCAAACCAAACACTAGAATATCCATTCCAATGTGAATAAGTTCTAGTGTATTTCAAGCTAAAATGCATGCCATTCATGTGTGCGTCAACGTCATCCTCGAATCTAGAATAAAAACTCTCGCAACAGAAAGTCCAACCCCCAAAATCCAAACTTCCGCTATAATTTCCATCTGTCAACTCATGAAAGTCCCATTTTGTTTTCATCTTCATTTTGGTTCTGACATATGTGTATTTGTCCACTACCACTTGCATAAATAGCAAATATATCATCCAAAATGAACTTCTAAAACAGCAAATATTTTCCATATGATTTCCATATAGCCAATATATATATAATAATAATTTCATTCTTCTGGGAGTTCATTTTGGGTAGAATATTTGTTTTGATTTATTTTTCAATAATTTGCTAAAATTTATAAAGTTAAAGTGGAATTCGTCACTCCTCTAGGAAATTCTCTTTCTTTTGACACCTCATTTGTTAAGATTGGTTAAGTATGAGAGTTGCAAATGGTACCTATTCTACAGAAATAATAAATGTATATGTTATGTACAGGTATGATGATGATACTCACGGATAGACAAGCAGCTATAAAAGCAAAAAGGCTCAAATCTGATTGACTCCAAATCCCTCCTGAACTGCTTCAATACTCTCCAAGACGTCTTCTATAGAAGTCAAACTTCTCTGGGTGTCCGGACATTATGGTATTGACGGAAATGGAAAAGTGGACGAACTGGCTATAAAGCCATTTTGCAATATTCAAATCAAACAACCAAAGTTGGGAAAACCAAATGTGCGTCTTCCAATGGAAAAATGCTTCGTCAAGCATAAAGAGCCATCAAACCCTAATAAATCCATAAAGCAACTACTCCTGCTCAGTAGGAATGATATTAAGAGATTAGTGGCATTGCCATCTTCGATATCACCTTAACTAAATAGGTCTCATTCAGGAAATTGAATGTTACGATGAAACTGCGGAACATATTCTATGTGACTGCATGGCGCTATGTGCCCTTAGGAGACAATATTTCCACGGAGAAATCCGTTCCACTTCCGTGGAAAACCAAGCTTTGTATAAAGCGAGATAGGCTTTTAACATCTATTTGTACTAGGTCTCTGCAATTTCTACAAGGGTCATTTGAAAGGACGCTATAGTTGAATGCTTGCCTATAAGGCAGTGTCCTGTGATGGCAACAATGATCGTGCTTATATGTAGTCTGGTGCATGCCTGGTTGACTTCGAAAAGGCCTTCGACACCGTATGGCAAAAACCTCTGTTATATATGATCTACGATATGTTAATGGGAAAGAAGTTTGTCGTCAAATGTAGCAACGTAACTTCGAGTACAATGTTCAATATTAAAAACGATTTACAACTGGGTGCGGTGAATTCTCCGATACTGTTCAACATTTATACAAGTGATCTTGTAGGTTTGCCCAAATTTGGCATAGCGTACGCAGACGATTTGGTGGCGTACAGATCAGGTCCAAAAATCGAGGTTATGAATATACTTTTGCAACGTGACTTCGATCGCATTAAGGGGTATTGCGACGATTGGAAGTTGAAGATCAACTTCCAAAAGACGGAAACAGTTTTGTTCAGGACTCCATTGATTAGCGCTTCTAGGGATACCAGAAAAAACTGGAAAAAATTTGGCATCATTGGACTGAACGGGCGGCCATTGGCTGTGAAAAGTGTGGTTAGATATCTCGGTATTTGGCTCGACCAGTACCTGTATTTTAATAAACATATAGATGCTGGTCTCGCTAAGGCTAAAATGGCTTTTGTTCTGACAAGAAGATTGTTTCATAGCAGTCAACTTGGCTCCAGAGTGAAGATCATTTGTTACGTTGCCCTAATCAGACCAATTATAGCATATGGTTGTCCGGTGTGATTCAATGTGGCGCCTTTCTACATGGAAAAGATTCGGGTGTTTGAGAGGCAATGTCTTAGGACATGTCTCAGATTGTACAGAACACCAGAGTCCCAGTACATAAAATATTATCCCAACAATAGCGACAATAGCCTGATCTTCGGGGCTTATTACCCCAATGAAATGTACCATGAGAGTACGCTCCTATCGGGTTAGTGCAAAAAAGGGATGGTATTCCGGTACTGTGCACCGCCACCGCGGTGCGCAAGATTAGCGGCTCATCCACGGCGGGTACGACGCCAATGCTCATGAGCTTCTCCGTTTTAGTACTGCAATTGCGGACCAGGATAAAGAGGATACTGAAAAGCAATACGCCGATTTTGGTGGCTTATTGAGGAGGAGAGAGTCACTGACGCGCTCTCCTAGGTCGGTGCGTTACTTTTGTAACATCCTAGTTTTTAAGTTAGGTTAGTTATTTAGGTAAGGTCAGCTAGGGGGTCTTCGCGGAGTAGCTGGGCCCGCTATTGCGATGCATCGTCTTCGAGAGCTGACCGACGCTGCGGCCTCGCTCAGGTCCCGGTGCCGCGAGGGGACATCGTAATGGCGATGGCCAAGCGTCCGAGGATGCAATCGGGATAGTGACCGCTCGGGGCATTAGGCAACGAGCGCTTACCACCCTGATTACAATTAGTTTAGGTTAAGTAGCTCAGGGTATTTTAGGTAGGTTAAGTTTTCATAGTTTTAAGAATAATAAAAACGGATAAAGTATCCAAGTTTTCCAAACTTTTCTTGGAATAAAATATGTGTTAAATTAGCTTAGTCGTAGTATAGTTCGTTTGAGGCCGAAAGACAATAGTTTGTAAAAATAGAGTTAAGCCTAGAGTGCCCCCTAAGGGCCAGTAAGCTAGATTAAGTCAGTTTTGTTAGTTGTTAAATTAGATTTAAGCATTTTTGTCTAGTATGTAAGTTTAGATTGAAAATGGAATAATAAAAAAGGTTTTTAAAAGTAAAAAAAAAGCTCACTTAGAGTGGTCATTTAGTTAGTTGAATTTTCAACGTGACTGTATTAATACCGGACAGAAGTACACCTTAGGAACTTTTTAAAAACAATCCGAAGCAGGATATAGAAATGTGATTGTTATTTACCTGATGACTTATTCAAAATTATTCTTATTACTAACATTTCTACGAAAAACAATAACTGCGCCGCATCACAATGCGAGTGAAATTCCTCCATGAGGTAGGTATGCACTTTTGTTTTGTCATGGCTTTCACTGTCCAATGGTTTATAAAGAGAATTCTAGCGGTCCTCATCATCATAGAACTAAGAACAAGCCATTACAAAATGTCTAATGAGTGTATTCAGGGTCATATGTCTTTACATCATCCAACGAATTGCATTTAGCAATTATAATTCAAGATAACATCATCAAATTTCCACTCCCCAACAGAAGCTTAATTTGAATATTATTTCGCTTTGACATATGAGGTAACCACCACATTTTCTGTCATTCTGGATAATACAGTTAAAATTATATTTAGAACTCCCAATAGACCGGTGCCATAAAGAAACCTCATTTTTAATGTCCCACAACAATGATTTATTTTATTTTGCATATATTTAGTGCTATTTGAGATTTAAGAAAACTGCAAACAAGGTAAGACTGCTCTTTAAATTTTCTAACTGCTTGAAGTTTGAACATACACACATAAATCAGCACTGTAAGCTGTCATTAGTCTACGATAGTGTGGTGAATATTGTGGAAATGTCAGAAGTCATACGAGTGACGAGTGAAATCTTTGAATGCAGTCATAGTTTCTAGGTTTTTTAATGAGTTGTGTGAGTGAATACAAATCTATCAAAACAATCTTTGTCACGCAAATTATATTTAATGTCATCTCGTAAGTTCGAAACTACTCGTTACTCAATGACAATATTGAAATAGCGACCACAATGCTGTGCGGAATTTAGAATTACAGTGGGTATTATGTCATCAGTTTCGAATTTGGCTTTTTTTTTTTCTAAAAGCAAATTATTTACCAAAATCCAAAAGCCAGTTTCTCGATCATCCAGACTGGTCTGAAGAAATTTGCGTCAGAGATTTTATTTAGATGTTTGTGCAAAAATTGTAAATCGATTATATATGGCAAATAAACAGAAGTTGAAGCTAAACGGACCTTTTACGTAGGTAACGTTGAATATGTGAGCAACTTTCATTAGCATTATTAACAGGAAACAGGGGAAAGGCATAAAAGCACTTTTTTACACTTTTCAACGGCACAGAGGTACGAGTATATCTACCTACATTAATTTGTTCTTCTACGATATGTGTATACGCTAAGCCTTATCTAGCGCCATCGAAGCATAAACCAGTTTCCTCTCAATTGATTCATGTGATCATCAAGCGCGCGATACCTAACTGACTTCTTTGTAGATGCGGGTTTCTCACAGCTTCTAATTAAAACAGCAATCCAATAATAATAATAAATAATAAAAAAAACCACACACACACACAGGTAAGAATCTAACCCACTCGTAGCCTTGTAGATTGAAGCTCCAATAGTTCACACGGCTTAGAGTCAAACCGACTTATTCGTATCTGTAGTTAGGGTATTCATTTGTGAAAGAGGTAAAAACCGTTTCAATTTGAAATCCTCTGAAGGTGATCACGGTTATTAGAGCTGTGTCGGTATTCCACTAGGGTAAATTAATTTTAATTGGCAGCTCGTAACAAAGAGCAAAAAAGAGCAGCTGTACTGATCGTTGAAGCTATTAAGCCATGGCTGAATGTACTACAACCATGTCATAGGTTAAATGTCTTCCAAGTCTTCTAAACTAGAGCGATTTTGCTGAACAGTGAGTTTGACAGTTCTTAATAGAGCTAATTAGAAACATTAATAGAATCAAATACCGAGTGGCCCAAAATGTATCACCCTCACCCTATTGGAAGATGCTATTGCTTTTGCAAATGACGGCAACTCTCAGTTTCTTTTTTTGCAGAATACACGTCGACAAGCCATGGAACCTTATACTCCTTAAGATCGCGGAATACTTGTGACTATTAGTCATTTTGATTTCCTGACCATTCTACGCCAACTATTCAAACACTAAGGCGCTTAGCCACTCGCATCGAACAGACTGGAACAACACGTGACAGAAGAGGCACCTGAAGGCCTCGTAATGCCCATTCCAACGAGAATATCGCAGCATTGGCTGAAGATGTGGGCAACACGATAACTGTGACTGTTGAGCGACACAGATCCATGATCAACGAGTTTTTACTGTCGCAAATTAATTAAATGGGGCCTGGAGGACATGTGGTTCCAACAGGTCGGTGCAACTGCACACACAGTTCGCACGACAATAGATTCTGAATTCTGAAGGATGGATTTCCGGCTCAACTAATGTTTCGTTTTGGCGATTTGCACTGGCCAGCAATATCTCCCGATTTGACCGTTCCAGACTTCTTTCTTTGGGGTTTTTTGAAGTCACGGGTCCATCCTGAACTATAGGGGGATTGACAATGGACCTTCGGGTCTCCGAATGGAAATGATTGAACAAGGTTGAACAATCACGCACCCTCCCTAACCTAACCTAACCTTATGGTGTTTTTAGATGTTTGCTTTCCGAATTGCCAACACTTTTTCCAGCTATAACCAATTTGTTTCAAAAATCGTTATTCGGTTCGCGAAACTTAAAAAAAAAATATACGGTGTCAGCAGTCCTATACAGAACCAAGCCTAGATTCTCGTAACCATTTGTGTGTGCGTGTTATTTTTTCCACGAAACCGTAGGTCCCGGTTTTTTGCCAACTCCGAACGGCGATTGAGAAGCTTCTCATGACAAATGATACTTTTTGATTGCTTGTCATACATTCGAAAGAGGTGGCACCGTGAAAAAACTTTTAGGTGTTTTTGCTGGGATTAAACCCGGGCAGCATGCGTAGTAGTCCAACACACTGCCCACCACGGCCACGGCGACCACTAAATTTGTTAAATATGCTAAATTTAATAAGACTTATTTTTGATTGAATGTAACGTCAATATGCAAAATTGGCGCATTTGGAGAGAAGAAAATCCAGAATTCCTATTCGAGACGCCGCGCCACAAAAGGTCGCTGTTTGATTTGCTTTATGAGCTGGTAGAGTCATTGGTCCATATTTCTTCAAAAGGGCGCTATAAATCCATGATTACTGACTTCTTCGTTCCGTAATTGAATGGCATTACTGTGGAAAAGCCAATGTGTTTTGTTTCATTTCAAAGAACTATTTATATAGTCGTTCGGGACAAGAGTGCGCATTTTGGACTTCGGGCTTAAATTCTGAAAAACTTACAACAAGTAACAAATAAAAGAACCTATTATTTGGTAGCTCTATATTTTAGCACCCGAATAGGGTATTGCTCAATCCAACTCCAGTAGATTGTAGCTGTTTAATTTGATCTTACTGTATATTCGATTAAGATCACTTTCGAGTTGATGCCAGGTACTTGAATACAGACATTCAGGTAGATTTAGTATTTGATTTTGGGATCCCAAGCGGTTGTTTATAGTTTTATGTCCAATAGGTGAGATCACATAATAAAATTACAGAATTATTACGCTGGAAACATTTTGGGGATTAAAGCGACTGACTCAGGTAGATTCGTATCGACGATCAAAAATTTAATTTATTAAAAGTTAACATTTATCTTTGCTCGATCTATAGAATGGAATATTCACAGACTTGACTTGGGAGCTTGCCTTAGCGCAAAGATTCGCATTAAGGTTACTTCCAATGGGACAGTTCTACAATCACTGCGTATGTCTAATGTTATATATATTTCGTTAATTAAAATACTTTTTTAAAATGGCGTAATGATACCTTACCACTGTCATCTACCGTTGTTTAAAATGCAGATCAATAGGTCTGAAATGGAAATCACAGTCTAGTAGCCCTTTTGCTTAGAAAACTTTGCATAGGAAACCGTAGACTCTTGTGTTTTCTATCTGAAGTGTGTCCCATTTGGCATTTCCAAATTTTAAATGTTTTTTGCTTTCTATTTCGACATTTCTCATCGTGAATTCATTACAAGTTTGGTCAACATATAGATATACGGTTGAACTTTGCGCAAAGGATAGGTATCTAGATTTATTATGAAAATGGTCGTTTAAAAAAATACTCCATCGGCCTCTATTCGTCGTCGCGCTCAGGAACAGCACATCTCACGGAGCCCTTTTGCAGCGATTGACAAATGACTTGAATCTGCACGCTTAAAGGTTCAATTGAGTGAGGAACTGAAGCCCACAGACCAGACCATTTGAAGCGTCGCTAGTAAGCGAACTATTGTACCATTAAAGAGCTGAATGACGAGATAGGTAATTCGATACAATTATGCCTCAACGTCACCCAAAATGTAGACAAGCGGATGGAAATCTGCCGCCATAGCCGTGGTGAATATTTGGGTGGCATCTTGTTCCATATGTGATTGTAATAAAGTTCTCAAATTCTTTTAAAACTGTTTCTTTTATTCACACCCAGGAAAGTCCATCATAGACCAAATTTTCACACTTAGACATATACTGCAGGAACCCAAGAAGTCCAAATCGATACCCACCACTTGTTCATCGATTTTAAGGCCGCCAATGACAGCATCTGGAGAGATGTACTGTATAGTGCCATAGCTAGCCAAACTCGTCCGTCTGTTCAGGGTGAGGATGGAGAACGCTCGCCGCTCCATCAAGGTCCATATCAACGACCTCACCGAGACCTTCGATGTCAAAAAAGGATTCAGACAAGGTGACGCGTTATCATGCGTCTTTTTCAACATCATACTTGAATGAATTGTTCGAAACTCACAACCCAACACATGAGGAACGGTCTTTCCAAAGTCCATTCAACTACATTGAACATTGACAACATTGGCATCATTGGTAGAACACAGCGAACTGTCGAACTGAAATGTTAGCGACTTAAATGGCCTAGCGATTAACGATGGCAAAACAAAGTATATGCTGTCAACCAAAACGGAGACTCAACATCGATGAATTGGACAGAACGTCACAATAGACAGTTACAACTTTGAGGTAGTACAGGATATAACATCAAAGATGGCATTTCATAGGAAATCAAACGAAGGATTACTCTTGGCAATCGCTGTTTCTTTGGGCTTAGAAGGCAGTTGAGTAGTAAAGCCCTTTCCCGATCGACTTAGGAATGGACATAAATAAATGTGGAAATGCAGTAAAACTTATTGCTTCTGAACTGAATCCTATCTCACCGCACTCAATGGAAATGCAAATAAATAAATAATTGAGTACTTAGACGTCTCGCGAAGATTATAACATGAAATTTAACAAAAAATAAGATCAAGTGGATAACAGCGAAGGTCGCTTCCTAATCATTCTTCCCAGCAGTTCCCAAACGTGTTCGATGGGATTTATATCCGGGCTCATCGCAGATGTAGATGTAGATGTAGATGTATTTATTTCTTATAAATTCTTGGATACATTAGATATTTACAATTTGAGTTCTAACAAAGAAAAAATAAGAAAGGTTGGTGACAATCAGTATTTATATAATATTAATAAATAGAGTTGATGCCACTTCAAATAGGCTAAAGCACTACAAAATACAATTTTTGGGGTGGGGTGACCCTTTAGAATTCAATGTAGTTAGAATAAAGTAAAGAGTAAACTATAAATATTACAAGAAAAACAAAATTCAGAAATAATTAAATTCGAAATTAAATAAAGTTCAAAGTTATTGAAAGAATTAAGGATATTGAAAAAAAAAAATTTAAGTAATTGTGAAAATAAATCCAAAAAATGAAAATACAAAAGAGATGAAAGAAAACAACAAATTATACCAAAACATCTGAAATACGCGATTCTAACGCAACATAGTCCAAGCTGAAGAGCCACATTTTTATTTGGGCTAAGAATGTTCCAGGTATTGTTATTGCTCTGATTGACTGAGGCAGTTCATTAAATAACCGAAAAGATCGAACAGAAAAAAAAATTACGATAAGCAGTGGTTCGGAAATTTGGTATAGGTGAAATGTGTGAAAGGTTTCCACGAAGATTGTAAGACGAGATTAAGCGAAAATTGCGATTGCCAGATTTCATAAAAAATATTTTTAACACCTTAAAACAGTACAGATGACGAACAGGAAGAATTTTCAGCGCACAGAACAAAGGAAAGCTGGGATGTCTACCAGATTTTCGACAAATTTTTCTTAGGACATATTTCTGTAAAATCAACAGTGGATGTATTTTGTTGCGATACACACCCCCCCAACACGTAATACCATACTGTAACTTAGACTGGAAAATACCATAATAAATTATCTTTAAGAGCTTAGTTGAGCATACGTTATGCAAATAATAAAAATGTCGAAGGGTGCATCGAAAGTACTTTTTCAAACATCTATGTGATTTGCAAAACTCATCCTGGAATCAAGTGTAAGTCCTAAATACTTGAAATTGTCAACTCTCTCCACTAAGAAACATTGATCACTACAGGTAAGATTATTACAAAAGGTGGGAGAGGAAAAATCAGACGAACAATAACAACTAGGTAGTTTGTATCTAGGGCACTCAGGTGCGTGGAAGTACACATTTGCTTCCAGATTATATGATGAAGATAAGCTGTAGAACATTATCTTAGTTTTGGAGCTGATTACCAAATTATGTTCAGCAAACCAGTGTCTCAATAAACTTAGATCCCAATTGACATCAGAAATTAGGTCCAAAGGACTGTTTAACCCATATGAGAAACCAATGTCATCAGCAAAGGCAGTTGGTGATCCCTTAAAATCTAGAGCAAAGAGGGAATTGATATAGACCAGAAATAGAGTAGGCCCCAAAACAGAGCCTTGCGGAACACCCACGTTAAAAAATCTTGTTTCGCTCCTTATTTCGTCTATCTTGACTCTTTGCGATCTATTTTCAAGGTACGATCTAAACCAAAGCAGCATGAAACCACGAAATCCAGCTTTTTCTAGTTTTCTCAACAAGAAATTGTGGTTGACCATATCGAAAGCTTTGGTAATGTCAATAAATAAACCTGCCGTACATTTTTTCCCATCGAGGTGTGACATAATTTGAGAACAAAACTGTAAAAGCGCATCTTCCGTCGATTTGCCTTTTTGAAAACCAAATTGCACTGGATTGAAGAACCTAGTTTTATCTAGAAAACTCACTATTCTGTTCTTCACAAGCTTTTCAAAAATTTTGCTAAAAGCTGAAAGAAGTGAGATGGGCCTGTAGTTACCAATTTCCAGAGCGGAACCTTTTTTGAGTAGAGGAGTGACATCTGCACATTTAAGTTCTTTAGGAAAGACACCTTCAAACACGCAACGATTATAAACAACAGTCAAGACATCCACTATAAAACATGCAATTTTTTTAAGTATACGATTAGTAATACCGTCAGCTCCGCACGAAGACGAATTAGGTAAAGTACCTATAACTTTTAAGATTTCAAAAGATGATATGGGCTGAAAAACAAAACTACTACACACACGTACACATAAGGGCGGACAAGTACAACTCGATAGGACAGGACACGGTTGTAGACTACAGCCAACATTAGAAAAATAACCATTGAAAGCATCAGCAATAGCGAGTTTATCGTACACTTCCGAGTTATTAATGCGTAGAACGGTAGGTTTTTTAGAAGCAGAAGATTTGTTCAGTAAGCTATTAACTACTCGCCATTCATTTCTTAAGTTGCCCTGTGCACAGTTAAATTGAGCACGGTAATAGCTATCGCGGCAGATAGGAATCTCTTTTCTTAGTTCGACACACAATTTCTTGTACCTCCTTTTTAGGCCCTGGTTATTGGGGTATTTATTGCACTTTATTCTGAGTTTGTTTTTGCATATAACTTTGTTTAATAAGAATCTGGATATCCAAGGCTTAAGTCTTTTAACAGATTTTTTGGCGGGCTGGAATGAGGAACAAGATAAGATGTGCTTCTTTAAAGTGTCAATAAATATTGTGTAAGCAGTAGATGAGTCACTGCAAGCATAAACATTTTGCCAGTACTCATAGCATAAATTGTTTTTTAGCCTACTAATGTCAACTTTCTCTCTTCTTTGAGATGAATAAGAAGATCTACAATTTCTGGTTTTTGAGATTGTTAGTAGGAGTCCCGTCATACAGTGGTCAGTTATTTGCAAGTCAAAGACACAGTCTTGGCACTTGGAGAGTGAAACATTACTTAAACGCCCGTAGATGTGATCTAGACAGCTCCCCGAAGCAGGCCTAGTGGGCTCATTAATAAAGCATGCCAGTCCATGTGAAGCAAGTAAAGACAAGTAACTAGAGACCGATTCATTACCATCCAAGCTATTGATGTTAAAATCACCAACAATAATTACATTTTTTGATTTTTCCCTAGTTAAGAGTTCCGAAAACTCATTAATAAAAATTGCAACACTAAACATATGCAATCTGTAGACACATAAAAACACATACATTACATGGTTAATTTCAACGGAAACCTTTAGGACATCCGCACTCAACAAATCAACGCACAAGACATCAAGAATCGTGTACTCCTCTTTCACAAAACAACCAACTCCACCTGCAGCGTAATTTTCATTCGTTTTAGAGACAAACTTGAACCCTTGCATAAAATAATCGTTCTTCTCAAAGTCATATATCCAGATTTCAGACACAAAAACAATATCTGGAACGCAAGCAAAAGAATTAAGATGGGTGACAAGAGCTGAAAAGTTTTCTCTCATACTTCTAATGTTTTGGTGAACAATAAAAAATTTATCATTGCAATAGGAACTATTGATCGTTTACGTATGCTGTCATCTCAAATTTTGATACCGAGTGCTCGATATCGAGAGCGGTAATGCGAAATCGTCACATTTCGATAACGAGTTAACGTATGCAGTCATTTGGCCCCAGGTCTTCTTGCTCTCAGACCACTCTCCACTGATCCACTAGTCGCCGCCTCACCGTTTGAGCACTCACATCCGTCCCTCTAACGAATCTAAGTCCGTGAGACAGCTCAACCGCTGTTTGGTGACGATCTCGAAGGCGTGGAATCACCAAATATCGAGCATCGCTTGCAGATGTTGCTCTGCGGCGACCTGAGCCTTGACGCCGGCCGCGTGTAGGAGTTGGTTTCTCTGTACCTTTAAATGGCTCTTCTTAGCGTTGTCTAGGATTTCCTGATCAAAACAGAAGCATACGGCACCCTTCGTCTATCCTCAACCGAAGCCAGCGCCTTGGCGACTTCTTCTGCCGTTATTTGCATATTTTTTTTACAGAAATTACTAAAAATCTAATAGATAAACAAATTAAAATAAACCCATAACATTTAACTTAATAAAACATATATGGGATCACGGAAGCCAAAATGTGTCTAGTTTGAATGAAAAAATGATTATGATGCGGTTTTCCTCAATATAATGTGCATATCACAAGGAAAAATGGAAACAGATTATGCAAACAGACACACAAATATACCGCCAAACTAAAAAAAATAACGTTCTGCAAAAACATAGCGGCATATTATCAAAATACAGTAGAATCCGCTTAAGACGCTATCCCGCTTTTAACGCTCTTTTTCTCCGGTCCCTTCATTTTGATAAGAATTCGTATGAGAAAAAATCCGGTTAATAGGCTCTATTATCTTAATCTTAATAATCTTAATACGCTCACACAGCTAAACGATACACTTCGTAAAATTTGTATTTTCTTGTTTTTTAATTTTTTTTCCAGAAAAACTATTCGGTGCATTGGGATATACGGCGGCGCCGACGGCCAACGCCGTTCTTATTGTTTTTTTTGTTTTTCGCAAACAAACCATATAGGAAGTACGTCGTTTTTGTGGTCGTTACTTTTGTCAGTTTTGTTTCATTTCTTGTGTGCGCCTTACGTACATACATACATACAGGTGGTGTCAGTGTATTACAATTTAATTGCGTACAATGGTTAGTACAAGGGATGCAAGGAAAACTAGCATAATACATGTATCTAGTGATGTGCGCATTCGAATGAAAGAATCGATTATAATCGATTATGGAAAAGTCTCGAGACATCTCGATTCATCGCACAAATTCATTCGAATGATTTCGTTATTATTTTCTTACTTCTCTGCTGTTCTTTTATTTACTTACTCTTTAGATGGTAACAATACCTACATGACAAGAGCTATTGCTTATACATTGAGTATACATATATTGCGTTGTGTTCTCTTTCCGTTCCGACTACACTGGCATAGGGTGCCATACACTCAAATGGGGCTCATATTCCCTTCCCTTTCCTATTTCATTGCATTACTCAATTCTCTTACACAGAACACAAGGCCATATCTCTTCTCAACTGATGTGCTTCAAGAATCAACCCTTTCTTATACATGTGTATGTATACTTTGTATGAATCGAGATAACGATGAGTGAGAATTGAGAACTTTACGAGAACTTCTCGAGGACTTTGGTGTGTGTGATATAAAAGAATTCGAATGCAAGAATCGATTAATTGATTCGAGAACACGATGAGTGAGAGTGAAAACTTTTCGAGAACTCTCGAGGACGTTGGCGTGTATGATCTAAAATAATTCGAATGCGAGAATCGATTAAATAATTCGAGAACACGAGGAGTGAGAACTTTTCGAGAACTTTAGGTACAAAGGCATTACAGCGAGAATTTTGTTCATGTCACATTTGGTTGCGCTCTGTATTATACTATTTATGTATTACATACGTAATTTATATTTGTATTTATTTTCTTTTATGGTGATTTTATCCGTTTCGTTATTACAGTTTTTAGTATAAATTTAAAAATGTTGAACTGGTTTGTGGAAAACCAAGTTCGATTTTCTTGTATGAATGCATGCGAACTTAAGTCGGCCATGGTAAATGAAATTGGTATACAAAGTATTTTTTTTTTTATATTTTTCTTACAGTATACATATGCTAAGTACATATGTACGTTTTAGGATTTGAATGACTGATCAACATGGTGCTTCGGGATCAAAAATCAATTGTTTGTGATTTTTGCATTTTTTTTATTTACTCGAATGATGATTCGATTCTTCTTCGAGTACTAATGTCTCGATTCTCAAAATCATTCGATTATGCCCATCATTACATGTATCATTTCAACTCTTCTTCTAAAATAACCATATTTTTAATTGGATGTCATTTTTTAGTTTTTCCCGCTTAATACGCTATCCCGCTTAATACGCTATTTTCTGTCGGTCCCTTGAAGAGCGTCTTAAGCGGATTCTACTGTAATAACAACAAATCAAAAATTGTGTAACTGCGCCACTTTTTTCTACTTAACTCAGTGTATATGTGCATTTTGCATTGCTTGCCGAGTTTTGTTGTATGGCGCCCAACGTGAGGCCTCCGCCATTGATGATTGAAATGTTCCACTTTCCTTGCACTTATAATTGATTTTAAAACTCATCTCATTGCATATTTTTGACTCGTTTCTAAACCCAAGTACCTACTCGTGGGCTGCAAGCTTTTTCAAAAGTACAAAGATACCATTCTCGAGTATTTAATTAGCTAATTGTCAGAAGTAAACTTCAGAGACAAAAGAACACAAAGGCACTTATCTCGATCCAATCCAAACATACATATGTACATCTGTACATACTTATGTACAATTGTAAACCGTTGACATCAATTTGTATTCCATTTCATGTGAAACGGCGGGAAAAATAGAAAAGTGTTTCTTGTCTGCGTTCGTAAAACAAACGATTTGACCCCGAAACCTATTTCCCCACATTGTATTCCCGCATCTCATCGTAAAAAAAAAAAACGAACGAACAACATCTCTATAGCTACAGATACGGAATACGGAATACGGAATATGGAGTACCATAAAGCGAACTCCACTTTGGAGGCTTTGTGTTCCAGAAAACAAAGTTCCTCTGATTGCATAATTTTTAGTTTTAGTTCGGATGAATAATTTGTTACGGCTGCGTTGCGATTGTTGATCGTTGAACGCTGATCACTGAGAGAGCAGCACCCAACAATTGTTTACAAACAACCAGCGTAGTGAAATTAATTAATTTTTTTTTTTATTTCCATTCGATAATAATTGATGGACACAACGATCTTGACGATGATAATGGTGATGGCGATGATGATGAAACATGATGTAGGCATGTGGGATGGAGTGTTTTTTTTTTTTTTTTTGTTTACTTTGTAGTGGGCTGTTCGAGTACGGTTGAAGTTCCGTCTGTCAGTCACGCTTTGCTAGCAAACATAGCAACACTCCAAGGTTTCGCGGAAGCCATGATTAATTAAAGCTTTGTTATGTGGGCATATGTACATATACTCGTACTATTTAAACAACCATACAGATACATCTATGTAAATGCGCTGGTGTTAGTATAGTGGTGATCTTCAGATAATGTTGTCATAACTTCTATTTTCGATGAAGACGTCTGAATGGAAGTGTCACGAAAGGCTATCATGTTGAATCGAATGTAATGGAGTGCCATGTAGTTCAAATGTGCGGGCACTTGGTTGTTGCTTAGTTGAGTCTCTCATCTCAATAGAAGCCACTGATTTAATGAGCATTTTCAAGCACACGAACTGAAGTAGGGAGCAGGTTTACTTTTTGAGCTGATCTTCATAAACGTCATTTGCATTGCATAACTGGGCCTTTGACAAGGACTCATATCACATTCTCCTTTTTTTCAGCTTCCAGTAAACGTTTCTTAGGATTGGAAGAAAGCCAATATCAAGATCACACCCACCTCTGGTGTCCCTCGAGGTAGCCACCTTGGTCCTCTGATTTTTCTATTTACAATCAATGATGTGGATTGTGGATAGCATTATTAATGTAATGACTCTTATTTATCTATCTATCACATACTCCCGAAAGCGCTTCAAATCACTTGCTAGGAGTTATTTTATAGTATACTAGTGGTTACCCGGTGTGCTTCGATACACCCATTGAAAACAGTATTTAGGTATGTCATAAATGTAATGAAATTTTTTCGAGTGACTTTTTGTGAATAATAATGACTCTGGTGGAGAATTAAATGCTGACAACTCTACTTGGATTTAAAAAACTGTCCAAACAGCAATAACCTAAAAACTCAAAATCTACCATCCGATTGCGTTGAAACTTAGACAATATATTTGTTATGAAGCGATAAGTGCACGTAAATCAAAAGTTAGCTGTCGCCGTGCTGTAGTCATAATTTTGAGATTTTGGTTTTCATGGCCATCTATCGGGAAACTTGAAAACTTTTGATTAATAAATATTTCTCACTTCATTACAAATATATTGTGTAAGTTTCAGCTTAATCGTACGGTGAATTTAAATAAATATTCAGTTCCAGCGCCATCTAGCGGAAAACTTGAATTTTTTTATGTGCGAACACTTCAAACATCAGGAAAAGTATATAGTGTAAGTTTCAGCTCAATCGGATGGTTAGTTTATGAGTTCTGAGGTATCAAACGAACAGCTCATTTTTATATATTAAGATGACGAAAGTATCCCATCTGTCACTTCATTACGTGATTTGGGTGTTATCTGTGACATTGAACTAAATTTTCACTCCCATAAATGTACATAGGGTAACTTCCGGCATTATGGTGCCCCTTTTTTTGTTTCTCAAATAATTTCAACATGAAAAGCTTTTTTATCAAAAAATAAAAACAGTTAGAATATATCATAAGAAAATCAGAACAAAAAAACGTTAAATAATTATACTAATACAATGATTTAAACAAAGAAAAAGTTATGTTAAAAATGTTTTACAAAAATCCATAATGCCCTATGCATAGATAGGGCAATATGGCGCATTCTCTTGGGCAATAGTGCGTGATGATGTACTCGCGATTTGATTTGTCACAGCTATCACAAGTGTTTTTGAATGAAGTACGTGAGTCGAGGGACCACTTACGACTTATTATAATTGTGACTTGACCCTTGGTCTGCCTGTTCAAAGCCCATATAAAACAGCTCTTTTCTGTTAGGAGCGAATCCATACGCTTGTAGTTTCCGTACATGAGCCATCATTTTCTGCACGATTTCAACTCCTAGGCATGTGGGAGCACCGAAACATACTTCCTGCCGTCATCGTTCTAAAGTCTTAGTATACATTTTTTTACATGCTTTACATGCGAACTCCATAAGGGCCCGAGTGGCCTGTGATCGTCCCGAAATGTACACTCCTGAGTTTTCAGTCACACTCTCAGCCTTTTTAAACAATGCCATAACTCACAGGTACACATGTAGGTAGGTAGAGCTGGTGGTTTCGATGGAAGGAAAAACCCAAATAGCGCAAAGAAGCGCCGTTTTGATCAGCAACCTCAGGTACTTCGGATGTAGTTTGAGATAATTATATCCACCCTATGGAGTTTAGAAAGGGGATCAGTTCTCCAATCGTTGTCTCACAAATATCTTTAAGGTCTCTTAAAAAGGTTTGCACAATATGTGTTGCCTGGCTTTCGTTAGAGCCGAACTTTTGCACAGAAAATGAAATTGTTGTGAGGGATCGCTAGTTTGGCTGCATGGTCCCCTATTGGCCATAGTCCTGTACTTACTGCCACTACTCTTGCGATGTCTACGTGAGTTCATTTGCGTTTGACCTATTGTAATTTGGCCATATCTGTGTGGATATGACACAGTTTGTCAGACTGGTCCACACTTTTAGGAAGTGTGAGAGTATATTGCCCTTAACAGCAATTACAGGGATATGAACATTTTGCACTAGTGAGCTGTTAAGGGCTGACCCTCGCCTGGATATAGTTCGTCGTCTCTCTCTTTTCCTTCTATATGGTACTAGCTTCTATGTCCCGGAACCCAGAGAAGAGTGATTTAAGACTTTAGAGTGACACAAGCGATTGAGTTCTTCTTGGCATTGTTCAGCCAGTTTAGATGAGTTGAAAGCCGAATTTCTGGCTTTAATTGTAGCTTGGTTAGGCACATACGTGACAGCTGAGATTTAGATTATTTGACTCATCTGAACGTTTTCTGTTGCCATTAGTGGATGCAAAGTCTTACCATTTAGCTGTTGATTCAATCTAAGTGGACAAAACATTGCAGTATCGTGTAGTCGAACCAACCAAAAATGGTGGTGACAGCAGACCCGTCTACAAACAGCACACAGGCACACAATTAATTGATTTATGGATCCAACATCTGAACCATATAAAATGAACACAACCATCACACATCAGGTGCGTACACATTGCAATTTCAATCTTTTCGAACGATTCTAGAATATTTTATAGATACATTTGCTTCGAGTATCACAACAATAATGTCGAGAACCGAAAATATTGCAGATATTTCGGAAAACTAGGTCGACCGAGGCATTCTCGATGGCATGCCAAACTATAATCATTATTTGCCCGACAAGCACACTCTCCGACTATAAAGTGGAGGAGGTGATGGGGACCGCGCCCCAAATTTACCCAATAAATGAAAAAAATCTGTAAATACATATGTACTCGCTTAAGAAATCGCTAACTAAGGAAAACTGAATGGAAAATCAAAAATAAATAAAACATCGCTCATGCATTCCTTTGGGATTACAAAAGCCCCATGTCCATGTCCATTGCATGCACATACGAGTAAGTACTCGAATGTGGAACAGTAGGTCAATCGATTGTTTCTATGTACCGTACGCCGCACCCTTATTTTTTTTTCGCTTGCCAGCGATAAATTTCGTCCTTTATCGAAGGATTTGTTTTTTTGCTAACTGAAATTTAAAATGTTTGCATATTTTTAGGCTTTTCATGTCCTTACCAACGCAACGTTTTGTGAATAGGTAATTGAATTTTATAACTTTTTACTGTTTTCTGATGGGTACCGGAGAAGGCTGGAGGGAGATCCTTAACCTAATGAACTGTACCCTGTATGAATCATTAATTTTTGTGTTTGGAGTGTGACGCATTCTGTCTCAGATGATGTACATAGTTTGTCATCAAATTCATAAAAATAGACTTGGAAAGTATCCTGTAAAACGAAACTTATACAGGATACAATAACAGAATTTCGCCTACAATACAAGTTACTTTTGTTGAACTTTAAAGAAAAGAAAAAACAGATGCTTAGCAGAATTTCATTGTGAACTGTAATTCAAAATAAGCAACATAAGCGAATTCTTCTGATTTTAAGAACATTTTTGATAGTTTATGTGACCTTCCAGCGCCCCTGGGTCCATTCTTCAGGTTTAAGTCCCATTTAAATTCATTTAGATGTAGTAGGTCCATCTGCGTAGAAAACATAATATGTACCTTAATTAATTACTTTGACAATAAAGTATTTTTTGTTTTGCAAATATTTACTTACCCCATCATGGGTGCATTTTGCTAAGAAACACAGGGTGCCCCAGTTAAGAAGTATAATCCTTTCAGTGGAGATACTTGAAGTTCCGGCGAATAAAAAATCGAATGGCAAGGGGGTCTAATTTCACCCTTCTCCAAGTTATAGCCCAGCAAAGTGGGACACCTTCCATTTGCAGGTACATACATATAACTATTTACATAAATGATATAACTTCTGAACTATTAATTGTAATTTAAATCACGAGATAGAAAACGTTCATGGCTTAATATTAAAATTTAATTTTTCTATCAAATTCATACAAATAACCCAATTGTTTGAAAATCGAAGCGAAGATAAGAAGAAGTCATGCTCACTCAAATAAATAAGGAAACACTTATCGGATTGTAAATATGTATAAATTCGCATTCAGACAAACTGTCAGGTTAGGTTAAGGTTAGGTTAAAGAGGGTGAGGATTACTCCTCTTCACGTAGGCCGCAAGTCGGGCCCGTTGTGCTCCCCTCTGGAACTGAGCTGAGAAAGAAGGGGTTGGGGTGTGTGTTAGTGAAAGGGGTAGAGTAGTGGAATGGAAAAGGTTGGAAGGAATATATGAATTCAAGAAAAACGCTCTGTGTGTCGTGTAAACTCCAGTGTTTTCGAGAAATCGATAGATCTGAGCGATGTCAGCCCGGGTAGGATGTGTCTTCCCAGGTATTTATGTCTTATTGAACATAGAGCAGGACAATCGCAGAGGAAGTGTTTTATACTTTCGTCTTCTTCTTCGCAACCCGGGCAGGTGCTGTGCTGCACTAGTCCCAGTCGGTTGGCATGTTTATTTAAGTTGATGTGTCCCGTATATAAGCCAATCAATAGTTTAATTTGTGCTCTGCCCAAATTCAGTACTTTCCTAGCCCGCAGTGGATTTGGAAATTCCATCATTTCTTTGGCAGCCTTGCATGTTTGGATCTGACTCCACATATGTGCGTGGCGTTTTGCAAAAGACAGGCTATAGGCAGTTTTCACTGCTTGTACCGCCGTACCAATAGTATTTACTGTGAGGTTTTCTACGTCTTCCGCCCCCGCTCTTGCCAGTTCGTCTGCCCTTTCGTTCCCCGGTATATTGTTGTGGCCAGGTACCCAGAGCAGATTTACCGTGCAGGATCTTGCAAGGGTGTTGAGTTTTTCTTTGCATTCCTTCACTAATTTGGAATTTGTTAGTGGGTTCGCAAGTGCTTTAAGTGTAGCCTGACTGTCCGAGCAGATGTGTATGCAAGTGTCCCTGGTATCGGCATTGACGAGTTCGTCTACGCCCCTGAGAATTGCAAAGACTTCCGCCTGGAAAACAGTCACCGAGGGTTCTAAATGAATGGATATATTTATCGGAGGATCTGGACAGTGTACACCAGCTCCCGATTCTCCGTTAATGTGTGATCCATCCGTGTATAATACAATGCCTTCTACTTCGGCAAACACTGTGCCTTGTCGCCATTTTTCACGGCTAGGGAATTCGACTGAATAGTCGGTCTTAAAGATGTATTCTTTCTCTATGAGATCGCTTGGATTGCTGACAAGTCCAGAGGATTCTGAAACATCATTCCAGATAGCTCTGTGTCCTGTGAGGCTCTGGTCTTTAAAGTGACCCAGGGTCCGCAATCTGATTGCAGAGAGCCCCGCTGTCCTTTTGACCTCCAGTTCCATAGGAAGAATATTGAGAATCGTCTCCATGGCTGCTGTGGGTGTGCTGGATTGGGCACCAGTTATCCCCAGACAGGCCATTCGCTGGGGGTTAGTTAGTAGTGTTTTCGCGTAGCTGTTATTCACGACTGGCCACCAAACTAACACTCCGTAGAGTAATATGGGTTTGACTACGCAAGAGTAGATCCATTGAACTAGTTTTGGTTTCAAGCCCCACGTTTTGCCGAAAGCTCTCCGGCAAATCCAGAAAGCTCTTTTGGCTTTGTTAATTCTATTTTCTAGATTTTTTCCCCAAAGTAACTTTTTGTCAAGTATGAGCCCTAAGTAGTTTACGTGGTCCCTTAGGTCCAGCTGAACTCCCCCTAGGGACGGGGCCTTGAATTCTGAAATTTTAAGTCTTTTAGAGAACAGCACCATATTGGTCTTATCTGGGTTTACTCCGAGTCCGTTGCTGTCTGCCCAAGATTTGGTTAACTGCAGAGCGGTTTGCATGAGTTCCCCTAAAGTGCTTAAGTGTTTGCCTCTCGTAAGCAAAGCGAGGTCATCTGCGTATGCTATACATTTAAATCCATTTGTTGCAAGAATTTTTAAGAGTTCGTCTACGACCAGTACCCATAGGAGAGGGGATAAAATCCCCCCCTGGGGGGTCCCGTTCCGGACGTTCCCTTTCCTGCTTTCGGAGCCGAGATCGGCAAAAATGGTACGGTTTGAGAGCATATGTTCAATGAAGTTATTTATCGTTTTCCGTTTGTTGTACTTAGAGAGGGCTTTCATAATGCCCTGAGTTTTAATGTTATTGAAAGCGCCCTCTATATCTAGAAAAACGCCGAGTACAGACTCCTTATATGTAAAGGCATCTTCGATAGTGCTGACTATGTCGTGTAGGGCTGTTTCTACGGATTTACCCTTCATGTATGCGTGTTGGTTGCTTTTTCGTATAGACAAAGGTAGGTTTGCTCTGATCTTCTCATCGCAAATTCTTTCTAGAGTTTTAAGCAAGAAGGACGTGAGACTAATGGGTCTGTATCCACTTGCTGAGCTAAGATCTTTTCCCGGTTTAGGTATAAAAACAACCCTGACTTCTTGCCATAACTTAGGGTTATAGCCTAGGGCCAAGCAGGCTCTGAAAATTGTTACCAGATGCGGCACCAATACAGAAAAGCCTTTTTGGAGGAAGATGGGTTGTATTTTGTCCTTGCCAGGAGCTTTGAAGGGCTTGAAGGAATTTATGGCCCACCTGATCTTATCTTTATCTATGACTTCGTAAGGTTCATCCCAAAGTTCCCTAACTGTTCCTGTACCGGCAAGTGCTAGCTGAATTGGTCCAGCAGGGGCCTGAAGACAACCTGGGAAGTGTTTTTCCAACAGCAGTTCCAGTGACTCCGTTGAGGTAGCCGCCCCACCATTAGCTCTAAGAAGCTGTGGTTGGGTGTGCTCCCTGGAGAGGAATTTCTTGAGCCTTGCTGTTTCGCTAGTGCTGTCTATTTCACCGCAGAAAAGTTTCCATGAGTTTCTACTTGCAGCCCTGGTTAATTTTTTGAAACTACGTCTGTTGTTCCTATAAATTTCCCAGTCCGCTTCTAGTTTACTGGTCATGAAAGTGTTAAAAGATCTCCTAACCTCCTTCCTTTTATCCTGTAGATCACTCGTCCACCATCTATTTTTACTGTTGGCCGCGCAGGCTTTAAGTGGACAGGCTAGTTCAAAGGATTCGGTTATTTTGGATTGTACACGAAGGACTTCTCTATCTAGGTCTACTATGTTCTGAATCTCTTCAGGCCTTTGGTTACCTAGTTTCTCTGTTAGGGTTGAGACGTAAAGGTCCCAGTTGGTTCTCCTTGGGTTTCTGACTAGGGTTCTAGTCTTACGCCCAATGGCAAGATCTAGACAAATCCACCTATGGTCGGACATGGAGGTTTCGTTAGAGACCCTCCAGTTCGAGACTAGATGAGTGACGTTTGGGGTAGAAAAGGTTATGTCTAAAACTTCCCTTCTAAGTTTGTTTATGAAAGTTGGAGTGCAACCTAAGTTGAAAGTTACAAGATTTTCAATGTTTAAGAAATCAAAAAGAGACTCACCCCTTGGGTTTGTATTTGTACTGCCCCAGGCGATATGGTGTGCGTTAGCATCCGCTCCCACGATGAGTCCTTCGCCTGATGTTTTGGCACTTCTTATTAGGTTGGATAGTTCTTCGCTGGGTGGTTGGGTTGGTGAATCATAGGGAAGGTAACAGGACGATAGCAGGATGGATTTGCCTGCCCCGCTCCCTTCCCTATATTCCAGTCTAATGACCGTGAGGTCTCCTGTGCTCATCTGGGGGATAGAGAAGACATTTAATGATTTGTTTGCTACAATGCATGTTCGACACTTACCGTTTATGCTGGTAAATATCTTGAAATTGGTTCCCCATCCTTTGACCCCGTTTTTGACGATCCAGGGCTCTTGGATGAGGGCTACGTCGGCACCTCCTTTTGAGAGGAAGTCACAGAGGACGGCTGTGGCCACCCTACTGTGCTGGAGGTTTGCTTGTAGCAGTTTCATCAATTTTTCGTTTATTCGACGGTATGGTAAACTTCACGCGATAGAAGCCACATAGGGCGTACCCATCACGTTGGTTAAGTGCCGTCACGGCTTTCTGGTCTATTCCGACGAACAGCAGTTGGCCTTTGCCTTCCTGCTTTTCGGCGTTATAAACCTTCCAGCATGTTGTTTCCAGGTCCGTGTTGTGCCTGGCAAATCTTTCTAGGATTTTTGGGGGTTCTTCGATTGGGCCTGGGATCCAGACAGATACCCTGGTCAACCTTGGAATTTCCGACACGGGAAGTACCCTGAGATTAGATCCTTCCCACGTGTCACCTAGACTTTTTGTAAGGGCCTCCAAGATCTTAATTGAAGGCTGGTCACCACACAGCACGTGGTATCTATCACTCTTAAAACCCGCCCATGTGAAATTGGGGATTATTGGAGGGACCGCGCACAGACTTCGATCGAGAGCATCTCTGATCTCGCATTGAAATCTGTCCTGCAGATTCGACGGAAGTTTACCTTCGTCGTACCCATCGCAGTATACCACCATCTCGAGCAGGTTGGCTGCCGCATCTCTATAAGTACGGCGGGGCCCTTTTGACGAAGTCGTTGGCTTGGAAGTGTCCCTAGGACCCATTGCAGGCCTACCTGGTACAACGTTAGTTGGCCCTGGTGTGGCTCTGCTGGTTCCGGGATCTGTTGCTCGTTTTTTGTATGTGTCCCTGGCGTGCTTGGAGAAACGCATCTTCCTCTTTCCCCCTAAGGCGGGGGTCTCATCCGGAGATGTGAGGGATAGATTGGCATTGCGTCTCGCAACTTCTGCGGTCTTCGTTGGGACCGGCCGAGGGCCTTCCCTACTGTCCTTTGAAGTGTTTGCGGCGGGGATCAGATCAGAGGTACTAGCGCCTTCAGGGGTTTCTCCCGTCTTGCCTTTTCCCTCCTCCTCTTTCCTCCTTCTCTCCTTAGCTCTTTTGCGCTTCTGGGCACCAGACAGCCTTAGTTTCGGTCTATCTTTCTGTCGCTTTACTGCGGATGCCAGAGTCATGACTTCTTCGTCTATGCGCTCTTCTATTATTATGTGTTCGTCCATCTGGACATATGGAAAATTGACCACTGGCGACTTAGCCCCGGACGGAGCCAAGCCCTCGCCGGCAGCCGTGGTTTCTGCCGACACTTGAGTGGATATCCCCACTCGATTTATTTCATCTTCTTTGACTTTTTCCATTTTTTTATTTGTTTTTTTAAACTAGTGTCATCTAGCTGGGTTTCTTAGTTTTCCGACGAAGTCGTACTTCAGCCCCTCCACCACGACAAGGTGAAACCCATGGGGGGCAGACAAACTGTCACTGTCATATAGAAAAAAAGAAAAAAAATATATTTATTTCCATACACAAGAGTATCTTAGGGACCCCACCCACGACAAAACTGACTATCAGTTGCGAAATATTTCCTCATGAAAAAACGTCAGCAATTTTTTTTTTGTCATAGGGATGAGCGACTGAATTAAAATCTTTTGATGACGAGGTGGGCTTCTACGTATACATTACACGAGGGTGTATAAGTTTCATGTACCTATATAAGTATCACCCACCGAGAAGGTGTGGGTGGCGGCGTATGAAACGTTTATGTTGCGGTTTTATCTAAAACGATAAAAAATCGCGCCAAACACTGCCCAGCGGAATGCATGAGCCGTTCAGTTCGATTGTCTCTTGACGCCCCCTTTATTGTGCGCCAGAGTCTGTTTTCAACTTCCTGTTTTGATTTTAATTAAAACATCTACACGAGAGATAAAATTTTCTAAAACTAAATTTTATTACTAGTTCGGACTTCGCACGTAATTGAAATGCAATACTGGGGCACTGCCCATGGGATGCATAACCACAATCTGCTGGTTGACTCCCTGAACGTACTCTCCTTTCTAGTTGCATTTGTGTAGCGACAGGATTCAATTAAAACATCTGACCCCAATCGAAACACACACACTCTGACGGTATTTTAACGTAACACAACACAGAACATAAACAAAAAGGATAAATTGAGTAGATGACTGAAAACTGGGTCACTTTACATAGCCACTTACCCAATGAAATGCTCCTGCAGTTATGCAACTGTCAACCCTTGTTGTTGGCGTGGGTAAGGGGGTGGAGCTGCTATTTATAACAATGTCAAAATTTGATGCATGTAGGTATATGTACGTAATACCAGAATCGTGCAAATTAATGCCTTTCCGTTTCCCCCCAGGGAAATGGAATGGGACGCGAGCTATGACAATTATTGCAGTTATAATGGCATGGCATAATAGATTAGGTTTAACTGTGGGATATGCACACTCTATAAACATCCTCCATGTGCATTTAACGTTTCTAACGAAATTATGGGACATCCAATTTGGGTCGTACCTTTTGTGCTCGTTCATGATTCAAATTTCGCTGCGAATGGAGTACAGTGGTAGGATGTGCTTAAAGCTCCCTTCTCCTATGAAATTTTAAGTCATGAGTCAAAGGAAGAATTCATCTATAGAGCAGGCTTCCACTGAGAGATAACAAAGGGAATTATAGCATGTTGGGAGTTTAATTTGAAGCAGTTTTGCTATTCAAAACACTCGTGGGAACCATGCATTCGCTTTGAGGTATTTTTTCCATAATTTTTTATTATTTTAATAATTTTATTTCCCTTGCACTCATTTCCTTTTTTTTCATTTTCCTTCCTTCTTTTAAGTGCACTTTGACATGGAAGCGTAAAAATGTTGTTCCAATTCGCAGAGAAAGCTTTTCATTTGAATAGGCTTAGGCAGGTGATATATACACATACATATGTATAGTATATTCTTCAATGAAGTATCTGAAGCTAGGCATTTTCTAGGATGATTCAGCGTACTCGACCGGTTAAAAAGAAGGATCAGCAGATACAATTACATATCTTCTAACACCAAGGTTGTTGTTGTTGGGAACTTCCATTAAACGCGGAATGAAACTAAACGCATTTAAAAACCGTTATTGCCTTTTCATATTCATTTAATTAACATGCGAATATGAACATGTATGCTGTATGCATGCTGAACTCCACTATGCCTAACCGACATCCTCATTTATGTAGGTGTTCTGCGATATGTATTTCTCGCAACCGTTATAGTTGGGAGTCAGGATTAGACCACAGGGGCAGCTTAGGTGAAGGTGTGGAGGTGGAGGCACACTTATGGTTACTCGGCTAAAGCTCGTCGGACGGGGGTAGTTCTCCCAACCCACCATACACCATCTGTTCATAAAGGAAAATCTCGTGCCATTACAAAAACAAAAGAGAGAGGGAGAAATCTACGTTAAACAGACTTGAAAAGATAGGAAATAAAAGAAAAATCCAAGAACCTATGCCAATACCATAGAGAAAGAGAGGGAAGGAAATGCTAGTCTAACTTTACCTAAAGTAAACGAGTTCTTATAAATAAACCCTAAACCAAACCTATACTAACTTAAGTCTACCTTTCACTAGCCCTAGGTCGAGATTCTTTGTTCCCACTGTCTTTCTACGGTAAAGGTTCGTCAAGAACCCGAGACATGCCTGATGTTATTGGCATGGCTACCGCTTTGGCCAATGTAGTAGAGGTAGCCCCTTTAGTTGACCCCCTTTAGTGGCTAGTGTAAGGTAGAATTAAGTTAGTATAGGTTTAGTTTAGGGTTTATTTATAAGAATTCGGTTTAGTTTAGGTTAAGTTAGACTAGCCTCCGCCTCCTCCGCCCTACACACCTACACCTAAGCTGCCCCTGTTGCCTAATCCTGACTCATAACAATGCCTGGAAAGGAGTAATCAGTATAGCAATTACTTTGGAATAGGTACTTAGGGGCACCGTAGCGCAAGTGGTTAGTGCGTCGGACTACTGAGCCAGCGGTCTTGGGTTCGAATCCCGCCGCAAACATCTAAAAGTTTTTCACAGTGCCCACCTCTTTCGAATGTCTGACAAGCATCAAAGAGTATTATTTGTCACGAATGAGCTTCTCAACTCGCCGTTCGGAGTCGGCAAAAAACTGTAGGTCCCTTCCATTCGTGCAAAAAATATAACACGCACACACAAATGGTTGCGAGAAGCAGGCCCAGGTTCACCTCGAGCTGTAGCGCCAACTAAGTAAGTAAGTAAGGTACTTAGATACATATCTGCAAAAGGCTAATGTCAAGCCGCTACACAGCGAGTCTTTTTATCAAATAGAAGTTCCTTTATTCGGAGTTTTCTCGTCATCTTCAAAAGTATACATATACCTAACCTGGCAATAAGGAAAAACAACACAAGTCGACTTATGTCAAAATTGAGTTATCGATACCATCGGATGCGCGGTATTTGATTCTATTGCCTTGTGTACTTTTTTTCGTTTCATTATCTATAACGGTTGCTGAGTTATATACGGCGTCAGCAGTCCTATACAGAACCAAGCCTAGCTTCTCGCAACCATTTGTGTGTGCGTGTTATTTTTTCTACGAATGGAAGGGACGTACAGTTTTTTGCCGACTCCGAACGGCGAGTTGAGAAGCTCAAAAATGCTTGTTAAAAGAGGTGACACAGTGAAGAAACGTTTGAGATTTCGCCCGGGGCAGCATGCGTAGTAGTCCAAAGCATTAACCACTACGCCACGGTGCTCACAAACAACGTTTGGAAATTATTAAAAATTAGTACCGTAATTCTAAGTTGGCAGTCGCAACTTTAAGAGTGCTTACTTCAGTTTTCGGTCGTTATAATCGTCCCACTGCCTATAACCGAGATGGTTATGAACATAGCACCGTCATCATTTGGCATCAGGGCAAAACTTAACAACACAATCATAAGTATGGTGGACCACAGGTGGTCAAGAATAGAGGGATATAGGGTATCCAAGGGTATAACTTGGACTAAATAGGGCAAAGTTAAGAAGACTAATAGGAATACTCTCCGGGCACTGTCTCTTGAGGAAACATGCCAAAAGAATGGGTCTTTCAAACACGGACGAATGCAGATACTGCAATGACATTAGAATATCGGAGGATATTGAGCATAACATTTGTGATTGTCAGGCTATTGCTCGTTCTCGAAAGAAATTTTTAGGGAATAACTTCTTTAATACACTGGAAGAGGCTGGCCAAACTAACAAAAGAATCTTAAAATTTTGCAGGGAATTTAAATGTTTGGACGGAAATGCTTCGGTTTAGGTACCATCATACGATTGTTCCAGGGCATCATCGCGATGGGCCCATTATGATGCCTTGTGTTTTATGATGGCTCAGCCTAATAAGCCGTTCCAGTGCTATAATGGATAAATTGGAATCAAAATATTCACTATTGAATGTCCCTGTGTCAGTGAGATAATGCACCAGTCGAAGTACCAAAGACATCGCAGCCGTAAGTGCTCCAGTTCAAAATTGGTTCATTCTGAACTGGAGCACTCAGTCGATTCCACGGCATTCACAGGAATTGGGAATCTCTCAGTTCACATTGTGACGAATTCATAGATAATTTAAACTCAAATAATTTCAAGAACTGAAGCCTCTTGATCATTTGAAGCCCCGAAACTTCTTCGATTCGGCTCTGCAAAAATTAGAAGAAAATCCTGAATTTCATAGAAAAATCATCTTCAGCGATGAAGCTCATTTTTGACTTAAAGACTTTGTCAATAAGCAAAAGATGCATGATGAGACAGCAACAAATTCGCATTTGCTTCAAGAGACTCCCTTGCTTCCACAAAAAGTGACCGTGTGATGATCGATTGAACCGTATTTTTTCGTCGATGAAAATGATCTTCAGTTTCGGTGAATGGAGTTCGCTATCATGCTATGTTGGAAGACTTTTTTTTGGCCAGAATTGGATGGATTTTACATCAGTGATATGTGGACCCAACAAGATGGTATGGCGTCACATGGCACATAGCTGGTCCAGCAATTGATCTATTGAAGGGGAAGTAATCTCCGGTTGAAATGCCAACTAGCTCATGCGATTTACCCCCTTTGGATGTCTTTCTATGGAGTTACGTTTAGTGTTTGGTCTATGCCAACAAGCCAACAAGGTTAGAGGAGTTCAGGAGTGGCTGATATGTGTGGGAGGGTGGTGGAAAATAGCCTCCAAAGAATCAATCGGTGGTCATATGAACGAAATCAAATTCCATACTTAAATCTAATATGTATTCTACAACTGAAACAAATTTCAGCCTGATATCTCAATTACTCTGTATTTTACAGTGAACGTCCAATATAACCAAAATCCTATCCAACGTACTGTGTCTTGGCTCACAAACGTTTTAAACCTTATTACAGCACACTAATCGGCACGTACCAGTATGGCTTCCGGCCCGGCAGATCGACGATCGACCAAATTTTCACACTAAGGCAGATCCTGGAAAAGACCCACGAGTTTCAAGTCGAGACTCACCATCTCTTCATCGACTTCAAAGCCGCATATGATAGCATTCATCATCTTGAGCTCTACAAGGCGATGATGGTCGTATTCGGGATACAAATACAATGTGACTTCTTCAATCTTGTGCTGGAACAGATAGTGCGCAGGGCAGGTGTAAACACGGAAGGCACTATCTTTCACAAATCTGTCCAGCTACTGGGATACGCGGACGACATCGACATCATCGGTCGCTCCCAGCATGCCGTGTTAGAGGCTTTTACGGCAATTGAAGAACAGGCGAAACGAGTTGGCCTGGAAGTGAATGAGGACAAAACCAAGTCCATGTTGTCAACCAACAAAGAAACATCTGTCCACCGCCTAGGACAAAACGTCACTGTTGGCAGCAGTAACTTCGAAGTGGTTAAGGAGTGAATGAAGCGAATGACACCTAAGTGGAGATTCGAAGAAGACGTACCCTAGGAAAACGCTGCTACTTCAGTTTGGCAAAACAAATGGGTTCAAAACTCCTTACTCGGAAGACGAAATGCATGCTCTACAAAACATTGATCCTGTCAGTTCTGCTGTATGGAGCCAAGTATTGGACGATAAGCAGAAAAGCAGAGCAGATTTTGAATACTTTCGAGAGAAAAATTCTTCGTCGGATATTCGGCCCCGTATGCGAGGACGGCGAATGGAAGAGAAGATATAACCGCGAACTCTATGCGCTGTACCAAGATGTGGATGTAGTCCGAAAAGCCAAAACACGTCGACTATACTGGCTCGGCCACATCGAGTGAATGAACAACAATGCTCCAGCAAAGAGGGTCTTCGAATCGCAGCCCCCAGGTTCAAGACGACAAGGAAGACCGTACCTCCGGTTTAAGTACCAAGCTACCGCGAATGCCAGTGCGCTGAGTCTAGACAACTGGAAGCAGCGTGCCCGGGATCGAAGAGAGTGGAAGACTGCCGTGTCTCGGACAGAGACTCTTCACGGGTCAGGAGCCCGTTAAGTAGGTAAGTAGTCCAATATAATGAATTATGTAATGCACAGCCTTTCGCTAGATCGAAAAAATCGTTAAATCGATCGTCGTTTTATCTAACTAATAAATCCCACCAATGTATTTATTATAAGAAAAGATTCACATTAGACAAAATAACAGAAGTAGGGATGAATTCAAAAAAATGAGAAACTACTGTGTTCTTAACCATAAATTGTAAAGCATTCGTTAAACCGAGCGGCATTTTTTGCATCATTCGTAATAAGAGCCATCAATGGAAAGAAATCAGGGGCCGAATCGCGTCCTCCGTGAACGGATCGGCAATCGTACGAACAACAATTACGTGATCCGTCATACGAGCGAACGTATTGAGATTGTGTCATACGAATGCTCACGGAACGTAGTTTTTTAATTTGACGTGGTAGTTGTAATAGAACAAAGATAAAATAGTAATAGTCCAAACGTCAAACAGATGTCATTCAGAAGTAAAATTCCGCAAAATAAAACCTTTTTAATTTTAAAGAGATCATTTTAGATAGGTAGACATCAAACATTCTCTATTTAATGCGTAAAATGTATTTATTTTTGATTTACAAAACAAGTTAAGTTAAACCTTTTTTTGATAAAATTAGCATAAATATATAAATAATAACAAAATCATTATCACATATTTATTTGTTTTATATTTCTTCTTCAGTCTTCTTTTTAAACATTTCTAGCTGAAGAGTTTTGATCTGCAGCTCGATCGCTTGTACGGCAATAAAAATGTTGTGGTTCTTTTCCTTCATCGTTAGTACTCTTTCTTGGATTTCAAGCAATCTGTTCAATTTCTGTTCAATTTTTCCGTTGAATTCGGACCCCATCTTTAGATTTTCTTGAAAGAGTGCTAATTTGCTATGAATTCTCCTTGTTGTTTGTCTTTTTTGGACTTTGTGGCTGTCTTCGCAATCATTGCCTTGTTCGCTGCGACTGTCTGTTGGATAGCCTTCCAATATCAATCGAAGGGACTCCTCCACAGAATATTTGGAAGCAGTACTATTTGGCGTTGTTGAAGTCTTTGCTTTTCACTCGAGTAACTGGGGAGGGGGACTACCAAATGTCTTAATTTTTGGAAGTTTCTTAACTAATGCTTCCAATCCGGTTGCTTCAATCAATAAATTGGCCTCTTCCGTGAGATGTTTCTCTTCATATGGTCCACCTCCTGTTCTGTTTTTGGATGCTTTGTTAAATGATAATTTCTTTTTTGTTTAAGGGGGCTATTATGATTGGCGATTCGCCTAATTTTGGCGAATCGACTCTCTAGGCGAACTATTCGATTTTTCGTGTTATCATTGGCGATTGAATCGATTCGCCTGAAATCCGAGTCACTCGTTGTGAATTCAGCGAGTGATGTGAAAGTCATTTCAAAAAAATTAATATGTTCTGAAAGTGAAATAGATAATATTTATGTATATCAGTGGAGAATTTTAACAAAATGTTTAGCTATTCTTTGAATAAGATGATGAAGAGCTTATAAATATGATTAAAAAGAACGATTTGAGACAATTCCAATCCTTTTGAACTTCCACGGCAGATGCCAATCATGCAACAAAAGCTACAAAGTAGCTTTTCCGGTATTCTTAGATTTTCCTATCCACCGTACTCGGTAGGATTTACTTAGATCTTATACCAAAGAAAGTCCATTGCCACATGGACCACGTGATCCGATTCTTATCGGTGCTTTTGGAAGCATATTGAAAGTCGGATAATTTCCATATTTTATTGATTGATATCCGTTGAGGAGAAATCTTGTAGATCTTTAAAAGGAGAGTATTGGGCAGCTGCACAGGACGTGGAAGGGGGATTCTTGTTCCTCCTCATCCATACAACTGCTGTAGAAATGTCATTGGGAGAGGATTTATAATCTGTTGGAATGTCCAACTATTGTAAAAGGACCTGTCAATACGCCAACTAGGGTCCTGAACCCTTCTGTGGCGTAGGGGAACACACCGTAAAAGGGGAGCACCGATTACTGGAGAAGACAAACAGGACTACTTAATGGATAAAAACTCAGGGTTTAAGACAGGCAAAGAAACTGCTGGGCAGTTCCAACCTGAAGAGATTCAAAGCATGCGTCAGCCTTGACAAAAACAAACTCCACATCTTGACTGCATTTCTTACAGGGCATTGTTAGTTCAGGGGACATCTCAGGAAGCTAGGTCTGCAGATTTGGCAATGAGCCCAGTGAAACTCCAGAACACATACTGGTGAAATGTGGGGCATTAACCCAGAAAAGATTCAACTCCTTGGGTAAATACCAAATTACAGCAGAGGATCTGCAACTCATAGCACCCAATCTCCTACTGGGATTTCTTAGGGAAATTGGTTTGGATGAAGTGCTGTTACCTATGGAATTCTCACCTGGGCTAGGTGTGAGCGAAGGTCTCTCGAACCGATTCCAATAGGAATAATGACGAGAGGGATGCTAGATCTTAATCTTAAGGTCACGGTACATCTCGCCCTTCAATTATAATAATAATGTAGAGTAGACTATAAATTCAAGAAGCCTTTGTTAATGTACTGAGTAAGAAGAAAGGCCAATTGATGATGAGCTACATCCCGTTCATCTGCCAATCCTGCTATAATTTTTCGCAGATGGAAGCTATCAAAAAAGCGTTGTTAATGACTTTGATTTGGGACTCACGCAGCTAACAGTGTCGGTTATATATATCTGAAGTAGTAGATATGTTATCTAAGACAATTTTACGTTTGGTATCGTCCACTGCAAACAATTCTTAAAGCCCTGCGAACGATATGACTAACATAACTAAGTTTATACATACATATATGTATATATGTGTACATATCTTTACCTCATGCCACTCTTTGCCTTCCCGTAAAGGTCGCCCAAGGGTGTTAATTTCAACTCCAAACTTATCCTCCTTAAATTTATTCTTCTTCTTCTACTAATGATAAAAATTAGTTTTTTTTAAAAAATTTCAGTTTTCAATAATTCCGTTACTATAATATACCTTATCGCCTTCACAGTCACAAAAATATTCTAATCGCCAGAATTTGACATTTTTGGCGAATTAATTTCAATCGATTCGCCAACTATAATACAAAAAAAATTCATTCGTTACTATTTCGACTTTTGAGGCGAATAATTAGCTAGCGATTCGCCAGCCACAATTGCAAATAGTCACATTCACCAAATTTTGTGTTCGACTCGCCAATCATAATAGCCCCCTAAAACTTTTGGTCTGCAAAAACCTTAAACAAAATTTTAAATAATAAGTAGAGATTCAATAAATTTAATGTGTTTTCCAACCTTTTCCATGCTTTCGTTTCTTTAACCGAAGGTCCTACAGCATTTAATTTTGTGCTCAAGCTTTCCCACATTCTTATACGAGAAGAAGCTCTGCCTTAACAAGTGTTTGGAAGGAAGTTTTTGGCCAAATTCGGGTAATCTCTTATGTACTCTTCTGAGTGGAGTTTATTTTTTTTTTAATTTGTCCTAAAAATGTATTTTTTTTAATGCATATACATATACGAATTAACATACAAATAGATTTATAATCGAGTTGTAATTATTAAACTTACATTTTTCTTTATTAATTTTCGCACGACAGAAATTACGAACGCTAAAAACCAATCGAATGACTTTAAGATTGCACGTATGTATACGTTTAGGTATCCGTTAAGCCAAGTGGTGATCCCAAATTACGTTTACGGATATATGTACGTTCACGTATGCGATAATCCCGAATACACATTTTACGAAAACGAGTTACTCGTTCACGGAAGACGCGATTCGACCCCAGGCCCCTATTGTGAGTGTCTAACTAACGATCATCGATCGTCGATTGCAGAATTCGGTATTGTCTTTTGTGATTGCGATCGGTAGTTGTCGATTTGACAGTCGCTTGTAGTCGATCACAAATTTCTGGTCGATGCTTTGTTTTTGATAAATGTAAAAGAGTTTTGTGCGTATGAAATGATAGTAATTTTAATAAAAATGATATGTTAAATAAACATAACTATTAATTCGAATCCAGTGCGAAGCAAGTTACAAAAAAAGTAATTGGAGCTGGTATTTATGGAAACAAATCCTGATATCGCGAAGGGAGTTCGTGGAAAAACCCAAGCAAATAGGCGATGGAAAAAGATAATTAACAATTATTATTAATTTTATTATCTTTACTTTGATACCACAATATGATGAAATAAACTGAAATAAATTGCAATTTCAAGTAATTTTCAGTTTTTTTATTTTCAAAATCATGCATATGGGCATGGATCCAAGAATATTGCTCCTGATTTCTACCGCTTTGTCGTTTGCAAAAAATATCTTCTTCGAAATATGCTGAATGCACTTTTTCACCATTCGTCCATTCCTCCACCATCGTTTTTCGGTAAGCCACAACTTAATGCAACTCATTTATTTAAATATATTAATTCTAATAGAATTGGAAACCAATAATTATGAAAACAATAGCCCAATAGCCAAACAACTGTCAAAAGTATGATGTATTCACAATATTCACATTTTTATTCACAATAACCTATTCTTCCGTCGATCGAGTTACACAATATCAAAGCCAAAATCAATCGACGCAATCGACAATTGTCGTGACGATCGTTGATCGACACTCATAATAGGGGCCCTAGATTCGTTATATTGGGTATTCGTTAAACTGGACGTCCACTGTATTTAAACACGAAGTTGTTATGTCCTTTTTGAAAAACCCTTTACTTAAACCACCTGATTCGTTAAATCTCAAATCCTTGATCAAAAATTCATTCATACATAATATATACCTTACCTACCTACATTCATAAGTGCACCTTTACATTCGCTACGAAAAGCAAAAAAACCCAAAACCACAATAACTCTCCAACATATTCCAATCCTATGAATTTGAAACCACCTTTGAATAACCATTTCCCTTGGTTTATTCGCACGAGAATGACAACAATTTGTTTCTTTCTAAAGTACATTTACACATACGTATGTATGTACACCAACGGATTTCAAATTAAAAAAGGATTAGTACCTATGTATGAAAATCGTCCTTAAATATGTATAAAGGTGTTCCGGCTTACAAAATAAAAATTTCTTTATATCCCAACTGCAAACAGCCCACAAATAAGCATTAATTTTCATTAAATTTCAACCCGATAATTAGAGGGAAAACTTTTTCGAAGCTTTTTCGAGGGATTTCCCATAAAGGAAACGAGGTCCACCGTAGCGTTATCGAGAAAATAGGTCGCCGTCGTCATGGCGGACATATTATTTTCCACAATGGTCGTGTTTTACTGTTTTACCAGGGCACCAGAGTGAGAGCAGCAGCAGGTTGAGCAAGAAGGAAAGAACGAGAAAAGTCTTGTTGCCATGGCGCCAGAGAAAAGCAGGAAATGATTCGTTTTTATACTCTCACACACACTTTTGTGTAAGTGTGTGTGTGTTAATAAACTTGTGTTTTTTTTCCATTTTCAGCTTTTGGCAAGTGTGTTGAGAAACTCCTCTAGCACAATCTCCAGTTTCCACCGAAAGCATGACTCTTACCAGGAAATTCAGGAATTCTTATTTAGGGGTGGCAATGGCAAGTGGCAACGACTTTCAGCATGCCGAGGGTGGATATCGTACATGTGCCATAACGAAATGTACTTTAGGTTGTTCTTTGGATCCCCATGATGTCATACACACTGATACTCGTCCTGGTATGGCTAAAAAGCAGATACACTGCTCTCAACCTATTTTCTCTTTAAATAGATTAACTTGTATCTCTCGGGTTTCAGGAAGCATTTCTTTTTTTTCCCCACCATCTCTAGGAGTCACGCTCACGGTATATACTCGTAAAAATGGAAAACAGGTATAGTAGGTATACCTACTCCATGGAAAAAGGGTGTGACTTCTCCACCAGCAGTAAAATTTGCCAGAAACTTCAAAATATTATTTTCAAAAAAAATTGTTATCCATGAAAATATTTTGTTACAGGAAAATGTGTTATTATAGAGGTGTACGAGTACATAATATCCTGTCAGAGGAAACTACTGCCGACGACAATGTTTCATAACTTTAAAAATAAATGTACAAAGGGAAATGATGTGGATTTAGGTCAGGATGTTAAGGCATACAGTATGTTTCAACCTTTTGCGATTTTTCCTTTTATACCCTCGCGCACTGATGTCGTTAAAAATTCATTAAAATTGAATTTTGACATTAGTAGGACATCGGACGAAGGATGTGCCATTATGGCAGTGGCACTGCAGAGCAGCAACAACAACACTATAAAGCAGTCATGCCGGAGTGTGATTCTCCATTATTACTTAGTGCAGTCTGTGCATTTACATATACACACAGAGCACAGACAGACACTTAACTTGATGGAAATTTAACTCGACTTTGGAGAACCGTCAAGCTTTGTACATTTGCCTGAGGGAATGGGGGGATTGCTTACATAAGGGGCATCAAATTAATAAATACTCGCACAATTAAATTGTTTACTTGAATTGGAAGACTACACAGCCTCTGGGAAGCATGGAACTCGTTAGACTGACAAGTCTAACTAATCTACTTTCGTTGAGTAATGAAAGAGTTACATAAGTACAATTGTTAGTTCCTCAGCATTAATTGTATAATTACTGCTGAAAACTATGTTTTATTGTGACGTTACAGTGTGTACCTACACACATGTTAAGTATAGGTTCATGAAAAAAAAGTTTAATTTTAGAGCTATGTACCCACTACATCGTGAAGAAATCATAATGTTCCCGTAAAATTCGTTATTTTACCAACATAGATTACTAGTAAAATTCTCTCACTTAACGACAAATATAGCAAAAAGTTAAGAATATCGAAATCGGAACTAACTTCACATCAAGCGGGAAATAATTATTGCAGTTTTATGACATTAAGTTATTTCTCACTGAAAGTGGGTATATTTAGGGAATACAGCTTTGGACTAAATAATAGGAACACTTATTACTTTTGAATACCAGTAAACGTAGCTCATATTTTCTTCGAATATACATACCTATGTTACATACGCACAGAAGTAAAGATATTATCAGATTAATGGTAAATGTGTTAACATGATGGCTGGATGTTGTAGCAATAGGGTAGGCACTGACTGGCTTTAACTTGGCAAAGCCCAGTGTTGTAACTGTTACTACAAATCAATTGTGCTTATTTTACCTCCAAATGGTAGTCATCGGGTACTGGTCGATGCCCACCCGGGCACGACTTGCTAAACTTATAAGCGCTAATACACGACAGCGGACGAATTCCATAGATGGAACCAACTCTGCCGTTAAATTTCCAGAACGGAAAAAAAACCTTATCTGAGCTACTTCGACATATTCGGAGCTCAGGTAGATAAGGATTTCCACGTACTAGTCAGTCAGGGATGAGCCCCTATTGGGCCAACGGTAGCGCTCACACCCCCGTAGTGGGTTACTGACACCGGCGGACCCGGCCCCATGTCCTAGGGGTATATAAGGATCTGGCCCTCTAGGTTGAAGGTTGTGCGTAAGGTTAACTACCTACCACGTTAAAAAAATATGGTTCCGAAACAACCAAACGCCTCGGAAAAGGACGGATCTACTGTTGACAACCACGCTAAATGAAAAAAGGACAATGACGTTCGGATCTGCACCTGGAATGTTCGTTCACTGAACGGTGACGGTGCACCCGAACAACTGGCAGAGGCCCTAAACTGCTATAAAGCAGATATAACGATGGGATGGACCAGGCAGAGAAAGAATGAGAAACTGTGACATCTACTACGGTTATTGCTATACAGAAAATATACAGGGCTTATTCGGATGCGGATTTGTCATACGCGGCAGACTTAGGCAAGAAGTCTTGAGCTTTCGGCACGTGTGCGAGCGTCTTATGATAATCCGTGTCAAGGCAAAATTCGGCAAAATTAGCCTAATATGCGCTCACGCCCCCACGCTATCAAAGATAGTTTCTACGAGCTCATCGACAAAACCTACGAGCAATGCCCTAAGCATGACGTTAAAATCGTATTGGGCGATTTCAACGCCAAGATAGGAGGAGAGGACATCTTTGGTAGGACGGTTGGAAGGTACAGCCTACACGACACCACGTCCGAAAACGGACTAAGGCTAATTGACTTTGCTGCGGGGCGAAGTGTCAGTATAGCAAGCACGCGATTTCCTCATCTCAATATCCATAAGGGAACATGGCGGTCTCCGGATCGACTAACCATCAACCAAACCGACCACATTGCGATCGACACCAGACACGCCTCCAGTATCCTGGATGTCCGAACCTTCCGGACGGCCAACATTGGCTCGGACCACTACCTTGTTGTAGCCAAGATACGAATGCGGATATGCACAACGCCATAACAACGAAATATTGTGAGAAAGTATAATGTCGAAAAGCTACAATCGCAAGACACAGAGGCACCTTAGGCGAAGTCGTCCTCTGTGACGCTGACACTCTGGGTAAGAATCGAATATGTTCCGAGCCGGAGCGTTGATGTCCATTCGCTCTACATGTCCTAGCCATCTTAAACGCCCAATGTGCAGTTTTAAGACCAAGTCGATGTCGCTGAACAGCTCGTATAGTTCGTGGTTGAATCTTCTCCTCCAAAACCCGTCAACGCAAACGGGACCGAACATCTTACGAAGGATTTTTCTCTCGAAACGACCAAGGATATCTTCATTCGCTTTCGATAAAGTCCATGCTTCAGCTCCTATACATAGCAAGACTGGGATGATAAGGGTCTTATATAGAGTCTCCTTAGTCAATCGGGAAAGGGCCTTACTACTCAATTGCCTTCTTAGCCAAAAGAAATCCTTCGTTTGATTTCCGACTAGATGTCATCTTTTGATACCATGGCAGAGCCGAGGTAGATAAAGTCCTTTACTACTGTCCAGGTACGTCGCGACAAATAATCTGTTTACCGATCATCCCAAACAGATTTATTTTGGTGTCGCCGCTCCATAGTACATTTCTTCACTCATTGGTTGCCTGGAGGGGATCGTGTGCCACTTTTTTTTTTTAAAGCGCATATAAAGAACCGTTAGTTTGGCTACATTATATCCATTGCATTTAAACATAGCAGTCGCTATATACGATATCATTGGCAAGTAATAAGTGTTCCTATTATTTTGACCATAGCTGTATGTATGCTTAGGGTCACTGATGCGAGGTTGTGCATAATGCAAGTTTCTTTATGTGCCATTATTTAATTCAGCAAATAGCGCCCATTTTTGTGGTTAGAAATAATTTCACAAAATTTATGGTTAACTCCATTTCAGTGAGAAATAACTTCACATTAAAAAAATGCATTTATTTCTCACTTGGAGTGAAGTTAATTTCCGTAAGTTATTTCCCTGCACCCAAGTACATACATACATACAGACAGACTATTCGAACAAGCTTCTAACTTAATAAAAAGAAAATGGATGTCACGTCTTATCTTGTAAATGGCTGCCTCAGCTTTTTATGCAAATGGCCGCCTCGATATTTTTTTTGTAAACTGTCCATTTCCATTATATTTTGACACAACAACGGCACATATTATACTTTGATTTGTGAAGCATTGTCGCACGGCTTCTTCATATAACCTCAAAGGAAGAAGTAAAACCGCGAGATGACTCGTTCATCTGTAACAAAAACTGGATAGTTTTACGTCTTCCGGGTCCAACTCGGTCTAATTTCGGGCTTAAAAAACATCATTGATCATGTGACGGTATCATCGACTTTGTTTTTAAGAAAATACGATCAAGTACCATCGGGCGCCTCGCAAAGTAGCACTAAATTGGAACTCGCTGTATTGATGTAGTAGACGTTGCACATAGGGGTATTTGCATCGAAAAACCGCTCATAAATCAATATTTCAAAATGCAGAGTTGAGAAGTAATTTTTTTTCCTAGCTATAGGTAAATACCCATGGCATAATGTTCCGTAGTTTTTTTTTCCATTTTCATTCACACACTTCGCCACAGCATCAGTTGAAAGTCATCGATCGTAAACTTGCATTATGAATCTGTTGATTTGTGTGAAAAATCGCACTGTTAACCCTTTGACTAATGGTGGCCACAATTGCGTAAACACTCTTCTTCTTTTCTTCTTTTTTCTTAACTGTTTTTTTCACACGACAGGTTGATTAGTTGTGAGTACATTGTAAGTGAATCTCATGACATTAGCATTGCGAGTGATCAGATTCTAGCTGTTTTTCGTTGTATGTAGCTACAAAAAAATAAAAGTGTAAAAAAAATTTGCAAAGAGTGATTGAGCAAAAAATTAAAAAAAAAATACTCGAAACAAAGCAAATTTTTAGTAACAAGTGGATTTTATTTTCAAAATATGTCAGATAATGAGATGAGAAAATAAAAGTAAAAAAAAAGATTTTAGTTTGAGCTCAGGAAGACAATTGTTGCCTGGAGTCAACACCTCCCAGCGGCCAAACCAGGAAGCACAGAACCTTGAATTTGATATCAGTTCATATTTAAGGCGCAATCAACAACTGAATGTTCTCAAAAACATTTTAATACTGCCCAAAATAATTCAAGAGTGAAAGGGTTAAATAATTAAATCATTGTTTTTTTTTTATATTGTGCACCAAGTTTTTTGTTATGGGGGAATCAGCTGCAGGTGTGTACTTTATTTAGAAGCTACTTTTATGTCTATAGGAGCTTCAATTTAATAGATATTGGATTGATTTGACATGTATGCAAATGGGCATTTTTTTTCTTTGTTTTTTTCTTTTAATGGACCTTTTGTTATACATATATGAAAATTCTGTCTATCTGTTTATCATAAAGTAAAATCTTTTGCTTGAAGGATCCTCTGGATTATGCATTCTAAAGAAAAGACAGCTATAATGTTATGAATGAGCATGAATAGAAAGATTTTGAAGCTAAACTGGATCACTTTCAGAGCTATTTGCGCACGGAGGAACAACTTAAAGATTTTAAACTAGAAATTGTACGTTTACGGTATTTGACTTAAATAAGCTTAAAAACGCTTCTAAAGTTATTTCAGGCAAGTATCTCTTTATAAGGACAAAAAAATATTTTTGAGCGGTTTTTCGATGCAAATACCCCTATGTGCGTTGTTTGGCTAAAGAGAACTTGGCATTTTTGAACCCCACCCAGATTTGAGTAAACGCGCAGACTAAACTTTATTACTTGGCCAACTCAGGTAAGGCTTAGTAAAGTAGACTATCGTCTTCGATAAAGTTCTACAAGCTAGGATATCCTTCTGGAAAACTCTGCCGTGTACAAAATGTCACATTGGTTAAGGAACTTCGAGTATTTCGGAGGAAATGTCTTCACGTACAGCTGAGTTTTTTGTTTGCTACATAATGTCTGGCTATCTGCTGTGTAGTTGTGTAGTATTTGTGTCGAATCTGCGCGTATCCTGTCTACTTAAAGTTCCAACGTAAGAACTGGCCTAAAGGTATCTTAAGTGTGCCTTTTCGTAAGCCGTAATCTAGTTAAGCATTATATGTTTTGCTTAGCTTTTTAGAGTAATTATAAACATGGGTGTATCAAAGGGCACTTGTAGTTTTATAATACGCCCTCATGCTATTACACACGCTCATTACTGTATCTTAAGAGTACTTAGCTTGCCAGAACAATCAAAGAAGTAATTAAAGTGAGTACACGCAATTGCATTTCCTTTGAAATAGTGCACTACCTGTAGTCGTTCATAAACATACTCGTGCGAATACTTACAGCCTTCATTAATATCCGCAAAATTAATTACATCCTAAGAACATGGTAGGTACTTAACCTAATTACTATTTGATTGTTTTTTACGATTTTTATTTCCACATTTCCGAGCAATAGGATTAAAATGGGAACGAGAACACGTTAATTAGTGATGTTCCCAACCCAGGATGAAATTCGTTTTCTTTTCGTTTGGGATTTCACTAAGGCCAATGAAAGATTTTGCGCGAATGACAAAATGCACAGGAGTTCATGCACCATCCCTCGTTACCGTTTAAAAGTGGTTTCGGAAATTCTAGACTGGGTATTACTGCGTGGGGAACTAAACTCGTGAAGGCCGGAGAAAATCTTTGAGCGACGATACAGATGTGGCTCTGGTGAAGGCCAAAATTGACGAAGATCCAAGAACGACACAGGAAATGATGGCTGATGAACTGGGCTTAAATGCCCAGGCTGTATCACAAATATTGAAAAATCACCTGAAAAATTCGAACACATGAAAAATGGGCTCATGTCAGTATTTGCTGGAAGATATCGAAAGGATTACTCTTGCCAATTGAAGACCTTGCATCAAAAGGGGGGCAAGTCCAGATTTAACTTTTTGTGGGAAATCAAAAAAAAAACTGTTTTAAAAAATTAATTATTACACGAATGTTTAAAAATGATATGCTATTAGAAAGCATATTTTCACATTGTTTTAATCAAGTTTTAAGTTAAATAAACATTATTAGTAATTACTGCGATTTTTTTAAGTTTGGATCTGCCCCTCATTTGCACCAAAAAGTTATAAATTTGCTCATAGATTTTAATTCATAAATCATAAAACACATAAAAGTTATTTATTAAGTATATTTCGAACTATCAAACAAAACTTGGATATTTTAACAATAAATAAAAAAAATAAAAAAAGTTCATGCATTGAGAAAATTAAAGGGCATTTTCGGACCTGCCGCTTTTTTGCACCAAACGCACCAGAGTCGCAGATACATATTTTGCTATAACGTGCTTATTTTTAGTCGCAACCTCCTCGGTTATGTACCAAAAGTTGTTTTTTTTTTTGGTTCAAATTGTTAGTGAAAAAAACCGTTAGGCTTAAAATATGGACTTGCCTCCCTTTTGATGCAAGGTCTTCAAATGCTGTTTCTTTGGGCTAAGAAGGCAAATGAGTAGTATACATAGCTCTTTCTCTATCGACTAACGAGACTCTATGTAAGACCCTTATAAGCCCAGTCTTGGTATATGGAGCCGAAGCATGGACCTTATCGAAAGCGGATGAAAATATTCTTGGTCGCGTCGAGAGACAAATCCTTCGAAAGATATTCGGTCCCGTTAGCGTTGACGGGTTTTGGAGAAGAAGATTTAACCACGAACTATACGAGCTGTACGTTTAAGATGGCTAGGGCATGTAGAGCGCATGGACATCAAGTTCCAGCTGGCAGAGTATTCGACTCCACCCTGGATGTTCAGCGTAGCAGAGAATGACCTCGTCTAAAGTGGCGCACACATGTGGAAAAGGACCTTAACCAACTTGGAGTGCGCAACTGGAGGCAGTTAGCTAAGGACCGGGCTAACTGGAAGGGGTTGTTGATTGAGGCCTTGGTCCACCCCGGACTGTACCGCCACCTAAGTAAGTAAAATACTACGGGATCTAAGTTTTCCAATTTTTCTTCAAAAAACAAATTGTTAGATAAGTTTAGTCATAAGATAGTACATAACATCTTTATATATAAAACAGAGTCGGGTTAGTTACACCATTTATAACTCAGAAACGGCTGAACCAATTTGTATGATCTTTAAATTGTTGGACGTGTCTTCGCCCTAAATAGCAGAATAACTATTAAAATATTTGAAAAATTCATGAAAAAAAAATGTATGAAGAAAATTCATTTTCTCACGCCAGTAGATTCCAATGCGCGAGAAACGTCATTGGAAGCACTCAATCAAACTATGAAAGATCTGCGCAATGACTCAAGATGTTTTGGAGGGGCAATGATTTGAGGTTGGTCCACTGCATTCCTTCAAATCTATCAACTGTTTCATTTTGAGTATTTATTTTACCTTAGTAAAAAACTGAATTTAATTCAGATTTTAAGTTGACACAACATTTATTGATTTTGAGGGGGTACGAAGTTCGCCGGGTCAGCTAGTTTAGACTAAAAGGCAATGGTTGTATAGTTTAGAGCGCTCGATTTGAGCCAGTTAGCTAGATTAAGTAAATACAAGTTAATTGATGGAAAAATAAAAAAATGATTTGAAAGGGAAAATAAGAGAAAGAATGTGCAAATCCCCCAATGAAGGCCAAACAACAAAATTAAGCGACGACAAAGTGGTCAAAGTTGTCCAGCACCTCTAGCGCCTTTAGTGTGAAAACATCTTCACATCTAATAAGGAGATTATAAATGCAGTCAATGTCGCAAAATGTCAATGATTGCAAAAATGTATTTACGCACACATGACACAAAAATGTTGCTGAAACTAGTTCGGCGAAGTGGGTGCAATAACTACATACAGTAAGATAGTACAGTAATTCGGACACTCCAGTGGACCAAGAAACTGCGAACCAAATGAATTTTTGGTTATTTTATTGCTTCCTTATATAGAAATGTAGTTTTTAGTCATAAAAATTGTAGCTTATTTTAAAGCTATAAATCAATCTGCAGTTTTGTTTAAAAAATCAAGTTTGTATATACAATCATTTTGGCAGTATGGCCAGGAGCATTGTCCTGTTGAAAAATGGATCTGCAAGTGTCACCAACAAGCGGGAGGACTCTTAAATCATATTCTAGGACCCGCAGATAAACTGTTGCAGTGATTTTCGATTCTAAAAAGGCCATTCTATCTTGTCCATCTCCAGAGAAGCGTCCCCAGACCATCACACCTTCAGTTCCGTGGGCATTCCTAAGAGGCATTTAGAGTGCAGTCTTTCCTTTGGTTCTCTTCGCGCAAGAATCCTTTCATTTGCAGCATGTGTGTAGCTTGTAATTGGATTCGTCGGAAAAGATAACGTGTGAGTTCATATGTAATTGAAAAATTTAATTTACCGCAGCAAAATCTGTTTAAATTTATGAACGCAACTTCTGCAGCAGTCATGTCGCAGCCGTGCAGCAAAAAAATAAGCTGCAAATTTGCGCAACAAAAGCGGTAATTTGACATTTATGAACACAAGTGCTGCCAGGACGTTTGCAATGGTAATGCAGTTTTTCTACATTTCTGAACGCAATGTATGCATTGCTGCGGTTTTTTTACAATTATAAACTTACCAAACATTTTTCCACAATCCACATGTGGCAATCTTTTTTCTCTGACACTTTCCTCTTATTGGAAAATCCGGACTCAGTACTGGCTTGAGTGCTCTAAGTCCAGCTTTTAAGAGCATTTTCCCCACTGAGCCTGCTGAAATTATTATCGTGGCTCTCATAAATTCCAAGAATTGCCATCCGAAAGAGTAAGAAAAGTTTGAGCAAAATTATGCGGAGAGTTATTCACTTTATTAAAAATTAAAATTATTTTTGTAATTTATTATTTAACCAACTAAGCGAACTTTAGTTAGTCTCTTCGTACAATTACAAATTAAATGAATCTATGATAAAATGGCGCAACACATGCATTTGTCTTCACATGCTCAGACCCCCTCCTTTCCCCAATTGATTTTCTAGTTTTATTATTATTTTTTTTTTTTGCACAAAAATAGCTGAGACCAAGATACTGAAAAATGCAAATTGTGCACCTGCAGCTGTGGTTATTTTTTTTATAATTTTTTGATTTGGAAATAAATAATTTAGTGTGAGCTTGTGTAGAGCTTGCACATGCCTGAAGTGTGTCGGATATTAATTTTCTATGCGATGCTACATTGGCAGAAAAGTATATTTGTAAAATTAAATATAGACACATTGATTTTCTATTGGAAATTATAATATGTGTGTGTATTTTATTTTATGTCCAGTTAATCGAGGACACTGGAATACATCCTCCATTTCTAAACTGTCATATTTGTAGAGTATGCCTTTGACAGCTAATGGGAAATTCACTTGACCGTTATCATCGAACAAGAGTGTCAGTTTTGAAGGATAATATGCAAAACTTATGATGTGTACTACATCTGAAATTTACGGTGACATTCAAAAATTATGCTCACAAGAAGTGTTTCTACTGTTTTACACCCAGAGACCATCTTTGTTTTTGCTCGATTGTGTGTGTACACTAATTTCGTCATTCAAAAAGCAAACACAAGTAAAGAGGGTCGAAAAACAACAACGGTGATTTGAGTGTCATACAAAACCTATAGTGTGTACAATCGCTTCATCTCGCAAAAATGACATCAGTTTTTGGTGACACTCTTCTTGGATGGTGTGTACCCGCCTTAAAGCTCAGAACAAACATCACAAACATTTCACAGAAACTGAATTACATACATAGATAGTTAGTATGTAGAAGAGTATATTTAATCTTTAAAATTTATCTAGTCAATTGAAAATTCTATGCAGAATATAAGGATGAGCACTCAGAAATGAACTCAGCTAGTCGAGGTACCACAAGGCAGTGTACTTCGACCTATACTGTATAATAAGCTATCGTGAATAATTATTCCTTTCATAGCAATCTTAATCAGGGGCCGAATCACCGCACTTGATAACGAGTGAATGTGTAGGACTCGTTATCGAATGATCGAGTAAATGATACGTAAAATGATACTCGATAACGTGAGCGGAATCCCAAATCGTCACATTTCGATAACGAGTAACTCGTTAACGAGTGCGGTAATTCGGCCCCAGATTTCTGAGTGAGACGCAGATATGTACATCTAAGACCATGGAGATTTGAAAGGAATCTTATTAACTGTCTGTTATCTTCCTTGTTAGACTTGTGGATTTTCCTGCTTTTGCGCTCGGGCCTATAGTAATCGCCTTTTCTAAGCCGTTGACCATTCATCTCCTATTTCCAATTAATTAATTGAAACTGTGATTATTGGGCAGTTGTAAGCTAAGCTCATTGTGGCTAGTTTAAGTTCATGGCAAAAAAAAGCATAAAACGTATTTTGACGTTTTCTCTTGGCTGTCACTTTTCGCTTGTTGGTTGTGAAGATCTTTCGCCTTTTCGCAGACTCGTCTTGCTCGTGGATAGCGTCCTCTGCTTTATCCGGGTGTTACTGTAGTTTCAATTGCAGAGAAGCAATTGTGAATGTTATCGAAAAATTAATTTTAATTTTGTGTGCTTGTGGTGCTGTAAAGTGCGCCCCACCGAGGGTTGCGAGGCAGCCCCTAGCTACGACGCTCGTGTAAATGTATTCTATAAAGCGACAAGACACAAAAACGACAATTGTCGTTTAAGATAAACGCCTTACGGAATAAGGGTGAATAATGATCGTGCCTAGTTCGAATATCGGAATTCGTGAAATGCGAGTACATATATGCATAGCATAAGCATTAAAAGTTTATTTTACTTTGCGTAGAATGCTGTTTTCTGTTTAAGACTTTAAAAGCGCATTAGTCCACTGGCGGTTTCACCATCTGGAGATGGTTTGACCACGGGGTTTCATGTGCGAAATTGTTTGACTGTGTTTCAAGTGGATATCGACTTAATTGAAAGATACATTTTGTCATGGATAATCACTTTGAGATTGTGTCTGGGATAGACCCCCAAACTCAATTCTTTCTTCATTACATTCTATATTGCAACGAACATGCAAAAACCTCTAATTACTTTGAAGTTAAAACAAAAAAACACGCAGAAAACTATCCATTTCGATGTTTAAAACTTTTGTTTACTCGTAGGTATCTGTAATTCGTAAACCCATAGAACTCCGAATAATCTCGTCAGCAAAGGTTACGCCTCAAAGTGATGACCATTTTTAAATTCAGAAACAGTACGGCAACGGCACACCATTTATCGATCCAAATGGTGTGGTAGGAGGTTTTCCCCAAATAAAAATAATAAATCCACTGAATTTCAGTTAACATCCTAAACGTTTCTTTTGTTATTTTTAGACTTTTTTTTTAGCGGATGCAGATAAAACACTCGTTTTGTTAGATAAAAAAAATTTCTTTCCTGTGAAACCAAAAAAAAAAAAACGAAAAAATTAAAAACAACAAATCCAACATAGATCAACTTTATGGTGTATGCTGCTACTACTACCTTTTGTTGCTCATAGAGGAGCTGCTGGTGATAGAAAATCGCCTAGAAAACTGGGTCAGATAGATTTATTATGAGTGAACAACTACGTGCGCGTTTCCTATGTGTGTGTGTGTGTCATGTTTTAATGGCACAACGCCAATAAAGCGCCCCGCTTACCAGTGTTTCCGCATGAGTACAAGTGTGTGTGTGTGCGCGCATGAAGCTATATACACGTAAAGTATATTTTTGAGTCCAAGTATCCACATCCATATGTACATTAGCTGACTATCGACCCAAGTTTTAAGCGAGGGGGGTCTATGGGAGACGTAAAATGTATCTAACAGATACGTATGTATCGCACACAGTGCGCCACTTCTAGGCATGCTCCATACAATGCCGAGCTATGTACCTTTCGTTTTTTTTTCTTCTTCTTCTTTGTATCTATTGAGTGGCAAGGTGGGGGACTTCATTGTATGTATCTAGATTTCGAAAGTTTTCGTTTTGTTAATTTTTTTTCTTCTCCGTTTGCTGTTAAGTTTTAACGGTTGGATACGTTGCTATGTACTACGGTGGGGCAAAGCTTAGAATGTTGAGCTTTTTTTCTTCTTATGTACTCGTTTAACTAATACACACGCATACACATGTATCTAGAAGAGCTGGGACGCTTTGCGATGAAATGGGGTGGCCATTAGTTGGTAAGGTACATAGAAGAGATCCAGATTTTGCTTAGTGGTGGGGCATGGGGCAGGCACTTAGATACAACAAAATCGAGTCTCTTAGTAATTTTTTATAGGTATACATTTTTTTTGTGTGGTGTGGCCACTATGTATAGATACAGAGATGTAGTAGGTACGGGAAAAGTGTGTTAGATACATTATATACAGGGTTTATGGGTTTGTGATGTGTTTACTTATGTATGTTATGTGCATATAGCTAGAGCTGTAGGTGGTTTCTTGGTTGGTCTTTCGGTCGATTTGTCGGTACGGTCGGTGGGTTGGCGGGTGTAGCTTTTAGGGTGTTCCACTAGATGGGAACGGGGTTGGGTGGCCAGATAAACGAGTTTTCGTGCTGCATGCATTATGGTTGAGGATTTTATTTCTAGATCACATAATAATTTGAAATAGTGGCAAACAGTAGATGCGCGAATTAAGCGAACATGCTGTATGTGATACATGTGTTTTGCACAGCGAGAAAAGGTGGAGTGAGCTTCAGGGAGTTTAACTATTCAGAGTGCAAAAGCATTGAACAAGAATACAATAATGCGATAGATGCTATTGGTTTGATAACCAAGAAATTTGGAGAAATATATACATATGTATGTACATACATACATATGTAAATATGTGTGTATGTACCTGTGGGTACATCAAACAGAAAGGAGTGGATAGATGATTTTTAGGTATCTACATTCATATTTTCATAAAAGCGATAAAACAGTTAAATTGAAACATTTCAAACTTGTAACTATAAAAAAACATGTTTGGTGAGGATACAGTAATCGCTCGATTTAGTGAACTAAAGGCTCCGACCCATAGAATCCGTCGATGTCGTTGTGTTGAACGTTGACGTATGATGAAAAGAGCCGTCCCATAGAATGTATTGCATACCTACATACGTTGAGAAACGACAGCTGATGACATATTCTGCGATGACAGTGGGTGCATTCCGTTTTTAGTTAATAAAATTTAAGTTAAACAATTATTCTTACAGAAATCCAAATGGATAGCCCAATAAGATCGTACACACCGTACAGAACATTGTACCCTGTGCGTGAAGAGTGGACAAAGAACACAGTAACTCAGCATATAGACACTGCAGTCTTCACGAACGGGTCAAAAACTGCAAGCGGCACAGGCACAGGTTCTGGTATCTACTGTTTGGAACCAGATTTTTAGGTGTCCTTAAGACTCATGGATACCTGAAGCGTTTTTTAGGTAGAAGTTCTAGCTGTTCTTAGAACTGCAAAGCTTCTGAACATGAAACGACTATACGGTAAGGATATTGATATTTATATCGACATCCAGGCTGCGTTTAAGGCGCTAGAATCGAATGCTCAGGTCATTATGCACGCAGAACCGGGTAAGACCATGTTGGGTGCCTAATCACTCTGGGATAGAAAGCAACGAGTTTGCTGATAAATTGGTAAGGAAAGGGGGGGAACTGGCACTACCCGAGACGGTGGAAGTAGCTCCACCACTTTGCTACATTAGATCAAAGATTATGGATATTATTACAAGAAGGGCTGACAATAGTTGGTCTAAAATGGTAGGACAGAGGGTTTCCAATGCACTTTGGGCAGCTCTGGACCATAAGAGGACCAGTGAGATCCTAAGACTTAGCAGGGCACAAATCGGTATAGTTATAGGAATATCATCCGGGCATTGCCTTCTGGGCAAACACGCCAAAAGGCTCGGACTCATAGGCAGGGATATTTGCAGATACTGTAATGATCTAGGTGTAGCAGAGGATATCACACATATTCTATGGGAATGTCAAGGCATAGTAGGTACGTAGTTGCTGAAACATTTTAGGCTCCTACTTCTTTAGTAACCTGGAGGAGGTGGGCAGAATCAACCATAGTCTCCTTCTAATATTTTTCAGTGTAATAAAATGCTTTGAGGAAATTGTGGCCGCTTGGGTGCCAACCTTGGATGGGTTCTTAGGGGTTCGCGATGGGCCCACTCTGGTGCCTAGTGATTTAGGATGGCTCAACCTCTCAACTCAACTCAACCTAACCTAACCTAATCTTACAAACAGAATTGCAAACTCACTAACCATTAAGTTGTCAGTTCACATGCCACAAATTTCATTGTATGTTGGGTACCTACTTTCTATTTTCGCTTTGAATTGGTTGGAGAATTGTGATTGCAGCACAACAAAGATATTATTAAAGAGAAAAGAGCGAAAACAAGCTTTCATAATGGAGGACTTTGAGGATAAATGAGGATAAATTTTTATGTAAGTAACATTAGCTACACATTGTGTTTAGAATATAAATTATTTATTTCATTGGTCAAGTTATTTAGTAATTTATTTTAAATTCGTTATCATGGTTGGTTTGGTTGGTTTGTGAGGGTGAGGAAAAAAGTTTTTTCCTTTACACGTAGGCCTCGAGTCGGGCCCATTGTGTTCCCCTCAAGAACTGATCTGAGAAAAAGGGGGGTTGGGTGGTTTGTTAGTGAAAGGGTTTATTTGTTGGGGGGAGAATGGAAAGGTAAGAAGTAGGTATAAGTGGATTTATGAAAAGCGCTCTGTGTGTCGTGTAAACTCCAGTGTTTTCGAGAAATCGATGGATCTAAGCCGTGTCAGCCCAGGTAGGATGAGTCTTCCTAGGTACTTGTGCCTTATTTTACATAAAGCAGGACAATCGCAAAGAAAGTGAGCGATACTTTCGTCCTCTTCTTCACAACCCGGGCAGATGCTATGTTGCACTAGTTCCAGTCTGTTCGCATGTTTGTTCAAGTTGATGTGTCCCGTATATAGGCCAATCATCAATTTTAGTTGTGCTCTGCTTAGATTTAGTACTTTCTTGGCCCGTTGGGGGCTTGGGTTTTCTATCATATCTTTGGCAGCCTTACATGTTTGGATTTGACTCCACATTTGCGAATGGCGTTTAGCAAAGGAAAGACTGTAAGCGGTTTTCACCGCTTGAATCGCCGTACCTATGGTGGTAACCGTGGGGCTTTCTACGTCTTCAGCTCCTGCTCTTGCTAGTTCGTCTGCTCTTTCGTTGCCCGGTATATCGTTATGGCCAGGAACCCAGAGCAGATTTTAACATGCAGGATCTTGCAAGGTTGTTGAGTTTTTCTTTACATTCCTTCACTAGCTTGGAGTTAGTTGTAGGGTTTGCAAGTGCTTTAAGCGTGTCCTGGCTGTCCGAGCAGATGTGTACGCAAGTGTCTCTGGTATCTGCATTGACGAGTTCGTCTACACACCTGAGGATTGCAAATACTTCCGCCTGAAAAACAGTCACTGAGGGTTCTAAATGAATGGATATATTTATTGGAGGATCAGGACAGTGTACACCGGCACCCGATTCTCCGCTTATATGTGATCCATCCGTGTAAACTATTATACCTCCAGCTTCGGTAATAGCTGTGCCTTGCTGCCAGTTTTCTCGGGTGGGAAAATTGACTGTATAGTCGGTTTTGAAAAGGTTTTCTTTCTCTATGAGATCACTTGGGTTGCTGACAAGTCCAGAGGATTCTGAAACTTCCTTTCAGATAGCTCTGTGTCCTGTGAGCCTCTCGGCTTTAAAGTGACCCAGGGTCCGCAATCTGATTGCAGAAAGCCCCGCTGTCCTTTTGACCTCAAGTTCCATAGGAAGAATGTTAAGAATGGTTTCCATGGCTGCCGTGGGTGTGCTGGATTGGGCTCCAGTAATCCCTAGGCAGGCCATCCGTTGGGGGATTGTTAGTAGTGTTTTTGCGTATTTGTTGTTACCATTCATCACTAGCTTATTATTTTCTCCGAATCTGCGAGTACGTAAAAAACCCCCTCATAATTAATTTGGATTTTCAAGGAGGTCCTTTTCCACTTGAGTGCGTCACCTTAGACGAGGTCGTCCTCTGCTGTGCTGAGTTGGAATGGAATACTCTGCGGGCCGGAGCATTGATATCCACTCGACCTACAAGTCCTAGTCATCTTAAACGCCCAATGCGCAGTTATTTTTACTACGTCGATGTCGATGCACAGCTCGTATAGTTCGTGGTTGAATCTTCTCCTCAAGAACCCGTCAACACAAACGGGACCGAATATCTTACGAAAGATTTTTCTCTCGAAGCGACTTAGGATATCTTCATCCGCAAAAGTCCATGCTTCAGCTCCATAAAGCAAGCCTGGGATGATAAAGGTCTTTAATAGAGTCTCCTTAGACGGGAAAGGGCTTTACTAATCATGTGAAAATTTGGTCTACGGTGGACTTTCCTGGTCTAAAACCACACTGATAGCTCGGGCTAATCAGGTTGTTGAATTTTGGTTTTCCTCGAAGACGCCGATTTGTGCCCATTTAGCCAAACGGACCGCTGCGGCCTGGTGGATGACGGAACTTCGTTTATTCAGGACGAAAATAAGGAAACTGTTTAATAAGGCCAAGTTTACACCGGCGGAAGAGGGCTATGATAACATCCTACTACTGTTCGAAAATAGAATCCACAACAGAGACCGCCAGACTCCGGAAAATCTTAGCCAAAACTCCGTCCCCGGTAGAAAACCTCTGTAAAGATGATAACAGTTGGACTTACAATAGCCAGGAGACTTTGGAACAGCTCCTTAATGCTCACTTTCCCGGCTGTAAAATTACCTAGTACCTAGCCAAACACCGGCTAACAACCCTGCCTCCCTATCGGAGGAAGAACTAGGGAACATTGCAGCTTGCACCCCCGTGGAAAAATGGGCAATATTATCATTCCAACCCTTTTAAATCTGCAGGACCGGGTGGAAAAATGTCAGCCATGTTGCAAAAGACAATCACAATGCAATCTATGTTAATCGGCAGCTTAGCGATGGGGTACATTTCAAATAGTAGATAGTGGTATTTATCCCCAAAGCAGGGAAACCGAGCAACTCCACTGCAAAAGACTACAGACCGATGAGTCTCTCGTCATTTCTTCTGAAGACGCTCGAGAAACTACTCGACTTGGAAATAAGAAACAAACTCAATATAAACATGCTCTTTTGAGTCGCACAACACGCATACTCCAACGGTAGATCTATGGAAACAGTGCTTCATGAGGATGCAGTTACGATCGAGAAATCCCTCGAACACAAGGAATTCACGCTGACGGCCTTCCTGGATATATAGAAGCAGTCATCAACAATCTGAACACGAAAACCAAATACTTCATGATAATCTGGGTAAATACAATGCTGAACACCTGAGTCATCTGCTCCAACATAGCTGACAACTCAGTCAGGAAAATGGTCAAGCGAAGAACCCCACAAGGCAGTGTTATGGAACATCTCACGTAACAAAACTTGCAAGTCCCTCACAAACAAAGGAATCAAAAAGGTTGCATAATGCCGAGGATGTGATTTGGTCATCCTGGTATCCATGGTAACAGGAACATTTCTTTCTACAGCTAGCGACATCATGGAATAAACACTAACAAGATTATCAAAGTGGACTAACATTAATGGCCGTCAGATCACACAGATCAGGTGGATCTTCTCTCCGAAATCCCAGAACTTGACATGATCTGCGCGGTAAATGACCGCTTACCTAAAACTTTATGCTTCGGCAGGAGGTTCAATACAGTGATCCCAAGCCGTGAAGCATGGAAATATATAAAAATCATACCTCAAACCTAAAAGGTACCAAGTGGTATACGCAGGGATCAAAGATGGACACCGGACCAAACACTAGAATATCAATACCAATGGGACAATATCCCAGTGTATTCCAAGCTAAAATTCATGCCATTCAAGTGTGTGCCAACGTCATCCTAAGATCGGGAATAAAAGGTGTCCTTATCCATATATTCACGGATAGTCAAGCAGCCATAAAAGCACTAGGCTCAAACATGATTGACTCCAAATCAGTCCTGAACTGCTTCAATACGCTCCAAGACCTATCCCATAGAATCAAAGTCAAACTTTGGTGGGTGCCCGGACATGAGGGTGTTGATGGGAACGAAAAAGCTGGCGAACTGGCTATAAAAGGTTCGGCTGAATCCTTTATTGGCACTGAGCCGTTTTGTAACATTCCAAATTCAGCTATCAACATAAAAATCAAAAGTTGGGAAAACAACATGTGTATCTCTTATTGGGAAAATACCCAGAGTCTTCGTCAGGCTAAAAGAGCCATTAAACTCTTCCAAAATAAATCCAGAAACAACCTACTCCTTAGTAGAAATGATATCAGAAGATAAGTGGGATTTCTATCAGGCCATTGCCATCTTCGATATCATCTTAACAAAATAGGTCTGATTCAGGAAACTGAATGTCGTCTTTGTATGGAAGACGACGAAACTGCGGAACATATTCTATGTGGCCGCACGGCACTTTGTGCCCTCAGGAGACAACACTTCCACAGAGAAATCCTAGCTCCCATGGAATTTCGTAAAGTCTCCACCGGTGAGATCCTCAATTTCATCAAAAGAATTGAGCCTCTTCTGGTCCCCTAAACTGACTTCGTGGTATAATAGATCTTTTAGGTCGCGGTGCCCGGGTCAGTACCCATTAGCAAAAAAAAAAAAAAAAAACAAAACATTAATGACCTGTCGATTAACATTAACAAGACAGAACTAGTTCTGTTCACAAGAAGATACAAAATCCCATCTTTAAACCCACCAGGGCTGAAAGGCACGCGCCTCAGCGTCCCCATGGAAACGCTTCTCCATTTTTCACCCATTGATCTCTTCATAAAAAGCACAGCAGAAAGGAGCTCTCAGATTAAGAGCGAATGGCAACTAGAGACCCAGTTCGTCTGGACACACGCTCATACTGGACATTTTCAACCAAAAAAGACTCATGCCCTGAACTTCAATGCCGTTCACTGTATAGTACGATGCGGCATCCTCACAAATATCTTCTGTAGAAGCTGCATGGATGAGGATGGAATAGAATCTGTAGCACACCTTCCACGTCACTGCCCGACTCTCCAAGAAGGCGCCTGTCTTATATTGGGAGCATGGTTCATCGACTTGGCTAAGATACCGCTTATAGATCTAAAAAGATTTATAATGAGAACGAAATGGTGTAGGCAAATGCGTGTTCTAACATGCACAACTAGGGTAATAACAATTGACCTTTATGGCCTCTGGTTGAAATTACACCTACTGCAAGCGACCCACCTGACCTAACCTAACCCAGGGTAAATGTTGTCAAGGTGTAAATGGAAAATATGGTAACCTATTTCTGTTTATCAAAATAAATGTCTATATCCCATATTTAGAAAAAGAAAAGTTTAAAAATTACATGCCCAGTTTGATCACAAGGTACAAGCTTATTTGGGCACTACGAGGCTTCAAATCGTACCTGTTGAATTCCAGTCGGCCACAGACATCAAAATTCGTTGACTGGAAAACATACTTTATATTCCCAAATTATGGTTGGAAGTCAAAGTAAATATTCTTCATTCCCAAAACGGGTAAGAGCCAGTGACGTTTATTCTAAGGTGCGCAGGTGTTCTCCGCACACCCCAACGAAATCCATCTTTATGAAAAATTTATTTGTTTATGTACATGCGCTAACAATATCTAATTGAGTTGCAATTCAAAAATGTTCACTTAAAAATACCGCTTTAACATCCACTTCTGTTCACTCTGTTATGCCGCACCGTCATAGCCAAATCAACCAAACCAAACACCGCAACCAAAATTGCAATACCAAAATGTATATAAACAATTCAATACAAATTGACGGCGAACAAAATGTTCTCCTCTTTAAGTAAAGGCGCGTTTTTTTTTTCAAATCTATATAGATTTCGAAAAAGCTTTCCATACAAAAATAAGACTGGATAATTATCCAGGCTAAGGTTTTGTTGTATTTTACATTGAAAACATGTTGCGGAAACATGTTTAGCCTATATAGGTTTGAAAAAAACACGCCTTAAGTAAATCGAACGGCGCGCGCCGTCTTAAGGCGTGTTTTATTTCAAATCTATATAGGCTAAACATGTTTCCGCAACATGTTTTCAATGTAAAATACAACAAAACCTTAGCCTGGATAATTATCCAGTCTTATTTTTGTATGGAAAGCTTTTTCGAAATCTATATAGGTTTGAAAAAAAACGCGCCTAAATATAGAGCACATCGAAATCGAACAAACTAATATCAAGAGAAGAGAATCGAACAAAATTCAACCAAACAAACGTTAACATGCGAAATAAAACAGAGTATGAAAAGCAACATAATACCCACAGCCACAGCTAACATCTTCATCACATCACTAAAGAAAAGGATAGACAATGTGTTGTATCGAGCCTATGGGTGCGCAGTTTACTTTACGTCCTCTCCGTGGTCCTGGAGAAAACTGAGAATAGACGTTATTATCTAACAAACAAAAAAAAAAGTTAGTAAGAGCTCTCACTCCAGTTCAAAAGAGATTGCTTGTCTGACATTTGAAAGAGGTGGGTAGCTTTTAGGTGTTTGCTGGTATTGAACCCGGGCAGCAATGCGTAGTAGTCCAACGCACTCACCACTAAATTATGGTGCTCACGCGCTTGCATCTCAGCACTGCAAATTACCATCGCTTTCGTCGTGCAAGTGACGTTTACGAATTCAACCGTTTTCTTTGATTGACAACGGTTTTCTCATCGAACTCTCATGGAATTATCGAGAATTCAGTGTATTTGACGATTTTAGTTGTTTGTTTGAATTCTTGAATTTTTCTCAAATCCAAGTCCTTATAATAGTTAATTGAAATGACAACTTATTTTATTTTATTTCATCATATTGTGGTATTGAACTAAAGATAATAAGTTAAATAATAATTATTAATAATCTTTTTCCATCATCTATCTGCTTGGGTTTTTGCCAACAAACTCACTTTTCGCGATATCAGGATTTGTTTCCATAAAAAAAAACGAGAAGCTCTTTGTAACCTGCTCTGCCCTGCATTTTCTTAACCACCCCTATCGTAGAAACCGCCAGGGGGAAAGATTCACTGTAATTGGAGCATGGGTATCCTTGAATTCGTCGAAGTGAATCATTCACTTGTCGGTAATGTGAATGAGTTTCGCACCGTGGAAAACGTTTGAATACAATATATGACATTTCTCATCCGCAGCTAGAACGTTGCGGATCTATTGTTGATTTATTTACTTGATAATTTAAATTAACAGATTTTACAAAAAAATTATTTTGCAGCGTATAAAAGACTAATACTGTGCTTTGACACAGTAAAATATGAATTTTTCCACACCATGGTGGTGATTTCCCTCAGAATTTGAAAATGAGCTCCAAGTCATATCCATTTGCCCCAGCCGATTTATTTAGTTGCACATTTTTAATAAACCTGCAAGATTAAACTGTTTTTAAACAAATTTAAAAGAATACGTGAACATATTCGAAAACACGTATTATCTGGTAGTTCCATTATGTCCTACCGCTCCTCCTACGCATGCGTGTATATTTTGTTCTGAAGATAATTCTTATTTTTCATCTGACGAATCCAGAAATAGAGATATGCTATCCATTTTACTATTTTTTTATTTATTTATAATTCACTTCTACATATATTGCATAAACCAAAGGACAACAATTCCAAAACACAAATTGTCTTTGCTGTCATAAACTTAGCTTAACAGATACACTTCCTTGTCGAAATTCACGCCGGTAACGAAACTTCCCCGGTGGATTCTACGATACGTACTAAGCTAAAGTGAAAGTAAATCGAACAGGGGTGAACATATCCATGCCAATTATGGAATCCGGCGGATCTTACTCCCCGGGAGTACATCCGATCCGCATTTCATCCCAGATCCATTATTTATACCGTCGAATGAACTGCTTTATCGGTCCGCAAACTGCATTTTCAATTGCGAGACCACGTTCTCAATTCGCTGTCTAAATTTCAACTTTTCGTATGACAATTCATACCAAAGTGCAAAATTGTACGTTACATTAATCATTATTTAAATAAACGAGTCTCATTCTAATAAGTCCATAGTTATTACTTAGGGAACTTAAACAAAACATGATTGCACTTAAGTGAATTAACAGCGATTGAACATCCCATTTTTTTTTTTTTTATACAGCCCTATCGTGGAATCCGCCGGTGGGAAAGATTCACTGTAATTTGAGCATCGGTATCGTTTAATCCGGCGAAGTGAATCATACCCTTGTCGGCAATGTGAATGGGTTTCACGACATCGTGGAAAACGTTCGAATCGGACCTCTCCATACAAAATATGACATTTCTCATCCGCAGCTCAAACGTTGCGGATCTCATATTGTTGATTTGTTTTACTTGATAACTTGATAATTTAAACAAACAGACTTTACAAAAATTGTATTTTGCACTAAATAAAAGACTAATATTTAATTAATTTAGTGCTTTAACACCCTAAATATGTTTATTTCCCAACACCATATTGGTGATATCCCTCAGAAAAAATCGTATGCAAGCTACTAATTTCACTTTGGGAGAATTTGAAAATGATCTGCGAGTTAGATCCAATTGCCCCTTGTTATGAAAAATTCGATTTATTTAGTTGCACATTTTTAATAAACCGGCAAGATTAAACTGTTTTTAAACAAATTTAAAAGAACAAGTGTATGTGAAAACCCGTTTATTTGGTAGTTAAATGCTCCACCTACGCATGCGCGTATTTTTGTTTCTGAAGATTGTTCTGCAGCTGACGAATCCAGAAATAGAGCTATTCTATTTTTTATTTAAGTTTCTTTTGTATTGCAAAAACCAAAGGACAATTCCAAAACAAAAATTCACTTTGCTGTCATAAATTCTACTTGACAGAGACACTTCCTTTGCGACATTCACGTCGGTAAGGAAACTTCCCCGACGGATTCTACGGTATTTTCGCGAGAATGCGATTCGTCAAGCTTTATATGGAGTGCAAATCGACTGCGTTTTCTGTAATGGCAATTTTATTACCGACATCCGTTCACTGTTTTACCGATGTTTTCGGTAATACAAAAAACTAAAAATTGATAACTCCCGTCGTATCTGATACGACGGATTCCATAATCGGCATGAATACTTATTAATTAACTTTTTCCATCACCTATCTGCTTGGGTTTTTGCACAAACTCCCTTTTTGCGATATCAGAATTTGTTTCCATAAGTAAAACCAGAAGCTCCAATTGCTTTTTCTTTGTAACCTGCTTCGCCCTGCATTTTCTTAACCACCCCTATCATGGAATCTGCGGGGAGGAAAGCTTTGAGCATAGGTACCGCGTACCGCTCCGGTGTGTGAACTCCTTAAAACGAGTAAATCGATATTTAGGAAAAAGGTACATGAAAAACAATTTGCATGACTGACAATTGGTTGAAAATTTCCGCGATTCCACTGAAAACAACAAAATGCGATTTTTTATTCCTTTCGGTTCGCATAATCACTTAAAGCGAGGCGAAAAACTCCGCGCATTTCTTGGTTGAAAATATTCTATTGCAGCCACACAGATAGCTTTCGAACTGCAACTGTTTACAACTATGAATATGTCAAATTAACATAATCCAAGAGTTCATCAAAGTGAAAGACAGATATATAATTTTTGTTTTGCTATTATTATTTTATATTAGTAGAGTATCTTATAATATTTAAATTTCATCTTCTTTTCCATCTCTTTTTTTTTTTTTTTGTTTTCATTTGATTTTACATTACAGTTTTACATTCAAAATTATCCTACAGTAAAGAATTCATCCGATTTAAAAAGTAACTTTTCAATTACTAATTGTTTTTGTTTTCTTTTTTTTTAAATAAAGTAAAAATTTACTGCAACAAAAAATATATACTTGTATGTAAAAAAAATGGAAGATATTACTATATAAATGAATTATGTGTATGTTGTACAATCGAACGAAAAATAAAGAAAAGAAAAATAACCTACACAATGTTGTTTTTTTGTCTATTCTCTTTCGAGTACTACGATCAATGTATATGTAGTGTTTCATTAAACATTTATGAACATATATAAAATCTAGCTCTCGAGGTAAATCAATAAAGGACATTTTGTGTTTTGTTTTCTTATTACATATATGTATAATGAAATACTGTTGTATTGATTCTTGTTTTTGTTCTCCTTTTTTTTCAATCGAATTCTTCTTTAGTTGGATGTACGAAATAATGTAATATAATCAATTAATTATAATAAATGTTAATATTAAAACAAAAGCGTGTAAAACAATAAAATAAAGAAAGAAAATATGAATAAAATATAAAATAACATGAGAAAGTGAAATTACATTTTATATGAGAAAGATAGAGTAAATAAATTTAAATCAATCACTATTTTTATATTACGTGTATGTAATTTGAACCATCTTTCTGTTCTTGTTTTTAGTTTTATTATTTATATTATGTACCCTTTAAATTATTTACATAAAGTTTAGTTATTCTTTTTTAATTAATTCTTTTTTGTTATAGGTTTTGTTCATTTCCTTACTTCTGTTTATGTTAAATTTAGAAGATAAACGACGACAGTGTTTTGTTACATACACATTTACTTGTTTCGTTTTTTTTTGTGTTTTCTTTTAAAAATTGTTTTTTACTTGGTAATTACACTTATTTTGTAATTAGTAAGTTATCCACTTTCTATATTTTTTTATACAGTTATTTGAGGGTTTGATTTTTTTTTTTAATTTAATTTTCTATTTTTATTTATCATACACCAATTTATTTGTTTTTTTCTCATCACTACTCATAAATTGTTACTTACAAAATTAAATAATGTAAAAAAAAAATTATTCTTTTGTCCTTTGCATTATCTTAGGCTTTGATAAGCGGATTTTCTTCGTCTCTTTGCACAGGAAAGTTTTGGTTAATTGATTTCCTGGATTTCTCCATCCAAATTCGAGATCTGTTGTGGATGATTCGATTTCACCATGCATGAACGGGCAACAGATTTGAAGAGACTGAAATTGTAAGGAATTACCAAATTTTAAATTGCATACACTTAATAGACTAGAAAACAATAAATTTAGTTAGGAGTGGCTGCACACTTACGCGTGGTTCATCGCGATAAAATGGATTATAAGATTAAGGTGTCTGACATTATTTCGTCGTGCTCAAAAACAGGATGAACTGTACGGTCAGACTAAAGGAATATCTTGAGCCCTGAGCAAGAGTGAATAAGACGTAAATTAAGAAGGGAAGGGTGAGTGATTATAAGAGAAGCCAAAATTGGGACATCGGACCAGTAGGTCTGTTTGGCAACTTTGAAATTTGTACGAATTCTGATAAATTCCTGTTTGTTAACCCAAAAGATTCGTTAGAATTCGTTAAGGAGAGAGCCAAATAAGAGCCTTACGAATTGTTGCACTAACTTTTTATTTGGGTGAAATGGGCCAACGCTGTCAAACCAGCCATCTAAAAAGTTTGTGAAATGTCATTATCTTCATTGTTAGTGGAAAACAAAAATAAATTGGCAGGTTTTACCCACAAGTGGTTCAACGCGTTTCTTATGAGTTTTCCACCGTCTGAGAGGATTTCCCTTCTTCAAATTATTTATTACTAGCTGACCCGTGCTCGCCTTGCTTCGCCCACCATCAACTTGATAAATCAAATTATTATTTTCTTCTAATACATTTCTATATTTATTTGATTTTCTGCCACTTCGATCTCAAATTCTCAACTCCTATAAGTAATGATGTAGTCTGAGTAATTATGAATTCCACCAGGAAATGCAGATCATAATAGTGAAAACCGCATCTGAATCCGTTTAGTGGTTCTCGAGGTAATCCTGTACATACAGACAGACACCTTTTTTGGACTTCCTTTTATACTATGTATAGATTCATAAAGTAAGTAAAGTAACCCTCTTGTTGGAACCACATGCCATCCATATCCATGTCTTGCAATTTAGGAACAAAAAAACTGGATTATTATGTCGCGATAGCGAGCACCATTATGTTACTTTACTGCTTGACCAGCCGCATTTTCAAAGAAGAATGTTCCGATAATGGGTCCAGCCCAAAACGCGCATCATGCAGTGACATATTGTGGATGCATTTGTTTCTCAACAATAACTCGTGGATTCTCTGAACCTCAAATACGACAATTTCGATGGTTAGCAAAGTCCTCAAGATGAAAATGCTCCTCATCATGTTTGAAAAATCTGTCAAACGTTTATTATTTTAAAAACGTTGCGTAAACCTAAACACACAGCCCACTCTCCACGCACAGCACGCACTTTAATAAGAGACCTTTAAACCCTTTCCAGTATGCACACAGCAACTCCCCAAAGTTTCATCAATCATCATCATCACCATCGGATGAGCGTTGAAGATGATCGCCAGACCGACCACACAAAAACAAAACACGATTCACTCAGCATACTACAAGAGCAAGATCGAAGAGAAAAGCTTACATACTCGTAAGTTACGTGTAATGCAATAACGTGGTTACAAAACAGACCTAGTATGTGCGGCCTACTAACCTACGAGAACAAACGAGCATGACCAAGGTTACACGACTCCTTTTTCCGTACGTTTCGTCATTCGTCTGGGTGAGGAGTGTAGAAATGAAAGGGGAATGTTCCTGAAGTTAAATTTAGGGATATTTTACATTAGGTCTGTTTGGTTACTGCTAATTTTACGTAAAATTACTTAAAACTGACAAAAATCAAGAAAAGCGAGAGCCAAATGAGTGTCCAAAAAATCCCCTCTTGTGAAATCGTGCTATACCTTTTTCATGGAGTGACCGAGGGACACCTGTCAAACACCCATCGGACACTAGAATTAAATCCATATCATTTTTAGTTAGTACCAACCTAAAACCTGTATAAATTTGACAGCTGTCGGACTATTAATTTGTGCGATATAGCATTTTGAGTGAAGCAACTTTTGTTATTTTGAAAAAAAAAATTGATAAAAAGGAATTTCGTGTTAATAAAACATTGCTTTTTTATGAAAAAAAAAATGCTGCTGATACCAAAAAGTGACTTGATGAGTGTTATCCGGACTCTGCGCCAGGCGAAGCAACCATTCGCAAGTGGGTTGCTAAATTCCGTACAGGCCATATGAGCACCGAAGACGATGAAATCAGTGGACGTCCAACAGTCAGCTTGCAAAGTTATGGCGTCAGTATTTTGGGATGCGCGTGGAATAATTTTTATCGACTATCTTGAAAAGGGGAAAACTATCAACAGCGTTATTGGAGCGTTTGAAGGACGAAATCGCGGGAAAACGGCCCCATTTGAAGAAGAAGAAAGTGCTGTTTCGTGAAGACAATGCACCATGTCACAAATCAATGAAAACGATGGCAAAATTGTATGAATTGGCTGGCCACCAGCGACTTTTTCCTGTTCTCAGACCTTAAGAGAATGCTCGCTGGAAAGAAATTTAGCGCCGATGAAGAGGTAATCGCCGAGAGTGAGGCCTATTTTGAAGCAAAAGACAAATCGTACTACAAAAATGGTATCGAAAAGTTGAAAGATCGCTATAATCGGTGTATCGCCTTCGATGGGCAATTATATTGAATAATAAAATCGAATTTTTCAAAAAAAATGTATTTTTCTTTAAAACGATACGTACTTTTCAGCCGAACTGTTATTTGTTAGCAAAATAAAAGAAAATTAGTTTTTCGTGAAAATATTTAATAGTTAAAAAAATTATTTACTATATGACAGATGTCCCATTTTGATCACAAAAAGTTACCAAACAGACCTATTTGTTAGTAAACACGCAATTATTTTGTACCTACGAATTATCCTCCCTAGTAAGTAAAATTTGTCGTGTAGTCAGTATCGTAGGTAACTGTCAAAAAGACGAATGACGAAACGTACGGAAAAAAGAATCGTATAATCTTGGTCAATGACAGCGCTTAACACGTTCTTTTCGACACACAACGTCGGTAAGGAAACTTCCCCAGCGGATTCTACGATACGAAGCCAAGTAAATCGAGCAAGTGATGGGAATCTCTGATCTGGCAATAGGGTTGTATAAGCATGACCTTTTATTTGACAATGGAAGCTACGGTTTAGGAATATTTGTGGCAAAGTCAATCCACATTTATTTTATGATTCTTTTAACCAACAGCTTTAGGCTGACAGTTGAATATTTATCCTTACTATTTACAATGATGTTTAAGTAAAAACATATTGGCAATGAAAAAGAAGTTAAAGTACAATCAGGTATTAGCTCCAAGAAGGACCGCGCATGCTTTTACCATCAAAATTGAAATTGGAAGTTTTGTTATACAAAATCCCATCAGTCAGCATCAGAATATGTAATGGCAAAAATGGGCAATCGTAGTTTGGACTATCGAATCAATTTTTAATACAAAATGGAGGTTAACATTGGGCATCTAAAAATGATGTCTAATGGCGATGTGTCAAAAATCATACATTGTGGCGGTTCCATCATGATCCGCGAATATCTCTGCAGAAAATATTACCTGTTTAGTTCGCATTGATTGAATTATTAACAATGCAAGCATATTCTGAAATACAACTGGAGTACAAATGCGAGAAGCTGGAAATCGGTTTAGGCAGTGTGCCCGCCATAATTTTTGGAAGTTTATCCACAAAAGGATAAAACGCTTTACAGTGCTACAGTGAGTAGCGATTAGAGAGAAATGGAAGAACTTTTCATCCTAATCCCTTTGAAAGGTCGTTGATGACAGTTAATTGAAGCAAGAAAAGAAAATGATTACTTCTCCACTTGTATCATTAAAATTGCAGCCGAAGCATCGGGTCGAACGTAGAACACATCACAACAACGCTTTGGCAAAGAGGCTAAGCCAACAGGGTGGGTATGTAACAAACTGAAATAAATGAATATGTGGGCCGAAAGTTACAGGAAGTATACAATCCAAAAAGATGCAAGCATTTCTGGGTCGTGAAGTCGGCAAAAAACTGTGGATCCCTTCCATTCGTGTAAAAATATAACACGCACACACAAATGGTTGCGAGAAGCAGGCCCGGGTTCACTCCTAAATTAAGTAAAGTCACTTTTTATGGAACAATTTTTAGTGCACTCCTTCTAATCTGTTATCAGTCTTTTATCACTTGATGATGGCACTGGTTTTCCCCAATGGATTTTTCTATAAAAAGAAGACTAGCCTTTGATCAATCGTTCTACTAGAACACTACAGAAGATTCACGATAAAAGATTTGTTAAAAATAAATATACCTAGCTAAGCTGCTATTCGGCACAGTTGTCAGTTGCAGCCTCTTCAATCAGGCTAATGCGATACAAAAGTAATAGAATGTATAACAATAACAAACGGCATAGTCACGTCCACAAAAAAAAAAAACTTACTTTTCAATTTCCGGAGCGCAGTGCACGAAATCATGATCCCAGAATTTGTAGATAGGATTCTTAATTAGTTCGATGAACGTGATTAACAGTCCCCATGGGTGCGGGCGATTCACAATTAATCGTTCCAACAGAACTCGGGTGATTTGCTCTTGAATTGCTTCTGAATTTGCCTCCGCAAACAAATGCAATACTGCACAGCTAAAGTAATGCGTATGACTGTTGGGATAGCGCAGTTGATTGGCAATCGCATTCAAGAACAGATAACGTCCTTCGGTATCTAGATCCACTGCTAAGTTTTGGAAAATATCCATATGAGCACTGTGTGCTATATTCGAAGTATTGGGAACGAAGTTTTTGCTCCTATAAGATACAAAATCCATTTAGTAATTTTACTCATTCGTCCATTATTAAACACTCACCTAATGTGCGCAATAGCCTGGGTTCCGACGTAAAGCACAAGTGCATTCATCAGCGGGATGTTATACCTTGAGCCCGGTTCATTGGAGATTTGCAAGTGACTTCTAAACTCGGATAAGAAAGTTACTGGAGCTCTCGCTTTTAAGTAAGAGTCCAGGTCCTTCTTGAAATTAGCCGGTTGAATGTTGATGACGTAGTTGGAGAAAATCTTTGGAGCAGTTGCCGTGTCCGGCAGCATGTCGACCTTCAAATTCGGTGTAAACGGATCGGGCAGACGCATATTCCTGGGGAATGCCGCCAGAATTATGTTGCGCATCTGAATACAGTTTGGAGGGATGGCATCACAGAAACCAAAGTGGTAGTCGCACAAAAACTCTGGAAAGTCGTGCAACAGAACAAGCAATACTCTTAGTGTGCCTTTATACAACACCTGAACTGGTTTCGCCAGTTCCGCATTGCGTAAGAACGGCGCCAAGTACTTGAATAGGTCCATGAGGAGTTGGGCATACAGAGGCCAACCTTTTTGTTGTGGAATCTGGGCCAAGATACGACCCAGGAATATACGATGCGAAATCAGCTCCAGCCATGCATAGCAGAAGCCTGCCGCACGTGATGGATTCAGCAGGTGATAGGTGTGTGAGAAGGCAGTCACAATGCTCTGCATTAGACTTTCCAGTACAGCATCGGGAGAGCTCAACTCCAGGAAAAGCATGATAAAGAAACGATGATATCCCAACTGTTGGAATGAGCTGCCATGCAATTCTTGGTCTTGCAATAGGATGCCTAGCACTATGCCCAACACTTTGTTCAGCAAATTGATTTTCGTTGTAGGATTTCCTTGATCGCCCGAGTGTCTAACAAGCAGCGCGATCAAATGGACAAATGCATCGATCCAGTGGAAGATCTTTGTCTTCGCCACAGCGGGATTGTGTGTCGGATCATTTAAAATTCTGTATACCAAGTCGATGCAGAATTGTGTGGCTTGACGGAAAAAACGCGAGATCAAGTCGTCTGTCTTCAGAATCCCATAGAGGTTCATCTTTTGCACAAACGATCCAAAGTTCTTCGTCTCGCGGGACAGATTATTCGACTGTGAGTAGATCGACACCCAGTCCTTGAGAAGGAATTCTGTTTTCTCCTGCAGACCTGGTGGATCATCGCACTCATTCGACTGTAATAAGATATCAATTAGTGGCATTATACAAACACACGTTATGTGTGTATAAGTCCAGGACTTACCCTTACATGAGACAAACCGGTGTGGATGTACTGAGTTGCTCCAGTAGAGTATCGCTCAGCCGTGAAGTTCCCCGAATCGTGGTTGCCCCAGAGCATTTCAATCATGTGGGTTAACGCCTCTGGATAGCGGTGGCGGTGCTGCGGTAGGCGAGCCAACATCTCAATGGTACCAATAAACTCGCTCTCGGGAACAATGTGACTTGGACGATCATCGACCAACAGACGTTCCATCAGTTGCATCGCGAATGTGACAGCCATATAGTTGTTGCCAGTGTCCATTGCATCACGTAGAAGTATGTCCATTTGCGGGACGTTTACCATATGCGATGAAATGAGCAATTTGATAGCTTCCACGTTCCAGCGAACTTCTTCGCGGATCTCGAATATGCACTTGGTCACAGCTCGCTCTGTAGCAACGGTTCCAAAAGCCGTCTGCAATAAGCTTAAGATGCGTAAATGTACATCGCGATATAACTTCATGTGCACTTCATGCTCTGGGATGTTTACTAGGCCTTCTACGAGACCCTCCACAACACGTGTCAGAAGATTTAAAGCGCTGTCATTGTCTCGAATGCGACGGGTTACCATCAAAGCGGAAAGCAGTGCGTGCATTTTATTTGCCTGCACCTGAAGTGTCGACACATTCACTGTCTTATTGAGGAATCCATCCATGCGAGTGGCTAATTCGGCGTACATTAGTCCTAGTTCATCATTGCCGAACGGTACCTCCTGAAGTCATAAGAAAAATAATTAGAACTGTCCTAGATTGAGGATTGGATTTATCTTACTTCAACGACACTCACCGGGATAGTTGTCTTTGGAAGAAAAAGCGCGGCGTCTCGCTCCGACATTGCCTGGAAACCGGGAATGTTTCGGGCGAATTCGGTGTAGACAGCGAACTGATTCGGGGGTATTCCACCCACTTTTAGACGTACTTGTTCTGGCATTCGCTCCGATTGGTAAGCAAGAGTTTCTGCATCAACATAGTGTCTGAAAAGATGTCCAGTTAGCAACTCTTCTGATATCAAATAAATCGGAAAACTTACCTCCCCTCTTCGCGTGCTAATTTCCTTGTCTCAAAATCGGCTGTCAAACGACGGTCTACCTCTGGGGTAGCTTTTTCTGCTGCCGTTTTTTGCACAAAGGCACATGCCAGCTCCACGTTATCGTTGGTCAATTGAATAGCGGCGGCTTCAATCTCTTGATACTGTGGACCCGCAGTTATTGTCGACAGGAAAGCCTTCCTGATGTTACCATTCAGAGTTTGGGTGATTTGGTCCTTGCACGTGATCATTGCCATACCAGCAGATAAATTGCGTACCATCTGATGGGCTGCGGTCCGCATGCGAGTCTCATCGGGATCCAAAGCAAAATCTTTTCGCACAATCTGCTCGGTTGTGCTGGATGCAATGCGCACGCTTCTATCGACAACCGGTTGTAGCCAATCTGTAATCGTGCGCTCAATGGCGTTCAACACAATATGCTTGAGTCCTGGATTTGTGTGTAAAATTGCAATGTTTGGCGAAATAACAACATGTTGCGTAATCAGTGAAAAGTTAGTCACATTAATGTCCACGTAGTTGAAACGCGGTTCTGGGGGACTGATGGCCAGCTGTCCAGCGCTCTCATTGCTGATGCTGGGTGATGGGTTGCTCGTTGAATTATTATTCATCACCATTGACTGCTCTACATCTATATTGTTGGTTATCGCCAGTTGTTGTGGGATGTTAACCACTTCGATTGCCTTCGTCTTTGGCTGTGACATTTGATGCTCGATGTTCATCGAACGGCCGGGATCCTTTAAGTAGATTATGGGCTTGAGCTTTCCCAACTCGACGTTCAGAGTCTTGCAGAGAACCTCGATCTCGAACTTTAAATTCAACTTGAGCTCCGGTTCTTGGTGTAACTCGCCGAGGACATTCATGATCGCCATGGTCCATGGGTTTGGAGTTTTGAAGACTTTACTCTTTCCACTTGATTCGATGATTTTTGCTACGAATGGCACAACAAATAGCAACTCCTGTTGGCCCTTGTGATAGGCCTCGCCGAGCAGCGCCTTCAAGTCCAGATCAACCTGCAAAATTGGACGATTGCGTCCGAGAGTCATCATTCCCAACCAATGGCCGAGATTCTTTAGTAGACTCCGGTCGGAAAAGTTTACAACGCCCTTGTCGGAGCGCAGCAACACCTTAATGTTGCGCAGTGTCTCCTTGGTCACATACTTGTTGATCTCTGCATTTTTAAGCGCGTCCAGAAAGTTAAAATATAGCGTGTGGAAGTTGAATTCCATTGAGGCGCGTTTTAGCACTAGATACTGAGACAACCACGGCCAGTATTCTTTGATCATGATCTCCTTGATCTCCTCACACTTTTGAGGGATATTCAGCTGACTTAGATTATTGAATATGAACGCAGTCTTGTCTTGAACGCTCTCAGGTGGCACCGTGATCTTTTCTTCGTTTGCCACCAACAGTGTGTCGATGTTAGTTGCGCTTGCTATGGACTTTACTCTTGTGACAACCATAGGTTTCTGTTGTGCGGGTGTGGTAACAATATTACCAGTCACCGAGTTACTGCGGTACAACGAATCTGGGGCAGGCTGCTGTCCTTGCTGTCCAGGCATTATTTGAGACATGGAACCAGGTAAAATACTTGCCTGCGATTTCGTCGGTGGTTCTTGCTCCATATAGCCACATTCCACGTACTGGATGAGTAGGGGCGGAAATTCCTGAAAATGTGGGATCGACCGAATGAACTCGCAGTACTTATTATACGTGCGAAGGCGTGTTTTGAATCGATCCAGTGCAGTTATGCCAAAGTAGTACATTTTCGAGCCCACAGCTTTCCGCAAAGCGTCTAAGACGCAGCGCAGTGCGAGTCCCAATGTAAAGCATGTTGGTGCTAGATTACGTTCGATGATACCACCAAATAGCTGGGCGGTGGTCTGCAGTTCCTTATCCGGATACTGGGGGAAAAACCGATACTCCTCAAAGAGATTGCGCAACATGCACTGATAAACTTCCTGTTCGCGACGAATATTTGATTCCTTGAACCGCTGTAGCATGTCCAGCACTTCATCAATCGACAGTGTTGGATGGGGTGGATGGTTGTATATTCTTTGAAAATAGCTGTTCGCTTCGTCTTCAACCTCTTTCGAAACTGGCTGGCCTAGTTCGGCAATGACTCCTTGATTTGCATTTGGGGTCGGCGGAATACGGCCAATATTATTAACGTTTGGTGGTGCTTGCAGAGCCATAGCCATTGGATATGGACTGTTGGAGGCGGCGGCAGCTGCCGCATTCATAAGCATCGAAGGTGATGCTGGTGTGGACACTAGATTGCCTAATACGTTCCCAAAGTTGAACGTTCCGTTGGGACCCCCCAAATTCAAGCCTGCAATGTTTGTGCTCAAATTGGATAGCGTATCCACTGAGGGTCCGAACATCTGTTGCGAGTTCAAATTCGTATTGAATGGAGGCTGCTCGATGCCGCGATGTGTTCGAATTACGCCGGGCGGTGGTGGTTGCTGTTGACGCGCCTTGTTTGCAATTAAATTACAGTTTGACGTCATCTGAATAATCAAATCACAGAGGTCTTGTGACACATTAGCCGCACACGACTGTAAACAAGTCAACATAGTGGTCAGAGTTTCATGCGGTAATTGGGCAGCTTTTGGTATTTGGTCATCCGGCACCTTGGCGCCAGTTATCTGTGGACAACGGCGTTGTAGAAATTTAATAATCGCCTGCACGAATGGTTCTCCATGCTCACGAATTTTATCACTCAACCATTTCTCCAGTTTCAGGTATTCACGCCGAGATGCCAGGCAAGCCAAATCAATAACAAACAAAAAGCTTCTAGCGTTTAATAAACTCGACAAAGCCTTAAGATCTTGTGCCACGTCTAAAATACGCGACAATCTTGTCTGGTCGTTCTCGCCACGCAGATAGTAATCAGACATAGCATGCATTATGGTTGGACGTAGGTGCATCATGAAGTTGGATGAGTTCCAGGCGTGGTGGAGTATTACCCCCGAATTCGGATGATTTGCGATAAATGTCGGGATCAGGTTATTGAATAGCTCTTGTCGGAAGCCCGTAATTGGCGTTGTGAGCTGCAGCAATGACAATATCAACACATCTGGACAATGTTGAGCGGGAAACTTGAACAACTCCGTGATCTGTGCGTATGGTCCGTTCTCTCCGAGGTACAGCAGCACCTCTACTAAATGCAGCGACTTCCATGTGGCAATCTCTTTGTTATCTGTCTCTGGTGGGGTCTTCAATAGCTCAACGGGCACTGGAGTGAATATATAGTCGGCAAAGGAAAACAGGTCCGAGTTCTTCAGCATCATCGATATGAGCGAGAACTGGCCATCGACATTCTGCCAGCGTCTGTAGACACATTCTGTTGGGAACACGCTCGACTGTGTACCAAGACGGAAGATGGTTAGCAGTAGATTTAGGCCAATACGGTCCTTGATTGTGAATTCGTGGTGATCTAAGGCAAAGCACACCTCTTTCCACTTTAAATTCGGGACGACTTCCTTGAGTGCTTGTACAAATATATCCGGTTTCCATGTCTGGGTGGCGTCTGTAGCGGTCTGCGGAACCTTGGCGTCCTTTTTCAGATCGCCAGTGTTGTTGCCTCCGCCACTTGCCGTAGTCGTAGTACTGGTAGCATCATTATTGTTGCTGGCATTATTATTACTTGCATTCTGGATGGGCCAGAAATTCGCCGGTGTCGGTAGATTTACATTACAGTCAAGTAGAGAGGTGTGCGTGCGGCACATCAATCCAATAATCTTAGCCACATCTTGGGTCTGAGGTTCTGCGCGTCCGCAGCGTAAGTGATTCTTGCACTCGTCGACGGTCGAAGTGAATTCATAGCCGATTTCCAGGATTAAATTAATCCAGGATGTGTCCATAATATTGTTCGCCTGCGTAAGCGTTTCGGCGAGATTTTCATAAACTTCTTCGATCGAGATTTCTTCTTGGTGATGGGTTTGATACAAAAATGGGGACAAGATCAAGGGTACTCCTTCACGGGGAAAGTCTTCCCGTAATTTTTGGATAAATTTCAAGTGGGTTTCTTCACTCAGACCGTAGTCACTGCACGTGTCCGGGCGGAATAATGAAAGAATTAATTGCAGGATATTTGGTAGGATATCGTTGAGACTACGTTCGCTTGGAGTCGCTGTCTCGTTATTAGTGTATGATTCGACGAGTTGTGGTATCGTTCGTTTCAAATGTTCGCTGGCGAATTCCTTTGTCTCAACATTAGCTGAGTGAGTTAGTGCAAGCGCAACAATTAACTCTGTCAACTTTGAGATGCCAGTCGCTGAAGTGATTTGGGAGAGTAGATTTGGTGACGATTTCAGGGTCTACAAAGAACATCGTATGAGCCAATTTAAAAAGAATTATAAAGATCAGAAGCTTACCTTTTGGGAGGAAAAACAATTATCGACAGAAAAGCAGATGTTCGATATCGCTGGCGTCTTGTTCAACTGTTTATTCAACTCAATTCCGAGTAGTTTGCAATGTAACGGTGTCGACGTTGGATCCGTAAAGTTAACAATTGAAAATAGGCAACGCAGACAATGGCGATCCGCTTCAAGGCCAAATTCCTCGACCAACTGAAAAAGTAAAATACGTATGTTAACTAAAAAAAAGTCATATGTAAGAAGTAAGGCAAAAACGACTTTTAAACCCAGTGAATATGATCATCAATTTGATGAACAATTTGTAAATACTTAATCTTAATATTTAACAGGCTCATCATCACGAAAAGTAGCCACAAGGTGCCAGTAGGTATTTGTTAACGGCTATACAAATAAAACAGGCGACACGAGTTGGCCTTGAAGTGAATGAGGACAAAACCAAGTACATGTTGTCAACAAACCAACATCTGTCCACCGCCTAGGACAAAACGTCACCATTGGCAGCAGTAACTTCCGAAGTGGTTAAGGAGTGTACCTACCTCGGAGTAAACATCAACTCCACGAATGACACCATAGTGGAGATTCGACGAAGACTTACCCTAGGAAACCGCTGCTACTTAGGTTCAGCAAAACAAATGGGTTCAAAACTCCTTACTCGAAAGACGAAATGCATGCTCTACAAAACATTGATCCTGCCAGTTCTGCTGTATGGAGCCGAGTGTTGGACGATAAGCAGGAAAGCAGAGCAGGTTCTGAATACTTTCGAGAGAAAAATTCTACGTCGGATATTCTGTCCCGTATGCGAGGAGGACGAATGGAGGAGAAGATACAATCGCAAACCCTATGAGCTGTACCAAAACCCGTCGACTACACTGGCTCGGCCACATCGAGCGAATGGACAACAATGCTCCAGCAAAGAGGATCTACGATTCACAACCCCCTGGTTTGAGAATACAAGGAAGACCGATCCTCCGGTTTAAGGACCAAGCTACCGCGGATGCCAGTGCGCTTGGTCTAGACAACTCCGTGCCCGAGATCGAAGAGAGTGGAAGGCTGCCGTGTCTCAGGCAGATACTCTTCACGGGTCGGGAGCCCGTTAAGTAAGTTAGTAAGTAAACGGCTATTTGGACTGGGTACACTAGTATTATTTGAAAGTCAATGTGATCCTGTGGCCGCGCTTAGAATAATTTTAATGTGAGAAACATACAAATTGGTCATCGGAAACTTTTCTGATGTGGCACAATGTACTCGAATTACAAGAGTTTGTGATATCATCCATGTCATTGTACACAACAAAATGCGTTTACATCCGGTTAGGATCGATATTAAATATAAGAGTTAGAAAAAAAGGAGCGGAATCAAAACAAAACTGCAAATTTTGTTAACTTACCATAACACCAACCGTAAAACTTAATGTCTTCTACAAAATGTTCCCAAAAAGTGCAATTCAGGTACTTTTTGGGAAAACAAGACTTTTTTAACCATAAAGGTAGGTTGTGTATTTTTCCGCCGATAAAGAGCAAAAGAAAAAACTCCAATGAGAAGAAACAAGAAAAAGTTGAGTTGAACGCTGTGACATAATAACCTTGCATGAAGAAGGGCATAAGTGCGTGCTATTGCAGATAAGCTTAAAAGATCGAAGTTGACAGTTACGATACCACACGTCGCTTGAATCATTAATCATTAACATCAAAACATTAGGATAAGGATATAAAATTAATAAGCAAGAGGAATCGACGGCTTACAGCTTAAGAAATCTGTGCGGAGTTGAACCGTTCGCACTCAAAGCTGATAACAGTTACAACGATAAAAATGCGTTTACCTACCGCAGGCCTTCACAGTTGAGTAGCAGTACGGAAACCTTTGTTACGACCTCGAAACAAAGTCAAGTAGTTTCATTGGGGAAAACAGCACCAGGATTCGATATCAACCAGTCGAAAGTGGTCTTATGGACGGACGAGTCTAAATTTGATATTTTTGGGCAAAAGAAGGAGAGTTCGGCGGTCTGCTAAAGAAAAGATGTTCCTTAGCTGTGTGGTCCCAATAGTCAAACATGGAAGTGGTTCAATAATAGAGTGGAGTTTTATATGAATTTCTCTGACAGAATATTCTGTTAAGAATCTTATGGACAGAACAGAACTGATCATGATTTATGTTTGTTTTGGAGAAAAGAAAAAAAACAGTTACGGTGGAATCTCGTTAAATCAAACAAGTACGTAACCGATCATTGCGTTGTTTAAGTTACTGGATCAAAGTAAAATAAGTCCATTTTGTAAACACGCTCTAACTTGTCACAGTTAAAAACACTTGGACAATGAATATATGAACTCTTAACAGATACAAAGGAAATTCTATCGGATTCCATTTATGAAAAATCCGGTCAAGTGCAAGTTATACTTGCGCAATAAGTGTTCCGTACTGTATCAGTTATTTTAACTACATACATATGTATGTCATAGATTTATGTTGATAGATCTATATGAACCCTTTCTTTACGATACGATTTCTACTAAAGATACAATGATACTTTGTTCGATACTCACATATATGTACAAACATAAAAACATATATAGGTACATATATGTACATATGCACTTGTATATCTGCAGACACAAGAAAGTACATGTGTACCTACATACATAGTTTTATGGTGCACAGCACATTTCAATACAAATAAATTGAGCACAATTTGCGAAAAATAAATTCAAATTTGTACCTACATAAATGTATACCAACAAGTAAGTTGAACAAATTACCTACATATGCATGTATGTATGTACATATGTCTCTGATGTCCTTTCTCATCTGCTCAGAAAAATAGTTATACACACACACAAAGTAAAAGTAAAAAAAAAAAACAACAAATAAAGCATGTATATACATACATACATATATACCTACATAATATGTTCATATGGATATGTATGTACAAGAAATGTACACTTGTGCATCAGATTTAATTTTTCGTCTCGTTATTCGTTCAATTGCATTAATTGCGTATTTTGCGATTTGTCTCCCTCTCTGTGGCTGTATATACACAAATTCAATTTTTTCCAATATAGTAAAAGTAGAGACACCTACATTATAATAGGAAACCATCAAGCTTCCTTTATGTGTTATATTATGTATCATTGGTTTAAGTCTTAGGTCAATAGTTATCCGGTAGGAATATACCACGAAAATTCGCTGCGGGTATAACACTTTTGCCATCAATTATTAAATTTTTACTCTCGTATCTACTTTTAGGCGTTGTGATATTTTTCTGGGTATGTAAACAGTAGGGTAGTTGAAATTAAAAAATTAATTAAAAAAAAACGGTTGAAGTAGGGCAGTCGTGAGAATTATGTTTCCATCTACACTTTATTCTCAATGTTTGTGATTTTATTCAGATTTTTCTGAGCGATATTTTCGGAGAAAATGCTCGGGACAGCAAGTTGTAACGTTTTGTGAAAATTTGTTAAGAAACTACCCCCCCAAAGTCGAAATTCAGCTTTTTAAGTTCTGGTCTGTGTTTAGGCCACTAATTGCTACAACTGTTCCAAATTTCAATAGCCTAGGTTAAGTAGTCTCTGAGAAAAAGGCCTGTGACAGACAGACAGACAGACAGACACCGAACTGATTCCATTAGTGTTCCGTTTTGGTACGGACGGAACACTAAAAACGTTAATATTTGTACCAGCATAGGGGCAAAGCGAATATTCGAGTTTTAAACGATTTTTTGTTTTGGTTTAATTGTTCAACTTATAGAGTACTTATTTGAAAAATTCAAGGTATCGTCTTAAAAACTACCTGTTTAATTTAAAGAATACCTATAGGAGAATAATAGCATGTTCAAGTTACCGAGAGTCCACTGCATTAGCAAAATATGGCTAACTTAACTTCTCTAATTAATTTTTGTGGACAGCCACTTGTTGATTGGTTGCAGATATTATCTTTTGCAATTGTCTCATTGGCTGGGTTGAATGGGGCATTAAAGAACTTCAGAGATTAAACTAAGAGCCATCATTTATTGTATGTAATTTATTCATACAAAATATGTACAAAATACAAGAAAAAGAACGTACTTAAAATTTAATGCGTGATAAGGGCGAAATATTTTCTGGTAGCTAATGCGTGACCGCGGTTCATTGTCGATGCAAAAAAACGTGCGGAAGTGTTTTCAACCTTGACGGTGGTGATAGTAATGTATTCGTACATACATGTGCATGTATGTTATAAATTTCGGACGACTTTCACTATTATGATTCCCTTGACATTTGTTGGATTCTGATGGTTTTATGTGGCTCTACTGGTACTAAAGTACCAGTCATGTGGGTGGGAATAATATAACATTTCTCGTAATAAAATGTTTGTTGCATTGTTAAAACCCACGTACCGAATGCTGTGTTTGCTATTCGGATTGATAGTCCTCTCAAATTACATTTACCAATAATACAAGAATGACTGGATCAACGAATCTAGAACCTTAACGCTGAGTCCTCACATCATTGAATGGTAAACGGATGGTTCCAGGACTGGCGAAGGAACGGGGCCAGGAGTGTTTGGGCCGGGAACTTAAACTATTCGAACCCATGGGTAGCTACACCAGCATCTTTCAAGCTGAAATCTGCGCTATTGACAGATGTGCCTAAGTCAATCCTGATAAACTCTTCAACAGACCGAGATAGCAATAATGTCAGATACCCTAGCTATTAAGGCAATTGGGGCTCAGATCAACAAATCAAGAATTGTCTGGGAAGATAAACATAATAGATTGGGCGAAGGAAACCACATGACCATCTTCTGGGTCCCAGGAAACCTGCGGATAGAAAGAAATGCAGAGGCGGACAGACTTGCGCCCTTCTGTGGCATAGAAGAACACACCATAAAGGAGGAGCTCCGATTACTGTAAAAGACAAACAGGACGAAGTCCTGAACAAAAACTCTAAAACAGGCGAATAATCTTTTGGATAGTTACAATTAGAGTTGTGTAACTCCTGAAGGAGCCGTTCAAAAGATCGGCTCACTTTGGTGAACTAAATGAACTAGTTCAGATATGTTTAGTTCAGTAGTTCAACGGCTCACCTCTCATCTGAATCTGTATCTGAACTAGTGAGTTGTGAAACACAAACACAATACAGATGACGGTGACGGCTCAGTAGTTCACTACGTCTACGGCTCACCAGATAAGAAGTATGTCCATACAAAACCGGATTTTTTTACACGAATTCTTTGGGAACGTATCCTTTGTAGTTGTAGCAGTACAGTAGTAGGTATAATACAATTCACTACCGTATGAGAGAGAGATAAAACTCGCAAGCGCAACCCAAAGGATTGTTGCATCGATCCAATTCAAACCATTTTGAGTTGCATGGTTGTGCGAGTCAACCGTACTCCAGTGTGTTGTGTCTTTGGTATACACACTTTTTTTTTATATTCCACCCTTAATTTCGTATTACCTCTCAATCGAACTTGTAAAGGAACATATACGAACGACTGACTGGTCTATTTCTGGATATAAACTATACCTTATGGATGAGTATGAGAAATGAGATGAACGTATATTGTGTCTGTGTACTGTGTAAGTGGAAGGTGAATGGTGAAGCTGAGTCTGAACTAAAAGAACTACTGAGCTTAATGAGTTACTGAACTACATTGGTGAACTAGTTCTTTTTAGTGAACGAGAGCTACTGAACTACTTCAGTGGAGTGAACTAGTTTGCCCAACTCTAGTTATAATCTGAAGATATCCAACCCCGTGTATTAGCCTGGACAAACAAAAAACTCCGCTCCTGACTGCGTTCCTTACAGGGCATTGTAAACTCAATGGACATCTCAGGAAGCTTGTTCTACCAAATGAAGATTCATGCAGATTTTGCAATGAGTCCAGTGAAACTCCCGAACACATACTGGTGGAAAGTGGGGCATTAACCCAGAAAAGGTTCAAGTGCTTGGGTAAATACCAAATTACAGAAGGGGATGATCCACCCCTAATGCGATTACTCAGGGAACTGCCCAGATAGATAAAAGTATATGAGGTACACGGAAAGGAGTAAACAAATCAAACGAAATAAGAGATCATGGATGGCAAGTTGCGTTCACTGAATCACGCTGTTTTGAAAAGTTTCAATTACCGAGTCAACAACGATAATAATTTGAGTGTTACTTTAATTGACGACGTACTGAACATCGTACCTGGCATCATAGTGGCTGAATAAAATAACTCCTCAAGTCCGCAACCAGCCAATATCAAAAACGTCTACAGTATGTTCTCAATAAAAAAACATTATCACAGCTAGGAGCCAATACATATCAACACACAACTTCCGTATATTGTTTGAGAACCAACTTCGAAGCGGATGTACAAAGCTATAAACACTGTGCAACCGGTGGTAGAAGCTTTGCTAATTGAGAAGACCCTTCCCAATATTATAAGAACCGTGGATAAACAATCGAATGTGATAGACCTTTGTACGGTACAATCAGTCTTGTGTAAGACTTTTTCGTTTTAACGGAGAGATGTTATGACACTTTTCATAATCGATCACTCAATCTGTTAAGGAACGTAGTGAACTCACTGCAATCACAGCTGTTGCTGTGCACTAGATGATACCCGTCTTTATTCGAACATTCATAGCAAACTCTTAGTTGCGAAAAATGTATTACAAGAAATTTCTTTCTAAATACCATTTGTACAGGTATGGATAGTAGGTACCATTTCTCTTACATGCACAAATTATGTTTAATAATGAATTATTGCATTTGTTATATACATATATACATATATTCTTAATCATTAAGAACCAAAACTTTTAAAACGTCCGGGGTAGCTTTCAGAGTTGCTGTTACTGTGTTTCTACCACACAGCAAAACAAAATCTGTACTCAGGGAGAATGCAGAAGTACCTATGCATATTATAGGCTCAAACAAGGTATAATGTTCAAGTCCGAATTGATTGCATCGGCTGGATGGACAAGGCACATGCTCAGCCAATACAACGTACCTATATTATATAGTTTAAGAAAACACATTCCATCTTATTTGTCGCTGCGAAGCTGCAACACACAAGAAAAGACTTATGAAATATTTTGCCAAATACTTACATTGTAGGTCAGTTCCTTTACTTGAAAATTGTTACTGATTTGTACGCATTCTAGTCAAACCGCGTTCCTTTGCACAAAAAAGTAGTAAGAGATAGGCAACGAGAGAGTAAAAAGTTCCCCTCACTAAAAAATCTTACTCATTACGTCTGTTCCCGTACTTTCTGCACTCTAATATTTATAGATTCTCAAATTTCAAGGAGTGGGGGTAAAAATCTGGAAAAGTGTTCAGTACAGGAACGCATTGTGTGTTTGGTAACTTTTATTAACACAAATGGGACATCTGTCAAATAGTAAAAGTGGGGGAAAATCCTCTCTTCTTCTTTTTTAACTATTGAATATTTTCACGAAAAACTAATTTTCTTTTATTTTGTTAACAAGAAGTGATTGACATTTCACAAATTTTCAGATTGCTGTTTGATAGATGTCCCTCGATGACTCCATGAAATAGATGTAGCACGAACGGACCTACGATTTCGGAAGAGGGGAAATTTACTAGCTCTGTTTGGTATCTTTTCTGTGGAATTTTTAACTCGCTCTCAAATATTAAAATAATTTGAAAAGTGGGGGAAAATCCTCTCAGCAGTGGAAAATTCGTAAGCAAAGCAAACAAACTTACTTAGTTGGCGCTACAGCTCGAAGTGAACCTAAGCCTGCTCCTCGCAACCATTTGTGTGTGCGTGTTATATTTTTTGCACGAATGGAAGGGACCTACAGTTTTTTGCCGACTCCGAACGGCGAGTTGAGAAGCTCAATCGTGACAAATGATACTCTTTGATGCTTGTCAGACATTCGAAAGAGGTGGGCACTGTGAAAAACTTTTAGGTGTTTGCGGCGGGATTCGAACCCAAGACCGCTGGCTCAGTAGTCCGACGCACTAACCACTTGCGCTACGGTACGGTAAACAAACACGTTTGCGTAAAACCTCCAAATTTGTTTTTGTTTTCCACTAACAATGAAGATTATGACATTTCACAATTGTCAGAATGGCTGGTTTGACAGAATCGATGAAACTACGCGAAGAAAAAGACCGCGTAAGTTTGTGTACGCTCTCAGTGGAGGGGAACTTTTTTGAACTGTCATTTGACTCTCTCTTTTACAAATATTTTGGGTTAACAAACATGAAATTCCTAAGAATCTTACAAATGTGTACGAATTCGTGGGTTACCAAACAGACCTATTGAAACTCTCATTTGGCTCTATCTTTTAACAGTTCGATGTAAATTAGGTCTGTTTGGTAACATGCTAGTTTTCGAAAGTTCTACGTAAACTACATAGAATCATGGCAGTTTCATAGCTTTCAATATTTTTTACTCTCATTTGGCTCTCAGCTTGCGATGTATTTTCTGCAAGACCAATATCTTGGGGTGGACCGAGCCAACTCTGTCAAACCAGCACTCTGACAAAAACCAATTGATAGGTTTGATCAAGTGTTGTTTGAAAAGCGTTTGTTTACTTTTGTGCAAGTTTTCTGTCTTTGAGAGGATTTCTCTCTCTTCGACAGGATTCTACTATTTGACAGATCTCAATTCCGTGTGCCAAAAAAAGATACCAAACAGACCTATTAACAAAAAAAACGAAAAATGTATGACAGATTTGACAGTTTCATAAAGCTGCCCAAAAAAAAATGTCTCTACGAAAACTCTTAGTACTGGAACAGGATTTTACTGATTTTCGTAGTTTTGCGCTGTTTTGGACAGTACAGACCTATTCTTACTGGACAAAATTTTTCCGGTAGAAAGTGAACTATCTGTCAAAGTCAATTGTTTAACTTGTTTGAATTATTTGCATTTTTTTATTATTATTATTATTTATTTATTATAAAGTAATTAATTACATTATAATATCTTATATATATAGCGCTAGCTACCATGGCTATCGGCTAGATTTAAAAGAAAGGGGTTAGTTTTTAAATAAGGTTGTTAATTTTTAGAGTTACAAGTATCTTATATACATTTCTTATATTAGTTTCTGTTGGAGTTTTTAAATTATCGGCAAGTGGAGTGGTGGAGATGTTTTTGACTGTGTCGTTGATATTATGGCATTCAAGTAGATGTTTTAGGGAGAGAATGGAATTGTTTTGGCAAAAGTGGCAAATTGGTGGATCATTATTTTTTTATTTTAAGGCAACATAGATGAAAGTTGAACGTTCTGAATGTTGAAATTTGCATTTTACAATATATTGGATCTGGGATATCAAGAGACTCTGCTGTAAAATCCAAAATTTTGCAACACCAGTTTGTTTACGTTTCCTTCACATGTTTATGACATTTTGTTTATTGCAACTGTTTTGGTTAAACACGTTCCTTTACTTTTTCGTAATATGCCTGTCTGAGAGAATTTAACCTCCACTCCATGAAATTTAATAACTTATTTTTGGAGCAGAAAATAAAGGAACAGACCTTATAATATGTGTCAAAATTTAATACAAAAATCAGGAGACGATCGCAAATAATATAAGGAAATGACGGGTACCTACGATAAACTAAGTTCATGGGAAGTTAACTTGGTTGTCCTTTGGTTTAAAACTTATTATACATCTTTGTACAATTCATCATCTAATAGAAGCCTACCATGAAATCATAACTTAAATCGCAGAAGAAAAGCTTAACAAAAATACGGGGAAAAAAGTGCATAACACATGGGTTCGTCCCATATGTTTTTCATTTTGTCACTCAATAGCTGCTTCATTATATAGAAGACGTGGATTTACCCACCATCACCAACTCATGTAACAGCAATGACACAGCGAAAAAGAAAGCAGACATCCATCCAAGGTTTTTCGTTTCTTTTTCTTTCTTGCTTTTCATTTGTAAAAAAGTGTATATCTCTTTTCTTTCGCAAAAATTAAATTATTAGTTTAACCTGTTCAGACAAGAATCCAACACGAATATGCAGGCAGATTCTACTAGAATAAATAAACAACGGTTTTTAAATAATAAATTAGAGATGTAGCATGTTCATGTAGGATAGGATTAGTCGCAAAACTCTGCTGAAACGCGGCGAAGAGAAGCAGTAGATTGATGCCTGATGGCCTACAAATACAAAGGCCAGCACTGGGAAACAGGAGAAAAGACTTCGCTAGATGATGCTAAAATTTTAGTAGCGGTGGTAAGACGAAGCTGAAGAAAATTATCACAAAACAGAAGTGTGTGTATACATTTATGCTATATGCATGCCCCAACACACCTCTGTATACACAAATTGATAAACCATTAATAAAAGAATCAGTGCTTACCTAAATTTTTACAAACGTTATTGTTTTTTAAAACTGAAATTATATATTTATAGTTTATTTTTAGTTTTTTTTTATCTCAATTTCGAAAAAATGCTGCTTTTCGAAAAACTTTTTACACTTGATACACTTTTTGCAGGGGCAGCAGCAGTCGTTCTTCTTCGATACACAAAGAGCAAAAAACGTCAAATAAAATAAAACAAAGTTTTTACTAATTTTAAACATTTTTTCGAACATTTTCACTGAACGGAAATGCTCCGAATGCTAGGTGTTTATTTCGTGCTGATTAAAATCCATTTTGATTTGTTTTTTTCAATAAAATTCTCGAAATAAAAACTCGCTACGAGGGCACTGGAAAAATCTTCAAACGAAATGGCGTCGGCGAAAAAAAAAACGATGAACAAAAAAATGCCCCAGAGATCTGTCTTTGTCTACAAAGAAGAGTGTTGTCTTTGTTTGTTCCAAGTACGAATGCAAATAAAAGCAGTATAGAGGAATTTGCAGTTTGGTAAACTGTCAAAAAGGGTATGATGTGGTGATGCCAGATTCCCTATGATTTGACGATAAATAAATCTGTTTGGTAACTCACGAATTCGTAAGTTCTTACGAATTTCTTGTCTTGTGAGGGGAAAATGAGAGTAAAAAAATTCCCCACCTTACGAATTCCTACACTGTCTTTTTCTTTCGGTAAGCTTGAACAACACTGTCAAACCTCATTTTAGTGGAAAACAAAAACAAATTTTCACTGGCTGAGAGTATGTTCCCCCACTTCTCAAATTATTTAGGATTTGACAGCGATGTTGGGCATTACACAGAAAAGATAACAAACAGACCTAATATCATTTGTAGTAAATTCCTTAATTTACATATATGAAATTAGAATGAGTTCATACAAGGTATAAAAACGCGAAGTAAAAAAAAAATCAGTAAAAAAAGGATTTCATGAATAAATGGGGCTTGTGGTTGTTGATTGCCAAGGAAATAAACGATGAATTGCGATCCAAACGAAAGCAAAAGAACTCAAATAGTCGACGTAAGAGCCCCCGCACACTAGACTTTCTATCGGCCGATAGTTTGGTCGGGCTCTTATCAGTATGAAAGTACGCACACTACGATTCAGTATCGGCCGATAAATAAGTTTAATGTGCTACACGATTGACTGCAAACTAATCGCGAAACTATCGGCCGACTACTTAATCACTATAAAGCTCAGTTTGCTCTGAGTTTTAAATTAGTTTGCTCTAAGTTTTAGATGTATCTACGTATTTAACTATGGAACGGTTCAGTTGTCCATCGCTTTTTGTCGAAATGTCCATAGCATGGGGTCTCCACGAGACATTATTCATGTCTGAGCTCATGTCTGGCTAGGAAAATGTCTAGTGGAGACCACAATCAGCCAGACAGATTTTCTACCTAGCCATCTATGTCTGCATTTTCGGCCCAACATCTATGTCTGGCCATGAGCTGTCACTTTGGTGTAAATTTTTCAATTTCGTTGACGTTTTCAAGAGAAGTGATATGAAAAGGCAAGCCATGAAATGCCCACCACACGAAATTTGACATTCGTTCCGCCATCTTGTGTTTGAGCTTGCCAGATCTGTCCGACATGAATAATGTCTCGTGGAGACGCCGTGTAGTAAACTTGATAGAAGTGGAAAAAAGACCTGCGCTTTATAAAAAAAAAAAAAAACTTGAAAGAGTACTCCTATATATGTAATTCTAAAGAAAAAAATATTGGTTCAAGTTTGTGAAGCAGTCGTTCCTGATTAGAATCAGCTTCGTGGCAACAATAAATCTATTTATCGACTAGCAATAGCAAAGTAGGCCGACTGTTGTCTAGTGTGCGCACTTACTACCAACCCGATTAATAAAAACTGAGTCACGAATTCTTGAAAACAATGTTTGATGGTTAAACAATTTTTAAATCACGGCCTTAATTAAACCAAATTTAAAGGGGCGTTAGATTCCAGATCACTGGAGGGGTTTGAACGATTTGTTTGACATACTTGTTGGACGACCAAATTAGGGTTAGCTTTCGAATTGTACGATGTTTTTTCCGATAAGATGTTGAACTGCGAACATGGGCCGGTATTTTATTTACTTCTTTAATCGCAGCATTATCGTCTTGGAATTCCAAATGAACAGTAGAGAATCCTCTCAATTTCTGTTTCCTTGTATTTTTGGAATTTTTAATCTTTGAAATACCAAACATTTCAAATCATTTTGTCCGCGCTCGATACCAAATTTTCGATGTTCTCATTAAATACACAAAAAAAAAAAAAAATGACCTGACGTTTGACGACAAGCATTCACATTGAACGATATTTGTGTCAAGCATGGCAAAAAGTTCAAAAATTTGAAAAACCATACGATAAGTTGGACGACTTGTTTGAACGACCGTACGAATTGAACGATTTGGTCGGTCGTCAAACAAGCGTGTCAAACAAGTCGTTCAATCTGAACCCCGCTAACAGTATGTTTGTACATATAACCAAAAAATGCTGATAAACTTGTCGTATATTTAATTTTTTTGGGCTGCGTAAAATTTAAAACCCAATAAAATTATCAAAGTTTGGCAGCATTGTTTACATACTCCAAAATCAACCTTTATCAGAATGATATATCATTTCCAATTGGATTTTCAGAATATATTTTATATATTTGCTTAACCACGGAGATAAGTACTATACGATTTAATAACTAACAACCATATCCAAAATTATCAAAAAACGGTCTAAGTGCAATAAATATTGAAATATTGTCCATACACATCCCATACTAGATCACTTTTGCATCAGTCTACTACAATTTACACCAAATTATTTCGGTATTCGGACACAACCAATATATAAACGAAGAACAGATTTTATAACCCATTCAATGACGACACAACGGATGACGAATAATAAATTATTTTCTTATGAAATGTACTCACCTTACTTAAACTTTCACACGTTTGAGCGTAGTTTTTCTTGTTCAAATTTTTCACCAATATACTAATCTGCGTTAGCGATAAATTTAGAGGCTCCAGGTACATAATTCTCCCATCAAATTCGTCGACTGCACTGTGGGTTAATGCTTCAATCAATGTTGAAGCTCCCACTGGCGCACGAACAACAAAATGAAAAGAATAACAAAATTCAAAACAAAAAAAAATAATTTAAATCGTCAGCAACAATATTCTAATCGTATTTGTTGGCTGAGATAAAGCGCTAAAAAATCCAATCAAATCGCCACACAAATGACGAACTTCTTGGTATTGCTGTCAATTTTGTCGTCGTGCTGATGGTGGTGCTTCTTTGGGTTGCTGCCTTTTGGCCCCAACATTTGGGGCCAAAATCTTTTCACTTTCTTTCGCTCTTTGTAATTCGCTTGCTGGTTTTTCGTTGTTCTCGTCTCACTTTTAAACTCGATAAACTCACAAGTTTTATTATTCTTAAACTAATCGGAGAGTTGGTGGTTTTTTGTTTCTCCAGTTTGAATTGCAATTATGTGCTTATTATTATCGGTCGGACAATAAAAATCAAATGAAAAAAAAAATTCCTTCGCGAAAATTCAATGGGGATGAGTGATAAAAGTGCTCTCTCCACTATTGAATGTCCGTTCTGTCTCCGTCACACTTACTTCGAATTGCTTTTGTCGTCGTCAAATGATGAGGGAAAAATAAAGGTCATCGACGGCCGACGGATGAACAGTATATGGATGTGATGAACAAGGTGATTGCAGAAAAGCTAGATGCGGTTGTCACCATTTAGTTGTGGAATTTGGCATAAAAAACTTACGATGAATTTAATATAAATTTAAAAATATATAAAACAATTTCGAATTAGAAAATTTGGGTAATTATTTTTAATAAATAAAATTTGTTTGATTTTTACTTGACAGATTTTTTGTTGTATATTCTTTGACGGAAGTTAAATCAGGTGGGTTAAATTCTTAAGAAATTAAAATAGCTATATGGGTACTTTAAAAAAAATAAATAAATTACTAGACGAGGTTTTTTTTTAGTTTTACCGTGAGATGGTAGAAATCTTTACACTTTTTTTACTACAATTTCTTATAATTTTAGTTGTTTTACTGACTGTGCTGCAGTAGGTGTCTCCATTTAAGTATACTAATGCCCTTTAATAGTATCACCAGGACTGGTTCTGTGCATGCAAAACAGTATATACCTCTATACGACTCGCAGAGTAGAGCAAGCAACTTCTTCTTCAAGCGTTAAAATGGTCTAGTAGTATTCAATACTGATTACCGTTTAACGTACATAATAGTAAACTTAAATAAATTTAAAATAACAGCCATAATTCTTAACTTGTTTCTCAAAGATTATTCCTATTTATGTACTGAAATGGAATTAGACCTAAGAAATTAAAAAGCTAGTAAAAAACTAATAGCCAAGGTAAGCTACAAAGTGCTGCAAAATATTAAACAATTAGAGAATTTTGGGTTATTCGGTTGAACATCCACAGCAGACAGTCACCCCAATTCTCAAAGTCGTATTTGCGAGTCGCATACGACCATATTCGTATTTTGTAATAGCAAATACATTACAAAATACGAGTATGGTCGCATTCGACTCGCAAATACGACTTTGAGAATTGGGGTGAGTACCATATCTCAAACGGAAAAAAGGAACCAAAGATCACTCCTGTTTTCGCCGACGTAGCAGGCATTTATCTCAGAAATTATTTGACAAAGAAATTTAAAATGGACCAGCTCTTGGCTAGTCTTTTTCCCACATTTATTAAACTTTATATGCATACATATACATACATATATGTTTTGTTAAATACATATAATATTCATTAAATTTAATATGTATTCATCATTTAATATTCGCTTGCGAATAATTTAAGAATCGACTCACAAGAATTCGTTTACTTTTAGTATATAAGTATCTTATGAAAATACTTAAAATTGTTATTTTATAGAAAACCAGTGCCTAGGGCTGCGTGGCAAAATGGCACTGAATTCAATGCTCCTGCCCACCATTTCGGAACTTAACTCCGATATAATCATTGATATAATTGTCGAAAATCATTCTAAGCTCATTCGGTAGCATATCAAATGACAAACGAATCTTTCTACAATCAAAATCCGAGCACTTTCCTTGTGCCATGAGATCCAGCGCAAAAGTCGCCTTGGCAACATATACCACAGATTCCACATCATTCTGCTGTTCTATTACGTCCAGCAAATAATTAATAATTTCTCCAATTTCTTTGAATTCCAAAGTAGATAATGGAACTCCCCCTGAAATACAATTAAAAAGAATTACTCATAAACCGCTTAACTGGATCTCTCACTTTTCCATGATTCGAAGAACAAATTCACCGCGGACAATGCCATTCGGTGACGCAGTTCACTGGGACCAACCAGAATCGCTCCCGAAAAGTTTATTATCTGTAAAACTTTTAGGATTTCTGTCGGATCACTGGAGAGTCTCTCGAAATGCCAGTACCAGTCCAGGTTGATTTTGGTTTCGCAGATAGGACAAGTTAGAAATTGAATTGCATTTTCCTTTACTTTCCACCAACGTAGATTTGTAAAAGGTGGGGTGAAAATCGCTTCACACCTTGAACTTTGACAGCGGTACTTGTAAAATTTTAGCTGCAAAAAGAGTGCGTTTATTTAGATCTGATTTAGTCAAGTATTGAACTTACAAACTCAGTATCATTACAACGTGTAGAGCAATATTTACACTGACACTCGAAGTGGTAAATCGATTTTAGCTCCTCTTGCCGCACAGATTTTGGGTTGTTTCGGTAGTCCGCCATGTAGGAATTATAGATCTCGGCACCCTGTTTAATTTTCTGACGAGCCATAGAAGCCACACGGTCTCCATCGAATTTTGATCTCAGCGATGGTGTACACGAATGATTGCAGATACTGAGGTAGGGGAAAATTCCGGCGAAGTTTACATAGACCCGTGAGAACTTGTGTAACTCTCCCTTTTTGAGATGTTGTGGTTTAGTCCAGATATTTGAGAGAGCGTGAAAGTCATAGGAGTTATCCAAACAAACTAATGCCAAACACGAGTGTGCATTGGACATCATTTGGGTGGTGTGTCTGAGAATAAGTGCGGATACTATGACGACCCAATCGCTTGGGGGACAATTGCAGCCCTCAAAGAGGGTGAAGAACGCAGTAAACTCTTGCAAATAGTATGTAACCACTCCGGCGGCCAACGAATATGAGCGAATTTCGTTTGATTGCATTAGGCTGAGATTGGTTATAAGCGATAGAACCTCCGCGTAGCCTTTATCACCTGATTTGGCGATACATTCAATCATTTGCCAAACGGTCAGTGAAGATGTACAGTTATGTAAATTGGGGATAATCGATGGGAGTCCGTTAAGAAGAGTATTCATAGCCAAGTGAGTGATGCCGATTGCTGTCAATAGTCCAGACCTATGTGCATAGCATTCAAATCGGTGAATCATCTCCTGCGCCTTCTTGCATTTCAATGAACAGTAGAAAACCTTAGCGCAGTAGTTGCATGGAAACGGAATGATGTTTTGAGCAGCGCAGCCGGAACAGATTTTCGCGTTATCGACAGGAACCATAGAGAATGCTTTTTCAACCAGAATCACCTCGCCTTTGGCTATCTTCTTCGATGCAGTCATATACCGCCCGTGTTGAGGATGTGTTGAGCTAAAAAAATTGAGAATTAGTAATAAAGTTGAATAAAATTGTGTGTACACACATATTGTGAATCGTATAGTTCTCTCTGAACGCTGGTCCTTCTTCCACACAGTTCTTCTCATTTATTTTAATCAAATCTTCTTCAAACCCAGCCTTTTGTTTCGCAAACGACACACTTAGCGTCATTTTCCTCAGTTTTTCCAAACAACCCAACAGTTTATTGTAATCCGCCAATTTGCTGGCACAGTAGGCCTGTCTAATGATTATTTTCTGTAAATTCTCATCTGGGTATCCATAGTCTATGGCGCATTGACAGTCCTCGTACGCTTCCTACAGAGATTTTTACTTAAATTCCAATTTATATCGCGTTAAAACTAAGCCAATTACTTTAAAATATCCAAATTCCGAAATCGCAGCAGATCGGTTGGCATGTCCCAGAGATAGTGCTTTACTACCATCTGGAGCTGTAAGAATGGCATTTGTGTAGCAGCGACTAGCTTCAAGTGCGTATAGTTTTCTGTTTGCTCTAAATAAGCGGTTACCCTCCTCGCGATGAATATCTGAAATTGTAGCAGACTTGGTGGTTGTGTCGAGTTTAAATTCTTGAATCCATTTGACCACTTTTTTCCTGAATACCCTCAAATGTTTTGTATGAATTTCGTTGGAAAATTAAGAATGTTTATACTTACTTTAGGTCTGGTTCATTATGCAGTAGCAATTGTGTTTTGCATTCATTTTTATACGGAGTAGGTTTAAACTCGGGAAATTGGGTTGATAAAAACTCGGTGAGTTTTGAATCTGGATCCTGCATTGTAATTAATGTTGCACTTTAGATTTTAAGTTAAACAATACACAATTTTCACTGGTAAGTATACACAAATTAAATAAACAAACTGCGCCTGTCGTTGTCGTATGCCGGGGCCGGCTGTCGGTAATGGCGATTTCAAGACTTCGCAAAGAAGTGCAACACTTAAGACCAGGACTACATTGTGCTCTGTTTTTAATTTGATTTGATATAGGTAACTAAGAATTAATTAAATAATTAGATTTTGAGGCTTGTATTTTTAAAATTATATAGGCTTAAGCTGGAAATACACGATACAATCGTTGTACAACCGTTGTATGTAGCACACACACTTACAATTCGCGTACGATTTCCATACAACCAGAATTTTGTTTCATTCTTTCTTCAGCTGTTTTTTTTTTCATTTTTTAATTCATTTTTATCTATCAATTCAATTAAATCTTAAATGCTAGACAAAAGTGATTAAAACTACCTTAACTAACTTAACTATCTTACTCTAACTTACTGGCCCCACACGGGCACTCTAAGCTAAACTTAATACTTATTCTATGTCTTTCGACGTAACCTAACTTATAATATAGAACTTTAATTAAAGTTACAATTTTACAGCTAAGAAAAGTTTGAAAAAAAAAAACTTAGCAACATGACATGTTTTTTGCTTAAAACTACCTTAAATAAAACTTACAACTACTTAACCTATCTTAACTCTAGCTACGTAATTAAATACGTAATTTTTTTTGAGCTGTGTTATTTTATAATTTTTTTGTGGTTTTTTATTTGTTTTTACTTTTTTTTTGTTGGCAAAGTGCTGTGCGTTTTTTATTTTTTTATTTTTTTATAAAACTTATAAATACCTACACTACCTAAACCTATGTAAGCCGGCCACGGCATGTCTACATAATAAACATAAAGGCGGCCGACTATGCCGTGCATCGCGCCCCGAAACCGACCTACTAAACCGGAGGCGCTCCGTTTGGCTCTGTGCGATGTCTCTGTCGTAGTTGAGCCGCCTATCCACAGTCTTGCGAGCAACATGGAAAATTTAGCGGTACCGCTGGTCTATCCTGAGCTCTCATCACGTAATTTCACCGACGATTGGCAATCACACGACCGTACCAATAGACGTCGACGAAACGATGCTTCCGAAACACTACCAGTCTCGTGTCGTCCATCACCTTCGTCTTTTTCCAGTTTGAGAACCACAGAAAAAAACATTTATAAGCGATTTGACATTTGCTGATGAAGTCATAATTTGACATTGTGGTTTTGGCGGCATTTTCATATTTCATATTTATTATTAATTAATATTAAGATTATTTACAATAGACTAATGAAATCTTTAAGTTATATTCGTTATTTTAAAAATGAAATTCGTATTTTTGCCAAAGGAACCAAATTCAATTTCCAAAAAAACGAATTTTAATTGAAAACGCACCGAAATTGCACTAAACACAGGAGGACGACAGCTAAATAGCTATCGTGCTATCATGCTCGCCGAGACGATTGTACTTCACAGATTTTCGTGTTACGTGAAATCTCGTGAAGACGATCGGTCGCTCGTCGTTTGAACAAGCGAGCATTTTTATGCTAACGGGAAGCATCGCTATCGTTAACGATGTCGAAAATGATGACGACTGTCTTACGTGATGAGCGCCCTAGATTTCTTCAGCTGTCGTTGAGTGATTATGTCAAAAAAAAATGTTTACTATGTAAAAATTTTATATTTTAATTTATCAACAGTCGGGATCAGCTCCGAACTTTTCCTTTAATTTTTCCAAGGCATCTTCTCGTAAACATTTGTTACTGTACACTTGCTGTGGAAATCACAAACAGACACCATGCGATTTCCATATAATCCATCGCATACAACCGCAGGTTTTCGATACTTTAAGAAGCGACAACACAAGGAAGGAGCATCAAAATTGAGCAAAAGCGGTTTTGTTGTTCCATTGTTAAAAAGAAATAAAGTGTGATCAGCACCTAAGACAATAAAAACTTCCAAGTGTGGACCTTAACCTAAACATTGAACGTCAACTGGCACAGCTGTTTTGTTTTATTTCGTGATCTTAAAATTTTTTAGAAGTGGGTTGCAACATTTTGTAAATAAAATATTTCAAATGGATTTAAAGCAACTGGAGCTAGAAGCTCGACAAGCCGCATTAAAAGATGTAAAAAACATGCTACAGCGAACTGGTCAGTTAGAAAAAGTCGATCAATATCGGCACCGTGTAGGGCGGAAAAAAGTCTCGGTGGAGGCGTTACTTAAGACGGGAATGCAGAATCAATTGGATGGCGTTCGTGTTGGACTGAAGCAACTAGAAACATGTCTGGAGAATGTTAAAGATGTCGTGGTTAATATTAAAGCAGTTGATAACCTCTTGTCGAGTGTTCCAGAAATATACGATGCCCTCGAAATTGTACGTGAGGAGAATACCAAGCACTCTCAGTACGCTACTGCAATGGAAAATCTGAAGCACATCTTCAACGTTCAGTCCAGTGTTGCCAAAACTATGCAATTGATAGATGAGGATAGGTTGCTTAACGCCCACCAATGTTTGTCTGATTTGGAAAACTCCCGAGATGATCTGTTGTATGAACTCCACAAGCAATCAAAGCAGCACGCAAGCGATAAGATAACTCTCAAGCGTCATTTTGAAAAAGTCGAGACTGTGTCGCAAGCTTTGGAAAAGAAGATCCGATTGATTATGAATCGCACGCTAAATACGGTGCGTAAGGAGCCAACAGTGATTGTTACTGCTTTACGAATTATCGAGAGGGAGGAGAAGAGTGACCAGTTCGCTTTGCAACAGCAGAAGGTGACCGGATTTCTACCACCTGGGCGGCCTAAAGCTTGGCGAAAGATGGCAATGAATGTATTACATGAGGCTGTAGTTACGCGTATTGAGGGCTCAAAGGTAGAGGAGCGGGCTGACAATAAGCTGTGGTTGGTCAGAGACTTGGAAATCACCCGGCAGATAATCTTGGAAGATCTTCGTGTTGTTAAGTCACTGTGTATACCATGTTTTCCTCCGCACTATGACATCTTCAATGCATATGTGAAGCTCTACCACCAGGGTTTGTCCGATTATGTAAGTATCAATTGATTTAATAATCTTGAACGAATCTCATGTTTATTTCTCTAGTTGGATAACATTGCGAAGTCCGGCCTAGAAGGCAATGAATATGTTTCTCTGCTATCTTGGGTGATGAACACCTACCCAGGTGTCGAATTGATGTCGCATCCAGATCTCAAAGTGAACGCACACGCAGTAGTTGGTCCCCTATTGCGTCCGGAACATTTGAAATCGTTGGAGGGAGAGTATCTCAATAACATGCAGAAAAACTACCAGGAATGGATGAGTAAAGCCTTTGAGACAGAAAAACAAGAGTGGATGTCTAACAGTCCACCGGATCAAGACGAACAGTATTATCAGACCTCAGCGCCCGTCATCATATTCCAGATGATTGATCAGCATTTACAGGTCACTAACACCATTCACGTAGAACTAACATTCAAAGCGCTGGTGTTAAGTATCCAACAAGTAGAGATATTTGGTCAGAGTTACCTCCATGGGGTAATCGAACTTAAAGATCATCACTTTCGCAATCGAGATCAGGTAAAGTTCTTCACACACTACATCATCACCATTGTCAACAACTCTCAGCAGATGATAGAGCTGGCCCAGCAGATGAAGCAGTTGTACTGGCCCAAGTCTCGCATCGAGCACTACGAAGACTTTGAGAAACTCCTAAATACGTTTGAGAACATCCGAGCTCATGCGGTAGGTTACCTCCTCGAAGAGGCATTCCTCGACATGGAGGTTCATTTCAATGAGCTGTTCACAGTCAAATGGCTGCAGAGCACCATCTCAGTGGACACAATTTGTGCGACCCTTGACGATTATTTTCAGGATTACAATCATCTTCGACCGAATAACTTTGAACTAGTAATAAACGAGGCTCAGAAGTTGGTCGCAAAGCGTTACATTAAAGCACTACTTTCGAAACGTCTGTCTAAACCGCGACAGGAGTGTGACGCTATTACGAAAAAGATAAATCAGGAAGCACGACGCTTTAAGTTGTTTTTCGAGAAGATAGCTCCGAACCTATCCATGTCTGAGTCGCCAATTGAATTGATATCCACGCTGGCTAATCTGCTTGTCTGTGATATTGAGCTGTTGGTATTGGATTTGCATACTCTGCTGGGCAGTTGTCCGTCGCTTAGCGAAGATCATATTGCAAGGTTGTTTTACATCCGAAATGATGTGAAGGCAAATGAAGTACGTGAAAAAGTGCAAGATGCAATGAAATCAAAGAAATCGATGTTAAGTATTGCAAAACAAAACTGTATTTTTCGAGAGATTGTTTTCAACGATAAATTATGGTAAAAAGGTCAAAACTTTATCTTAAATTTACTCTAATAAACGGTATAAATAAATAACACAACTGAGTGTATGATGTTAATTTTTTCAGGCTCCTCTGACTTACAAAGAAAATATGGATGGGGTAAAGGTTTGAGTGAACAATGAGAACCAAATTCTAGCATAACAAATTGTTCAGATCGAATAATTTCAACCGAAGAACAGTGGGATTTGGTAAGCTGAGAAGCTATCTTGTTACGGTCGTTTTAACAACTGGGTGTCGCCATATAACACGCACACACAAATGGTTGCGAGAATCAGGCCCAGGTTCACCCCGATCTGTAGCGCCACCTAAAGTAAGTAAGTATTGCCATGTGCATAAATAATATTATATTGGTACGAGTCGACAGTTATGTTCTCATTGGTGAGCAAGTTTGGATAACTGTGTTGTTTTGTTAACCTATATAGCGCAATAAAGTCAAACGCGATATCGGTAAAGTTGTCGGAAACATGGGTGAATAGCTAGCTGACGCCTTTATCGACCTTGGTTTAAGCACCGTGTCGTGATTATTACAACCACAAGCAGAGATTTGTCACATGCATCAACATACTAATCAAGTAGAACTGGTGTAAGTGGTTTGGTAAGGTTAGGCTATACTGCTTGTTCTTATTTGGATTAATAGGCCATTCGCTATTGAAGTTGAACTTCAGCTTTTCGTAAACATTCTGTTATTCTTATTTCCGTAATTCTCATCCTTACCTGTATCCAACTAATTATTTCTTAATGCGCTATAGGTACATAAGTATCTAAAGGTAGTTGCGAAACATTTAGCTATTTGCTTTAGTAGGTACTAAATTACGATTTTAAATATACAACGGAAAGATTTTGATGTTATGTAGGTACCTGACAGGTACACCACTATACATTCTTCGGAGAAATTGCCCCGAAAATAGATTTGGCGCACTACACAGCCACCATATGTTCTTCTGAATTCTCTATGATGACAGTTCTAGGTTTTGGAATTATAACCACACAAGACAGAGAAAGTACCTACCAAAGAGAGCAGCAAAAAAAAAGAACTACCAAACCAGCTACCACGTGTACATAACATACCATTCAGTAAGTGGTGGGGGATGAATTTGTCAAATGAACAGCATTGGCTAAGAGTTTTCTGGATTAAACTCATTCGCCAAATATCTCCAAATCATTCATCGATTTCGTTTCAACATCGAGTCGACGAACCACAAATATGGTTATAAGCGCACCCACCCAATTTGGCATCCAATCTTTTTAATACTGTTGAGTGCAGATGGTTTCTACATTCGGACTTTTATATTTAAGAGTCAGTCGCTCCTTGCTCTTTAGTTGCTCTTGTAGTTCGCGTGCGTTGCTCCGTATCTTTCACAAGTGTCGCACGGTCATACGCGGAAGAAAACTATAACAATTTAATTTTTTATAAATTAAACTAATGTGCAAGAGGCAAAGTGCTGTAAATCCCGTGGAATCATTCTATTAATAATAATCGAGGTAATTTGCTTCGCCACATGAGTGCGTTTAGATTTTAGAAGCACTCAGCTTTCAGCTATCGTCTTGGTCTTCCGGTGCAGTGTATGAATCGGAAAACGCTAGAAAAAAGAGCTCTTTTGTTGGGAAATTGAGTGAGATTGGTGACAGGGTAGTTTCGTAAGGGTGTTGCTTTGTGGGTTGAAAGGGAGCAAGGGTATGAGTATACATACATAATGTACATAGGCATGAACTTCTACATACAGTGAGTCACTTTGGTCAGTGTAAATTTGCCACAAATAGAGAAGAAAAATGAGCACGTGTTACGGTTTGCTGATGTTATTCCACTCAGTTTTAGATTAGAAAAAGATAATTGGCCGCAAGGAAGAAGAGAATAGCAAAATGATAAGAGTTGTCGGTGTTGTTGTTAATCTGTGATACATAAATATACATTGAGTGGCTGAGTATTTTTATTGTCTGTGTTATTTCTAAGTTTCGCGCCGAGTAGGTAGTGTTTAGTGTTGTGATCAGCATTGAGTGGCATTCAATAGTTTAAAAAAAATTAAATAAACAAACTACAAAACTAATACCCGACTACCTACGAGAAAGACGAAACGTAACGATGATGTTTAGAGTAAAGCCGTGTTTGCATGCCGCTTAGCCCGCTTTATTTACATACCTACAACATTTTAGTTTCAGAAAATTTGTAGAGTGTAAGTAACATAGGTATAGGTAGGTAAGCACTGTCAATGTTTCGAATGTCTGACAAGCAATCAAAGAGTGTCATTTGTCAAGAAGCTTCTCAACCCGCGCGCCGGCCGTTGGGAATCAGCAAAAAAAGAAGTAGGCTCTGGTTCACCCCGAACTGTAGCGCCACCTAAAGATTGTTTGTATGTACATAAATGTACATAATATCAGTTTTGCAAATCATATCATGTCATGGTGTCACATTGCTTATCGTATTTTACTAGTTAAACCCTTAACTTTGAAGCCGAAGTATATTAGGGAGGTCGTGAAGATAACGGTAGTCCGCCATCTTGAGTCGTTCGCCATACTGAATTTTTGTGACGTCATATAGCCTAAGATACTCTCCAGGTCAAGTCGAATCCAATGGCCCTTTTTTTGTTGAAATCGTTTGAGTAGTTTAGGCTGTAGGTGCTACACACATACTTACATAGCCTTTGAGAAACATTAACCCTTACTTTTTGCTTTGCCGGGTTAATATAAAAGTAATGCAAGTATAGTCCACAAGGCTTTACGCCAGCAGACCCTATCCGTGTCTCTTTGTGCCCCATGACTTGGGGAAGGTCGATTTTGCTGTCCTATTTCGTTACTCTAGCTAGAGCCTCTAAAGTAGAGTGTTGCGTTGACGTTCTCGATAATCCTGTTTGTGCATAAACTATGTATGGGGGGTATGTGGCCCCCTGCTTAGGGTCACTGTTGGATTGGAGGTAGATTGCGAGGTTGGGTACATGCAAAGTTTCTTTATATCCCTTTTTCCGCATACTACTATAATACTATAATACTATAGTACTACTACATTTACATTTAGATGTATGCAACACTATTTATGTACCGAGGCTGTACAGAATATTCCGATGTTCCCAAGACACTCGCCATCGAAAGTACCTACTAACTAACCGTACATATATGTACACCGAAAAGTATGTAATAAATTTTATTTTCGTTACTTATCCGATATCATTTCCTGTGACGCAGATCCGTCCCTTGTCAAGCATCACAATCTAAAGAAGTTTCACTTCAAAACTTTTTTTTACTATGGCAAGTTTTACTGTAGATTTTTTTTAGTAAAGCTATCACGTTCAGTTATGACAGTAGATATAGGCAAACACATAAACAGAACCTCAAATTCAATTTAGCTGTCAAAATTAATTGTTCATTTTTCGGATCTAAATTATTATCAAAATTGTGTACAACCAAATCTTTAGATCAGAAAACAAGCCACTCGGTGAGTCTGAGTTGTTCTTTCATAAAAGCAGATTTTTGATTTATTAACTGTGACCTAAATATTAGGTGTGCTTGGTATCTTTTTTGGCACACGGAATTGAGATCTGTCAAATAGTAGAATCCTCTCAAAAGGTGTGTTTGTTATCTTTTATTAACACAAATGGCACATCTGTCAAATAGTAAAAATGGGGAAAAATCCTCTCTTCTTGATTTTTGACAGTTGGAACAGAAAACTTGCACAAAAGTAAACAAACGCTTTTCAAACAACACTTGGTCAAACTTATCAAATTGTTTTTGTTTTCCACTAGCAATGAAGATTATGACATTTCACAAACTGTGAGATGGCTGGTTTGACAGAGTTGGCTCGGCCCACCCCGAGGAATTGGTCTTGCAGATAATTCATCGCAAAGAGAGAGCCAAATGAGAGTAAAAAAAATTGAGAGCCATGAAACTGTCAGATTCTATGTAGTTTATGTAGAACTTTCGAAAACTAGCATGTTACCAAACAGACCTATTAGGTCTGTTTGGTGTGTCTTTTTCGCGTAAGTGATTGATATCTGTCAAATAGTAGAATCCTCTCAATGAGAGAGATATCCTCTCCCAGAGAAAAACTTGAACAAAAGACACCAAACGCTTTTGAAACGAAACCTGTCGATTTGTTTTTGTTTTCCACTACAATGAAGATTATGACATTTCTCAAACTGTCAGATGGCCTGGTTTGACAGAGTTCAACAGTCCACTCCGAGGAAAAGGTCTTGCAGATACTTGCAGATAATTCATCGCAAAGAGCGAGCCAAATGAGAGTAAAAAAAATTGAGAGCCATGCAACTGTCATGATTCTATGAAAGTTAACATAGTATTGCAGAAACTATCGACACACCAAACAGACCTATTATAACTATCCCACACCTAACTTCAATTGTGATTCGCGAGTTGGGAAACTCATTGACAAATGATACTCTTTGAGAAAAAACTTTTAGGTATTGGACCCGGGGTAGGATTGAACCCGGGTAGTAGTGTTATTCAGTTTATTTCGCTTTATTTTACTTAGTATACATTTAAAAAGACAAATTATTCTTACATGAGTAGATGGCTTACGCACTTACCACTACACCACGGTGCCATGTAGATCCAGTCATATAGAATATGTTCCACAGTTTCGCCGTCTTCCATGCAGAGACGACATTCAGTTTCTTGAATAAGACCTATTTGGATTAGGTGTTATCGAAGATGGCAATGCCCTGTTGGAAATCTCACTAATCTCTTGATATCATTTCTAAAAGGAGTAGGGATTTTATGGATCTATTGTGGAAGGGTTTAGTGACTTTCTTAGCCTGACGAAGACCCTGGGTATTTTCCTAATAGGAGACACAGAAGTTGTTTTCCCAACTTTTGATTTTTGAGTTTATAGCTGAATTTTGAATGTTACAATACGGCTCAGGGCCGATAAAAAAGTCAGGTGAACCTTTCCATCAATACCTTCATGTCCAGGCACCCACCAAGGTTTGACTTTGTTTCTATGGGGGAGGTCTTGGAGATTAGCAGTTCAGGACTGATTTGGAGTCAATCAGGTTTGAGCCTAGTTCATTTATAGCTGCTTGACTATTCGTGAGTGTAAGGATGAGGACACCTTTTATTTCCGATTCGAGGATGATGGCGCACACCTGAAAGGCATGAATTTCAGCTTGGAATACACTGGCACTGGGACTTTGTCCCATTGGTATTGATATTCTAGTGCTTGGTCCGAATACAACAGCACCCACTCCCGGGTCCATCTTCGATCCATCTGTATAAGGTAGGATTTTTATAGTTCCATGCCTCGCTGCTTTAGATTACTGTATCGAACCCTGCCGAAGTATGAAGTTTTAGGAAAGCTGTCATTTACCGCGCAGATCATGTCAAGCTCTGGGATTTTGGAGAGAAGATGTACTTGATCTGTGTGTCCTATGTAGTTTATCTCTCCTGTTTGCACTAATCTGACAGTGCTGCAAATTGCCTTCTTTTTTATGAAAATGTGGATAGGCGTTAGACCAATGAGCGCTTCTATAGCAGCTGTGAGGCAATTGCGCTTTTGAAGCTTTAAGATGGTGATTTCTCTTTAGTTTACTACTAATCGCTTACTTTCAAACACAAGAATATCCTCAATTTATCTGTCAAAACAGGTTCTGTGCGTGTTACATTTTATACCACCATAATCACAGCCGCAGAAGGCATTTCCTCTGGCAGTAAATGAACATCATCTTAACTATATCACTTCCAAAGGAAAAGCCTCATTCAGCGAAATGTGAACAAGTTGAGTTTGCCTAGCTAAGCACTAAATTATGATTTTCTATTCAACCGAATAAACTTGAATGCCTCCAGAGCATCGTGACTTCACTTCAGGTGTCACAGGTGGCAGTAAGTGCACCAGAATGCGACAATTTACATTCTGTGGCTCTTTTTCAGTTACCCTGCTGAACTAATGTATGCAATGCTGCAATGGATTCTTTGACCTCGACCTCTTGGAACTGCACCCTCCCCTGCGGTAGCCTCCTGGGTCAATCTTATTCACTGTTTTCAGTTTTTTCACATTCGCCTACCATTTTGTTTGCTCTTTCAAGTGCACCTGACATTATCCCCTTTCCTAAGCAAAACTAATTCTTTTTAGTGTCAACTGAGGAGAGAAAAAAACTAAGGACACTTCTGGGTATTTTATTTTTGTTTTTGTCGCTTGCATTACCACCAGCTGTAGTGGTGGGAGTGCATTTTAGAAATTAGAACCTCTTGGATATAAATTTTCAATTTTCTTTTATTTAAATAGAAAAAGGACAGAGTGAGGACTCACTAATGTGAGTAAGAAGACTTTTAGCTGGCATGACATAGCCCTTCCGCTGGCGTAGCTAGTTTGAAGTGGGATATGCTTTATGAGCAATTTCGGAGCTTTTATGTTCGGTTTACTACTCTACTGACTAGTCCTAACTCTAACATACTTACTTGCAGTTCAGGGTGAACCAGGGCCTGCTTCACGCAACCATTTGTGTGGGCGTTTTATATTTTTTGCACGATTAGAAGCTACCTACAGTTTCTGGCCGTCTACGAACGACGAGTTAAGAAGCTCCTCATACTCTTGAAATTTTGTCAGAAATTCGAATGAGGTAGCACCGTGAAAACAACTTTTCTGTGATCCATTGTACTCTGATTTTCCCCCTAAGTCACCAAGCTCTATTAAACAGATTAAAACTAAATCTTTCCTTTCGCCTCCTTGATCACTGTAGCGAGTTTCAAGCGGAGATCATGGCGATTTCGGAAGCACTGTCCTGGATCAAGAGGAATGTAAAATCCACTAACGATATTAGCATTTTCTCGGATAGTCAGGCGGCCTTGAAATCTCTGGAATCAGTCTCATCCACTTCTAAGACCACCTCCAACTGCCGTTCATCTCTTATAGAGATGGCTAAGCCAGGGCCGGTTTTAACAGTTTTGGCGCCTGGCGCAGGAAAAAAAATAAGCGCCCCAAAAGCAACTTAAAAAATATTTGATCTTTTCCACATCTTCCGAAGAGATAGAGTAATTGACGCGTTGACTTCAACATAAAATGCAAACCTAAATCTTTCTTGAGAGTCTAAAATTATCTCATCCCTATCCTCATAGGACCTTCGGGACCGTAAAGTTGAAATTGCTGTAAGTCTTATCTAGAAATTCAAAAAAACTTGTCATTAGTTCTTAGTTCGACTAAAATCTTTTTCATTGAGCACAAAATATCAACTGCAAGCTTAAAGCAAATATTGCTTTGTGTCTATTATTGTGGACCAAATAACAACACAACAAATAAATTTAAATTCGCTAAGCTTACTACGAAGAGATTGTGGCATATTTTGGACTTTTGATCATCATTTTCTGAAATTTCAACAAGAGCCTCATAAACATCTCCCAAGTATAGTTTTAGTGGTTTTATTGCATCTATTCTGCTTAAGGCTGTTGAAATATCTTTTTCTGAAATAAAGTATAAAACGCACCTTTTCAATTCACGTGTTTATTTCATCTTGTTGGAAAGTGACAATTATTAAAGAGATGTTTCCGGAAGGGAAGAAAGAAAGAGAAAGAAAAAAAGACAAGAAAATAGAAGAGTATGAAATGCATCTCTGTGCTGCCAAATTGCATATGCGTGAGCGTTATAGATATTCAACAAAGGCTGCGGTTATATAGGAAGGGTGTAATACAAGAACTTACTCGCGCTTTAAATTAAATGCATTATATTAGAGCATGGTGGTTGTGTAACAATTTTTTACAAGCGCGAGTAAGTGCGAGCAAGTGCGAGATAAAATGCTCTGATAATTTAAAGCGCGAGCTCACGCGAGCAAGCGCTTGTATTACACGCTTGCTATATAACCGCAGCCTTAGAGTTAAACTACTAAGATGTTTTTTTAAAAACCGACCATCTGCCTACAGAACTTGAATAGAAAACATATGTAGATACTCTCAACTGTATCGAAGAATGCAACTGCATCAGTAGCTCGCTTGCATACCACAATGTTTCCCTCTCATATTAGCACCATTATCATACCCTTGTCCTCTACAATTCACTAATAGAATATCCAAATCAGCAAGTTCATTCAAAACTAGGTCAGTTAAGCCAGACCCAGTTGTTTTTTTTCGCAACAATGCCAAAAAATATTCTCTAATTTTAAACTTTTACGTATTTTGGTCCACTATTCTAACTACTAAAGTTAATTGCTCCTTTCTACTTATGTATATCAAGCGTACAATCTACTATATTCGAAGCCAAGGAGAACCAAGGCATTAATAAACGCAGGAAAAATTGAATATATATTACATACTAGTTTTCAATATTTTTTAAAATGTGCTATCTACCACTTGAAGTGCTAATGTTCTGAATTGAATAATATCTTTTGTTTTCGTAACCGCAGGTTGCATTTTTTCATGTAGTCTTGTTTTATTATCAATTAAATATTAAATGCACAACATATAAGAAGAAAATGTTTTTTATTAATTGAAAACACGACAATGTAAAAGGGATCCAAAAAAAGCAAATGTGCTATCTTTCTGTCGCGATCTGTACATACATAAACAATAAATTTTAATACGTATGACCTGAGTTTGACTCTCTTTCTCTTCAGTCAAATAGAACGTTTTGATATATCGAACAAGGTTGCGAAACCAAATTTGAAGTTCGCATCGTTTTTGGTAGGCGCATTGCCTTGGCGCAAAATTTGAATCCTGCTCCACAACTTCCGACATGTTTGTTGTTTTGTATGGATTTTGGTAGGCGCAAATGGAGCGGTATGATAAGACTGCTCCACAGCATGTTGGCAATGAAAATTTCGTTTTTGGCAATGGGCTGAAAGGGTCGACTGGATATTGAATATGAAACAACAGAGTCTACTATGGTTGCAGCAGAGACAATGTTTGTCTCTGGGTTGTTGTTGGGTACAGATAAAAATTCTGCTAACTGGTCTGTTATACCAATTAGCAGCTATGGAGAGAAAGAGAATAAAATAATGTGGGAACGGGAAGGGAAAGGGATAGAAAAAAAGCATTATGTGCATATTTATATGGAAATTTGGTGATTTTAATGTGTGTGTATTTTTTAAAGTACAGTGATTGAAATGTGTATATTGTTATTTGAGAAGTACGGTGAGAAATATTTGTTTGTGAAGAATATAAATATGTACATACATATTAGCAAACGAGTAGATCTGTTTTTTGGATAGTAATTTTTTAAGTTCTTACGCCTCTTGCTTTCTAGCGCCTGGCGCGGCTGCGCCACTCGCTCCTATGTAAGGTCTGGCCCTGGGCTAAGCAGTTTAACATTTACCTTTGCTGGGTGCCGGGGCACAGAGACATTCCAGGGAATTGCAAAGCTGACGAGCTCGCTAAAATAGAAACAACAAAACCTATTCTACCCGATAAGAAAAATATAGGTATGCCACTCGCTACTTATAAGCTAGCACTCAAACTTGACACAGTCAATAAAACAAACGCTAGATGGGAAGCTGTAACTACCTGCCTTGCTACAAAGCAAATCTGGCCTAGATTAGATCTAAACCGCTCTAGATACCTTTCGTCACTAAAAAGACTACATATTAGTACGATTATCGGTGTCATCACAGGACACTGCCTTATAGGCAAACACCCTACTAGACTTGGCGTCATTTCGAATGACTTCTGCAGAAGCTTAAGAGACGAAGAGGAGGAGGAAAGTTCAACACATCTCCTCTGCTCGTGCCCAGCTTTTTCTGGTAGTAGGAAACTTCACCGAGGAGAGTACTTCTTCGATGATCTAAGTGATCTAACACAAAAAGACGTAGGAAGCCCTCTTCGCTATGTACAAAACTCCAAATGGTTCTCTTGAGTAGCAAGGTAATTATCCCCAAGATCCTTGGTATCACAATGGGCCTCTATAGGCCTAAGTGTGCTGGTACATGTTACCGGCAGCCACTGCTACCTAACCTGACCTAACCAAGAACTGGATGGGAATCGAACCCACGACCTTTTTTTATATTTTAAAACATTTTTATTACTTCATTTTTGTTCAGTTCAAGAGAACTTCACTCAAAAATGCTGTGATATAAACTTAAACGCTAGACAAAAATTCTTAAATCTAATTTTAAAATGAACAAAATCTACATAAAATCTACCATTGCAAACTATTGCCATTCGGCCTTAAACTAACGAAACTACGACTTATCTCATCTAACACTTATAGGCTATTTAGCCTCAACTAATTGTAATCAGAGTGGTAAGCACTCGTTGCCTAGTTCCCCGAGTGGTCACCATTCTGATTGCGTCTATGGCCATCGCCCCCTCGCGATACCGAGACCTGAGCGAGACCGTATCGTCGGGCGCCTCTCGGAGACGTTACCTCATAATAGCGGACCCGACTACTCCACGAAGACCCCATAGCTAACCTAACTTAAAACTAGGATGTTACAATAGTATCGCACCGACTTGGGTGCGATCCCCTCCTCAACAACAAGCCGCCAAAATTCGGCGTATTGCTTTCCCATTAATCCTGATATGGAATTACGGTACTAAAATGGAGAAGCTCATGAGCATTGGCGTCGAACCCACCATGGATGAGGAATACCATCCCTGTTTTGAACTAACCCCTTAGCATCACTACGGAAAACAACTCTGGTGTGAGAAAGCCAGATCGGAGCGTACTCTCAACGTACATTGATTTGGGTAATAAGCCCCGAAGATCAGACTATTGTCGCTGGTCATCGCCTTCACAATATGCCTTCGAATCGCCTTAATAAGGAAATTGTCAATCCAGTTCAGATATGCCCCATTGCATAGGACCTTGTTGGGATAATATTTTATGTACTGGGACTCTGGTGTTCTTTAAAATCTGAGATAGGTCCTAAGACATTGCCTCTCACACACCTGAATTAGGGCAACGTAACAAATGACCTTCACCCTGGAGTCAAGTCAAGACTGTTATGAAAAAGCCTTCTTTTCAGAGCAAAGGCTCTTTTAGCCCCAGTGAGACCAGCATACAAGCCAAATACCGAGGTTTCTAACCACACCTTTCACAGCGAATGTCCGTCCGTGTTGTGCAATGATGGCAATTTTTTTCCAGTTTTTTCTGGTACCCCTAGAAGCCCTTTTCAAAAGAGTTGATACATGCACTACACTAGACCAACGAGGCCAAAAGTCCATACTCTAAAGTATAAATTTATATTAACTTAAATCCTAGAATTTTATGAATAATAAATCAATTTTTTTTTGTCTATCCATAGGTCGTTGCCAGGAACTTAGGAATTGAACATGAACAGCGCGAAAGTGATAGTTATAGGGGCAGGACCTTCAGGTATAGCAGCCGCTACAAAACTCTTAGAACTGGGCTTCCAGAGAGTGGTGCTTATTGAAGCTGAAAACCGTATCGGAGGTCGAATATTCACTATCCCATTTGCAGACAATGTCATTGATTTGGGAGCCCAATGGTGCCACGGTGAAAAGGGCAACGTAGTATATGAATTGGCCAGCAAACACAAACTTTTGGAATCAACTGGTGATGTGTATGAGAACTACGACTGTATTCGCTCCAACAAAGAAGTAGTATCGAATCACGTGAGCCAACGTCTAAAGGACATCGTAAACGAAAGTTTGGTAACCCGCAAGGTGGACCTCTTGTGCTACGATGGGTCGCTTGGAAGTTACATTACTAGCAAATATTACGAGGCGCTGCAACGGCCAGAGAACGCCGACATTGACATGACGATAGCAAACGAGTTCTTCGAAAACTACCAAAAGTTCGAGAACTCAGTAGAGGCATCCGATACACTGAGAGATGTGTCCGGTGAAGGCTACCTTGAGTACTGGGAATGTGAAGGTGATATTCTATTGAATTGGAAAGATAAGGGTTATCTAGAATTCCTGCGATTACTAATGAAATCTGCCGAGAAGGGTACTGAGTTAGGAGTGCTGAATCAGCGAGTGCTGTTAGATAAACCAGTAAAGCGAATTACTTGGGGTGACGATGAACAGTCAGTTTTAGTCAAATGCGAGGATAATGAGATTATCAAAGCAGATCATGTTATAACAACGGTATCGCTTGGAGTTCTTAAAGAAAGACATTTGAGCCTCTTCGATCCGAAATTGCCAGAGGAGAAGATACGCGCCATCGAGGGCATCGGATTCGGAACAGTGAATAAGATTTTCATAGAGTTTCCTACGCAATTCTGGCCAAAAGATTGGACTGGTTTCACCTTACTTTGGCGTGAAGAGGACATCGCCGAGATCCGGGGAACGAATCGTGCCTGGCTGGAGGACGTGTTTGGCTTCTATGCAGTCAGCTACCAGCCAAAGGTTCTTAGTGGTTGGATTATTAGTTCGAATGGACGCCACATGGAGACACTGCCCAAAGATGAAGTTCTTAGCGGTTGTATGTACCTCTTCCGTACTTTCCTCAAATGGGACATTCCTACGCCGGTTAATTTCAAGACTTCCGCTTGGTTCAAGAATAAGAACTTTAGAGGTTCGTATTCGTTTCGTTCGATGGCAACCGCGGAGCTAAATACCGGCGCCAGTGCATTGGCAAGTCCTTTAAAAGATTCTAACCAAAAACCAGTTGTTCTCTTCGCGGGCGAAGCAACAAGTGATCACTACTATTCAACGGTCCATGGGGCAGTGGAAGCTGGATGGCGAGAGGCACATAGGCTTGCAAAATTCTATGATAATAGTAAACCAAAGTCACAGTTATAACATTTTTAGGACTTTCAATGACAAATTGAAAACAAACAAAAACAAAAACGTTAAAGGGATCCGACATTTTCTGTTCAGGCTTGGGATAGACATAGTTAAAAAGAAAGAAAAAAACATTGTGAAAGTGGCTGCCATTTAAGTAGTAAACTAATATTATAGTCAATCAACTAATTATGTCTAAAAACAACAAAAAACAAATGCAAAACTAATTACAAGCTTAAACGACATAATTAAGTAACAATTCATCACACATACTGTACAGGAGAGCACAATAGAAAATACCTACACAAACCTGGATTGGGGAGATGAACTGAGTCTCACTAAATGAAACAGATTAGGTGGACGTTTAAGGTCACTATTAAGTCTTCTTCATATTCGTTTTTATCATATAACAAAAACATTGTATATGAAACAAGATTTTCCTACAGTCTGTTGCTCAATCCATATGTTTACAATAGGTACTTGTGAAAAAAAGAAAATAGAAAATAAACTAAAATTCTAATGCACAAAGAATAAAAATGTTGTTCAATTTAATTTATTAAACAGTCTGGCAGGGGCTGAAAGCAAAACGTCTGGGACCTAGATTTTTGTAATCAGGGGATTTTTTCTGATTTTTTGGTGAAATAAGAAATAAGAGATAGAATAATACAGGGTGTCTCAATTAAGAGGTATAATCCGTTAACTGGAGATTCCTGAAGTTCTAGCGAACAAAAAATCGTATGGCAGGGGGAGGGGGTCTATTTTCACCCCCCTCCAAATGTATTTCTTCAAAAGGGTAATTTAGTAATGCAGTACGATTTTTTGTTCGCTAGAACTTCAGGAATCTCCAGCTAACGAATTATACCTCTTAACTGAGACACCCTGTATTATTCTATCTCTTATTTCATTCCTAGTTTCAATAACTATTATCTTTCTTCATTTATTATACATGATTCTAGTTAGTCTGTAAGAGGCTTATAATCTAATTGATGAAGTAAATAAATAAAAACATTCATCGAGTTCGGAATGAGTTTCCAAATGAATATAGTGAATTCTCGATAATTCGAACGTCTATACATAGTTAGATATCCTCTATAAGTAGAAGAGCCATGAGAAAACCTTTGTAAATCGAAGAAACCCCATGCAATTCCCTTTCGTTAATTCAAATTTACTGTTTTGCAAAATAACTTGAAAACTTCTCTAATTCGACCGTGGTGGCTTTTTATAATTCTATTTGTTTTTTCTCAACTGTTCGTTTAAATGCGTTTGTGACGAAAGTAGGATATGAAAGCCAAATGTTTAAAAGATGATTTTGCCATGTGTATTCATTTATTGATGAAAAATTAAATAATAAAAATGCAAGTACTTAAAATTAGACTTAAGGCCTCGTCAAACAGAACGCGTTTTCTAACGCCGCGTAAAGATTATTTTACGCCGCGTCAAGATTATTTTACGTCGAATGCAAAAATAAATTCATTCTCTTACAAAATGTCGAGTAGCTCAGACGAAGAACTATTACTGTTATTCGCACTACATACAAGATACAACATACACAACGAAAAAGAAAAAGAGTTTGGGTACATGAAATAAACAAAAAGAGAGTTGAAGTAGGAAAATACCACCGGTTGTGTCGAGAGCTGAGTGGTTATCAATGAAGTCAATGTACAAATGCGATATTGGCATTTATACCGATAGCCAAGCAGCTATTAAAGCACTCGAATCACCAATCATAAGTTCAAAATTATTTAAGCGCTTTCGAACATTTCTGTACGATATATCGAGCAGATGCATGCTCATATGCTCACCCTGTACTGGGTTCTTGGTTATAGAGACATCGCACGTAATTTTAAAGCAAACGAATTAGCCAGAAAAGGTACAAAACATGAATTCAACTACAGAACCCCAATATAATACACACAGCCACTATCCGAATAAAATGCCCATAGGTTTAACCACAGTGAATTGGAACCTTGTTTTCATCGATTTTACAAATTATCAGAGGTCTCAAACAAGTGGAAAATACCTACACTTGATTACGTGGATTTTCAACAGTCTAAAACAAATGCGAAACAGAAAATGTTACGGCTGTTGGGCTTGTAATATGTATATTAGTCGCGCCCAGCAATAAAATATCAATAGCCTAGCCTAGCGTGTGATCAACCACACGCCATTTTTTGCCGACACCAAAATGGGTTAAAGAGAGTTGAAGTACGAAAATACCACCAGTTATTTCGAAGTTGTTTCGCAAAGACTGTGTCTTTCATATGTATTTCTGCATGTCTCAAGATTGTTTTTAAAAACTATATTTCAAAGTAAGTTACAAACTGGAGGTATCCCATTTCAACAAGAGAAAGACAACCAATTGGTTAAAGGTAAAAAATAGGTATGTACCTAGACCTACTATTTCTATAGCTCTTGGAAAATGTGCGAAATTGCACACGTATGTACGAACATGTGTAATTTCGAACATTTTCAACAAATGTTCCCATATTTTCCCTTGAACGCCGCGTTAAAAATAAATAATCTGTATTTTTCTACAACTCCGCTTTTCACCGCCGCGTTGAAAAATCAACGCTGAAATCAAACGCGCTCTGTGTGACTGGGTCTGTGTATTTCAGTACAATACAAAAAATAATCTTAACGCGGCGTAAAATAATCTTTACGCAGCGTTAGAAAACGCGTTCTGTTTGACGAGGCCTTTAGCGTACATATATTTTTTCTCTCTCCAAAACAAACCTACATAATTCAAAAACTTCTGTAATTCGAAGTTTTTTCCTAGTCCGGTGAAATTCGAACTATCGAGAGTTCACTGTACAACTTAGTAAATCTGCAATCGAGTCAGACGGTCGTGTGTGTAGTTTAGATAAATAAACAATGTAGGTTAGGTTATAGGTTAAAAGGGGTTATGAGGCTGAGCAGTCATAAAACACTAGGCACCAGAGTGGGCACATCGCGATCCCCAGGGACCATCTTCTAAACTAAACATATAATTTCCATGCAAAATTTGAAAATTTGATTCTGGCTAGTTTGGCCGGCCTCCAGTGTGTCAAAGAAGGAATTACTTCTAATTACTGAAAATTTCATACGAGAACGAGCAATGGCCTGAAATTCACAAACCGTATATCCCTCTATTCTTGACCATCTCTGTTCCGTCATACTTGTAATTGTTTTCTTTAATTTTGCCTTGATGCCGCATAATGGTAGGGCTATGTGAACCATCTCAGTTATAGGCTGTGTCCCCCTTTCTTGCTAATTCATCCGCAAGTTCATTACCGTCCACACCAGAGTATCATGGGACCCTTTAAGCACAGAACGACATCCCTCTACACTTGCCAATTAAACGATAAGCGATTCTAAATCTCTGACTATCGATGTAGATGTAGGTGATCCTTTTCTTATATCAGCCTAACGCACAGCTAGAACCTCTACCTGAAAGACACTGAGCAATAAATGCCTACTTTCAAACATCCTGGAAGATGCTGTTTGTATAATTGTATAAGAGCCTTTTCCTTTGATTGCTGGCACAATGCGAGTACTTTATATCTGGACTTGAGAAAAGTCCTAGGTAAACCGTACTGAAAAGAATTATGTAGACTAGTCGGGGGCCTCATTCTCAATTCTTAATGGAAGATATGGTCGCGCTTATTGCAATGACACCCAAGACACCAAAGTCTAGGTCTACTCCTCTAACCAGTGACCTACTTTATGGTTTTGCATTTCTATGGTCAGTGGAGACCTCCAATCGCATTCGTTATCTAATCAGTCACACCAACTCAATGTCGCTACCTAATGCGCTGAGTAGAACAAACTATAAATTAGCATAAAACTCCTCAATTGTCGGTGCAACAATTCAGTTGTCGCTAAAACAATTTAAACATCGACCATGAACAGTGCGAAAGTTCTAGTAATAGGCGCTGGACCATCAGGTATAGCTGCCGCTACAAAACTCTTAGAGCTTGGTTTCGAAAACGTGGATATCATCGAAGCCGAGAATCGAATTGGTGGCCGGATATGTACCATCCCGTTCGCAGACAATGTAATTGATTTGGGAGCTCAGTGGTGTCACGGCGCGAAAGACAACGTAGTGTATGAGTTGGCCAGTAAGCAGAATCTCTTGGAAGCCACTGGTGATGCATATGATAACTTCGAATGCATTCGCTCCAACAAAGAAGTGATACCGAATAATGTGAGCCAACGTCTGAAAGACATCATCAACGGTATTTTGAAAACAAGCAAAGTTGATCTCGTAGGCTACACTGGATCTCTTGGGAGTTACGTTACCAGCAAATTTTTTGAAGTGCTGCAGCAGCCAGAGAACTCTGACCTAGACAGTACGATATCAAAGGAGATCTTCGAAAACTATAAAAAAGCCGAGTGCACTGTAGAAGGAGCTGATTCACTCAGTGATGTGTCTGGCAAAGGCGTTCTTGAGTACTGGGATTGTGAGGGTGACATTTACCTGAATTGGAAAAATAAAGGCTACCTGGAATTCTTGCGGTTACTTATGAAGTCTGCCGAGAAAGGAACTGAGTTAGGGGTTCTGAATCAACGAGTGAGATTGGGGCAAACAGCTAAGAAGATCAACTGGAGTGACGGTGGACAATCGGTTTCAGTCACATGCGGAAATGATGAGATTATCAAAGCAGATCATGTCATAGTGACGGTATCGCTAGGAGTCCTTAAGGAAAACCACTCGAGTCTCTTTGAGCCTAAATTACCAGCAGAGAAAGCTCGCGCCATCGAAGGCATTGGGTTCGGAACTGTAAATAAGGTTTTCATAGAGTTTCCAACGCAATTCTGGCCAAATAATTGGGCTGGTTTTGCCTCACTTTGGCGTGAAGAGGACATCGCAGAGATCCGGGGAACGAATCGTGCCTGGCTGGAGGACATGTATGGCTTCTATCCAGTCAGCTACCAGCCAAAGGTTCTCAGTGGTTGGATTATTGGTGCGAATGGACGCCACATGGAGACACTACCCGAAGAAGAAATTCTTGGCGGTTGCATGTACCTTTTCCGGAGGTTCCTCAAATGGGACATTCCCACACCGGTTAGCTTTAAAACAACCGCTTGGTTTAAGAATGAACACTTTAGGGGTTCTTATTCCTTTCGTTCAATGTTAACCGAGGAGCTTAATACCAGAGCCATAGAATTGGCCACACCGCTGTTAGATTCTCATCAAAGACCCATTGTTCTGTTTGCGGGCGAGGCAACAAGCGATCACCATTATTCAACAGTCCACGGGGCAGTGGAGTCTGGATGGCGCGAAGCACAGAGGCTAGGGAAATTCTATTATGACATCAAAGTAAAGGCTTAGCTCTAAGGACTTTTAACGCGACTTTTGATAGAAAAAAATAAAGCGTGGCTGTTCAATCAACAGACATAATGATGACAAGATTATAAGAAATAAAAAAACATATTTGAATGCTTCAATGATGATGTTTTTTTTCCATTGATTCTTTCAAATTTGTTGCTTGTGAAACTGAACTTAGTCGATGTTCTTGTACTGGGTGGAGCAGCTGGTGCAAGGAGGTCCCTGGTAATTTTATAATTTAATTTAATTGTTTGCAGGAAAGCACTTTCAGTTGAGGATTGAAGTAAGCTTCGGATTAACGACTTGCCAAAATATCTTTTTCAGAGGTATGATGTGATATAGATAAAAAAAATTCATGGGTGTTCCCAAATTCCATCTACAAAAAAAGCAATTAGGCATTATGGTACACTAGGGAAATCCTGGGGACTTAACCCCAAGATGGTCCTATGGACTTACACACAAATGGTTAATCCCAGTATACTATACGGAGGAGCGGTGGTATGGTTGACTAAAACTAACCAAAAAATTGCCATTAACAAGCTCAACAAGATCCCTAGACTAGCATGTCTGAGCGTAACAAAGGACCACAATAACTGCAGGTGTGAAAGCTCTACTGAACCTCATCCCACTTCACCTAGCAATACAGAAACAGCTGAACCAGCTCTTGCTCTTCATAGAATCTATAAATTCAAAGACGGAAACCTAAAGAGACATCTAAGCATACTAAACGGAATCACCACGTAATCCCGAACGACTAAAATCTCGAACGAAAAAAATATCAAAAATCCATTTGATAAATTTCGAAAGCAAAAATCCCGAATGGGCCAAAATCTTGAAAGGACTGAGTAACAAAAAAAGTGACGCACTTTGAAATTTTGCGATAATTTCAAACAAGTTCGAAAAAAAAGTTTTTTTTAATACTATTTAGTTTTTTAACATATTTATTAACAAGTTTATTTTAACATAAAGATAAGTAATTCATGTAAAAAAAAAATAAAAAAATGGAAAAACTTACAAATGAAACATAAATTAACGACCATGGACAAAAACTTCAGAACTTAATATTTAAGATTTTTATTTTTATTTTTATTTTTTTTCTAAAGAATCCTCGTTCCTTTAGTAGTGGGTATTTGCTCCCCGAACATCTAATAAAGTTTTAATCCGCCTGGGCATACCTTGAATAAGGTTCCTTACGATGTTGTAGTCCAAATTCTTCCATTCCTCGAGCAGAGCAGATTTCAGCCCACTGAGTGTCTTTGGAAGGGCAGGTCGCTTCCTAATCATTCTTCCCAGTAGGTCCCAAACGTGTTCGATGGGTTTCATATCCGGGCTCATCGCAGGCCAAGCCATCACGTCGATTTCTACTTCTTGTAAATATTCGGTAACGCACCTGGCAACGTGTGGTCTAGCAGTGTCATGCATCAGAAGGAAGTTTTCTCCAATAAATAGTGCAAATGGAACCACATATTCCTCCAGAATGTTGGTGATATAATACCTGGAGTTCACCGACCCTTCCGCGATGCATAGCTTGGTTTTTCCGTGCATGAAATTCCTGCCCACACCATGACGGAACCTCCCGAGAAATGTTTCCTCTGGGCAACTGTCGCCGAAGAGTATCTCTCACCTGAACGTCTCCACACTCTGCTACGTCCATCTGGTGAGCGCAGACAAAACCTGGACTCACCTGTGAAAAGAATTCTACTCCAGACCGCCTCGGTCCAATCTTGGTGAAGGCGAGCAAATTTCATCCATCGCCGCTTGTGCTGTACCGTGAGTCTCGGTACACGAGCAGGTCTTCTCGCTCTCAGCGCCCGCTCTAGCGATTACGTCGCCCCGGACAAAAAGACAAATTGGCGCCCCTTAAACGTATTTTTTAAATAAAGGTATGTAGTATATTTTTTTTATTTTCAAAAAAAATCAAGTCATTTAATTAAAATTTTTATTAAAGGAATATAAGTATTAGAGAGAAACCTGTAGATAACATAACATAATATTGACAATCAAGTACATAGTACAAACCAGTATAAATTAATTAAGATATAATTGTACCTAGCCAAAAACTGTTAGCCGTATAATTTTTACATTTTTAAATGCTATTTAAAATGTGCATTATTGCACAGTCAATAAAAATGCATTTCTTTCAAAACAAACAATGTAACATACGCTAACATACGCTAAAATCACAAAAAAGTCACAACTTGTAGCCGCGCACTGCTCGCGTAAATCAGAGAAGATCATAGAAGTCTTTTAATAAGGACATAATAACTTGTATTTATAATAACCCATTAGCGCTCAGTGTAATATTTTGGTCCCAATTTTATTAATTTTTTAGTGTTTTGTTACTTACCGATAGATAGTTTAAAAAAAAAATATTACCAAAAAAAATATTGCAATAGAAGTTCCAAAACTGTGTGTCCTATAAATAAAACGCTGGGCAGATATGAGGTCTTAAATTTAATATATATGTAAATAATTTTCAGTTATTTTAATTTTTTTTATTTTTTATTTAAGGAATAAATAAAAACCTGTTGGCCAAAATAAAATAAATAAGTGACAGGCGAAGATTTAATTAATTAATAAATTAGGTTAAAATTTAAATAAATAAATGAACTAATAAGAAAACACAGTGAACAAAGATACATCGGATTTGAGTATAAGAGACAAAACTACTTGCCTCCTAACTGCAGCAGGGATGATTATACAGTCAAACCAATAAATTGTTTTTGAAACATGACACTAGAGATGTGAATTGCAAAATAAAAGAATAAAGTGCGAAGGAAAAATTAAGAAATAGTCCATCAAACTCAACTATTCAGTGCAGAGTCCTCCACTAAATGGTGTTCTTTTTACCTGAATATGGCAAAGCCAAAAGGAAGGGTTGTGAATCTCACTGGTTTTGTATGTATTTTATATGTGTCTAATGCTGTATGACGTCACTGAAAATTCACCCTCAAACTTATATTGTTTAAGTTTTATTTTCCAAAAAGTGTAACTTATCCAAAAACTAATTATTTTTAATTGTCTTTTAATTATTCACGTAGTCATTAGAACTTTTCGTCTTCAGCTGTCCTATAAATAGGACGCTGAGCGTTAATTGGTAGAAAATACAGAACAATTAAGATACTAGGCTGAAATTTATTTCAGGTGTATAATACCCATATTGAATTTAGGTATGGAATTTGATCTCAGCGATTTCAGCGATCGATTCCTTGGAGCCAATTTTCCACACATATCGGCCGGAACATTGGCAATTTCGATATTGTTACTGAGCTCCACTTACGTCGTTGGCTTTTTGGAATAAGCCAACGACTGTACATAATCCCGTAAAAAGAAATCCAAAGGCGTTAAATCGCATGAGCGAGCTGGCCACTCGACCGGACCATTTCTCGAGATTACACAAACTTCCCTGTGTAGCATGTGGCGCCATCTTGGTGGAACCATATGTATGTATATCACTGATATCAAGTCCATCCAATTCTTTTGAAGCACATGTGGGTTTGTTGCTTTCCAATTACGCCATTAAGCCAGTGGGTGGTCGTGGCGTAGTGGTAGTCGTCGTCGCTTGTCACGCTGAAGGTTCACGGTTTAAATCCAGATGTCGCCGAAATATTTATTTCTCACGAAATAAAAATAAGTTGATCAATTTCAGAAGCTAATATCAAAAAACCAACTGCGAAGGCATAACGCTGGCAGTAGGATGATGGTATGGCTGAAAAAACTGATCGCACAAACTATAATAGGAAACATCTGGAAAAAAATTCTGTGAATCATAAGCAATGGCATAGCTTTCAATAATACACAACTCCAGTTATCCCTGGAGTGTAAACATTATAAGGGAATTCATATCCCCTTTAGCGTGTGTAGATTATAAAAAAAAAACCCAAAATGAGCTTCATCGCTGTAGATAATTTTCTTCAAATTTTGGCAGAGCCCAATCGGAGAAGTTTCGAGGTTCCAGTTTTTGAGTTAATTTTATCTTGTAAGGGTGTATGCCAAAATCTTTATGCCGAATTCGTCACAATGTGGACTGAGAGATTCCCAATTCCTCTGAACGGATTGGAATCGACTGATTTCAAACTAAAGCACTTACGGCTACGATATTTTCTGTACTTTGACAGGTGCGTAGTCTCACTAGCACAGGAACATTCAATAGTGAATATGTTGACTCGAATTTATCCACTATAGCAGGAACCGCCTGTCTGGTGGGACGATTATTAGGACCGAAAATTGGAGAAAGCGCTCTTAAAGCTACGGCCACTGACTCAGAATTTCATAAGTATCTATCTTTCTATCTATCTATCTATCTATCTATCTATCTATCTATCTTTCTATCTGTCTATCTATCTATCTATCTATCTATCTTTCTTTCTATCTATCTATCTATCTATCTATCTATCTATCTATCTATCTATCTATCTATCTATCTATCTATCTATCTATCTATCTATCTATCTATCTATCTATCTATCTATCTATCTATCTATCTATCTATCTATCTATCTATCTATCTATCTATCTATCTATCTATCTATCTATCTATCTATCTATCTATCTATCTATCTATCTATCCATCTATCAATATAATTAAATCGCTAGCGCAAGAGCTTGTGATTCCTCCTTGGAATTTATTTCTGCACCGATTTCAATGATTCTAATACTGATTGAAATCTTATCAACTGAACCTTGTTCATCAGTATAAGCATCACCTTGACCGTGACTTACATTTTGATAAATCATAAAAAAAGTTTAAGGGTGTTTTTGTATTAAAATACAAAATTGTTATACCCATCCCTATTGAACAACTCTTTGTAGGTACCTACATAAATGTATGTTCAAAAAAGCTTTCTGCTTTCTTTCATCGGGCAGGACAACGTCTGCCACGGCCCAACTATAGTCTGTCCCAACCGAATTGTCAGTACAGAGAAGATAGGACGTTTGCCTCTCATTCTGGTTGCAATAGCTTTCATAAATCTGTCCCTCTTTTAAGCTCTCTCACTGGGTAACCATAGTATGCATGAAAAATCGCCGCAAATCGGAGAGCAATACCCATAGGGCAACCATCTGCTGATTTGAAAACAACACAATTTGTTGAACGAAAAAAAGATAACTGTGTACAAAGTGGACACCACTTCGATTTTCATGAAATTTCGGTATGTTGTAAAGGGCATGTTTTCGACTATTTTGGTGTATCAATGTTATATAATCAGAAACGATTTTAGCTTTAGAGATATAGGCTAAACTATTTTGGTGTATCAATGTTATATAATCAGAAACGATTTTAGCTTTAGAGATATAGAAAAAAAAGTCACTATTTGTTTCCGCGTTTTAGCGTTTCCGTGTTTTAACGGTTTCACCAGAAAAACAAGAATGTTGAAAAAACAAAAGCCATATGGCAATACCCTCACATATTCAAATTAATTTTATTGGTTCTCAAAGCACAGAATCCCAAAGCTCTTTGACAAAAACTACAGGAAAAGCATTAACGATTAGCTTTAACTTAATAATGGTAACACTGTTTTGATATTGATATTTTCTATATACAATACACATCGATCGGCAGTCACACTCCACATCAGGGCTGCCGAAGTGAGTACTAAGGGAGCATTCGTACTACTCTCTCAAACACTGTACTCCCGTACTCCCCTCATCATGATTGTACTCCCTATTGAATATTTCCAATTTAAAAAAAAAATAAAAAATGTAATTTGAGTACATTTTCTTCAGTGAATAGTACTTTGTTAAAATACTAGCACTATAACTTTTAATGTGTAATATCTTGTCACCTTAATTTCTGAACTGAAACTGTTATTTAAGGCAATATTACTTCGAATTTTGTTCTTAAGCATCAAGTTTTCTTCAAGTACCACCATATGAAGAACTCGGGTGAGGTCAAATCAGGTGATCATGGGAGCCACTCGATATCACCATTTCTTGACGGGAAACATTTCTTATAAAATTTGGATCGTAGAACGAGCAGTGCGTGTGATATGACAGCGTCTTGCTGGAACCACATGCTGTATAGGCCTATTTGATCCAATTCAGGCACAGGACAGTTTTTCAACATAGCGACCACCAGTAACTCGAATAGCATTGCTCAAGCATCCTTAAAGAAATATGGCCCAATGATGCCGCCGACCCAAATGGTTCAGCATGAAGTTACTCTACGAGGGTGAAGTGGGCTTTGGTGTATCGATTGAGGGTTTTCGGTGCCTCAATAGCGGCTATTATGTTTATTAACAAAGCCGGCCAAGTCGAAATATGCTTCGTCACTCATAATGATTTTTACCAAAATTGGTGGTCGTCTATACTGAGCTGTTAAACTCAGCTGCTCGATTACAAAATTTGTTATCGACTTCTCTCTATGACTGTCAAATGCCAACTGAAAAATGTTATCCAATCCCAAATGGCGGCCAAGTAGCATCGACCTCGAACAAAACAAGCACCCTTTACCTAGTTCCATCAGACATTAAAAAACATTCTTGAGGCTACAGTCAAAAGAAAATAGTTACTTTTTAGAGTTTTAACAGGATAATACTAGATGTTAATGTTTGATTTGTATAGTTTCTGTTTTGTACTCCTCTCAGACACAAAATACTCCCCTGCAAACATCTAAAATACTCCCATTAGAATTTACAAAACGGCAGTCCTGCTCCACATCCACACATAATCAGTCAGCCACCGACTGTGGAGTTGGCTGGTCATGCTGGTGGGGTGTATGCGAATTTGTGGTAAATTACAAAAACAAAACAGTGTAAGTCAGTGCTTTGGTTTTTATTTCAGTGGCAAATTTTCTAATTGAATGCCATGAAGACATTTACTGTACAGGCATCAGGCACTAGTGTTTGTAAAAAGCTCTCCCATAAGGCCTATACTGACAATTCGGTTGGGACAGACTATAGTTTCTTTAAAATAACATAGGTTTTTATTGGTAAAATCGATTTATTGGTGTATGTTTCATTTTTCTTGAATTTTCTATAATTATTGTTCGGATATTGCAGTCGGTCATATTTTCTCATCACAGGTCCTTTTATTATTGTTCACACAGCATTCGTATACGCCACAACACATTTCTCAAAGTTTTGACAAAAAGTTAATTAAATAGATAGTATTGAAAATATTAGAAAAACGAAAATTAAATGCAAATAAAGTTCGCGGGGGTCACAGTTGGCATCCATTTTGAACGAAAATGAACACTCTGAATATACCTTAGAACTTAGATACCTTAGATACGTGTACTGTGCCCTGGGACCATCTTCTAAACTAAACATTTAATTGCCATGCAAAATTTGAAAATGTGATTGTGGCCAGTTTGGCCAGCCTCCAGTGTGTCAAAGAAGGAATTACTTCTAATAACTGAAAATTTCATACGGGAACGAGCAATGGTCTGACATTCACAAAGGATATGTTCGACATCCTCTGTTGTACCTACATATGTCACTGTAGAATCTACATTCATCCGTGCTTGAAAGTCGCATTATTTTTGCATGTTTTTTCAAGAGACAGTGTCCGGAAAGTATTCCTATTAGAGTTATCAACTTCGCCCTATTTAGTCCAAGGAGTACCTTGGTCCTTTTACGGTCTATGGTCGGCCAAAGAGCCTTGGACACACTATGTCCCTCTATTCTTGACCATCTCTGTTCCGCCACACTTGTAATTGTTTTGTTTAGTTTTGCTTTGATGCCGCATGATGGTAGAGCTATGTGCACCATCTCAGTTATAGACAGTGACCCCTTTCTTGCTTATGCTCCCGCAAGTTCTTTTCCGTCCACACCAGAGTGTCCTGGGACCCAACATAGTTTGACCCTGTTCTGTCTGCTTAATATTTTAAGCACAGAGTGACATCCCTCTACCCTTGCCTATTTAACAATAAACGATTCTAAATCTCTGACATAGTTAGAACCTCTGCCTGAAAGTCACTGCAGTCGTCCGGACGCGACGTCTTAAAGACCTGTTTAGCTCCAGTTCTCTTGAATAATGAACAGTGTAGAAAAAATTAGATTCTTTTAAACATCTTCTCTGTTTGCAAGTACATACTACATTTATGTATCTTCTATCTCCTACTGTATACATCTCCTATAACCTAAAAGTGCTTGCACAAGATACACACAAGAGAACGTAACACTGTAGTATAGTGATTGATCCTTGCCAGTGCAGTTAAAGGCCAGGTATGTAAGCACAACACCAACAAACGTTCATAATACTTAGGAAATCCAAATAGTTATATGTCCACCATCGCCAATGAAAGAACTGACAGAGATTACCTATGCAGGCAACATCTTTAAACATTCAATACCAACGACTTTATTATAAACAGCAGCTAGTCAGTGAGTTCGTCAATAAACATATGTCCACGAATATTGACAATGACACCAGCCCAGCACAGAGATCAATTTACTGCTCTCTATTGCCCAATCACTGGTTCTTTGAGCTAAGAAGGCAATTGAGCAGTAAAAAGCCTACTTTCAAACATCCTAGAAGATGCTGTTTGTATAAGAGCCTTTTTCCTTTGATTGCTGGCACAATGCGAGAACTTTATATCTGGACTTGAGAAAAGTCCTAGGTAAACCGTACTGAAAAGAATTTTGTAGAATAGTCGGGTGCCTCATTCTCAGTTCTTAATGGAAGATATGGTCGCGCTTATTGCAATGACACCCAAGGACCCGAGACAACAAAGTCTAGGTCTACCCCTCTAACCAGTGACCTACTTTATGGTTTTGCATTTCTATGGTCAGTGGAGACCTCCAATCGCATTCGTTATCTAATCAGTCACACCAACTCAATGTCGCTACCTAATGCGCTGAGTAGAACAAACTATAAATTAGCATAAAACTCCTCAATTGTCGGTGCAATAATTCAGTTGTCGCTAAAACAATTTAAAAATCGACCATGAACAGCGCGAAGGTTCTAGTAATAGGCGCCGGACCATCAGGTATAGCTGCCGCTACAAAACTCTTAGAACTTGGTTTCGAAAACGTGGATATCATTGAAGCCGAGAATCGAATTGGTGGCCGGATATGTACCATCCCGTTCGCAGACAATGTAATTGATTTGGGAGCTCAGTGGTGTCACGGCGCAAAAGACAACGTAGTGTACGAGTTGGCCAGTAAGCAGAATCTCTTGGAAGCCACTGGTGATGCATATGATAACTTCGAATGCATTCGCTCCAACAAAGAAGTGATACCGAATAAAGTGAGCAAACGTCTGAAAGACATCATCAACGGTATTTTGAAAACAAGCAAGGTTGATCTCGTAGGCTACACTGGATCTCTTGGAAGTTACATTACAACCAAATACAACGAGGCGCTGCAACGACCCGAGAACTCTGACCTAGACATGACGATATCAAAAGAGTTCTTCGAAAACTTCCAAAAAGCCGAGTGCTCTGCAGAAGGATCTGATGCACTCAGTGATGTGTCTGGCAAAAGCATTCTTGAGTACTGGGATTGTGAGGGTGACATGCACTTTAATTGGAAAAATAAAGGCTACCTGGAATTCTTGCGGTTACTTATGAAGTCTGCCGAGAAAGGAACTGAGTTAGGGGTTCTGAATCAACGAGTGAGATTGGGGCAAACAGCTAAGAAGATCAATTGGAGTGACGGTGTACAATCGGTTTCAGTCACATGCGGAAATGATGAGATTATCAAAGCAGATCATGTCATAGTGACGGTATCGCTAGGAGTCCTTAAGGAAAACCACTCGAGTCTCTTTGAGCCTAAATTACCAGCAGAGAAAGCTCGCGCCATCGAAGGCATTGGGTTCGGAACTGTAAATAAGGTTTTCATAGAGTTTCCAACGCAATTCTGGCCAAATGATTGGGCTGGTTTTTCCTTACTTTGGCGTGAAGAGGACATCGCAGAGATCCGGGGAACAAATCGTGCCTGGCTGGAGGACTTGTTTGGCTTTTATCCAGACAGCTACCAGCCAAAGGTTCTCAGCGGTTGGATTATTGGTGCGAATGGACGCCACATGGAGACACTACCCGAAGAAGAAATTCTCAGCGGTTGCATGTACCTTTTCCGGAGGTTTCTCAAATGGGACATTCCCACACCGGTTAGCTTTAAGACATCCGCTTGGTTTAAGAATGAACACTTTAGGGGTTCTTATTCCTTTCGTTCAATGTTAACCGAGGAGCTTAACACCAGTGCCATAGAATTGGCCACACCGCTGCTAGATTCTAATCAAAGACCCATTGTTCTGTTTGCGGGCGAAGCAACAAGCGATCACCATTTTTCAACAGTCCACGGGGCAGTGGAGTCTGGATGGCGTGAAGCACAGAGGCTAGTGAAGTTCTATGATGACATCAAAGCAAAGGCGTAGCTCTAAGGACTTTTAATGCGACTTTTGACAAAAAACAATAAAGCGTTGCTACTCAATCCACAAATCTCCACATTCTGATGACAAAGTTTATAAAAAATAAAAAAAAAACATATTTTAATGCTCAAATGATGATTTTTTTTTCCATTGCTTCTTTCATATTTGTTACTTGTGAAACTGATCTTAGTCGAAGTTCTTGTACTTGGTGGTGCAGTTGGTGCACGAGGTCCCTGGTAATTTCATAATTTAAATTAATTGTTTGCAGGAAAGCACTTTCAGTCGATTTTTGAAGTAAGCTTCGGATTAATGACTTGCAAAAATATCTATTTCAGAGGTATGATGTGATAAAGATAAAAAAATTAACATGGTTGCTCCCAAATTCCATCTACAAAAAAAGCAGTAAGGCATTATGGTGCATTAAGGTGGTATGGTGGACTAAAACTCACTAATAAACTGTCATTAACAAGCTTAACAAGATCCAGAGACTAGCACGTTAAAGCGTAACAGGGGACTACACTAACTGCAGGTCTGAAAGCTCTACTGAACATCACCCCACTTCACCTAGCAATACAGCAAGAAACAGCTAAACAAGCTCTTGCACTTAATATGATCTAAACAATTCAAAAACGGGAACATAAAGGGACATCTGAATATACTTATCAAGGTATACCTGGCTAAAGAAAAGACCAATGCCTAAAAATTAGCCTCGTGAAAAACTACGAAACATTCTTCCCGAAAAGAGACGAATGGAATTACAACCCAAAGTAGACCAGAATCCAGGAGCGATGCCCAAGAATGGTACACAGATGGGTTGAAAACAGAGAATAGCGTCGGAACGGGAATAGTGGGACCAAGATGTCACACACATATGTCCCTCCATAAAGATGCTACAATTTTCCAAATGAAACTATTTGCCATCAATAAACCCGCACAAATTAAAACAATGATAAACATAATGTCTGACAGCGAAACTGTACTAAGAAGCCACATCTTCAAATCAAATCGAATGCCTCTCAAACCTTAACCTACTGACAGAGAAAAACATAGTTAAACTCAAATGGGTGAAGGACATGAGGGCAACGAAAAGGCTGGTAACTGGTCAACAGTATATGGCTTCATTGTGTTTTCCAGTATGTCCTTGTATACATACTGATCCATGCGCCCGTTTATTTTCACATAACGACCAACACCATACCGTGAAACGAATCATGACATTTCTACCACCAGGTTCAATTGTTTTGATGGTGCATTTAGGATCAAAGTTTTTATTAATTTCCCATCTCCTATATTTTCGCCATCAGATCAGAACATTTTAAACTTCGATTCATCACTCTTAAGATTTTTTTTAAAAATTGCGAGAGTTTTTAGTGGATGCTCCTTAGCAAATTGCAATTGAGGTTTTTTTGAAACGTGGGTATTTTTTGCGTGCAATTATACCCCCAGAAACCTGCTTCCAAATATCGGTTATGTATAAACTTTGGTGTAATGTGTGCACTTAAATTGGTCGACATGGCAGCGTGAATGTCCTTGCCAGTGAAAAAATGATTAGCTTAACTCTGGCGACAAGTAAATCTGTCCTCTTCAATTGGCCCGTTGGGTTTTTTTTGAGATTCCCACTATGCCAGTTTCAGTGGATGCTATATGCTATATATATAGCACCGTAGACCACCCTTTTGGAGTTCAACAGATTCCTTCCAATTGCATCCATTGATCATTTTTCCCGACACTACTTTTGCACGATAAGCCCTCTCGTTTCTAGAGTGATACACCTATTTTTTTTTCTATTTTTTTTTTGTACTCTCACTAGTAGGTAATACGGGACGTGAAGTATAAGACCGCATTTGGCATTAATTCTATTCTTAAGTAGAAATAAGGCCATATGAAGAAAAAAGTTTGTACGTGAATGGGTATGCAATTATTTCTTCTCGAAAATTCGTCGTTATATCCGAACCGTCGTCAGATACGACGACGTTATATCCAACGATAGCATAGCTTAAAATATAAAGAAACCAACAAAATGAAGGGAAAATTGTCGTTATAACCGGCTTGTCGTAATAAGCGAGCTCCTTATAAGTGACTTCCACTGTACTTAAGTAATGAAATCCCTTATATTAAGGTGAAAAAAGTTGATCCATAGTAATGTGATCCCCATTAAAATGTGAACAGACCCCTGTTTCAATTAGTTCACATTATCGAGGTAGTACTGTATATCAAAATTCGACTTCTGTTTCTAATTATTTCTCCAGCAAATTTCACCTATAAATCTCAACAATATATGTATGTACATACTTTGTTTTTGAATTTATCTTTTGAGAGAGAATTTCAGTGATCGATACAGGCGAAATTAAAAGCGCACTGATATTTGGCCAAAACGTTGTTTTACCGGTGCAGGTATCTAGGAAATAATGTGAAAATAAAGAAGAGAAAATAAACAGTTTTTTGCTCCCATTGTTTTAATTAGTTTTCCAATGGTATGTATGTATTGTTTATATATTTCTGACAGTTCCATTGAATATTCCTTTCTCTCCAACAATGGGTTCTTAAAATCTTTGAACGTCACAAAAAATTCAACAAATTGTAACATGACCCGTATAATTGTTTTTTCTTTTTGCATTAGAACAAGAGAGCAAGAATATTAAGTCGATCTTATTGAGTGCAAAAATATAACACGCACACACAAATGGTTGCAAGAAGCAGGCCCAGGTTCACCTCGAGCTGTAGCGCCAACTAAAGTAAAGTATTGATTGCTTTACTGAAACGCAAACAGAGACAACAGTTCGCTGATTGTTCCTCTCTGTTTTTGTTTTTTTTTTTTTTTTTTTACTCTAAACAATCTTATCAAGTTTATAACGCAAGCGCAGTTTCTCAATAAAAAAAAATAATAGCTTTTTTCATATTAAAATTATGCAAGTTTATTTCTACATAAATGTATTTGCAATGCCATTCAGCTTACCGTTGAAATTCTCCCTCTTACGAAGTTGGTTGCAAGAGCATAATGACAGCTACGACTATGACAGCGATTAAGCAAGTACAAGTAGTTTCTCTTTCTCATCCCTCCTAAGGTCTGATTTGGATTAGCTACATACAGTATGTATACATATATGCACGAGCAACAAGTACATACGAATTTAAATGTTCTTCTAAAATCAAAACGCCACACTGTAGTATGACTTAAACGCTCCATTAAAGCTAAAGTGCTCTTGAGAAGTGAAAACATTTGTTTTTTCAAACAATTTTTTTCTTTAAATAAATAACATAGAATAGATAGAAAACATCTCCACTGCTGATATCTAAATATAAACTTTAAAGATTGTATTTTTCTATACGGGGGAACAATAAAAATTTATTTCAAGATAAAAATTATCAGTAAACGTGTGTGTTCTGTGGAAATTCATAGTTAAAGTGAATTTAATTTGACGCGCTAACCAGCATTGGCGACGAGTAGTTTTTCATTTGGATTTTAGTTGATTTGTGTTTATATTATAGTTAACATGTCTGGCTATGATTTGAGCAGTCTTGAGGAGTGTTTGGAAAAATACATTCCAGCGAATGAGCTAAGAGAAGTCAAACGGATTATCTATGGCCGAGCTGATAAGTAAGTATGATAATATTCGTACATCGACAGGTGTATGCCAAAACCACGAATGTGAGAGCTTAATTTTCAATATTAAATTGCTGGATATAATATAAACACCAACACTCCATTGACATTTAACAACACAGTTCATTAAAAAAAACCCCCTACTAAATTTATTGAATATTTTTCAGTGGACGTCCAGTTTAACGAATATCCGATTAAACGAATTTCCAATATGTATAACGATTCAGATTTTTTTCCATTGGTGTGGCAAAAAATGTCCGCTCGGTTTAACTAATGCTTTACAATTTTTGGTTAAAAACAAAATAGTTTATCATTTGTGTGCATTTATCCCTACTTCTGTTATTTTGTCTATAATAAATGCATTGGTGGGATTAGTAGTTAGATAAAACGACGATCGATTTAACGAATTTTTTGATTTAACGAAAGGCTGTTCATTATATATTAATTCGTTATATTGGACGTTCACTGTATTTGATTTTTTTTTAATTGAGTTATCCACTAGGGAAAATTGCTACATTAATTATTACAAAAAAACTCCATCGAAAAGTTATCGGGTATTTTTCCACAAAAGCTCGACGGTAACAATACCACTGCATGCTTTGAAAACTTCCAACGGCTGAGGAAGCTGATAGTGCGTCTCAAAGTGGTTTAAGAGAGGCAGAGGCAGAGATAATTCTATATCTATATACAGTACCGAGCAAAAAAAATGCAAACGAAATAGTATAGTTTTGTTCTCTGCCAATTTTTATGGTAATACTTTGAAATTTTGCACAAACCTTTAAAACTGTTTTGTTTTCCTTATGCAGCGCCGATTGTTATCAAATTTAACTGCAAGCGAATTATTGTATTAAAAATTTTCGCAAATTTGTGTTTGAAGGGGAGCAAAAAAAATGCAAATACTTTAACCCTTAAATGCCCAGTGTATCTTTAAAGATACAACCATTCAAAACATGATATCTTCGTTAATATTAGCATTTAAGCTTCGAAGTTTATATTTTTGGGTTTATTGACTCAAATTCTACCTCCAATAAAATACTCAGTTTCTTAACTATCAAATTGCAATTATTATTTAAACAATTACTGGCTGCAATGTTTTTTAACAAAACTTAAAAAAATTGAGTTTTTTTTTATCAAATATCTTATGAATTCGTAGCACTAAATTGATAAAAAAAATCATGCCGATGTAATTATATTATGTGAAATGATATAATGTATTCATAATAAATCATTTTCAGAACGCGTTTGAGGGGTTAATGCCCAGTGTATCTTTAAAGATACAACCGGTTTTTTATCAATAACTTGATAAAAAAAAAATTTTATTTTTTTTCGGCACCTGATTCAATATTTATGTTTCATTTAACATATAATATATTTTTAACAAACAAATCGGTGTCGTTGGGCATTTAAGCGTTAAAAAACTGCAAAAATAACGGATTTAGTAATTTTTTTAACGGAATATTGGACAAACAAGCCACAACAGCGCGCAATCTATTGGGCATTGGGTCAACCAGAGACACCACTAAGTCCGGGGATATTTGGTCCCATTCTGACCTTATTCATTCCACCAGCTCAGTACAATGCAATGGCTATCGCTTTCTTATCTCCTGATCTACAAGATCACATATATTTTCTATAGGATCGAGGTCAGGAAATCGTGGTGGCCACTCCAAAACATCAACATTCTCCGCTTCCAAGAAGCTTTTTACCAACCGGCCATGTTTTGGACCATCATCATGTTGGAATAAGGTCCCTTCAGGCATATTCGACCGTAAACGTGGAAGCTTATGGTTTTCAGTATTTCCTGATATATTTGGGCATTCATCCGACCCCTTACTTGAAACAAGCGACCCACTCTTTGGCAAGTGAATGAACCTTAACAGAGCCTGATTAGAAATTCTATTTGATGAATATTTTAGATTGCTTTCCCAACACCATTAATGATTCCCTCCCGTGTTTAATTGTCGGAACTACATATCTGGGGTTGTACTTTTATCCCGGAGGCCTTCGCAGTCTTCAGGTCACAGGGAATGTCATCTGACAAGAACAATTTGAACTTGCCCTTATCGCTCCATAAAACTTTTGACCAATGCTCCCTCCTGAAATGCATGTGGCGCTCCGCAAAATCCAGCCACTTCTTTATATTGATGAAAATGATATATGGTTTTCTAGCTGGTCGTCCTGCATACAGTTCCGACACTCTCAATCGTCGCCTAACTGTATGTACTCCTACGTTAACGCCCAAATTTTCATTGACGTAGACAGTAGCTTCCACAGTAGTCTTTAGAGAATGGACTTTTACTTGATTTGTGATTTCACAATCTTGACGGGAGTTGTTTTGCGAGGACGCCCACTACCAACTATGGGATTGTTATCCCCTTATTCAAAGGTTTGTGCAGGTTTGTGCTTAAAGTGTTTAAAGGTTTGTGCAAAATTTCAAAGTATTACCATGAAAATTGGCAGAGTTCTTATCTAAAACAAAACCATACTATTTCGTTTGCATTTTTTTTTTTGCTCGGAACTGTAAATGTTAGATACACAGTGTGTGCCAGTTAAGAGAAATAAAATCCATTAACTGAAGAATCCTGAAGTTCCGGCGAATAAAAAATCATCGGAAGATGGGGGTCTATTTTCACCCCCCTCTAAATTACAGCCCGTCGAAGTGGGGCATCTCCGATTTGGTGGTAAGACCACTATGTATAAATGATAAAACTTCTGAACTATCATTGCTACAAAATCAATCCGATAAATGGACTGTTGGCTCCTTTTTTGGCCAAGATATCAGCCTTTTCGTTGTCCTCATGTCCTTCATGCTCTGGGACCCATATGAGTTTAACTGTGATTTTCTTTGTCGGCAGGTCTGAGTTTGAGTGGCATTCGAATTTGGTTTTTGATTTGTAGTTGTGGTTCCTTTAGTACAGCTTGGCTGTCAGACATTATATTTATCTTCCTTTTGTTTTAATTTCCCTCCAGTAGGATTTGTGCGGCTGTACTAATGGCAAATAATGCCGTTGCCACGTGAAAAATTGTCGAATCTTTATGGATGGACATATGTGTGGGACATATTGGTCCCACTATTCCCGCTCCACTGGAGAGTTATTCACAGTACTTTGTTCATGATGTTTCTTATTCATATGTCCTGGTTGAGTTTTTGCATTAATGCAGGTCAGTCTGAAACTGAAACAGTCATTCCTATTGTTTATTGACCAACTATTTGTGGTGTCTAACATTTTAATTTAGTTCAGGAACCCTTTCTTAAATATGGTTTTAGATATTAGATGCTTAAAGCACTTGACTAAGATTCAGTGCTTAACCTCACTTTTTCGCGGCCAAGACGTCCCATCTAACTATAGCCTTTTCGACGAGTCATTGCACTTCTTTCCAGACCACATTACTGCTCTAATTGCTTTGCTTCCGTTTAAATTATTAACAACCTATCGATCGATTTGCTTAGATACATCTTTGGAACTCTTTCGCTGCCTTTTAACTCGTCGAAACAAAATGTACATTTAGGTTTTAAGGACTTTTTTCTTAGCATGCATACGTACTCGCAGATAGCAATTGACATAGAACGTTTTCAGCAGCTTTACGACTTACTTTCCAGGAGAGATTTAATTGTTTGCACTGCATCCTCCATTTCTAAACAAAAGAACACATTCCTGGTTTTGAGATACATCCGTCTGAAATATAATCCAATTTTATGTAAAATTAAGCAACCATCTTTACCAGCCACGAATTGGAGATCCCCGTAGCGGCCAGAAAGCTAGCGGCTGAAAATAATTTCGAAATCAAAGCCTACGCCTTCCCAGCGAAAAAGGAGGAACTTCGAAAACCTAGGACTGTTCGAGTTGGTGCAATTCAAAACAGCATTGTCCTTCCGACAACCGATCCCATCGAGAAGCAACGCAGTGCTATTCATGATAAGGTTATTAAAATAATCAAAGCTGCTGCTGAGGCAGGTGTAAATGTTATTTGCACACAGGAGGCATGGAGTAAGTACATTGATATCAAATCTTTAGACGCTTAAACAGTTATCTATTTTCATTTCATCAGCAATGCCATTCGCCTTTTGTACGCGTGAAAAATTTCCATGGTGCGAGTTTGCCGAGGATGCTCAAACTGGTCCTACAACAAAATTGCTTTCGGAACTTGCCAAGGCGTATAACATGGTTATTATATCCTCAATCCTGGAACGTGACTCCGAACATGGTGAAACCATCTGGAACACCAGCGTTGTAATCTCAAATAGAGGCCAATATTTGGGTAAACATCGCAAGAACCACATTCCAAGAGTGGGTGACTTCAATGAGTCGACATACTATATAGAGGGCAACACCGGTCATCCGGTTTTCGAAACTGATTTCGGAAAGATTGCCATTAATATTTGCTATGGTCGTCATCATCCACAGAATTGGATGATGTTTGGTATAAATGGAGCTGAGATCGTTTTCAATCCTTCGGCTACAGTGGGCCAACTTAGTGAACCCCTGTGGGGTATTGAAGCTCGAAATGCTGCGATCGCCAATAGTTACTTCACGGTCCCAATTAATCGGGTGGGCACTGAGGTGTTTCCAAATGAATTCACATCAGGCGATGGAAATAATGCGCACAAGGAGTTTGGTCCGTTTTATGGATCAACTTATATTGCCGCTCCAGATGGTTCAAGGACACCAGTAAGTTGGACACTGTAGCTTAAGTTGGGTCCACGGTACTGATTGGTTTTTGTTTTGGTTTCTTATTGTAGGGTCTTTCAAGGAATGATGATGGTCTTTTGATTGCTGATTTGGATTTGAACCTCTGTAGACAAGTTAAGGATTTCTGGGGATTCCGGATGACACAAAGATTACCTTTATATGCGAAGTCTTTTGCTAAGGCATCGGAACTAGATTTTAAGCCACAAATAATAAGGCAATAAGGCAATTTAACTATTGGGCGTGTAATTTGAAATAAATTCTTCGTTTTCTTCAACAAGTTTTCTTTTTGTTATATTATCTTCTAGGACCTAGCATTTAAAGAATAACAACTAATGATCTAAGGCTAGTATATTCTTCTCCGAGCCGTTTTATATGTCATTATGGTTAAGAATTTTGATCATTGTGGAGGGAGCAACGCCTGATCTGGATGAAAACCTCCTGACAAAACAAGGAAAGTCAGTTCAAGCAATAATGGAAGAGATGGCAGCCGTTTACGGGGAAATCCATGATTTACAAGTGGCACAGTCTTTTTAAACAAGAAAGGAACTCACTTGAAGACAACCCATGGCCAGAACGGGCCTATCGAAGTGACCACTCCGGATATTGTTCAAAAAGTCGATCTCCGTAGCCGGAGAATACTACGCTTCAATCCTAAAGCGGCTGAAAGAAGCCATAAGGGAAAAAGAATGGGAACTAAGTGGTTATGTGCATAAACAAAATTTACGTTTCTTGGGCACGAAGAATCCACAAGAAATGCACGAAGACCCATTGCATTAACTCAAAGTGACTGTTTGGTGTGGCATTTGCAGTGAAAAGGTGATTGGACCTTATTTTTTTGTGAACGCCTAGGGCACCACCGTAACCGTAAATAGTGAGCGCTACAGATTCAGTTACAGTTGAGCTATCACTTTAGCTTTTAGTTAAACTGATTACTGATGTGTAAATGCAAAAACTATGGAAAAATTAAAAATTTTGGAATTCCCATCAGTTTTCAGTTCAGTTGTCAGTTAAACTGCTCAGAAGTAAAATAAAAGGTCAACTGAATACCGAAATGTCAATTGAACTGAAAACTGAAACTGAAACTGATCATCTAAATGGGACTTAAGAAAAATATTACTTAAGCCACCAAGTGACAAACAACAGAACAGTGTGGCTGAGCGAGCAACGCAAATATGTAGATAGAGAGCTTTCTGTTTTGTTTCTATACTGTTCCTGTTCCTGTTGTTTGTCAAATGAGTATGATATTTGTCCTAGGCCGTGCCGTGGGTTGGACAGCCTTGGATAAGAGTGATCTATTGAATGTCTTCGAAGTGCTAGCTGCACAATTACTTCTTCTCCTTCAGAGAAGATAAGATTTATAATGATTTCCCTCCTTGAGTAAAAAAATAACAATTTTTTTAATATATTTCTCAAATATTAACTTTGTATTCACAACCGTTCAAAATGTCAATTCTTATTCTAATTTTTTCGGGCGAAACTCAATGGTTTTTAAAACAACAAAAATGTTTCGTTCATTACATGTCATGAAAAAAAAAATTAAACAAACAAAAATTTTAGTAAAATTTCCTGTGATTTGTTTAGCCGCTGTCTATAATGATTGAGCATACAATTCCGGATTTTGGATTTTAAATAAAAAGATAATGCTGAAATGGGAGAAGGTTTTATATAAAGCGTAAAACATGTGATTCCAAATGATAACCCACTATATAAATATGGAACATATGATGTACAGTCCTGTGCTAAGAAAATTAAATGCTCCCGGATAGCTGGATAGTGTCTGATTATAAACAATTGTGTATAGAGATGTTGCTGCAAATGGTGTTATCGAAGTCATAACACTTAGAAATGAAAATATTTTTCCTGTAATTGTATTTATAAGTATCAGAAAAAATAAAAATCAAAAAAAAATAACCATACCCAAATCTGTTGCGGGCACAATATTCGACAATATTGCCCTACACATTGGATGTCCAACAGCTTTAAAGGCTCCCATACCCACCGAAAGATACATAATATGCCATGACTCAGTCGCTATACCTTTTGTAAATGAGTTCAATATGGAACTCCCAATCGAAAGCAACGCCAGTGTCGTAACAGAGACTTGGAACATCTGTGAAGCTCATCAATTTAAAGTTATATAGCATATTTTACACCAACTTGAAGTCACCTTTCTCAAGACGAACATTCCTCCGGCATTCCCTATAATTGAAATCAAAGTTCCGAGCGCCTCGTAAATAGTAAATTGCCGCACGGTCCATTGGAATTGTTTCCGCACAAATAAGTAGAACACGGTATTACTGCCATCTGTGAAATAAAAAAATAATTAATCGTGAATTTTAGAACTAGAAAACTCACTTATGACAAAAACCGATATGACGAGGGTGGCCATAACTAGCCAAACCATTAAACGGGCATGATTTTCCCTTGGCTTAAAGCATGTCTTCCACATTTCACGAACTAGATTGCCCGTGGTTTGAGGCTCTGGCGGTGGTGTTCCTTCAGTATCTTCTGTCGACAATTTAATGTTCTGTGGCTGTGACGGTTGCTGTATCAGGCTCTCTGGAACGCAGAATATGACGTAGAATGTTGTTAGTACGATCACAGAGGCAGAAATCGCAAATACAGTGAAAGTGTCAGTGGCTGCATAGATAAAGCTCGAGGCGAACGAGCCTCCCATCAGGCCCATATAGATTGAAGCCTCTAGAAACGCCATTCTTTTGAAAACTTCCAATAATGAGCGTTGAGAAGTTGTCTTATTTATTACTCACCGAAAAGGTCTTTGTTCTGCGGTGGTTATATCTGCGATATAGCAAAATATCGCGATTCGATAGATGCAATTGCCGCCAAGAATTGCTTCCGGGACCAAAGACAGGATGTAGTACCACGGGTTTATAAGGTATTTGGTTGATAGTTTGCAAATAACCATTGTTATGATGTAAATGAATGAATATCCTGTAACAGCGGAAAGTGCATTCAAAGTTGGTATTATAATGTGAGTCATTCTTACCTATAAAGGCGGCTACTAAAAGTGGTTTCCTTCCATTCTTGTCAGACCAGGCGCCAAAGTAGATTCCACCAATTGCCGGTACAATACTTTCTATTATAACTTTTGTCATAAATATATTAGCAGCATATGGCTGGATTTCCGTCTCAATTCTCTGAAAGCAAAAATAGGGGATACAATTAGATCTCCATCTAGTCCCCGCTGAATCTTAGAATTCGAAACGCTAATCACTGCGTTCGGGAAGTGACCAACGAGTTGATACTCAGAAGCTTTTCATCGACGCTAAAGCTGATAGACTATGAATGTCTTGAGCTCTGCAAGGCAACTTGCTTAAACTTATAGAGTATGTTATGTGCAATTTGGAACACCTCTCCTGATCTCATACAAACAGGTAAAGAGATGCGATATCATATGCTTCCGTGTTGGAACAGATAGAACCCAGGTAGGTTTTAACATGAAAGGCACTATCTTCAACAAATCTATTCAGCTACTGGGATACGCAGATGTTATCGACATCAGCGGTCATTCCCAACGCACCGTCATAGGAGCTTTACGGAATCAGAGAACAGTCAAAAAAAAAAAGACAGCAGTATATGCCCACAAGTTAGGACCAAACGGCCCTGTTTTTTCGTGGTCGAAGACCCGCAAGAGAGGGTGTATCTGATGGGCGCTTTTTTCGAGTCGGTGTATACGGTGAACAATCCAGTTTGTCGTAACCACCAGCTTGAGAATGGAGCCTTTCTGAATCACTTTCATCTGCGCACTGAACTCCAGAATTGGCGATCTGAGAATAATGTTCAATGATGAAAACCATGCGAACGGCATCATCGCCGATGATCGAGTTAGCCCTCATTTGTTCGTGCAAAAAGATGAACTCCTGTGCATCTTTGATTCACTTAAAAACAAGAAATCATCGGGATTAGATGGTATCCCAAATGTCGTTTTGAAACACCTGCCCCTAGAAGCGGTAGATATTTTCACCACTCTCTTCAACAACGCACTGAATAATGCATATTATCCGGTGCATTGGAAAATAGCTGTGGTACACCCTATTCGAAAACGGAATAAAGATAAAACCAACCCTGCTAATCTCGGGTCAATTAGTTTGCTGGGTGAAGGTCATTTGTTACGTTGCCCTAATCAGACCAATTATAGCATATGGTTGTCCGGTGTGGTTCAATGTGGCGCCTTTCTACATGGAAAAGATTCGGGTGTTTGAGAGGCAATGTCTTAGGACCTGTCTGTCCAGTACATAAAATATTATCCCAACAAGGTCCTATACGATAGGTCACAACTGAACAGGATAGACAATTTCCTCATTAAGGCGATTCGAAGGCATATTGCGAGGGAGATGACCAGCGACATTAGCCTGATCTTCGGGGCTTATTACCCCAATGAAATCTACCACGAGAGTGCGCTCCTATCAGGCTTTATTCCACCAGAGGTATTTCTTCATATCGATTCTAAAGGGTTAGTGCAAAAAAGGGATGGTATTCCGGTATTGTACCACCGCCACCGCGGTGCGCGAGATAAGCGGCTCATCTACGGCGGGTTCGACGCCAATGCTTATGAGCTTCTCCGTTTTACATAGTACCGCCATTGCGGACCGGGATAAATTGGATGCTGAAAAGTAATACACCGAATTTTGGTGGCTTGTTGATGACGAGGGGGTCGATAATGCGATCTCCCAGGTCGTTGCGTTACTAATGTAACATCCTAGTTTTTTAAGTTAGGTTAGTTATGTAGTTTAAGGTTAGCTAGGCGATCTTCGTGGAGTAGCCGGGCCCGCTATTGCGATGCATCGTCTTCGAGAGGTGACCGATCGTACCTACCATCCACTCAAAACAGCAAATGACATACTCGTAATATGTACGTTACGAACATGGTCCTTCGAGCAGGATTTGAATCATGGACTAAACGTAGGAGAATTTAGAAGTAGGTTGTTTGCTGAGAAGGCGTCTCAACAATGGTGAAAGGTTGATGCACTTCAATATTTAAAAGGCAACAAACGTTCGCTGAACCTTAAAATAAAGTCTTTATTGCTTGGTTTAAATTCAAACTTTCAAAATCGCATTCACCAAAATGATTTACCAACTGATAAGGAAACCTCAATACATATTGGTTTATGTACATAAAATACCCGTTCACCATATCATGGTGTCATGTGTCAGAGTAATGTGATGATTAGGTGTGATCTGCCACCCACATCATTTCGCCTGCCTTGTGTCCTAATTGGTGCGACTAGTTCGGATATTGCACCTCCCGACTTCTGCTACGCGGGTTTTGCAAAACAAATACACAGTTTCTAAATGATTTACAAAAAACTGATCCTGCCAGTTCTCCCATAATACTCGTAAGCTGCCGTATGCTGGAAACAAAGCAGATATTGAACATTTTCGATGATGGCCAATGGAGGAGAAAATACAAGTATAATCCCAAACTATATGAACTATATGCAAGGACGTACGCAGGAGTTTATTCAGCGGAGGGCAAGATTTTAATTTAAGAAATGTTCACTTTAAAATAGCACTTGTATGGTGCTTTTGTTTTCATGTACCATTTCCCGATGAACGCTTACAACACATAAGCCTGAAACACACAATTGATAAAATTTCGTCCAAATTTATGTGTAATACTTTTTTTTACCATTGAGTCTATCTTCGCTAATTGTTGAGCGCAGCCAAGTTTTCACTCTTCTTAACATACTTAACGATCTTTCAATTGTGCACGTTGTACAGGGCTGACGCTAAGCAAATTATGTTTGTAAAGCCACTAACCATGTTTACAGAAGGAATAAATATATCTGCTTCCTTAACCACACCGCATGGTTTTAAATTTTTTTACAGCTCATCATCCAATTTTTTATCTTTCCAAAGATCAAACCATAATTCGATTTCGCTGTTTAAATTGTCTAGGTCAAGGTCGTAGAAATCGGCAAATTGTTTCCTGTTTGATTTTAAGTTTTCGAAGTCAATTTTCTCCATATTTGATGGATGCAGCGAAAGCAGTTAAAAGGCTGTTCAAATTATTATTATCCGAAAATCGCTATTCAGGTGAAGACAATAGGCGTGTTTTTTTTCAAAACTATATAGGCTTAGATAAATTTTTCCATGTTAATAACACTAACAACTAAGCCTATATAGGCTTACGAAAACTGGATAATTATCCAGTCTTAGGTGCTTAGCCTGGATAGAAAAATGTGCTACCAAACTGTTTTTTGTCGATAGGTATCGAAAATTGTACCAAAATGTCAAATATGACATGAAAGTGAGGGAGAAATATAAAGGCCGGTAGCTATCAACCGAACTCTGCTGTCATTTCAAATTTAAATTATTTCTGTTCATTTCAAAATGGTTAGAAAAGAAAGAATTATGAATTTATTCGACAAGGAAAAGAAAATTATAATGAATTAAGTGAACATGTTCCTTATTTTACTATTTAATTGAATTAAATTCGACGAAAAAATATTCTATCCACCAACTTATTAATGAGCGCTTGATAACTGCCGGCCTTACTTTCAATGAAAACAATGCCGATGTGAAACTGTCAAACGTCAATTAGCATAGTCCTGCCAAGTCACTGTTCAGCGTTTTTTTTCTCATTTTCCGCTAAGCCTATTTAGATTTGAAAAAAAACACGCCTAATAATAGGCATTTTTCTTTTCTAGTTTAGAGCAGTCCTCTGAACAGAGCCTGAGCGAACAGAATGTGCTCAGAGCGCGTCTGAGACTGAGCGCTCTGCTCTGGTTTAATTTTGAAACACACTTGAGCACTTAGCTGTCATACGATTTTTCAATCGTTTATAACCCTAAATTGTTTTTTCGTCCATTTATAACCTTAAAATAAGTTTATACATGATCAAACTTATTATTAATTAACTAATTAACTAACTTCTACGCCATAACAAATATCCTCGTCTGCCATTTCAATTGTTTTCGATTTTTTCCTATCTGTCAAATGTTGTTTTGGCTGCGCTCAACATTTTACTCAGATCAGAATGCTCAGTCAATTTATTCTGAGCGAATAAAGAAACACACGTTCCACAACGTTCCACACTTTGAAAACTCTAAGCCAAAAAAGAAACACGAATATTTTTTTTGACAACGCTGGCTCTGCTCTGAACTAAAAAAGAAAAACGCCAACGAAAAACGCCAAAAACGATTCCAAATATGGAATCAGAAGTGATCTCTTCCAATAATCCGAAAATTCCGATGACGGATGATTTGAACGGTATTGTTGCCGTCCATCCTCGGTAGAACCAATTCTATACTAATTGCTTGTGAAAGGCTGTCAGCATTATTCAAAAGATCTTTAACTTGATTATCGGCATTTTTGCGAATATCACTTATAACTAACAAAATTCTCTTAACATGTGTTGCGCATTGAAAGGATTGAAGAGCATTTATGACAGGCTCAAGTAGAGCTAAATATTTTGCAATAAGAAAAACGCCGATGATAAATGTCGATTTGGTTGCTGCAGAATGTAGCTGAAATGCGGTTTTCATGTCGCTGTGTTGCCTCCTTTTGAAAATGTGTCTAATCAATTTACAAGCATTTCGAAATATTTTTTGAAAATGGAAATACTTTTACATATATTTTTGTAACCATCGTGTTTAACAAAAAGCAGTGTTATTATCGTCTTGCGACCGACTCTCGAAATAAATAAATGATGGCCTTTATTGTGCAAATAGAGAGGTCGGGTATTGTAAGATACACATTTTATTTTTAGTCGTTGCAACCAAAGTCCACGTAGAAAATCTACGACTAATGTATTTTATATACAGTAGAAATCGGTTATAACAATAACGAAGGGACCTCAGAATTTCATTGTTATAACCGGTTCATCGTTATATCCGGTACAATTAATTCTTACACTACTTTCAGTTCTTGAAATAATTTCATATTGTTGGGCAAAAGAAAATGATTTTCAGTTATGTATATATGTATGTACCTATTGTCATCACATCATATTGAAAACTATCTTCAAGCACGATCTGTTTAAAAAAAATCAACACTTACTGAACGATATATGGAATTAAAACAGCGCATGTGATGAAATTTAACAATTATCTACATACGTACATAATGTAGCTATATATTTAAAAACAGGATGGAAATAACGAGCAGTATTTGTAAGAACACGATTTGTTGCCATTGCTATAATATAATCTGATATAAATCTGATACATTTTCATCGTTATAAAAGGTTTCATCGTTATATCCGGCATCCCAGCATCGGAGCAACGGAGCTTAGCCTGGTCTTTGAAAATATATCGTTATATCCGGATCATCGCTATATCAGGTATTGTTATAACCGATTTCTACTGTATTTACTAGCTGATGTACCCGCTTCGCAGCGCATACAAAAATATCTTCTTTGTATGTAGATATGTGTATTTTTAATAAATTGTCTACTGGAAGGAGACTGGACTGCCCAATCGTTTAATTGTGCAAAATGTTTTTATGTAAAATTGATCGATACTGATTGCAGTGCTGCTGAAAAATTCACTACGATTGACCACTTAAAATAAATCACTCTCTGTTTATTTACAGCACGTGCTTACAGCCAAAAGGTAATACATTCGCCCCTGTGATCAATTCCGACCGGTTTGAAAACGGACGGAATTACAAGGGATGAATTCGGAAAAATCCGTTAATTTTGAATTCTTCCCTTGTAATTCTGTCCGTTTTCAAACCGGTCGGAATTGATCACAGCGGTGATTGTATCTGTTCCAAGCCCTGCATCTATACTATATCATAGAAAAGTTGCAACCAAATTTATCCAGTTATTGAATTAGTGATGATCGAACAATTACAATACATATGGTATATGTTAGCACGAAGTAATCCCAATCAGGTATACTACAGGTATGTACCGCATACACGCATGCATACCCGCTGGTGCATTGACAGTGGCAATGGTCTCTACTGATCGCATACAAACAATATTTCTTTGTTATTAATTTTCTCACAGAAAATGTACAAAGAAGATATATATGTTTGTATATCAAAATCTTTGTTGTGAAATAATCTAAACAAATATGTATACAAATTCTATTTTAATACGTTTTTTTAAGAATTAAGATTTAATAAGCCCAAAAGTAAAATATATATAAACTTTTCTTTTTCTCATGTAGAAGTTTTTTTTTATTGAAATACTAGCTGTCCCGCTCGGCTTCGCCCGTGTACTTAAACAGTCGTGTTGCTTATTAAAGGGGTATTCTAGTCTACAATTTTGAAAAAAAGATTTTTTTGTTTTTCATATTTTTAAAGATTAGACCTTCGAAAATATATCCTCCAAACGTTTCCTGATTTATCCTACAGTAAGTCTCTTCCATTCTCAGAAACTCACTATGTGAAAGTCGTTGTAACGTATTTCTTTAAATGCGTTTTTCTCGAAACTACTTTTTCCAACACGTCTGACGTGATTTCTCAAGTTCTAATTAATGAACCGATTAAAATGAAATTCTGCGTGAAATTTCTTTATATATCCCTCTATCGTTGGAACTATAATTATGTAAAAAATTTGTTTTTTACTATTTTTAAAAAATTCAAAACTTTGAAAAAGGGCAAAAAATCACTTTATTTTTCAAACAGCCGCCATTTTGTGAAAAAAATTTAGTTTTTTATTTCCTTAAGCCCCTTATTCCCAGAACAAAAATCGTTGCGAGAAAAATAATCGTAGCGTAAACTGTCAAAATTCTCGCTCCTTCACTGCGAGAAACCATTCTTTCTCGCAATGAGAAAATGAAATGAATGGCCCGGACCATTCTTTCTCGCAACGATTTATTTTTCGATGCGATTTTTTGACATTGTTTTCAATGAAAGAGGAAACAATTGTATTAATTTTGAGTAGTAAAAAGGGAAATAACACATTTTCACGCCTTTAAACGTCATTTCCTCTTTTAAAAAATTTAAATTTGTTGTTCAAAATACTTTTAATTCAATATGAGTGATAAGTCGAAGAAAATTACACACACAAAAAAAGTTCTCAAATGACGAAGAAAAATATCAAAACTCGTACGTCAAAAATCTCGTTGCGAAATTTAAAATTCTAGGAACTTACCCTCAAAATCTCGCACCACAAGCTACGATTTTTTTTCTCGCGACGATTTTTGTTCTGGCAATAAGGGGCTTTAGTTCAAACGATAGCGACATTCTTACTGATAAAGAACCTTTTTTTCTTTTTTTTTCTGAAAACCAGAAGGGTTGGAATCATGTCAAGAAGGAAGCACCCTTATTTTTCACCACCCCCACTTTACCAGCCTGTAATTTTTTTTTTCAATTTTCCAAATATTTGTGTTTTTAATTTTTTTTTTGTACCTATTGTTAAAATATTAATAAATATCTAATAAAAAAATGACAGGTAAAAATATTCTTAGTTATTTTTTATCGAATTTAAAAAAAACACCCAAAATTCATACCGCCAGACTAGAATACCCCCTTAAGTAAAACGCTGCTCTTGTATTGTGGTTTTGTGTAAAAATAACGCGTGCCAAATCCGACATTTTAATTTTTAATTTTAACTCCCAGACGTTGTCTTACCCTATGCGATGAGTTTGAGTTAAAGATGTATTTAATCTTTATTTGATTGATGAATTACTGGAGTAAAAGAATGTACAAAAACATACAATTTTATGTAGAATATATTTTTATTTAAGTACTAAACTATTAATGATCCGGTGAACTTCGTACCACATAAAATTAATTTGATTGTAACTATTCAAAAGCGATTATGAATCCCAATCAACGTTCCAACTTCAATTCATTGGAATCGGCAATATTGGCACTGTGTACGGTTTGAATTTCGTTTTGTTATAAAAGGAAACTCGTTAATTCAATGGCTTTAAATCTTATGTACATATAAAAATGAATATATGTATGTTTGTTTGCCTTTTATAGACTCGAAAAGTACCCAACCGATTTTGGTAAAATTTTCAGAGTACATACGTTTTTCTACATATAAAATACAACACAGCATCAGTGCGATTACTCAACAACTGGTGGTTTTGGTACCTATCATACAAAATTTCGGAATTTCAGGTGAAATGTGAATGAGCTATTTTAGTCAATCAATATAGACAGACAGATTTATAGACAGTCAGTCAGACATACAGACAGACAGACACACAGACGGACAGACAGACACAGACAGACACATAGGCAAACAGACAGACAGTCAGACAGACAGACAGTCAGACAGACAGACAGTTAGATAGATAGACAGACAGATAGATATTGTTAAGAGATAATAGAAAAGCTTATCCAAATTGTAATTACATTTATTTTTTTTAGTTTTAAATGACTTTTATTTCAAAATTCCCATACAAAACCCAAATATTATTTTTTCTTTTTTCATAAAATATCCCTGAATCAAGACTAACAAAGCAAAAAAAGAATGATCCAAATCGCTCGAGCCGTTCTCGAGTTTTAGCGAAACTAACGCATAATTGATTTTTATATAAGTACATACATTATATAGAAGGTTGATTTTTTTTTTGATCCATTTTATAGATTTAATCCAACCAGAATCGATTGCGAAAAACTGCATTCAAATCTGTTCAGTAGTTTTTTTGTTTTTTCGGATACATACCTAAATTTTTTTTTTAGGCTTGTCTTTTATTAAAGTACTGATGATGATTTATTAGCTGCTTTCTAAAACTAACTTGAAATAGCTTGAATTATTTTTAAGAGTTGTTTTTTGTAAAAACTTAAAGCACCTCGAGGTTCTGAAAATGGGGGGGTAATATGGAATAGTGTTCAGTATACCCGGAGCATAGTATTCCACATTATCCGCCAGAAAACCGTGGACAAAATAAATTCAAAATGGTATCATGGTATTCGAAATTAGCCCTTTTGCAACTATTGAAAACAAAATACCTATAACAAATAATAAAGCTAAAAACTCACTGAGACAATAAAATGTTTAGCTTTTTAGAACAAACTTTACTTACGCAATTGAAGAAAATGTGATTATTGCATTGGAAAAATTCAAAACATCGAAAGCATAGGGGGCAACGCCCCCCCCCCCTCTAGTGGCAATGAAATTGAATATATTTTAGTCGAATTACACGATTGCAACACCAAATGTGTTGTTGCGTGCGCTTATAGTAATAACAGAAACTGCTCCCACTTGCCTCTCTTCTCAGTTATCTCTGAATATTGTGCACGTTATGAACACATAATTGTTTGTGGTGATTTTAATGTCAACTTATTAAAAAATGACTCGCTCGCTTTCCAAATGAAGGATTCAGTTATTTCAGTAGGAATGGAAATTATAAATACTACTTACCCTACACGCTTCGCAAAAAATAATGCACCTAGTCTTCTTGATCTTGTTGTTGTCTCTAATCCGTTGCTTGTTCTTCTGTTTGATCAGTTATCATTTGATGTATCAGATCATGATCTACTTTTCTGTACATATGATGTCCATCTGTGTAAAACTGCTGTGCCAGATACTTTTTCATTTAAAGATTTTAATTCCATCGATGCCAATGCACTTCAAGTTGCCACATTTTCTGCTCCATGGGAGCAGTGTCGATTAAATGCTGACCCGAATGCCAAAGTAAGAGTTTTTCAATCAATCCTAGCACAATTGTATGATCAATACATACCAATCAAAACCGTTAAAATACAAAACAAAGCTTGTCCTTGGTTTCCGTCTGAGGTAGTTAGGTCCATAAAAATTAGGAACAAATTATACAGCAAATGGAAGCGTAGACCATCTAATGCGAACTGGTCTGCGTACAAAGCGGCGCGTAACTATACAACCTCCATTGTGCGTATCTCTAAGAAAAACTTTTATGCGTCCAAATTGAACACCTCCCTCCCTGCGAAGAATCTTTGGAATAACTTACGCAAAATTGGCATCTCCAGCAGTAACTACGAATCTAAATGTGTTCTCGATCCTGATGAACTAAATAATTTTTCCCTTGCTGATGAGCCCAGCACTAGCTCCTCTGTTCTCAATCGGACAGAAGACCTTGCTGTCTTGGTGCCAGCATTAGAAGATTTTGCAGTTGCTACAGAAGTCGAAGTTATCCAATGCGTGACAGCTATTAAGTCTAATTTTATAGGTGAGGATGGCCTACCAATCCGTTTCATCAAACTTTTATTGCCGTATATTGTCTCCCATCTCACCCATGTGATTAACTGGTGCATAATTACATCTACTTTTCCTCAGTTTTGGAAAACTGCAAGAGTCTTGCCTATAGCAAAGAAAGCTAACTCAACTTGTCCGGCTGACTTTAGACCAATAAGCATTCTACCGTGTCTGTCAAAGGTCTTCGAGAGAATAGTTGCTAAACGAACAACGGAACATTTAACGCTCAATAAGTTACTGTATGCCCAGCAATCTGGTTTTAGATCTAACCACAGCTGCTCCACAGCTATGGTGAACCTACTTGAGGAGATAAGGCAAGATTATGATATGGGCCATGTTTCGTTGCTTTGTTTACTAGACTTCTCGAAGGCTTTTGACAGAGTTGATCATCGAATCCTTTGTTGGAAGCTTGTGAACAATTTTGGTCTTGGTGAAAGGGCAGTAAAACTAATAAGTAGTTATCTTTCCGGTAGATCGCAAAGGGTGGTCGTTGGTGAACGTTGTTCTTCACTGGAAGAATTCAAACAGGGAGTGCCGCAGGGCTCAATTTTAGGACCGATACTCTTCTGTATGTTTATCAATGACCTTCCATCAGTCTGCAAATATGCTTCCGTACATTTATATGCAGATGATGTCCAACTACATTTAGCGAAGCCATTTAGGAACCTCGACGAACTCGCTTTTCTCTTAAATGAGGAGTTAAAACATATATACACTTGGTCGGTAGCAAACGGATTACTACTTAATCCGGCAAAATCGCAAGTAATCCCCATCTCTAAAAAGAATTTTAATTTGAATCTTCTACCTGAGTTATATTTAAATAACAACAAGATTAAAGCCTTTGAGTCAGTTACTAGTCTTGGCTACACTATAAATCGCGATATGTCCGGCTATAATCATACTAACGTTGTCATCGGCCGTATCTACGGATGTCTGCGCAAACTGTGGCTCAGTGCTTATTTCACTCCGCGGGAAACACGACGAAAGCTGGCTATGACTCTAATCTTACCCCTCATAACATATGCTGAGGTAGTCTACAGCAGCCTTGACTCGTTATCCCTGCGTAAATTGCAAGTTGCATTTAATGACGCGGTGCGCTACATCTACGGCATTCGTAGATATGACCATATCTCTGTGTACGCTAGGGGTTTAATTGGTTGTAACTTGCGAGATTACATCAATGCAAGGAACTGTATATTCTTACACAAAATAATGAATAACCAATGTCCGTCTTACCTGTACAACAGGCTTAATTTGACTCGCTCCACTAATTCTCCTTCACTTCTCCACCTTAACACATCTTCACTGAACCAACATATCTCTGCTTTTGTCATATTCTCAATCCAGCAATTCCCACCTACTTTCCATCTAAGGTTATGCTACTCATTGTAAATTAGTTTTAAGATATCAATTTGTATAAAGTTTTAAATACTAAGTACTAAAAAAGATTTTAATCTTAATGTACAAACCTTTTAATGAAATAAATGAAATGAAATGAAATTAATCTCTTCAAAGTCTAATATGGTGTCAGAAAAACCGTTATATCTGTGGCTAAAATAGGGTAAACATACATAAAAAACAAATTTCATTGAGGTTATATAATACTTAAAAGTCTTGTTTAGTCTTAGTGTCTAAATATGTTCCTATAGGGATTTCATCTGAAGGTAAACATGCTGGTACTTATAAGTACCGTCGGTCAACAAAGGGTTAAAACACCGTGTCTGTGATCTAAGACGATGAAAGACAACCTCGTGGGTCGGGAGCATATTGAAGATGTAACAAGAAGACACCAAGAAGACAACTCCTTTCACTTTGGGCAGAGAAAGAGTGATAAGATACAAACGTACAAATATTGCATATCTTTTATATAACGTAAATATTTTAATCAAATAAAGAAAATACCAACAATATCTTTAATGATATAACTTGTAATTTAAAATTGCATGTACATAATTTTGTTTCCTTGTTTGAAAATTCCATTGTTTGTTTTCCCCATCATTTATATAATTATTGATAGGAACATTCGCCTCTTGTCATTCATAAGACAATATGTAGATGTAGATTGTACTAGATTAAAAGTTAATTAATTAATTAATTTGGATTTAATTGAACTGTACATTTAAGTGTCTAGATATGAAATAAAGACAACAAGAAAATATGTACAGTGGTGGAAAACTAATTAGAAACAAATACATTTTCTACAAAAATGTGATAACAGCGCTATTAATTTGTATTTTCACACAATTTATTTATACTATTATTTAAAAGTTTTTTTTTTTGTGAAAAAAAAAACAAGGACATATGTAGTGTACCGTAAATAGAATTGAATCCAATCAAATGAAGAATCAAGCACGTTTTCATGTGGAAATATAATTAGAAACAAAAATATTTCCTAATAAATCTAATCGCCGCGCCGGCCGTGTGTTAATCTCGCAAAAACTCGAAAACGGCTGGATCGATTTAGGTGATTCTTTTTTTGCTTTTTTCGTCTCAACACAGGGGTGGCTTATGAAAAAAGAAAATTGATTTTCAAAAGAAAAAAATTAAATTTGCGTATTGTTTGGGAATTTGGTATGGGAATGCGCTTTGCTCCACCTATCTTCTCAAAATTTGCCCGCGCACTTAGTTATTCGGGTATGATAGAAAGGAAGGACATAGTAGGAAGCAATCACTGCAGTTCTATTTTTCAACTTCAATTTCCATTTTCTTTCTATCTGTCTGTTTGTCTGTCCGTCTATCTCTAAGTCGGTCTATCTATCTGTCTGTCTGTCTATCTGTCTATCTATCTATAATATCTATCTACCTGTCTGTCTATCTGTCTGTCTGTCTGTCTGTCTATCTGTCTGTCTGTCTGTCTGTCTGTCTGTCTATCTGTCTGTCTGTCTGTCTGCCTGTCTCTCTGTCTGTCTGTCTGTCTGTCTGTCTGTCTGTCTGTCTGTCTGTATGTCTGTCTGTCTGTGTATCTATCTGTCTGTCTGTTTGTCTGTGTATCTGTCTGTCTGTCTGTCTATCTATCTATCTGTCTGTCTGTCTGTAGGTCTTTTCTGCCACTTCGATCTCAAATTCTCAGCTCCTATAAGTAATGGAGTAGTCTGAGTACACCCAAATGCAGATCATAATAGTGAAAACCATATCTAATTCCCTTAAGTCGAGATTAGCCTGTACATACAGAGAGACACATTTTGGCGACTTCCTTTTATACCTACTATATGTACATATGTATATTTTTTTTTTATATAATCTACACACGCTAAAGGGGATAAGAATACCCTTATAATAGGCGTGTTTTTTTTTGTAACCTGTATAGGTTAAACATGTTTCAGCAGCATGTTTACCCATGTAAAATACAACAAAACCTTAGCCTGGATAATTATCGAGTCTTATTTTTGCACTGAAATCTTTTTCGAAGTCTATATAGGTTACAAAAAAAACACGCCTAATGTTAACACACAGCGCGAGCACATGAAGAACAAGAACGAGAGACAGACAGATCGACGTAGTGATAGGAAACTCAGATGTTAGGTTTCAACCAACTCTATGGGTGGTGTCCAGGATAACTGGAGAGTTGTGTATTATTGAAAGTTATGCCATTGCTTATGATTCACAGATATTTTTTCCAGATGTTTTCCTATTATTATTTTGTGCGATCAATTTCTTCAGCCATACCACCATCCTACTGCCAGTGTTATGCCTTAGCAGTAGGTTCTGATATTAGCTTCTGAAACTGATCAACTTATTTTTATTTCGTGACAAATCAATGTTTCGGCGACATCTGGATTTGAACCGTGAACCTTCCGCGTGACAAGCGACGACGACTACCACTACGCCACGGCCACCCACATAGAAGATATCAAATAATAGGTGTGTTTGGTATCTTTTTTGGCACACGGAATTGAGATCTGTCAAATAGTAGAATCCTCTCAAAGAGAGAGAACTCCTCTCACAGACAGAAAACTTGCACAAAAGTAAACAAACGCTTTTCAAACAACACTTGGTCAAACCTATCAAATTGTTTTTGTTTTCCACTATTTATGGCTAGACTTCATATACATATGAACATATTTTTCTAAGAAAATGGGTGTGTTTAAATTTTTTTAACACAAATATTTTAACTTATCTCATGCAAAGGTATGAAAAAAAAATGGTTGTGAATCACGGCAAAAAAAAAGTTTTTAAATGCTGACCAGTGCTATATTTGCATCAAATTTCATATACAAATCTCAACGGCGCACTATATTTTCGAATTTATCTTTTGTGAGCGAATTTTCTTGATCGATACAGGTAAAATTAAAAGCACAATGTACGTCACTTTCAACACCTAACCTCCTCAATACATATTGTAGTTATGTATATATTTACAATATAGTAAAATGACAAAAACTGAATTGATATACAAACATGTGTATACATGCAGATAACCAACAGACTTTTTACCTTTAAATAATAAATATAAACACTAGGCAAGGTAGGCAACTTAAAATCAGTCTTTTGAAGAAAAAATAAATGATTTCCAATAGATAAGAAAAAAATAGATGACTTGCCAAAATAAATTCACAATCAGTCAATATTTTGTGAATAGAAATTTTCACAATCCACAAATACGAGCAACAGTTGTTGGTCTTGTGATACTCAAACAAAACTACACATGTTGGGAATCCAGGTTCTGCAAGTTATTGTTAAGCAAATCCAGGAAACTGATCTGAGTACTTTTCTGTGAGCTTCGATTGAATAATCAGTTATTTTTCAAATTGGGCTAATCGATTGTTGTGTACCCACGAGTATATATCACGAATTGTTTACATACAGTGGCGACGAAATAAATAGCACATTATGGTTTAGTTTTTTCCATTTCTAAAATTTGCGTATTTACATGACTATTAATTATGTTAGTTTAATTTATGTAATAAGATACTCTGTTGCAATATTAAAAGTATAAAAAAAACACCGATTTCATTAAGTAAAAAATAAAAAATAATATAATATTCTTAACATATATTTTTAAGAGGCACATTTTGGTCCAATTCATTACGGTCGGCCGTTAAAATATTATAAATAATACTTTACCTAAAACATTGTAAATAAAATGAAACATTTATAAGATGTTAAATTTAGTACTAAAAGATGTGAAATCTAGTACAGTAAAATTTTGAAGCTGTACTAGATTAAAGAGAAAAAGATAAAGAGATTAGAACGAGAGAGATAGATTTTATGTTTTGGCGGATATATTTTGGATATTCATTACAAGTAACGCCGTCGCCAAGAGGAGGCCATTTTTGTGTGAAATGTATAATTTTGTACTTTGAATTCTGTTCTTTTATGTTTTGTATTTTAACGAATAAAATCTACCAAATTCAAACTTTATAAATCAGAAGTGGGATTCTGTAGGAATCCAGAGAGTAACGAAAACGAATAAACAGACGGAACTTTGAAATGCCGCTAAAAAATATGAAAGTGGAGGATTTGAAACGACGCTGCAAGGCTCTGTGGCTGCCTACGACTGGTCCGAAGAGAGAATTAATTGCAAGGCTGAACAGCACAGCCAACGATGATGACGACTCCGCTTGCAGTAAGTTTAACGATGTCACCGCCATTCAACGGGCGAATGTAGATGCCATCAACGAAACGAGACAGCTACGGGAGTCGGTCGAAATTCTGCAATCAACTCTAAAACAACTCTTAGAGATAAGCACCACACCTAAGAGGGAAACGCAGGAGCAAGCCCAATGCGAGAGCCCAATGCGAGAGTCTCACGACAACGATTTGGAGACAAACGTCACATCTCGCAGGAGTACGCTGCAATCACCGCCATTATTAGTTCCCAGGCAAGTAACGCATGGCAACGACAATTCCAGGAACCGATTTAGCATCAAAGAAATCTGCTCTCTTATTCCTACATTCGACCCAAATGACCCAACATCTCCAACAAGCGATTTGTTCGTCAAGAAAATTCGACGGTTCGCAACAAATTACGATTGGAACGACATCTCTTCGCTGACAAACGAATCTACGAGGCATTGCGAAAATCTGGGTCGACGGGCTGTCAGACATTTTTGAAAGATTCGATGACTTTGCTGATCAGCTGCAACACGATTTCCCGAACGTCAAAGTGGAAGCCGATTATCACATTGAAATGCAGCAACGAGGAAGACTCAGGACAGAAAATATTCTGGAGTACGTACACAAAATGATTGCTCTGGGTCGAAAGTTCAGTCTGGATGACAAGTCTATCATCAAATACATTCGGCTTGGAATAGACGACGGCAAATGCCAGGATAGTACCGCAACGCAGGAGTTCCTCTCCCTCCGGGACTTCCAGTTGGCAGTTGAGCGGTTCGTCAATAATCGATCTCCTGGTCGGAGATCCATTGAAGTGACAACGAAGAGATCTCACACGTCGGAAGTTTCGGCGCCGGTGTATGAGAAGTCCACAAAAACATCCCGGACTACGATAAAGTGTTTCAACTGCAATCAGTAAGGGCACATATCCATCAATTGCCCCGAACCATCAAAGAAACAAAAATGTGACGGTTACAAGAGGACGGGACATATAGCAACGAATTGTCCAAACCGTAAGACACCAGCGATGACCACCAACGGAGTCAACATATTAGAACAGCCAGAATAAACAACTGCTGCACATAAGGAGAACCCAATGATGAGTGAAATTATTAGGAATTGTGTTTGTAAATTTAAAGGAGGAATAATTGATGCTCGCGCGTTGATTGATACTGGTTGTGGTATTAATCTAATTAAAGTGTCCAATGTTTTGGGACCATTTAAATTCGATCCTAACACAACGACTTACAAAGGCATCAATAATTCATCCCTCGTTATTCTCGGTAATATTGAAATTGATATAATAATTGATGATATTAATTGCAGGATAGTAGTTTGTGTAGTGGCCGATGACTCGATGCGACCTGATCTGATCCTTGGCAGAGAATTTTTGAAGGCGACCGGAGTGCAGGTGGGAGTTGATGGAAATGGCTCAATAATGTTTACGAGTGCGAGAAACGTTAAAGATGCCGAGCAAATTCCAACGAATAATACATGGAGTGACATTTTGAACGTTGATTTCGAAATTGATACCAAACCGGTTTTGGATGTAGACGAAACGATCGATTCGGAGTTGAGGATGGAATTTCACCAAGTCATGCAGGAATATCGTACTCAGCCAAAACCTGATAAGCCGATTACGGATTACACGATGGCCATTACCTTGGTGGATGACAGAACTCCAATAGCGTGTGCACAACGTAAGTACTCCCATATCGAAAAAATTAACATTATGAATACCGTTGACGACTGGTTGAGGCGAGGCATAATACGAGAAAGCGAATCACCGTACACCAGTAGAATCGTTATGGTTAGGAAGCAGGACGGACGCTTCAGAATGTGTATTGATTATAGGAAACTTAACATGTTAACAGTGCGAGACGGTTACCCACTTCCTTTAATCGAGGATTTATTAGATCGGTTGCGGGATAAATCGGTTTATTCATTAATGGATTTGAAAGACGAATTCTTTCATGTAAACCTTGATGAGAATTCTAAGAAATACACTTCTTTTATCAGTCCCGCTGGCCAATTTGAATTTAATAAGCTTCCTTTCGGTTTGAAAAATGGTCCACCGGTCTTTTCACGATACGTTCACAAAATTTTCAAGGATCTGACCGAACGGGGGGATTTAACCATTTACATGGACGGAGAATTATACCGATCATTTATCAGTTTTACGGGAAGTTCTGAAACGATTAGGTGAAAATTTATTGGAATTAAATAAGGCGAAATGTAAATTTATGAAAAGCAAAATTGACTATTTAGGATATGAAGTAAGTAAGGTAGGGATTAAACCAAAGAACAGTCACGTAAAAGCAGTTAAGGAGTATCCCATGCCATGCAATATAGTGGAGTTACAACGCTTTCTCGGATTATGCGGGTACTTTCGTCGGTTTGTGAAAGACTTTCAAAAAATCAGTGTTCCGCTTTATAATTTACGGAAAGCTCAGATTTTCGAATTTGGGAAAGATGAAATAGGTTCATTTGAGCTTCTGAAAAACCGGTTATGCGAACAGCGCTGCCTCAAAATTTTTAATGTGAATTTGCCTACTGAGGTACACACAGATGCCTCTAAACACGGCTATGGGGGGATGCTCCTTCAACGACATGATGACGGGAAAACGTATCCCGTTATGTACTATAGTGCCCGAACGACACTGGCTGAAGAAAAATATCATTAATTTGAATTGGAGACTCTTGCGGTAGTTAACGCACTGAAACGGTTTCATCCATACGTCTATGGTCTCCAATTTAGACTCCGAACAGATTGCAATTCACTAGCACTCACTATGAATAAACAAGATGTGAATGCACGAATCTCCCGGTGAGTACTAGGGTTACAGTCGTACGATTTCATAATGGAGCATCGACCTTCAGACAGAATGCGTCACGTGGACGCCTTAAGCAGATTGTTTGAGTGTTCTGAATGTGCTCTAATAGGTGATGACCCTTTTACACGTACTTTAATATCCGCTCAAAAAGATGACGAAAAAATCCAGAAGTCGAGAAGACAAGTAATAAGCGGGGATACTAGCGAATTCGAGATCCACAATGACCTAGTTTACCAGAGAAACGGTCGACAACTTTTGTTTTATGTGCCAGTGTCTATGGAGAAAAGAGTTCTCTACAAGTATCACGACGAATTCGGTCACATGGGACCACAGAAAACAATCAAAGCTATCAAACGTGTATACTTTGTGCCGCAGTTAATATCAAAGGTCAATGAGCACATCTCAAACTGCTTAAAATGTAAAGTTCATTCTCCGAAATCAGGCAAGGCAGAGGGATATTTGAGAAGTATCGAAAAGCACAATGAACCTTTTTCAACCATTCACGTGGACCATTTCGGCCCCTTGGAGTTGACAAAACGGAACAACCGACATATACTCGTCGTCGTAGATGGGTTTACCAAGATAGTGAGATTATTCGCATGTAAATCGACGGGTGCGTCCGAGGTTATTAAACATTTAAATAACTACTTCGGTTGGTATAGTTGGCCAGCTAGGATCATTTCCGACCGGGGAACGGGATTTACATCGGGTGAATTCAGTCGGTTTCTTCAGATTAATAACATCCACTATGTGCTTAACGCTACTGCCACTCCAAGGGCCAATGGCCAAGTTGAAAGATACAACCATACACTACGACCAATGCTTGCCAAACTAAGTAATGTCAATTTAGAGTGGGACCAGGTATTGAGTAGGTGCGAATACGCGATGAATAATGCGGAGAATGCCTCTACCAGGGAGTCGCCGTCGGTTGCTCTGTTCGGTGTGAAGCAACGAGGTGTTGAAGAAAATTTAGATGTTGTTGCGGACTTGGTGGATGACCTTAACAATAAGAAGCGCGACTTATTACGCATCCGCGCCGACATGAGTAACAACATCAAAATGTCACAAAATGTTAATGAAGCCTATTATAATGCAACAAAAAGGAGCTGTCATGAATATCGAGAAGGAGATTTGGTTGCTTTGCGACAACATTGTACAGAGCCCGGAACGAGCAAGAAATTGCAACCTCTGTTCAAAGGACCGTTTCGCATTCATCGCGTTCGCCCCAATGACAGATATCTCGTAGGAGACATCAACGAGTGTCAATACAGCCAAAAGCCCTTCGTTTCGGTCGGTGAACCGAACCATCTCAAGCCATGGATCTGCTCGGGGACGATCAGAGGTCAGAACGGCCGAACTATAAGATGTTAAATTTAGTACTAAAAGATGTGAAATCTAGTACAGTAAAATTTTGAAGCTGTACTAGATTAAAGAGAAAGAGATAAAGAGATTAGAACGAGAGAGATAGATTTTATGTTTTGGCGGATATATTTTGGATATTCATTACAAGTAACGCCGTCGCCAAGAGGAGGCCATTTTTGTATGAAATGTATAATTTTGTACTTTGAATTCTGTTCTTTTATATTTTGTATTTTAACGAATAAAATCTACGAAATTCAAACTTTATACATTATTGTGAATGAACATTATGAATGAACAATGAACACTAAAGTAAATAATGTCAAAATAGTTTGGCACTAAAATATGTATATAATCTAAAATAAAGAAATCATTATCTTTTATAACGTTTAACAAACAAGTTTTATGCCCGGGTTTTCAGGGGGGGTTTAAACTCAGTTTAACTGAACGAAAAGTTTAAACTGACGATAAAAGCAAAACAGAGTTTTTCAGTGCTAGTTTAAATCAAAACGTCAGTTTAAACTAGGTTTAACTTAAACGGTCATAGCTAAGGGTTTAAACTAAAATTTGTTATTGTCAAATAATAAACTTCATTACAAAGATAGTTGTTTCTTGTTTGTAACTCGAGAAATATTAAAAATGTCCCTTTCATTTTATTCATATCACATTTTATTAGAACTAAAATTACCACTGTTTTCCTAGTCTTAGATAAAAAAATAACATAAAAACCATAACTAAAAATTATTTTCCGTGTTAATGCTTTTGTTTGTAAATTAATGTGTAATTCGTTAACATGATTGATCAACAAAGTTCGTCATTTGTTAATGAAAAATACAAAGATAAAATTTCACTAATCAACATTATTCAAACTATAAATTTTACTTGTTTTTACACGATATTGCTCATATCAATTACTTTTTTCATAAAAAAATATGTTGAACTGGTTTTTACATAATTTTCACAATGGGTAGTTTTCCCATCGTATGTGAACACTAGTGCACTACATTTATCCACCGACAATCGACTTGGAAAACCGAAACAAACGCAAGCTCTCGTCGTCACTCTCATTCCTTTATGGGTATATACAAATGTCAAACATTAGCCACAGGATAATTTATTATGCAGCTCCAGAGCCGGCTAATATTTTGAAGTCTAAATTCATCTCACTAGCGTCAAAAATTAGCCAGAGGATAATATTTTAACGCAATTGGCACACGGCCTAACTTACACAAATAAGCACCTTCCAACTACATATTTATGTATTTTTAAAACATTTTTAAACTTCGATGACTAGGAAAATACAGAATAGATATGTTATATTGACAGTATGTTTATGACGGTAGAATAAGCTAATGCCGTTTTCTATTGGGCTCTTCAGATTTTGCTCGCAGATTTCAGATTTTTCGTGCTGAATGGAAATCACACGAGATTGATCTGTTTTTCTGCATTTGCATTCGTATGTCATCTGACATTTTTTTGGTAAAATTAAAAAAAGGAAATAAATAAAAAAAAAGAAAATGTAATAAAATAAATAAATAAATTTTAAAAGTGGTCGCCGTGGCCGTGGTGGTTAGTGCGTTGGACTACCACGCAATGCTGCCCGGGTTCAACTCCTGGCCGGGTCTAACACCTAAAAGAGTTTTTTCACGGTACCACCTCTTTCGAATGCCTGACAAGTATCAAAGAGTATCATTTGTCACGATTAAGCTTCTCAACTCGCCGTTCGGAGTCGGCAAAAAAACTGTAGGTCCCTTCCATTCGTGCAAAAATATAACACGCACACACAAATGGTTGCGAGAAGCAGGCCCAGGTTCACCTCGAGCTGTAGCGCCAACTAAGTAAGTAAGTAAGTAAATACAATTTAAAATGCACTTTCTTTATATTTTCTTAATTTTGTATGGAGTTTCTAGTTATACATATTTGTGTTTCTAATAATATTTGTATAATATTTGTGTTGATTGGTAGCATTTTTATGTTCTGAGTTTCAATTCCCTATAAATTGTTTTGGCGTAAGTGCAAGTAATTTTGAATTTCGAGTTGGAATCCAGATTCACGGAAATTGATTTCGAGCAAAAAAAGCTTTTTTGTCCTTTGGAAATTGAAAATTATACTAGAGCGATAAAAATTGCTCGAGATAGAAAAAAGTGCTGTTTTGTCCAATCCAAAACCACATAAGTTCAAATAAAAGAAATGTTAAAAAGGAAAAATAAAAGTTGAAGTTTGTTTTAAAATTCAAAATTAAACCATGCGTAATAATTTTTACAAGTGCTTGGCGGTAGGAAAACTGAAATTCAATGGTAAAATATTTTAACGTACCGAAAAATTGTGAGATCTAAGCAAAATTACAAAAATTAAATAATTGTAATTACGTGTGCATACTAAAACTTTATTGTCCTTTCCATTTTTAAGATGAGCGAAAGGTTTTTCCACTGTTTTAACAAACCACACTTTTTACATAAACGAAGGATTAAAGAGTCTACGAAAGGCATTTCTAAAAAAAACATGTATTTCAAGGGTTTGAATTATTACAAATTAATTTTTTCGGATTTCTTAAAGAACACCCTGTTGCAAATTCTCAAATAATTTTGCTTCTCTTCTCTCTCTCTTTCACGACAACACTTCTTATCACCGTCTATTTCTCCGTGGGTGTGCGATGAAAAATGGAACAGATAAGAAACACGTAGAGAGTGTCCCTACTCATTATTAGATATACTCTGGTTCAAAGCACTTTTATTGTCACTTAAAACTTAAAACGCACTTTTCCCGGAACTGTATTTTCAAAGTCGGTTGTCAAGATTTCTCGAAAACTACTGAACCGATCTTGATGAAATCCTACACACGTCTTTGAGATATTATTGACAAGGACTTGGACGAACTATTTTTTTAAAAAAAGAATGTAAAGCAAATGTTACCGAAATTTGTAATTTTTTGTAAAAAAGTCTTCCAAAAATAAAATTTTCACTTTTTTTTTCCTTTGTCCAAGTTCTAATTTAAGGTACATATTAACTAAAACACGTATTTTTTTTTTGACTTCAGTTGATCCTGTCATGAGTTCTGCTGTCACCGCGCAAGCATCTTTTTCCGAGGGGTCACCGGAAATGACCTCACAGTGGCAGAGTTTTAAATGTTTTTCTACAAAAATTTCAGAAATTCTTGGTCAAATGTGTATATTTAAGGCAGTAAAAAGTTTGAATGAAATATTTCATTTTTTATGTAAAAAAAAAAATGTTAAAAATAAGCCGTTTTTTACCCGAGGAAACCAATGCACAGTGGTTTCTCCCATACGACAAAAATAAAAAAAAAAAGTTATACCGTTACAACCCAGGAGAGTTTTAATTTGCTCTTTTTTCTTTTTTTTAAACTTTATTTAAAGTTTTAATATATCCCTGTTCCTTACCTAAGGATGAAATGGTGACTAAAATATCGACTCTCGGTCTAGTTTTTTGAAAAAAACCAAACTTATCATCCAGAATCACACACTAACGCACAGTGGTCCCACTCTCGAACAAAGGCGGTCATAATTAATTGCTCATTGCAAAATTCCCAAAATAAATAAATTGTTGGAGTAATTTGGGGGAGCTGATTCCGAATCCGCAATCCGTTTTGCTCTGTCAAGTCACGTTTTCGAGATAACCGTACGGCGCGGTACGGTACGGTACGGTATACAGGGTGGTCGGGTTTGGGATACAGATATTTTGGGATCAGATTCATTGGTTCATGATATGAAAAAAATTGTAAGGAAGGCGGGGATCTATCTTGAATACCCACTGAGTTACAGGGTGTATAAAAAAGTTAATTTTAAGAAGTAGGTGCCAACTGTTATTCCATTATAAATTTAAACGTATTAAACGTAGAGCAACCAAAGTAGGCTCGTTTCGTAGATAATTGATTAGTGCCTATCACAGTTAAAGAATGATATTGGTTTTCAAACACAGATTTTTTTAATCTTTTTTTAACCAATTTTTGTGAAAATCGCAGTTATCTCGGGAAAGTGTGCCTATAATTTTTTTTATTCGTATTATAATCATGCGCCATAATGTCGCCTACAAATTCACCATAGAAATTTTTACCTGGGACTTACAGTTTTCCTGGTATAAAGTTAATTGAAGCACAAGAATCATTCAAAAACGGGCGTTACCTTGTACGCCGTGTCCTTCATCAGACTAAATGCCAGGCTATTAGAAAAATCAGGCGAAAAAGTTTGCAGATCAATTATTTACTCAAGCAGACGTCTGGCTGTATGGTCAAATATAAAACGGTTTATATTCTGTCACATATACATATGTAAGAGTACGATACAGATATGCAAAAGTATGCATGAAAGGATTAATTGAAGAGGTAGTCTACGAAATGGTCTGAATACTTAAAGTGCAGCTCGAAGCAGCTAATTTATAATTTTCAATAAACTACAGATTCTCAACTTTCTTTTGACTCTAAATATATGATCGGCAGAGGCCGGCAAAGTTGTTAAAAGTCTTATCGTAAATCGTAAACAATTTTATTTACTGTACTTAAAAAGAAGTTTTTAATTTCCGTCAAATATATATTAATAGTATAGTTATTATTAAAATGTTTGTATTAAAAGAAAGTACATACCCTGTTCTTTGAACTCCATAACTTAAAAGAACCAAAACTTTACACGGAAGCGTACGCGTTCGGCAAACTTGCATAACTAATTGGGTCGTATTAGCAAATCAGCTCAGCAAGCAAGTTGATGCGTTAATTTTCGTTAACAAAAACCAAAGGTACCGTTAGGGTTACACAGTTAATTCTTATCATTCTATTTAATTTGAACATTTGTTGTCACAGAACCATTAATAATGTCTCAAGTTTTTATTATTATTTATTTGAGTTATGGCCTACGGCGGGACCACTGTGTAATGGTACAATTTAGGTTGTAGTGTTGCGTAGACGTATACAGTTCCTTGCGATATTATTAGACCCAAGCAAAAAACAATGTTAAACTGGTTGGTATGTTAAAGTCCGTATTAAATGTGGCAACTTTTAGCAGTTGTTTATTAACTTATTAAATAATCTACGTGCCAACATAAAAAAAAACCTTCAAATTAGTGAAGCAACATACGCGTTAACTAAAAATAAGTTGGAAGCCTGTAAGCGTAAATATTTCTATGTTGGGTATTTATTTATTTTAGTTTTTGGGACTTATATGCTTTTATTTGACGGAGCATGTTTTAAAAATAATATTGCACCATATTTTTAGTTGATAAAACCACTCTTAAACGTTAAATATTAAAAAAAAAAACACTTGTCCAACTCATGGAACTGAACTGCATTCCTAAAAGAATGCATTATTTGACTAGTCTGCTGACTAGTGTTGCTAACACTATAATCGGTAGGTACATAGTGTTACATTCTACAATTTGAACTGAGTTTGAATTTTTCAAACCTCAGCAAAAATTAGTTATCAACAGTTTTCCTAAAATACCTTATCACCTAATTAGTACTAACCTTTGATTCTGGCGTCGAATTGACAGTGCCCAATAAATCGCATACACTTGCATTGTACAGAAACACTGAAGTACATGTTTGATAGATGATTTGATTCTTGAAGATGGTTGCTTCGATTGGTAAAGGAACGATGGTTAAAAATACATTCTTTCTTAAACAAATTTTTTGTTTACCTGATAAGTTTAATCCAAACACCAATAGCATCACAGCGGGCTCAATAAAATACGTATATTTTCTTTTCCAAATAAATGTACCAGCAGTGTCTGTAGCCGGAACTTCTTTGTTAAGATTTGGAATCTCCTGTCCGGAAGACTCCAGTAGCGAAGTTCCTGCTGTGGAAGTCATTTCCGCACGTTTACTTAAAGTCAACTGATAGTCGAAGTCGGAGCTTTTGCATTCGAACCGGAGAGTAGCATACTCGAGGGGAATACTAAAATATGTTAGTCATATCATTAGCTATACTTTGTATGCGTTGATATCGGAGAGGGATCGTGCGAAATCGCTCAAAAAATATGTAAACAAAGAACGCGGGAATTCACAATCGTATGTACTTTATAAATTGTAGATTATTGTACCAACTTGTGTACATAAATAGGCACATATGAATATTTATTTATATTCGAACTATACATTACCGGTCATAAAATACGATTACCTACACTGAGAAAAAAACTAAAAACAAATAAATTCAATTTGGCGCCAAAATTGTTTTTGTTCAATTTAAAGATGAATTTATTTGTTATTTTTAATCATAATTTTAAATAGATTTCAATTGAATCAATTTGTTTTCTGTTTAAAACAAAGATATGCAATGTTAAATTTATAAACAGGCTGTTGCCCGGCCGGCGCACGGTGTGGTGATTCTCAAATCTAGCTGGACAAACCTACAAACTCACTTCTTGCTTATATATTTGTTACTTAATGAGTTCAAATAGATAAATGGTAATAAAAAATAAATAAATTTAAAAGCTTAAATTTTAATAAAAAAAAGAGGCAAGGTTATTAGTTTTCATTGTCAAGAAAAAATACATTTTTAAGATTTAATTTTTTTTTTTTTTTTAAAAGGTCCCTGAAGAATTATTTATGACTGTACATAGTAATATGTAGATTGTATGTTTTAAAGAATTCATGATAATTTAAATTATAAAGTGATTTTTTTTTTTTAAAAATAAAATAAAATAAAATATTTGATAATACATAATTGGTTTGTTTATTTTCTTTTATTTTATTGTATTTATTTTATTTTGTTGTTTGTTGTTTAAATAGATTTTAGAAGCTGAATACATAGAAACAAAGAAAGATACAACAACCAGCTGGCTAAGAATTTTGCGATATCTCATGGGCATGTAACGCTGAAAGCGATTTGTGAAAGCAAGGAGCTTGCAGAGGAGACTTCCGCGCACGTCACTGTGATCACTCACATTCCAACGTCCGACTCAAAACTGGAGAAGATCTGGACAGAACAACAACGCGATCCAATTTTGCGCAAGATCGCTTACTATGCGCTGAATGGGTGGCCAGAAAATAACAATTTGGTCAAAATTTTGCAACCTTACTACACAGTCAGAGATGACATCGCCAACGTGAACGGCTTGCTGACGCGGGGCTGCCGCCTCATCATACCAGCATCCATGCGATATGACATCCTCGGACGACTTCATGCGGGGCATCAAGAAATCAATAAGTGCCGTGCCAGAGCTCGGCAATCTGCTTGGTGGCCCGGACTTTCGACAGACATTGCCGAAATTATCAGCAGACGTACCGCATGCATTCAAGAAACAAGAGGATTTCATAAAACATTAATGCCATCGGACTTTCCAGCACGTCCGTGGCAAAAGGTAGCTATGGATCTTTTCGAATGCCAAAGGCGCTGGTACTTGATCGTTACTGATTTCTTTTCCAGATTTTCCGAGGTCACCTTACTCGAAAGATTGACAGCAGCAGCAGTCAATAATCACTGGAAGTCAATTTTTGCACGCCACGGAGTACCCGAGTTAGTTAAAAGCGACAATGGGACTCAATTCGAACCAATTCACACTTCAGAGTTCTCCAAGTTTGCAACGGACTATGGATTTCGTCACATTACAACCAGTCCCCATTTTCCCCAAAGCAACGGATTCGTTGAGGCTGCTGTAAAAATCGCCAAATTGCAACTCAAGAAGAACGCTGATCACTACAAAGCGCTGTTGGAGTATCGTGCCGGCCCCTTATCCAACGGCTACAGCCCGGCAGAGCTTTTGACGGGTCGTCGAATCAGGTCGACACTGCCTATGGCGCCACAACGCTATGCAACAAAAGCAGTCGACTACAGTGAGCTAAGAAGGAAGGAGGATGAAAGGAGAGAGAAACAAACACGAAATTTCAACCATAGATATCGAGCCGTACAAAGGGATGAGCTGATTCCCGGAGAATTAGTTTGGGTTCGCAACAAGCGAGTGTGGGCAACAGTTCGTGAGAAGACCAACCACCCTCGCTCATACATCATCGAAACTCTAACAGGAAAACTGCGTCGCAATAGGTACCATCTAACTCGAGCTCACCGTGGTGCGGGCGAAATCAACGAGCAAGCTGAAATCGACGAAGAGGTAACATTACCATCAGTTACCTCGACAGAAAAGACTACTTCGCCCATGAGGTCATCTGGTTCAGCATCAGCTACGTCATCGGGGTTGTGACCCCGATCGTCATACACTTCGGCGTCATCGTCATCGTCAACGTCACCATTATCAACGCCTACAACATCGTCATGTTCTACAAAAGGCGCTGATAACCAAAGTTACCGGACTCGATACGGCAGACTGGTGAAACCCGTCGCACGAATGGGTTACCGAAAAAAGGGGATGTATCGGGAGACAACGGCAACACCATCATCGCCGAACAACACATAAGGACCTGTCATCACATTGTACAAGTTAACGGCACATAATATAACATTTCGACACGAGCATCCGTTTTGCCGATTCAGCGTCTGGCTCCAACCAGGGCAACGAAATGCAATACTGCACCTGGCGGTCGTCAACCTGGCTGATGCAATACGATAAGCGTAGGTTAAGTTATAGTTAGAATATTTTGTGTAATTTAGTCTTAAGTTGGATTCAGTGAAATAAAGTTGTTTTTTTTATAACAATTTAACGTAGCATAATTTAATTGGCGCCCGAGCAGGGACCGGGAGTGTTTTAATTGTTGTCGATTAGTGCCCTTAAATTAAGTGCCCGTTACCAGCGTCCTGAAGTAGTGCCCGAGTAACATTTACCAGTGCCCTAAAGTAGTGCCCGCGTAAAAACAGAACAACATAGTGCTAACAGTGCCGTCTTAACCTCTCGGTCCCACGAACCCGGTTGTGCAGAAACGAGGCCCCTAAGTAACCCTTTCAAATAAAGGGAGGAACAGGAAGTACGTAGTACTAGCCGCTGCCCACACCATCAAGTATCAAGAGTCCTCAAAAGGAGTGCCGCAGGAATGCTGATACTTATTGTAATGTAAGTTAGTATAAGAGAAAAATTAAAACCTCAAATTTCAATCCAATAAAAGAATTACCTTTAAGAATTAAAGAAATAAATTTTATTAATTAAAGAAATAGAAATTAAAAATTTAAATAAAAAGTGCCAAAAGATCTAGTGTTACGAATATATAGAAAGAAAGTGCAAATAAGATATTTTTTGTTTGAATAGAATATTAGAAATTTAAGAGCTAAAATTGTGAATTAAAAAAAGAAATCACTAAAAAATCATTTTAAATTTTTCTCATAAATCGTATGTGACCATATCATGTTAGTTAGTTGACTTTTGCCACCGCTAATTATCGTGATTTTCATTCCTTTTAATTTTCACCATTACGTAGAACGTTAATTTCTTTTTACTCAAAATCAATTCTCGTCTGTAACCGCTGTAATTGCCGCGACAAACATTCCTTCGTTGTTTCCGCATTACTTGATTGAATTTTCACATTTCCAAGTTTCTGGTAATAATGGCTAACCCTAATATCCGACTTCCAGTCCTAAACCCTCAAGGTCCCCAAGAGCAACAAAACCCAAACGCCGCCCCGATATCTCATCCTGCATTGCAAGCTTTAATCTCCTCAATCGTAAGCCATGCCCTACAAACTGAGGGAAGGAGCATCGTTCAATCGATTTTAAACCCTAACGCAGACCAGTTTGCAGGAACGGATCAAATTATTAACCAGGACCAGCAAGCCAACATATCGGAACTAGATAAAATTCCGGATGTTGTTCGCAGTTTAAGAGAATTCTCTGGGCAACCAGGAGAATTCAGTTCCTGGCGGAAAAGCGTTGAAAGGATCCTCCGTATTTACGAATCTATTAGAGGATCACCGAAATATTTCGGCATTATCAATGTGATTCGAAACAAGATTGTGGGCCATGCGGACCACATCCTAGAGTCGTACAACACCCCATTAAATTGGAATTGTATTGCTCGATGCCTCACGCTGCATTATGCAGATAAACGTGACCTAGGCACACTAGAATACCAACTCACATCATTGGTACAAGGTAACCTCTCCATACAAGAGTTTTACCAACAGGTTTATTCTCACCTTTCACTCATACTGAATAAAATTTCTTGCATGGATGTTGGCGAAGAAGCCCTAAATTTATTAATGCATACCTATAGAGACAAGGCACTCGACACCTTCGTCCGAGGGTTAAGAGGCGATTTACCCAGGCTTCTTGGTATCCGGGAACCTGTGGATTTGCCCCAAGCCTTGCACCTCTGCCTGAAGCTTGAAAACCAAACCTTCAGAGCACAGTACGCGAATGCCAATAATCAACATAATAGAAGAACGCATCCATTACCACCCCCTATCCCACCAAAACGTCATCCGCAAGTTCACCATCCACATCCTGAATATAGACACCAAGTTTTCCCGCAGCTATTCCATAATCCTATGAGTTGGAACAATCAGTACCCAACAAACCCTTACCCAAGACCTCCAATGAATTCTAACCCCCGACCAATGGTTCCCCCAAGGCCTCAACGACCCTTCGTTCCTTTCAATCCGCCGCAGAATAATTACCCATCCAAATCTCCACCAACGCCTATGGAAACGTCCACTATCCGAACGAACAACATAAACTACATGAACAGACCTCAGCAAAAGAACTGGCCATCCGCACCAAAAAGGCCGTTTGCCTCAACATCGCAGCAAGTTCATCCAAACAAGATGCAGAGGAATTTCCATTTAAACACCATCGAACCTGAACAATCTCCAAGTACACTTGATGATACGAACCAATACGAGCAAGCGATTCGCTCCGAAGACAATCAATATGATCAGAGTCTTCAGGAATATTCTGAATCATTTCAACAGCAGTGTGACAATGATAACTCAGAAGAACCTTTTGAATTTAATGATATCCATTTTTTAGATTAAACTGCTCCTCTCTTCCGTACATTGAATGTAAAACGAAGAGCGGAGAAGTCTTAAAAATTTTGATCGACACTGGATCAAATAAAAATTACATACAACCCACTCTTATTAAAAATCCTAAATTAAATGAGAAGGCTTTCTATGCCAATTCCATGGGAGGCAACTTAAAAATCAGTCACCATACATTCTTAAGTCTTTTCGGACTCAATAACATCAGAATTAAATTTTTCTTAATGCCAGAACTAAAATCTTTTCATGCCATTTTGGGCAATGATACGCTATCAGATCTTTCAGCTGTCATTCACACGAAAGACAACTACATGGTAATTAACAATAACATCAAAGTAAAAATAAAACAGCTGGTCACACAATCAGTAAACTCTATTAATATCCGAACCGATCACATGACAACCGACCAAAAATTACATATCCAATCCATTGTAAAGGAATTCCCTAAGTTATTCGACGATCCCGATAATAAGTTAACCTGTGCCACTAACGTTAAGGCAGAAATAAGAACAACTACAGATTCCCCTGTCTACGCCAAATTTTACCCCTACCCAATGTCTCTTAAAGACGAGGTTGAGAATCAAATCACGAAACTTTTAAAAGATGGGATAATCAGGCCTTCGAGATCCCCGTACAATGCCCCCGTGTGGATTGTACCGAAAAAGATTGATGCTTCCGGAAAAAAGAAATATAGGATAGTCATAGACTATCGTAAGCTTAACAGTGTTACTATCCCTGAAAAATACCCACTAGAAAATATAGAAAAACTTTTATCTGAATTAGGTGGAAGCGAGTATTTTACAGTTGTTGATTTAAAAAGTGGTTTTTACCAAATCCCCCTCAAGGAATCAGATATGGAAAAAACTGCCTTTTCAATCAACCACGCTAAATATGAGTTTACCAGAATGTCAATGGGATTAAAAAATTCCCCTACAACTTTTCAGAAGTCATTAGATGATGTCTTGCGTGAGCACATTGGCAAAATATGCCGCGTCTACATTGACGATATAATCATCTATAGCAGAAATGCAAAGCAACATCTAGAAGATATTCGAAAAGTCTTTGAAACTCTTAGTAACGCTAACTTGAAGGTACAGCTTGATAAGTGCGAGTTCTTCAAACAAGAAATAGAATTCTTAGGATTTATTGTATCCGCAAAAGGTATTAAAACCAACCCCGGAAAGGTAAAGGCAATCCAGAAATTTCCAGCTCCTCGAACCTTGAAAGACTTGAGATCGTTCCTCGGCATGTCAGGGTATTATCGCCGTTTCATTCGAGACTACGCTAATCTCGCGAAACCCTTGACATCCCTCTTAAGAGGGGAGGATGGACGCGTGTCCAAGAATCTTTCTAGCAAGAAGCTAATACATCTAAACGACGAAGCACAAGATGCCTTTAAAAAACTTAAGAACTCACTTGCATCAGAAGATACAATCTTAATTTACCCAGATTTCAAAAAACCCTTTGAACTGACCACAGACGCCTCAAATTATGCACTAGGTGCAGTTTTGTCGCAAGAAACCAAACCCATAACCTTCATCTCGCGAACATTAAGTAAAACCGAGGAGAACTACGCCGCTAATGAGAAGGAGATGCTAGCCATCATATGGGCTTTGAACTCCCTCAGGAATTACCTATACGGTTCGACGAAAGTTCTCATTTACACTGACCATCAACCCCTCACTTACGCCCTTAGTAGCAAAAACAATAACCCCAAACTGAAGAGATGGAAAGCTATGCTAGAAGATTACAACTATGAGCTCAAGTACAAACCTGGCAGAAGCAACGTAGTAGCCGACGCGCTTTCTAGACCACCACAGTACAGCCAAATCAATTCAATGACCCCCACTACTCATAGCGATGAGAGCTCAGCTCACGGTCTGATATGCAGCGTTGAATGTCCTATCAACGTATTTAAAAATCAAATTCTCCTTCTGGTAGGTACATCATCCTCTGAAAAATTCGAAATCGTATTCCCAACTATCCACAGACATACTATCACGGAACCCTTTTATAATGAACAAAAACTAGTCGAAATTCTGAAAAAACGTCTTAATCCAACAGTTACAAATTGTATCAAAACAGCTGAACCTATAATGGGAATGATCCAAAACATTTACAGGACAAACTTCAGTACATACCGCGTACGTTTTACACAAGCAATGGTTGACGATGTAAAGAACGAGCAAGATCAGGAAAACTTAATAATTCAGACCCATAACCGTGCCCATAGAAACGACAGAGAAAATAAAATTCAGATCTTAGAAAAGTATTACTTCCCTGGAATGTCAAGAAAAATTAAGCGAATAGTTAAACTTTGTTTAATATGTAAAGAAAACAAGTATGACCGTCATCCCAACAAAGTCGAAATTCAAGCTACACCCATTCCTAATTATCCAGGTCAGATTGTTCACATTGATATTTTCTCCACAGAGGGAAAACTAGTCCTCACCGCCATTGATAAATTTTCTAAATACGCCATCACCAAAATAGTAAAATCAAAAGCTGTCGAAGACATAAGGCAACCATTAAGGGATATCATCTTCGCCTACGGAGTCCCAGTAACTTTAGTTTTCGACAACGAAAAATCCTTTAATTCATCCCGTATCACCTTCATGGTTGAAAATGAACTTGGAATTCAAGTATTCACAACACCTCCTTACACAAGTACCTCAAACGGACAAGTAGAACGTTTCCACTCGACCCTTGCCGAAATCATGAGATGTTTGAAACGAGAAAAATTGTACCCGTCCTTTGCAGAACTTTTAGAAGCAGCTGTTCATGCTTATAATTTCTCAGTACATTCAGTCACCAACAAAAAACCCGTTGACATATTCTTTGGAAGAAATATAGGTACAGATCCTACACAAATCGAAAACGCACGTTTGGACAACACAAAAAAATTGAAATCGAAACAAGAAGCCGATTTGGCATACCACAACAAAAATAGACCTTCTGTCAATAGATATTCTCCAGGAGATATAATCTATATTAAAGTTAACAAAAGATTAGGTTCCAAACTATCAGCCAGGTATAAAAAAGAGATAGTTAAGGAAAACAAATTTACTACCGTAGTAACAGAGTCAGGCAAAATCGTACACAAAGCAAACATTCGGAATTAAATCATTCATTTTTAACCCAACAGATTCTTGCTTGGAACTAGTCAAGGAGATGTAAATGTTCTTGACTATACCAACTCCCCGATGATCGTCTTACATAATGGAATGGCAAAAATCATGGAAGGCTCTTTAAAACTCATGCATGTCATCGAAATAGCACCGTACGAGAAATTCATTGCAGAAATTCTTCCCATCATACAGACCCGAGTTCCCCGAACCAATCCCTTCTTCCCGCTCCTACAGTTCGAAATTCAACAAGTAATGAAATACATTCAAAATTTAAAGGTAAACAGAGAGAAAAGATCTCTAAATTTCATTGGGTCAGCATGGAAGTGGATAGCCGGAAATCCCGACCATGATGACTTTGAATTAGTTCAAAATAAAATCAATAATGTAATCGATAATGGCAACAGTCAAATCATTATAAATAAACAGTACGAAGAAAGAATTAATGCACTTACAAATGTAACTAATGAAATACTTAATACAATTAAAAAGGATGGTATAATCCAATATGAAATCAATGTAACACTTTTATATAAACTGAAATTAATTAAAGAAGAACTAAGTAATATTATATATGCTATTGAACTAGCTAAAGCCAATATTGTTAATTCAAATATTCTTGCTAAGAACGAACTAGATTTAGTTATAGATACTTTAGAAAAAGATGTAATTCCGTATTCAAATATAGAACAAGCACTTAAATTTGCAGAAATAAAAATTGCTTCTAATTCAAAAAGTTTAATTTACATAATCGATATTCCAAAAACGAAAAAGGAATTATACGAAAAACTATTATTAGTACCAATAAAGAAGAATAATGGGATTATCCACAAATTAGAATTCAAAAATATTTTAAGAAAAAATAAATCATTGTTTGGACTTAAAGATAGCTGTAAGCTAATCGATGAATTGTCTCTATGTAAACGCTTAAAGGTAATAGATATAAGTAAAGATAATTGTATCGTCAATTTGTTAGAAAATAAGAATGCATCGTGCAACGCCACAAACAGCCAACACATCCCTCAGGTTGAAGAGATAGCATCAGGAATCATCGTGCTCAACCAGTTTAATGGAACTATAGAAATTCGCAACAGAACCCAGTCATTAAAAGGAACATTTGTCATCAAATTTACCAATGAAAGCATCGTGATAAATAATCAACGATACATCTCCGAGCAGATCGTGAGATTGCAAGTCCTGCCACCAATGTTACACCCAACATACGAAAATTCGGCAGTCGAAGAAATTCTTTCCTTGGAACTTATGAAAGAGCTACATACAAGAAACACTAAACACCTCGAAAAACTTCAAACTGAAAAGAAGATGCACCAGATGATAACATATGGAACATTCGCAGTACTAGTTCTAGCCATAACAGCAATTGGGTACACTGCCAGAAGAAGTTCCGTCAAGACAATAACAGCACCACCTATAATTGCAATGACGACACAATCCGAGGTCATTCACCCAGCACCCGCACAAAGGTATCCCAGCATTTACAATATTCCATTCATGTAAAAGACGCGAGGACGCATCATTCTTAGAAGGGAGGAGTTAACGGCACATAATATAACATTTCGACACGAGCATCCGTTTTGCCGATTCAGCGTCTGGCTCCAACCAGGGCAACGAAATGCAATACTGCACCTGGCGGTCGTCAACCTGGCTGATGCAATACGATAAGCGTAGGTTAAGTTATAGTTAGAATATTTTGTGTAATTTAGTCTTAAGTTGGATTCAGTGAAATAAAGTTGTTTTTTTTATAACAATTTAACGTAGCATAATTTAATTTACATAAGAACCTATGTAAATAGAGACAAGTCACGCCCAGAGCATATCTAATAATGAGTAGGGACACTCTCCACGTGTTCCTTATCAGTTCCATTTTTCAGTCATACAGACTTTAGAAATATACGGTAATAAGAAGTGTTATCGACATTAACAAAATTGACATGCGACCAAAGCCAAACCAAGGCCCGTTCAACAAGAGTGAATGTCATCGTTGTGGCTACACGGGGCATCACCAATTCGATGAAAAGTGCCCGGCCAAAGGCAAGACGTGCAATAAATGTGGTGGCAGTAACCATTTTGGCCGGAAATGCCGTAGCAAGAAGAAGTTACGACCGAGCAAGCCTTACCAAGAATTGAACGCTAACAATGAAACAAAGCGTGATGAACCAGCGGAAAAGAAAACCAAGACTGAAGATACCGAAACAGTTAAGATGGTAGACGCATATCAGTCGAATTTGAAGGATAATTACATTTTCTGTATCGGTGAAAGTTATGGAAACCAAATAAAATGCAAAATCGGTGGCGTATCAGTTGATGTTGTCATCGACTCTGGTTCAAAGTATAACATTGTCGATAACAAAGCTTGGGAATTTCTAAAAGCAAACAAAGTTGTGGTGTGGAATCAGTCCAAAGGCCCCAGTCACGATTTCAAAGCATACGGTGGCTATCGTTTGACGATGATTGGTTCATTCACAGCCAAAATCGAAACCGCATACAAAGAGCAAACAGCCGAATTTTGTGTTTTGGAAAATTATGGAAAGATCTTGATTGGCTATGAAACGGGTGTTCCGTTGGGAGTAATGAAAATTGGCGAGAACGTTGTGATAAGTTATTCATATTAAATTACAATAAAATAGATATTTTTACAAAATTTTTCTTATTTTTTTTTTATATTTTGGAATACACGTAAATCAAGTTGAAAAGACCGAAAAATTGAGCAAAATCAAAGGATTTGTCATTGATATTCCGATAAACAAAGAAGTAAAACCGGTGGCACAGCCGTATCGACGCATGCCGGTGCCATTGGAAAGAAAAGTTGACAAAAAGATTGATGAATTGTTGTCTCAAGGGATCATTGAAAAGGTCAATGAGCCGTCACCGTGGATTTCACCAATGGTCCCAGTACCAAAAGGAGAAGACGATGTGCGTATTTGCTTGGATATGAAACGGGCCAACGAAGCTGTGATTCGTGAAAATTATCCATTACCGACGATGGAAGATTTTCTGCCGCACATTGGAAAAGGAAAAGTTTTCGCGAAACTGGATGTGAAGGATACTTTCCACCAGGTGGACATTTCTGAAGAATCTCGACAAATCACAACTTTCATTACACGGAAAGGTTTGTACCGCTACAAGCGCTTAATGTTTGGTATTGCGTGTGCCCCTGAACTGTATCAAAAAATCATGGAGCAAATACTTGCCGGTTGCGAAGGGTGCCTGAATTATATATATGACATCATTATCTATGCGGAATCAATGTAGCAGCTCAATGAAAGAGTTCGAAAAGTACTAGCAGTACTCAAACAGTACAACGTCAAACTCAATAAAGACAAGTGTATTTTTGGTGTTGAAAAACTTGAATTTTTGGGACATCACGTGTCGGCAGCTGGAATTTCACCGAAATTTGATAAAGTTGAAGCAATACGGAATTTCCGCCGTCCACGGAAAGAATAACATTGCAGATCCGCTGTCCCGTTTGATAACAACAGAGAAACCCCAACCATGTTTTGATATCGGCACAGAACAGTACGTCAACCACATAGCAGCGACAGCAGCACCAATTGCTATTAAACTGTTGGAAATTGAACAAATGTCGCTCAACGATGAAACAATTGCTGCTGTGAAAATTTGACTTGCCGATAATAAATGGGAAGGAAAAGCCATGCCATTGAAACTATTTGAAACGGAACTGTGTTTTGCGGGCCCCATTCTGTTGAGAGGGAATCGTAATACCGGAGAAATTGCGTGCCCGAACGTTGGAACTGGCACACGAAGGACACCCGGGCATGACAAAAATGAAAAAGCGTTTGCGAAGTAAAGTTTGGTGGCCAAAAATGGACTTATAGGTCGAAGCATACGTCAAAAAGTGTCACGGGTGTACGATGGTATCAGCACCACCGGCTCCTGAGCCACTGATCAGAAAAATATTACCGACCGAGCCATGGCAGCATATAGCAATGGATTATTTGGGTCCACTGCCATCGGGTGACTTTTTGCTGGTAGCAGTTGATTATTTTAGTCGGTACAAGGAAGTTGAAATCATGCGGAAAATTGATGCATACGAAACCATTAGACGGCTGCGCACCATATTTGCATGATTTGGGTATCCGATTTCAATCACTGCCGACAATGGTTCGCAGTTAGTTAGCCAGGAGTTTAAAGACTTTTGCAATGAAGCCAACATCCATTTGAATTCGACGACACCATACTGGCCACAACAGAATGGAGAGGTTGAACGGCAAAATGAGTCTATGCTGAAAGGATTGGTTATTAGTCAGAATCAAAAGACCGATTGGAAAATGGATCTTCAAACATATTTACATATGTATCGATCCACTCCACATGCGACCACATTGAAAACACCGTCCGGATTAATGTTTGGGCGAACAATCCGAGATAAATTACCAAGCATTTACCAACCATTAGAACAAGATGAAGAGCTTCGTGACAGAGACAGAGAAATGAAGGAGAAGGGCAAACAGTATGCGGACAAAAAGCGTCATGCAAAACAAAACGGGATAAAAAAAGGTGATGAAGTATGGCTGAAAAGAGTTGTGAAAACAAATAAGCTGGCACCCACATTCGATCCGATTGCACACAAGGTCATCGAGCGAAAAGGTGCCGAGTTGGTCGTTGAAAATATGGAAACAAAGAAGCTTTATCGTCGAAATGTCTCACATGCATTATTGGCACCCCGGCGACTGGATGACAGGGAAGCAGCTAAACGCACCGCAGCAGAGGTTACCGTTTATAAGGAGCCGCGTCCAAAACGAGACTCCGTGAAGCCGTTGCGTTACAGCGATTAGATTTAAGAAATAGATTTAGTTAAAATTATTCTTTTGAAATCTTATTTTATTCTAAAAAGAAAGAAGTAATGTAGTATCTGGCAACACTCTGTTAGTTTGTTTAGCTGTCAGTTGTCATGCAGTAAAAGAATAAAGAGACATTCGATAGCGAGCATCAGAGTAAGGAAGTCGGGTTTTTCACAGATCTCACAAATGTTTAGGTCATTTTGTTATACCCACTGTAGGCATGATTTTACTTTGGTTTGTGTATCAATAATATCCATTTCCACACTTTCCAACAGAAACTTATTCATTTTCTCGGACTGCTACGTTTTGTAGATTCTCGGAGATCCATTCAGAGATATCATCTGGAGAACTTGTCTGGAAATATCTGGTTAGGCGTTGTTGTGATGTCAACCATTTCTGACAAAATTCTATTCCGAATAAGAAGCAATGGAACACAGTCTTCTTCCTCCCAATGATCAGGAGTTCTGATCACTTTCTTCCAACATTCAGCAATTGTATTCGGTTTTAACTCTTTCTAAGCGTTTGCCAAGAAAAAGATGGCATCGCGATCATTCGGCTGCGTATTTTGTGCCGATAGACCCTTTTTGAGTGCTGCTACATGTCTCGGATTTATTGCTTACACTGTTCAAAGGATAATTTAGAAGGGAACACAGCTCTATGAAGGAAAGGCAAATGTTGTTTCTATTGGTTTCACTTGGGGATTCACCGTATACGTATTTAAAACAAAACAAAAAATTGAGACCCGTTGGTTATTACTACACTGCGTCCAGACGATTTATGATGTTGGCGGAAGTTTGTTCTTACCTGCAATAAAAATTTTGTACGTTGCGAAAATCAAATCTTAAAGTTGCAAAAATCGAATTTATTTTTTGAATTTGTTGCAAAAATCTGAAAAACGAGATCCATTTACGTTGGTTGCAAATATCGAGGTTGTATTAGTTATATTTTTTAAAATGCCCAAATCAGGTGTAGCCGAATATTTCAAACGGAACTTGCACTTGAAATACATGTCTTTTTTTAGAAATGCCTTTCGTAGACTCTTAAATCCTTCGAAATTTGTTTATGTAATAAGTGAAACCACTTTGTTTGAATAAAAAATGAAAATCGACAGTACAGTGTTAGTATGCACATAATGTAATTACCAGGGTTCGGATTTTATTGACCAAAAAAAGCCAAAAAAGGCATTTAATAATAAAGGTTTTTATGCATTACTATTAACATTGTAACCCAAAACATTTTGAAGTTATCTGCGATTATCTCTCAGGAAAGCCTTGAATGAAATAAAGGACCTTACAACATGGGCAGAGCCTAGTGGAGGAGCCAAGATAAGAGATGTCACGTCTTGACTTTAATATTTGAGTACAATTTAGAGTTTACAGCGCCATTTCGTTAATTTGATGAAAAAACCGCGTACAATTTTTCATCCCATCTTCAGCTACTGGCCCTTTAGCTTGTTGTAATTTCTCCTCGAGCCCGTTCAAAGTCTTTAACACCTCTTCTTCTAAATAATACGCAGTGCACTAAGATGAAGTGCTCAAATTAAAATACATACAACTACTAGGAGTCACCTGTAATTTGTAAACTCTTAATAATGCGGTCTTTCGGGTCGACTAAAAATCTTTTTCCCATTTCAGCACAAACTCTGTCTTGGGGCATTTTCACTTTCAATGACAAGCAACAAAATATTTTGGGAGCAGCATGCATTTAGGCACACGCAATATTCAACAGATCAGCACTAAGTATGACCAATATAATGTCACAGAGTATGAATCTAGAATCTAGATGAAAATGCGCACAGTTACGACAAAAATACTTCCCAGATGAGTTCCGATCAGACCACCGACGCGTGCGCACGTGCTGCTGTCAAGCTCCGCGCTAGAACAATCGCTGTGATAAACAAAAAAAAAAAAACAAGTCGACAACAAGTGCTCAGTGCGTGGCTGTCCCTCTACCCCCCTCCACCATCGTTTGCTGCTGCTTCTGCTTGACCATAGCTGGTGCATTGTGATCTCACTCATCATTTCTGCACTTGTTATGGTTGGGTAGGCGCGGTATCTGGCGAATAGCGGATCGTGTCAGTGTCGATTTTTGTTGGTGGACCAAAATAAATTACTGTACGGGTATAACACCTACGGTGATTTGTTTTGCGTCGGACCTACACTTCACGTCTCTGCTTAGGTAGCGTCGGAGCTGTGTTTTTTGTGTCTGTTTTCTGTGATGGTTAGGAATTTTAGAGTGGATGTGTGCAACATTCGTGGTTTAAGGGCTAATCTTTTTTCACTTTACGCCCATGTTTCTCAAAATAAACCAGCTGTTTTGGCACTTAGTGAAACACAGGTCAGTATCGATTCTGATTCATCGGAATTTAGTCTGCCTGGATATAACTTAGTGCCTTTATTCTTTCCCCGTCGTGGCCTCGCCATTTATATACATAGTGATGTAGCCTACCAACTTCAACCCCAATACGGCCAATGTTCCAACCCGGAATTTAATTTCATCGGGCTGAAATTTCACGTCCGTAGGCAATTAATCCACTACTGTTTCATTTATAGAAGCCCAAACCTGGACCGCAATTCTACTCTTAACGAGTTTGATGAGCTGTCTGACTCCATCACGCGAATTGTAATCCTTTATCCTCGCACTGAAGTCGTCATTGCGGGCGATTTCAATGTACACAATTCGAATTGGCTTCGACATTCTGGACAGATAACACCCGAAGGAAGGTATGCTGAGATCTTTGCTGAGGTAAACAATTTTACCCAGCTTGTAAATGAGCCGACACGAATTCCTGACATTAGTAGTCAAACCGCCAACACTCTGGACTTGTTCCTCACCTCTCACCCTGATAAATACACCATAAATGTATTGTCCCCTCTAGGTTCGTCGGACCATTGTATCATATCGGCGAATTTCTCGTATTCCAACCACAAAGTTAAAGAACAAACTCCAAAGAGAACCGTATGGCAATACGAGAAAGCCAAATGGGAAGAACTAAACGGCTTCTTTAGGAGTTTTAACTGGTCGCTATGCTTCCTCGATAGCGATGTGGATTCTGCTGCCGATATGATAACAAATATAATCCACCTGGGTATGAAATGCTTTATTCCTAACAGGATAAAGAGCATCAAACCAAAGGAAAACGCATGGTGCGATTCGAGCTGTAAAGAGGCTATCAGGTTAAAAGAGGTGTGCTTTCGGTCATATAAGGCCAACCCATCTGAGGAAAACCGAAAAAAGTTTAAACGAGCCAGAAATTACTGTAATGCTCATATCAATCGTGTCAAATTCTCCTACGATCAAAAGTTGAGGCAAAAAGTACTACAAAGTCCCTCGGGTAGTAAAAACTTTTGGTCGTTTGTTAAAAATATTAAGAATTCGGCCTCATCATCTGTTCCGCAACTCATTTACAATGACAACCCAGCTGTCAGCTCTTCAGATAAAGCCAATCTGCTTGCTGTTCATTTCGCAGCTAGCTCCACGCTTCCAGATTGTGCTTTATCTCCCCCTGTACTCGAGCGCGTATAATTCTCTATGGGACCGATCCATTTTCGCAATCGTACAGTCGCAAGAGTACTTCAAGACCTCAACATACACAAATCCGCTGGTCCAGATGGTATTTCCCCTATTGTTCTGAAGAGGTGTTCTTCTACGCTGGCAAAACTACTGCGTAAGCTTTTCTATCTGTCCTATTATTCAGGGCTCTTTCCGAGAAGGTGGAAAACAGCATTTGTCCAGCCCGTCCCTAAAAAAGGCGAATCTTCTTCTCCCTCCTCCTACCGACCAATTGCACTTACGTCCCTTCTTTCTAAGGTCATGGAAACGCTGATAAATCGTCAGCTTATGAAATATCTCGAATCCCGAAAACGGGTTGGGTACGAAATCCCGAACTACGAAATCCCGAAAACAAAATCCCGAAAACAAAATCCCGAAACACGAAATCCCGAAACACGAAATCCCGAAACACAAAATCCCGAACTACGAAATCCCGAAACACGAAATCCCGAATTTGGAGAAAATAATAGTTTAAGATTCGCGCGCGCGAATCTTAAACTATTATTTTCTCCAAATTCGGGATATGGTGATTCCTGAATAGGCGGCTATTTTTTTTTTTTCGTTTGAATGAAATATCATATTATCTCTTCGCGGAATTTTTTTCTCATTCTTAAAAGAACGATTTCCCCTCTCACCTCGCACAAAAAAAAATCAAATTAAGAACAACAAAACACTATAAACCAGACACAGAAAACGTTTGCTTAAGTGCACATGATGAGAATCGAAAAGAGCTGTTCTTCGTGATTCTCATGATATCATATACCCTTTCGAACTGCATGTTTTGTATATGGTGATGAAATATTGATTTCTTAGAACTTGAAATTATACTTCTTAGAATTTGGCAGTTGGAGTCCTTTTGATTCTCAGATGATGCAGCTAAGAAATATCTAAATCAAAGATTTTCATAGTTTTGTGTGATCTTTTTATATGTGTTTTAAAAGTGAAAAGTTGTGCGAAGTGAAATGGAAGTGCAAATAGTAAAATCAAATAAAGGAAAGGCAAATATAGTGCTGAATGGTTACGCGTACCACCTTGAAAAACAATGAATTCCAAAGTTTTTAGTTTAACTTAATTTTAATACACACTTGTAAATATATACATATAAACAAACATTATTTCAAAGGTCCTTTTCAGGACCACAAAACGACAAAGAGATTAAATAGCATTGAAATTTAATTAATTAAAATGTTTTTTGTAGACACATACAAATACATATGAATAAATTACTTGGCTAGAGGAATTAGTTCCGAGGTATACGGTTCCATGAGAATCAAGAAGAACAGCTCTTTTCGATTCTCATCACATGCACTTAAGCAAACGATTTTGCTCGCAAATTCATAGTGTGTTCTGGTAAGTTTCTTGGTTTTTTCTGGTAGTGTCATGGAGGGGTAGTGGAAAAAAACGTTCTTTTGAGAATGTGGAAAAAAATTATTAAGAGTTATGAAATATTCAATTTTTTTTTTCGCAAAAATCCACCGCGAATCGAAAATCCCGAAAAATTCGGGATTTTTCACTAAAGTTCATTTTTCGGGATTTTGTAATTCGGGATTTTGTGTTTCGGGATTTCTAGAAATGCGTGAATTTTTCTTTCGGGATTTTGTTATTTCGGGATTTCGTAATTCGGGATTTTGTGACGTTCCCCCCGAAAACTTATTAATGACCGGCCGTACGGTTTTCGCAGCAACAGGTCCACTGGTGATTTGATGACATATCTAACCGAAAAGTGGAACCAATCAATTCACCACGGTGGTGAAAGTAAGATAGTTGCACTTGATATTTCAAAGGCATTTGACAGAGTTTGGCATCAAGCCCTTTTGTCGAAAATGCGTGCATTTGGGATCGATGATACCCTTCTTGAATGGATTAGAAATTACCTTTCGGACCGTTCAATTCAAGTTGTTTTGGACGGTTTCAGGTCTGCAATCCACCAAATAAATGCTGGTGTTCCCCAAGGCTCCGTTTTGTCTCCGACTCTCTTCCTCATTTTTATAAATGATCTCCTGTCTGTTACTTCTACTCCAATCCATTCCTTCGCTGATGACAGTACCCTCAGCTTTTCATATTCGTTCCCTGGTTTACGTCCCTCATCTTCGGGCGTAGAACTGGAACGGCAACGTATGTTAAGCTCATTAAATTCCGACCTTGACAGCATACTTAAGAGGGTGGAATTTAATACTGCCAAAACACAATGCTGTCTTCTGTCATTGAAGCGAAACCTTATCACGTCGCCATTATCCATGAATGGCACTTGCATCGCTGAAACCGAAAGACTCTCCATCCTCGGTATGTGTATCAATGACAACCTTCGTTGGAATGATCACATATTTGATATCGCCAAGAATGCAGCAAAATGTCTAGGTTTCCTCAGCGGTGCAAGAAATATTTCACCCCTTCTGATCTGGCCAACATTTACAAGGCGTTCATACCCCCAAACTTGAGTACAACGCTCATATCTGGTACGGTATTTAGGGGTGTATTGGTGTGTAGGGATTTTTTTATGCGCGCTAGTGTAAGCAACGCGTGCACTTATGTGCATGTTCATACAAGAGAAAAAACTGCTTTCATACGTGTGGACCTGTGGACACTGACATTTCTTTCGTGTGAGCAAGGATAAATTGTATAGTTAAGTAGAAAGTGCACAGCTACTTTGACAAATAGTACCAAAAAGGCAAAAAAAGGCAATATAAGTAAAAAAAAGGCAAAGTCAACAAAATCCGTTTCCTGGTAATTACAATTATTTTTTTTTTCTTCAGATCTCTATTTTTCGGCACGCTTAAATATTTCATACTTGAATTTTGTTTTTCCTTCCGCACGACGAGAACTTACATACATGTTGGATGTTTGGATGTTTGGATGTTTGTTGCTCAATAACACCTTAACGGTTTAAAAGACTTGAATGAAACTTTCGGGAATAGATAGTCTACTTCCTGGATTAGAGATTAGGCTACTTTTTAAACAAAACATACAATTCCTTGATTCCATAATTCGAATTATTCCAATTTCCGCTTTTATTATTTGGTCATTATTTTTGGGTACAAGATTGTCATTAATCGTCATTCTGTTGGGAGAGGGTTGTTTCTGTAGATGTTATGCTCTTCTCTTCGCTACAAATCCATCGCTATCGCTTATTCTTTAATTTTCTTTCTACCCATACGCGCATCGAATGATGGGTAAACCATTGCCATTGATCGTCATTCTGTTGGGAGAGGTTTTGGGACGGAGTATATCTAATAATGAGTAGGGACACTCTTTCAACACATGCAACTGCTACTAGAACAGAGAAAAGCCTGAAAAAAATCACCCAATAAGTAAAAGTAGCTCAGAAGGATTGATTTCAACCCTTACCTGCGATTGCATATAATGAAAAAAGTCGGCAATACTTTTCAGCAGCACCACCACATGCGGCTACCTACGTAACATAAATTGCGTGTCTTTTTGCCATAATGCTTTTTTAAAGGCGACCCGACTTGAACGTCCGTGTGGTGGTAGGGCGTAGCCTGTCATCATAAGATATGGAGTGACCGAATTTGCTGCTGTGAATTTGATTTTATTTATAGTTTTTTTCATTTGTTTTTTATTAAATAGGATTCGATTTGGATGTCTCAAATATATATTTCAATATCAAATATGAAAATTAATATTCGTATATTGCAATAAATTCTCTAAAGCTCCTATTAGTCTTATATTTAACACTTTTCAGAAGCTACATTTAGCATAGCACAGCATAGCATCTTATCACACTACTTGTGTAGTCACATTGGGGTGGGTTTTGTTTACATTTTTTATCCACGTATTTTAAAGGTGACCCGATTTGCTTTTTTAGCGAAAGCGAAAGACAGAAAACAGAAAAAGAAAGGGTGACGCGTTTGTGTTTGAGTTGGGTACATGCATGCGGCAAATAAGTAAATAGTTTTATGGTCAGGTATAAAAAAATAAAATCGCGATCTTTGTTTTCGGGATTTCCTATTATGATGAATGAAAATGCACAATTGCGAAATAAGGTAGGTAGGTAGGTAGAATGACTAGAAAAATACAGAGCAGATGTATGTTTTGTTGAGAGTATGCTTATGACGGTAGAATAAACAATAGCCGTGTTTTTTTGAAACGTAGCTAGCTAGTAGTTGCTAGCAAAGTCAAATTTCACACGTAAAACAAATACAACAACCAGCTGGCTACAACTCTTGATTTTATCCGCAGCCAAAAGCAGCTGGCTAGGAATGTTGCGATATCTCATGGCAAGGTGGCGCTTAAAGCGATTTGTAGAACATTTGACAGACTGTCGTGTATGAAAATTATATAATTTCAATTACTAAATGATACTTCACAGAAATAATCCACTATATTATGATTTCATATCACTTTATGTAAATTATCCATTTAATAAATTACCGAAATTAATTGTTTTCACAACAAATAACAAAAAATCGATTTGGTTGATTGCCGAATACTTTGACATTTCACACTTAACAGCTGATCGAAATCACACACACCAACTTGGAGGTAAGTCAGCTGGGTTCGGCTGGCTGGGAATCGTTTTAATGAACGACTGGCTAGCTACGTTTCAAAAAAAACACGCCTAATGTCGTTTTCTATTGGGCTCTTCAGATTTCGGATTGTTCCTGCTGAATGGAAATCAAATGAGATTGATCTGTTTTTTTGTATCTGCATTCGTGTGTCATTTGACATTTTGTTCATAAAATTAAAAAAGGAGATAAAGAAAAAAAAGAAAAAATAATAAATACAATTTTAAATACACTTCCTTTTTTTTAAATTTTGTATGGAGTTTCTAATAATATTTGTGTCGATTGGTAGCATTTTTATGTGCTGAGTTTTAATTTCGTATAAAATGTTTTGGTATAAGTGCAAGTAGGTTTGAATCTCGGGCTGGAATCGAGATTCACGACAATTGATCTCGAGCAAAAAAGCGTTTTTTGCCCTTTGGAAAATGAAAATTATACTAAAGCGATAAAAATTGTTCGAGATGGAAAAAAGTGCATTTTTACTTAATGCCTGACTTAATGCCAAAGATGTTAGGCTTCAAGGCAACCATTGAACTCATCTGCTGGTCTTTATCGTATAGTATTTATATTCTATATTTGTATCTGAATCACCAACTAACAAAATGATTGCCCCACCGAATGGTTGTTCCACATATGACAAACACTTCCAATTTGTTTTATTTCTTGTAAATTTATTGCAATCCAAATAAAAATAATGTGTGAATGAAATGTTAATATTTTTTATTTTTTTTTTTTAATAAAATTCTTGTTTTAGACAATTTTTTTTGTGTTTCCATCTGTAATAATGCCAATGCACATAGCGGTATTTGACTCGAAAAACTGCTCGAAAATAAAAGTTTCAAAATGTAGAGTTGAGAAGTACTTTTTTTTCCTATCTGTAGTTGAATACCCATAGAACAATATACACTTCGCCACAGAATCAGTTTTCTCGGTCGTAATTTATTGTGAATCTATTGATTTGTGTGAAAAATCCCACTGCTAAATAATTATAAGTTTTTATTTTTTTTATATTGAGTACAAAGTTTTTTTTGTTATTGAAGAACCACCTGCTATTTATTACGAAGTTGTTTTTATGATTTTATGATTATTTAATAGATATTGGATTTATTTTAAATGTATTTAAATGGGCATTTTTTTAATGGAACCTTTGTTATATAATTCGGTGTTATTCGGTAACTTTTTTGGTATCAGCTTTCATAGAGAAAGATGTCAAGAAGCAATGGCAAAAACAAATTGCTATAACTGCCCCTTTAGGTTTTATCGTCCCTGATATGTGTCCAGTGGAATATTCAAAACAATAAAAAAAAAAAACATCCTACTTGTTTATTGACAATGACAAATGACAATTATTGACAAAAGTAAACGAAAATATTCACAGAGGAGAATAAACGCTTGGGGTGGGAGACGCATTCGGAGGGATAAGCGATGGTAGAGAGCGGGAAAAAGAAAGTGGATAGAGCTACCGCTACAGCCTAAACCCTAAACACTAGACTACTCAACCGATTTCAACAAATAGAGTGTCGTTGGATTCAATTGGACCCGGAGAGTATCCTAGGTTATATGACGTCATAGAAATATTCAATACAGCGGACACCCCAAGATGGCGGGTTACCGTTATCTTGACGACTTTATTAATATGGGTATCAAATGAAAGCGTTTGGCAAGACAAGCAATACGCTAATTCAACATGGCGGTCCACCATAAGGGTGGATTACCGTTATCTTAACGACTTCCTTATTATGGGTATCAAATGAAAGGCTTTGAGAAGACAAGCAATAACCTAAGTGACGTAATTCGAAATTAAACTTGGCGGTCCAACAAGATGGCGGAATACCGTTATCTTCACGACCTCCATTACATGGGTATCAAATAAAAGGGTTTTGCAAAACAAACAATACGCTTAATGACGTGATTCGAAATTCCAAGATGGCGGACTACCCTTATAGTTATAGTTTCACTTCTACCGCGTGTGACTGACACACACACATTTTTTTTTACAAGAAACAAACATTTGGGTGTTTACTGGGATTGAACCAACGCACTTACCACTACACCACGGTGCTCACCACGGATTCATCCAACCGAATCTTTCGTGGACTTAGTGTGAATTGAATCAGAAATATTTCAGTACAATCATGAATTTATTGAGTCCGATTGACTCGACGATCATGTAGTTGGCTTGCGTTGCACGTACGCCTACCGATATTTTGACACCTCACTGGTGGCATTTTTTCCAAAGAAATAATTGAGTTTGCAACACACCAAACTAGAACTTACAATCACTTCAAAACTCACCGTATTTCATACATATGTATGTAGGTAAATCTGTAAATTTGTTTAAGATAAATCGATGAAACTTAATTCACGTCAAACAAATAATTTATTTTCTTCCATTGAATTTGAAATCACAATGAATCTCAAGGTGTTTTATTTACATTTTCTTTTCTTTTCTAGTGCGTAAACAAGAAAAAGCTGATGGTTTCCGATACGGGAATAGGCTACATACAATTGACCATGCGAGAACATTAAAAAAAAGAGATGAGCCAAATCGTTTCATGGGAAAAAAAAACACTTTAAATTTTTCCAGAATTTCCCAATTTGCCGGTGGATCTTCCAAAAAAATTTCTTTCCTACAAACCTTATCCTGAGAATTACGAACACCAAAAATCAGCCAAATCAGTCGAGCGATTCTCAAGTGACGATCTGTCATACATGCGGCAATTGATTTTTATAACATGAAGATACCTCTTGTATTTGAGTTAAAATGATTTCTATTTCAGACTAACAAAATCTAAATAAAGAATACTAGTGTTGCCCGTGCGAGAACTCTCGCAAGAGAAAATCCAAGGTGAAAGTGCAATTCGTCAGTGCTCCAGGAAATTCGCTTTCTTTTGACACCTCATTTGTTAAGATTGGTTAAGTGTGAGAGCCGCAAATGGTACCTTTACTACAGAAATAATACACGATTTAAATAGAAATCTATTTAATTTCATATTAAAATATTTGAATTTCTGAAATTTTTATCATTTTACATAATTCAAAAGGAATTCTATTGTCATTTAAAAGAATGTTTTTGAGAAAAATAAATACAAATCCCCTTAAATTAATATCTTGAATGCTTTAAATACAGTCGACGTCCTATATAACGAATTATATAATGCACAGCCTTTCGTTAAATCGAAAAATTCGTTAAGTCGATCGTCGTTTTATCTAACTAATAATCCCACCAATGTACATATTTATTATAAGAAAAGAGACATCAATCCACATAGACAAAAAAAAAGTGGTAGGGATAAATGCACAAAAATTACAAACTATTTTGTTTTTCCAGAAATTATTGTAAAACATTCGTTAAACTAAGCGAACATTTTGTCCATCATTCGTAATACATATAGACACATCAATGGAAAAATCTGATCCGTTGTATTGGAAAACTCGTTTAATCTTAATATATAAAAACGTTGGTGCGTATGTATGTCCGACTATCACGGCTGAATCACTGAAGCTATCCAGCTTATATTTACACCATATGTTCCTGTGGTGCTCCGGGTGGCTTTTGTTTATGTTAGAACCCCCTAGGTGGCGTTGGGGTCGCTTTTTCAAAATTCCTAGTTATGGACCGAATTGGCTCAAATTCACACCATATAATATTTTAATAAAAAGAAAGTCTTTGGCGAAATTCCGACCCGATAGGTGGCGCTGGGGTGCAGATATTTACGAAAATGTAGTTTTCCCCGCATATAATTTTCATATAAAAAATATTAAATTTAAATGTAATAATATAGTTTGGTGTAGTCACAAAAACTTCCCACAGGTGGCGTTGGCAATTTTTCATATGAGTAATGCGACTGTTTGCGTAGCCGGGCGGATCAGCTAGTATATGTATAAAAATCAATTGCCGTGCGTTTGTCTCGCAAAGGCTCGAGATCGGCCCGACCGATTTGGATGATTGTTCTTTTGTTCTATTCGTCTTAGTACAGGGGTGGTTAAGGAAAAAATAAAATTCGGGAAAAGCCAGAAAATCGAAAAATTTGCGTTTTGTATTAAAATTTCAAATTTTCAAATTTATTTATTTAAACATCAATATAGCATTTTAATACAACATACAAGTCTTTTTGAGTAACACTGCAGTATAAAAAGACAAAGACGTCCGCTGCACGGAAGTACATAAGAAACATTAATATGTATTTGTCATTATTTTTTTTTAAATAATTTATTAAAATAATCGTAAAAGATTTTGAGAAGAATTGAGAGCAGGACTATACTCTCAACATCATCGTTTCATTTCACCTTGTGTCGTACTTCTCAGTTAGTTTTTCCCGCAGTCGGCAGTTCCCCTATTTTCTTCGAGCTCATTGGCAAACTCGTTGCCTTCTAAAACAGACTGACCAGGCACCCAACATAGTCTTACCTGGTTCAGAGGGCACAGGATAGATCCCTGTGGGACACCTGCATTGGTTGCCATAAACTTCGAGTTGAATCCGCCTGCAGAAACAGCTTGAGTTCTACCACAAAGATAACTATAGACTTACTTCAAAGTCGTAGCTTCAAATTGAAAATAGTTTCTAAGTGTCGAAAGCCTTTGAAAAGTCTAGTCGCACCAGCGATGATACCTGATCATTATCCATTTAAATACGCAAGTCATCAACTAGATTCAATATTGCTGTCGTTAAACTATGGCGTAAAATGAGATTAATTAATAGATTTATAATTGTTCTTTCGTAAGAAAAGATTTTGAAAACAGAAAGTGAATTGTGAAAAATGTCGAAAAATATTAAATACTGTGTAAGTTTGTTGAAAATATGTATTAATAAATTAAAGGCATAAAAGGATATACTGCTATGAATTGAATTACATATATTTGACGAATATACAACAACTTCTGTTAATCCTACATGAAGAAGTTGTTTAACATAATTTTGGCACACGGCGAAATATTATGGGCACGTCACCAATTGAGTTCGTCACCAATCTAATTCGATATGGACTCAAAAATTCGTCGAAACAAAGAAAGAGTCTACCTAAGCGTGTGAGTTTTTATTTTCAAAAATGAATAATCGCCCCTGTGATGAATTCCGACCGGTTTGAAAACGGACGAAATTACAAGGGATGAATTCGGAAAAATCCGTTGATTTTGAATTCTTCCCTTGTAATTCCATCCGTTTTCAAACCGGTCAGAATTCATCACAGGGGTGAATATAACGTTTGTCAGATGAATCCAGTTTAGCCTGCATTTTGCTTAAAGTGACGAAATACAGCCCTGATATAAACTAGTTGGCCCCGAGTTTGCAACAACAAAAGCCAAACTAAAATAGTTCGTTCATTGTTTTTTGTTTTTGTTTCTTTCTCTGAAATTTGTTTCTTTTATTAAAATGGATTAAAAACTGTCAATTTCAACAAATAAAATGCCGCGCAGTGTAAAATTATTTATTTTTGAAAACTAGATCAAGACTGTATGATGGCTCACCAAAGGCACTTCAAATTATTTATTTTTTTCAAAATGGTACAAAGCGCTAAAAAGGTTCGCAATCCCTGAATTAAATAATCCATTGTAAAGCTGGCAGTGCCACGCCACAAGTAAATGTCAAAAAAAATGATGCGAGTGTATCCAATAGTCCCGAGCTATGTGTAAACATCACGCAGATGGGGTGTACAGTTCCACTTTATTGGAAAGAAAGTAAATTATAACTAGTCTATGTTCGATAAAATTCAAGCCCATCGCATGTATTATACTCATCGAATCCACTCCATTGCTCCTGAGAGTTTATTGCTGCACCGATTTCAATGATTCTAACATTCATCAGTATAAATAATTTTGAAAAAAAGCATATGAATAAAGTTATTACGAAAAAACATTATTTCAACGTACATAACATTCACAAATGAGGTGGCTAAAGAAAATGATGTCTTGGAGCAATGACGAAATGCACTCTGATTTTATAAATATAAACAATTTGCTTACACTTAATCTTAATATTTATCAGTATCTCTATCACGAAAAGTAGCTATTATTTTTTGGAACAAGGTGCCACTAGGACACTAGAGGCCAGTAGGTAGCCATTTTATTCGTAAATAGGTTGTAGGTTTTCTACATGCGAGATTGTTAATTGAAATGCAAAGCATTATGATCATGTTAGAGTGCGCACATATACTCACACACACACTATTGCAACGATACCCACTGCTGCCCGACTGCTGGCAGTGGTTTCCACTGAAGGAAAATTGCGGGCGATGATTTGAATACTTGTTTTGAACATTGCTCAGCTTCAGGACAACGCAGGAGGATGTTTTGTATCTCAAATTAATCAGGGACCAATTTACTAATTTCACCTATTTTTTTGCTTTTCATTATTGAGTTTGAGCTGTATATAACTATAATTTTCCCTCCCAATATGCAGTATTTTCACTATTTTCTGAAAATCATGCCATTTTCCTGGATAAAAAATTGTATATAAACATAAATCACTATGTCCATATTTCATCGCGCTGCTTTGATATTTGCGTTCCAAATTTCGTAACCGTTCGGAATTCCGTCCCCGAAAACGCGGAATTACTCCACTAGAAATTTTGCTAACGCGCGCTTAGATGTTTACACATCAAAAAAAGAATAATTTAAAAGGATGAGGCAGTTTGGATGTTGGATGGGAAGTTTGGATTTTGGGGGTTGGATTTTTTTTCTTGCGAAACTTCTCGCACGGGCACAGTAGTATTTTCTAGATCTTAACTAAGGCACAAGAACTCAAACTCATCGCGCGGCATACAGGAAAGGGCAGAAAAACGACTGCCGCTCGCCGGGCCAACTACTCGTAGTATACATAAAAGGAAAATACAAAATCAAATGTCGAATAATTTGTTGCTACCAAATCTGTGGTGTAGCTAACTCTACGACGGCTCCGAAGTCCGAATCAACTCATTCATTGAGCATACACATATATGTCTGAGCTTTCTCTCTCTTTCGTCCTATCTATTAAGGCTCACACACACCGCCGCGATAGCGATAGCGATAATAAACAAAACACACCAACGCGATAGCGATAGATGGCGATGTAAATTCTGTCAGTTTATTTATTTGTGTTCTCAAAAAGAAAAATGGGTAGCTCAAGTGATGAAGAAGAGATACTGTTGCTGCTTGCTTTAGCGGGCGAAGAAGAAAATAAGTAAGTTTAAAACCATGCCTGTACTTAATTTCGGCTTATTTTAAACTGTGTTACAGAAAAAGAATATGAATACATGAAATAAATTTAGGTCGAGATAGTCGAGGGGAATTTTTCACGTTATTTCAAACTTTGAAAAGCGATGAAAAGCGATTTCACCAGTACTTCAGAATGTCGTATGTATGTATGTTTCTCTGAGGTACTGGCATTCATCGATGAAGAAATTCGGAAAATGGATACCAATTATCGTTGTGCTATCATGCCAATAGAACGTCTGGCAATAACTTTGAGGTAAGGTTAAATAAAAGAAAACACAACTAAACATACATTTTTCATAAATGAAAAGGTTAGTTACACTGGGCTTCTATCGGCAAATTATCGGAAGAAGGGCCTTCGTTTGAGGTGCTCGTATTTCGCGAATCTTGATTCTGGTTCACAAGACCGCTGTGTATACTTCTACTCGAAGAAGTGCTTGTTGAGTGAAGGGAAAATTCCTGCTCCTCCCTCTGGATGAGTTCTTCTTCCAAAACAATATTTGAAATTCTCAATTTCACTGAAGCTTGCATTCGTGCTGAAAAAGTTTCAATAGTTTTGGCAAACCCCAGAAACATGTGCTCAGTGGCATTAATATTGGAAGTGTGAGCTTCGGAAGTTTTTCGTTTTTCATGGAGATATGTTAATTTTTTATCGACCGAACTTTCTTTTTCGCGTTTCCGTTTTCTTGGTGGCGCAGTGTGTTGTAGAGTGTCATTTTGCTGTTGCAGTTCAGGTAATTCTTCATTTGGTGGGGTACGCAGGATACTTGTGGATTCACTGCTTTCATTGAGATTTATTGCCACATTCGTTTTAGTCTGAGCAAACTTTAGAAAGGGTTTGAATATTTCCATTTGTTTCGCCCATTGCCAGCATTTATAGTAGCGAGTAGATGGTGCAGCTTGGCCGGTTTTGGTCTTCTCGCTTCGTATATATTTTGCATAGCAATCCCGAAGATTCTTCCACTTTTTTTTTAATTCATCGCCTGAAATAAATATATATATTCATATTGGTACATAGGTATCTTACATAAAACTCTTTTTTTCTCTAGATTGTTAGCAACCGGTGATAGTTATGTCACAATTGGTAATAGCTACAGGATGGGATTATCTACTATTGGAAATATCATAACAGAAGTTTGTGAAATTTTATGGAAGAAACTGCAACCGGTTTACATGGCTGAGCCTACTAGAGAACTATGGGAAAACTCTGAGCGCATGTACAGGGAAAAGTGGAAATTTTCTGATTGCATAGGTAGCATCGACGGCAAGCACATTACCATTAAAAGCCCAAAAAATAGTGGATCGATATATTTTTCATATTTGAAAAAATGTTCAGTGGTTTTATTGGCTGTAGTCGATGCAGATTACAAATTTATATGTGTTGATATCGGAGGGTATGGAAAAAACAGTGACTCTGGTATTTTTGAAGCATCTGCTATGGGACAGCGTTTTGAAAGAGGATCATTTGATATTCCAGAAGAGAAATGCTTGCCTGTATTGACACCAAATGTATTGATCGGAGATGAAGGATTCGCTCTAAAGCCATATTTGATGAGGCCATTTCCTTACAGAACAGCAAGACAGGACCATGCTAAAGAAAATTATAACACCCGACTTTGCATGGCTAGGCGTGTCGTTGAAAATACTTTCGGGATTTTATCAAAAATGGCGAATATTTTTTAGACCTTTAGCTACTAATAGTGAAACCACTGTAAAAATCGTCTAAGCAGCTTGCGTATTACATAATTTTCTTCGGACGAAATCATCAGCCGAGGAAGGAATATTCGAGCCTTTGGATGCGACTGCACCACACACACCGGCATTCACTAATATTAATAACAATGGACGAAGATGAGCGAATGCAATTTATCAAATTCGCCAGAATTTCGTTGATTATTTTAGTACTCATGTTGAGTAAAATTGACTAAACTACAATATTAATAAAATAATAATTTAAAAGAATTGTTTACTTACCACTTTCCCCCAGCTCCAAACCAATTGCAGTTCCGATTTTATCCTTTTTCCTTACGTTTTTGTAGTCGCGATTATCCAAATCAAACAATACTGGATAATTTTTCACACAAGAAATTAACTTTTCCACATTCATCACTGCGCGATAGAACGATAAAATGCTACATGCAGCGATGCATGCTACGTTTTTGTACTCGCTTTTATAAAAATCAAACAATATTGGATAATTTTTCAGACAAAAAATAAAATTTTTCACATCCAATATAGTGCGATAGAACGATAGAATACTACATGCTGCGATAGAAATATTCAATCGCAATCTATCGCTAAAATCGCCATGTCTATCGCACTCGGTGTGAATGAACAAACTTGAATACACGTGTTGCGATAGATCGCTATCGCTATCGTGCCGGTGTGTGCGAGCCTTTAAATGGAAAATAGGCCTACTGAGCCAAATATCAATATAAAATGTCACTTTAAATAAAAGTACACTAGCATACATATTTTTATTTTTTGATTTTGCTGATTTATTTCCTTTTTTTTCATCATATAGAAAATTCGTGCTTAATTTTTGTACACGTTCTTATATGCGACATAAAAAAAATAGTTTTTCTTTTAGTTAGTTAAACTGATTAACTTTAATTTTGTTAATTTATTACAAAAACTTATTTCTAATATAACATTTTCCGTTACTATATAATTGGATATACAATAACGTACATTATGATCTTTTGATGAATTTGTCAAGAACAAAACTACATTATTTATTTACCTTTTCGTTAATATCATTATAAAATAAGAATACGAAACTCTGTTTTTTTTATTGTATATTTCTCTCAGTGTACTTGTTTATTTGATATGATTTATTACCGGCGAAGAGTAACTTGTACTAGGTCGGTGGTTTTTTTTTTAAATTTAGTGAAAAACAGCTATCGCCGAATTTGATAGCGTAGTGTAATCAGAGATAATGTGCCAGGGCAAAGTGTGCATCAGCAGGCTCGTCATTTATTGCTGGTGTTAGCGGTTAGGCTAGATATACAACACTGACACATTAAACATTGTTAATAGTATTGCCAAGAAAGTTCACATTTAAATTACAGAGTTCACTAATGCTGTTAATTTTCTCATGCATCCCGTAATTTGTTTTATTTATGATGAGAAACATTCAGTAAATCTATTCCACGCAGATAATGTGATCCCGCCCAAAGGTTTAATCGTAAGTCAGGTATGTACAGTGACGAGCATATTAATAGGGAAAAAAAACCAAAGACAATTATTTCTGTGTATTTTGCTAAAACTTTAAACAACTGGAAAAGTATCCATCTGATTTTTTAGCAGTAGGGTAGGTGTACCAATACCCGGCAAGTCACTTGTATCCGACCACTCCGCGTTAAATAGCTGAGAATAAGTATGTAAATTAATCGTTATTTCCATGGGCAACCAATTATGGCTTTAGTTTTTGACCTATTTAACATGCTGGTAAAATTTGACAACTGTGAACATTACTAAACCGCAAAAAAAAATGCGCAGTCTGTGTAGGTCGTCGAGAAAGTGAGAAGTGCGTTTTAGAGTAAGCGAGTGTTAGTGGAGATATCAAACAAAACACGTTAATTTCTACGTTTTTTAAACCAACTTACCAACTTATCTTTTATTGAAATTGAAATGTGAAAAAAACTGGGAGTTTTCATTTTTACATTATTATTAAACGGTGGCCGTAGAACTTTTTTTAGTTAGGTGTTCAAGTGTCCGGCCAGAGTGGCCTTGTAAGTATACTTGTGGAATTTCTTCACAGGCTTGGAGGGATATATACGAGCAAAAAGAGCGAGCTAAGCAAGAAAAAATCGATGCAGTCGAAAATAACCTGGCCGGATACTGGTGCAAAAGTGGCCGACTACTGAATTTTAGTGGCCGGGTACTGGTGAAATTTCACTTTTTTCGAAAAATAATTTTTAATTTCAGATGCATGAATCCAATTACATAACTTTTTTTTTAAAACTTAAAATTGCCATTTATGGCAAAAAAAAAAATTGTTTCACTGATTAGGTGAATTAGTTATCACGGATCAAAGGAAGAAAAAGTGCTAGGTGGCCGGATACTGGTACATCTACCCTATACATTTTAGGTGTAATATTAGACGTGTTTTTTTTCAAACCTATATAGGCTAAACATGTTTCCGCAACATGTTTTCAATGTTAATTACAACAAAACCTTAGCCTGGATAATTATCCAGTCTTATTTTTGTATGGAAAGCTTTTTCGAAATCTATATAGGTTTGAAAAAAAACGCGCCTATTATGAGGTATCTCATAACATCAGTTACAGGAAAAATTTAACTTAATGGATGAAGAAGAATCTTTACTTTGTCGAGAACCTTAAAACGCCATTATACGTTCTTTCGCAAACAGAAATGTAGCCTTGAGATTTTTTCACTTACATATACCTAATCGGTTTTTTTTTAATCCAAGTTCCGCTTAGCGACGTCGTACAGTGTGTACACTCACATTCAAGTTTTCTTGGGCCGAAATTTCAGCGTGAATGTCGAAACAAAACGATCCTTTTCAGAAAGGCGCTGCATCATCCAATCAACACGCGGTGTAGTTTTTCGGGGTCTGGGTGCGCGAGGTGTATTAAAACTGTTCCAAAGCTCGATGACAAACATTAATTGATATATTTAAATGTTTCGATATTGCAGAGAGCATAATATAATATACAGTTAGAATTTGCAAAAAAACAAATTCTTTTTATTTCATTTTCGTAATGTACATATGTATATATATATATTTTAAGTTAATCCAACGATTATTCTAGAAGTGTCACGAATATTTGTAAAGTCATCAGAGCGCTTTCTTTACTCTATCTAAAGTGCTTTTCAAACTTCAAACGCATTTTTCTCAAAATCATGTTGTTATAGTCGGTGACCACGATTTCTCGGAAACTGCTGAACCAATCCGTCTCAAATTTTAACACAAGTTTCTTAAGCATATTTTTTTGTAATAAATCGAAGGTTTTTTTCTCACCGATTAATTTTTTTTTCTTTTTAATAATGCCGAAATTTTGGCAAAAATCGTTTTTTTTTTCGCCATTTTTGCAAAAAATGTTATTTTACTTATTCCTTCGTCTAATACCTAGATTATACATTTCTTTAACGATTTTCGTTTAGTTTTTTTCATTTTTACAGAGATATCGTGTTCACCGCAAGACGTCTTTTTTGAGAGGAGCTCCGGGAGATCGGCTATAGCAGCCTTCAAAATTATTATTTTTACAAATAAAAAATGCTGAAATATAGTTCAAAGTTAGTTTACATTAATAAATTTAAAAGTTTTCTCAGGAAAAATTCTTGAAAAATCGCTTTTTTTTAGCTCTCCTGACCGTATATAACCCCTTAAACGACAAATTTCTCGCCGCTGCAATTTTCAGCCGTTATGTGTTTGTCCTGTCCCATTCCTATAACATCACAAATCGAGTTGTTATGACTAGACAATAACAAAGCAATATTTATGTAAACATTACATACTGAAAATTAAACATTTTCATACAGAAGTTGAGTACAAACTAAGAACAGTATAATTCCCCGGTATTTTATATCTGTACCGTGAAACGTAGACAAAAAGATGTTATGCATGTTTCAGTTAGTTCTAAAAATCTGTTTTGACGATAAACTTCGCATTTTAACCAAGCTACTTCCTTGTGCCGCTATATGGTGCTCGCCACTGTATCTACATCATTCAGACCTGAAATCATTCGATGCATAAAAATTGTATCATTATTGAACCGTCTTTGAGACAAGCGTTATATTTGCCCGACTTGATCACTTAGAAGAAGAACTGTTGTAGTTTATGGAGCGATCAACTGATCATGTGACATCTTGTCACCATTTTGACGTTTCTTAAATGGTCAGAAACTAAACAAAATCTTTATGAGGTCTCTTTTGTTTTAAGTTTTGATAGTATTTGAAATTAAAAAAAATCGAATTAATTTTTTTTTTCGAAATATTAATTAATAGGCGTGTTTTTTTTCAAAACTATATAGGCTTAGAAAATGTTTTCCATGTTAATTACACTAACAACTAAGCCTATACAGGCTTACGAAACCTGGATAATTATCCAGTCTTAGGTGCTTAGCCTGGATAGAAAAATGTGCTACCAAACTGTTTTTCGTCGATAGTTATCGAAATTTCTATCGAAATGTCATATATGACATGAAAGTGATGGAGAAATATGAAGACCGGTAGCTATCAACCGAACTCTGCTGTCATTTCAAATTTAAATTATTTCTGTTCATTTTAAAATGGGTAGAAAAGAAAGAAATACGAATTTATCCGACAAGGAAAAGAAAATTACAATGAATTAAGTGAACATGTTCCTTATTTTACTATTTAATTGAATTAAATTTGACGAAAAAAAATTCTATCCACTGACTTATTAATGAGCGCTTGATAACTACCGGCCTTACTTTCAATGAAAACAATGCCGATGTGAAACTGTTAAACTTCAATTAGCATAGTCCTGCCAAGTCCCTGTTCAGCGTTTTTTTTCTCATTTTCCGCTAAGCCTATATAGATTTGAAAAAAAAAACACGCCTAATATTGAAAAATTATTTCGAGAAATGGCGGCTTACAATGGCATTTTGAACATCACAGAAATATTACTTAATCACGGTTATGTGAAGATCTACATTACAAAGCTCCAGCCTCGTATACGAAGAAGTGAGGTCTGATAAGACACCAATAGTAATTTTATGGATCTATCCTGGATTGATCTTTCAACATAATAAAGAATTAGCCACCATTTTGTAGGAAAACAACGGGTCAGCACTTCGCGATACGACGATTTAAAGCTAATTTTGATAATTTCAGATCAAGTGTGACGCATAATGTGCCAGACTGTCGTAAGTTCTATATAAGCAAACCTTCATTATGTATAATACAATTAAAAATAATTATTTCTATATTCATAAAGAGCTGTCAGAACATTTGAGGATACCAGTGGCGGCGACATCAACCAATAATTTTGATGATAGATAGAACGACTCGTTAATGAGAGCATTCCGTTTTTTAGCGAGTAAACATTAGTCGTGTTTTTTGCATGCGTATATAAAAGTGGAAAAAAAAACGCATATCGCCGCTTAACGAATTCATCACAAAACATTGGCAGCACAGACATATTGAAACAGTGATACTAAATCCAAATGTATACTTTTGCGATGAATTCTTATGAAAAAATGTATGCTTTTGACAACCGGAGAAACCCAAACGTAGGTGAAACAATACAATCAACGACGATTAGTTAAGTCAACGGGCAATAAATTAATCATCTAAATCTAAGACAATAAACATTTTCTTTTATCGAGATTAAATATATTAAAATATTAGAATGTGCTGCCAATTTTTTGTTACGAATTCGTTAAGCAGTAATAGACGTTTTTTTGTGCACTGTTATATACCCACGCGGGCAAACAAACACGGCTAATGGCACTCATGAAAAAATTTCGGCAGAGAAGAATTTCTTCAAAGAGAAAAGGTAAATAGTCAAAAGTAAAAGATAAATTAAAAAATGTCTTAATACAAATTTCCTGTTCTTAATTAGCCAAAGAAAAATAAATACTACAACTAAAGTGTCATTTATGTCACTATGCCCAGTGCTGCCAGATATACATTAAGATAATTTTTAGCTGCTATAATTGTTATTTATGTGAACTCTCTCTTCGTTTACTATTTAATCAAAATTAAATCAAAAGCATTGATTCATCTTCAAAACCAAATTAAGGCTAATCTTGCGGCTTCGTCTTATATCGATAGACCACTTTTCCAAGTCAGTGCACTTACCTACTCGTACAGACTTCATTCAGCATCGAAGTTCAATCTTCAAAAATCTGGAATAAAATCGTCCAACTAGTGTATGGTGAAGTTAAGGCTTTTAGGCAAGACTCCTTCAAAAAATAATCCCAACTACGCCAATGCTCTGTCTGCATTGATATCTGAAACCAAGCGTTCCATACATCTTTTGAAAAAAAGAATGAAGAAAGAGAATAATACAATAATACATACATATGTATGTACATAATACATATTTTACTTTTTAGAATTTTATTCGCACTAAACAATAGCGGTCTTAAGCTAAATATAGTATTAAATTTTATGGTTTGAACGAGAAAACTTGTGCAAAGTCTGGGATTTTTCTAATCGCATGTAGAAATTCCATTTGATTCATTCCCCCGAGGTGCTGCAGGTCCATTTCAGCAAGCAACTACGAAATGAAACATAAAATTAAATTATTAAATGGTAATTGCGTTTATAGAGATTCATTTTGAATTTAATGTGCTACAGAGCTGATAAAAATAGTATTTGTGTTTGCATTGTATTTCCTCAATAAATACTTTTATAGCTTCATCGATTGAGCTGTGTACATACAGCTATGCCAAATAAAGTAGAATTGATGTATTTTCATATTTTACCTTGTTATTTATTTCTCTACACGTTTTTCACCCTTTTTCGTTCACGCACGATATGTTCAATATCGTTACGTCAATCGTCCATAATACTTTTCACAAAGTAGCATCTACAGTGCTGAAAATAATAATTGTTCATACAAATCGATATCAAATAAATCAACCGTATTGTTTAACCAAAAAAGAAAGCAACTTTTTTTTCATATATAATATTTGATTAAAGCAACCTCTTTGAAAACAACTGTATGAAAAAAACAAAAGAAAGTAAAAAGTTTAAGAAGATACTTAAAATAATTTAATTCTTCTTCAAAAATGAGTGGGAAAAATTGTTCATACAATTATAAAATTTATATTAAAATGTTGATTTTAATCTATTAGTACTTGGTATAAAGGCGTTTACTTTCAAATACAGCATTTAACCTACGTGGCATTGACTGTACAAGTTTTTCCGTTCTGCTTGGGTCCATCTTATCCCACTCTTCGTCGATAGCGTATTCCAGTTGTAAGTTCGTTTGAATTTTATGGTTCTCTCGTATTTTTCTATAAAAATGTTCCTACAGATGCCCAATTGGGTTGAGATCTGAACTTTGAGCTGGAGTCTGAAGAACATGGGGACAAATACATCCATATAAAGCAACCAAAGCCGAATATTCACAGCTGTATGCTTCGGTACAAATAAATATCCTGTGTGCAATTGTTTTTGAGGAAAACCGACCAAATTTAGCTTGAAGATATTTTATTATAGCTTGTGTGCATGTTTCCTTCCACAAATACAACCATAACGTTCCCACCGTCGCGTCGTCGCACAGTGGGGCAGAATGCCCTAAAATGTGGTATCAAATCAGCCGTTATAGCTAAGAATGTGAAATTTTACATGATAGTTTCTGAGACCAGTCCCAAAATATTTTTAAACCCGCCCACCCGACACGCACACTAAAACGCCCACTTTTCTGAAAGGTGCCTATTTTTCAATATTAAACTTAAAACCTTCCCCCCCACCCGCCCAATTCGTGGAAGCTGGACGATGGTTTTGCCAGATGATATGTTCCTCACTTATAAGTCTAATGGGGACTAAACAGGTTACGAAAATACCAGAATCTTCTGCTTCTGGTCCGTTAAAAGCTTGTTTTTAACTTTGATCTTGCCAAAAAAATTAAACTTAAAGAAAATCCTAAAAAAACGGAAAAAAATGTGTACCAAAGGCACCGTACAAAAATCCAAATATCACGAAAAGTGCAGAAAAGGGCACGATTTTTTAACGGAAATAAAAAAAAAACATCACATACATTTATATGACATAAAAATAAAAGCTCGGACGAGTCCGGAACCCAACTAAAAGTCTACGGGATTTAGGAAGTACTTTAAAATACACTTTTTTCAAAACTGATCACAGTACATCACCTCTATTTTACACAATGTTTTAACCAGCCCAATTCCCAATGTCGTACTTCGACCCGTATTCATAGTCGTATTGAGAGTCGTATTGCATTCGAATTGCTATTCCCAAAGTCGAATGCGATGTACACGACAACCCATCGCATGGAATGCATTTCAACGCACATTTGAAATGTCAAATACCAAGTGTCAAATATGAAATATCCGTAAAGAACATTTCGTGAAAAGTGTTTGGTTTTTGTTTTATATTTTAATCAATTAAAAATAAATTCAGTGGATCTTTTTTTTTGACTACGACGAAGAGGACACTGTGGAAAATTATAATTTGGCTGGCAGAACAATTCGTGATAGTTCCAATCCATTAGTACTACCGAATTCCTGATTCATATGTTTTACCATTTAATAACCAAAGTGCAAGTGTTGTGCCAAGTTTTTTTTAGTATTAAAGCTTTAAAAAAACATTTCGGCCTTCCAAAGAAGCATTTAAATTCATTGTGGATGAATTAAGTTCAAGATGCGGAGACGTATTTTTGCAAGACATCATCGATCTTGTCATGATTCGTTCATATGGACGAATTGTGTCATAGCCGTTCCCTCAACAACGATTTGTGGAAGGAGAAACAAATACCTGGATACTATGTAAGTAAAATTCATGTCAAAGCAAAAAAATAAACTAATCATTCAATGTGTATCTACATTTCAGGCGATTTAAGATACTCCATTTTGCTACGATTCGTTACTTTCCTGCAAAATACATATACACATGGAATAGTCAAATAACTTTAATCAATGTTTAATAATTTGAAATAAATTTAAAAGACACATTTTCCAATGTAAAATTATTAATTTGTAAGTAACATTTGTTTTTTTTTGTCAAATGAGCTCTCGACTATAATTCGCCACAAATACGAGCAAAATTCGAGATTGGGAATACCAAGAGTCGAATGCGATGCTTTCCTTTTGACAGAAGGAAATTAGACATGCGAGTATGGTCGTATGGTACGGCTTTCGGAATAAGAACATTCGACTGAAGTCGAATACGAGTAGGAAATACGACATTGGTAATTGGGGTGATTTTATTTTTTTTTTTCTGTGCCGTACACATTGTTACATACCCGAAGTTGAAGGCTCCATACCAAGATTTCAATTATTTACAGATTAACAAAAATTCTGCGTCAACTGAGAAAAAATCAAGCTTCAATTAAGCTGCGCTGTGATTTAATAATGTGGATATTATCTTATCAAAAAATAATAAAAAAAATATAGATATTCTCAATTTAGTAATTTGAATTGAGGCTTTTGGGCCTCTTTGCCCCATTGTGCGGCGTGTTTAACTATCGCCGATACATGTTTTCGCTTTTAAAGATCTTAAACTTAATTTCGTCTAAGAAAATTACTTTTTTTCCAAAAATCAATCACCTCAGTTTTATAAGTTTGCGAAATTAAGTCTTCGTTTAAAATGTTTTTTTTCTCAAAAGTGGCTTCCGCCATGCAACACAACACTTGAATCCTAGAAATTTTAGTTTCTTGTGTATTGCCGAGTCCGAAACGTTGTTGCACTTAAATCTTTTAATTTCCTCTTTCCAAAAACAGCTGTAATTATAGGTTCGATTTAATTTCTCTCTTCAGAAACTTTTAATCTTCATCCAGCAACACTCTTATATTCTAAGCTACCTTCTCTATAATAACGATCACAAATACCTTGCACTATTGAATGAGTTAGCACTGATAAATTACCGAGTTCGCATTATGTTTTCCCGATTCCCTGTGATAAATCACTTGAGATCGCTTATCGATCGAAGTATTTCCGTGAGTTTTTACTATTTTATCCAAACTTCTGACAAAGCACAGCCTTACTATTAATTTATTCGAGCAGAACTATGCAGAACATACAAGCACGATGTAGGAATTGGTAAATTTGTGCAAAAACAATCAAATATTCATACATGGAACTAACGGTACACTTTTACGTTGCCAAATCCTTTAATGTATGAAAAGTGTTTCTCATTGCTTTCGGAGCAAGCAAATATTTCAGTTAGTGGTAAATATTTTTTTAACTGACTTTTTTGTTAACTTTTTGTGCGTAAATATTCTGCATGATGTATTTTTTTATTGAACTCCGTATTTAGAATTCAAGTTTACATGTATGTATTTGTATGTATAAAATGAGAATGTTTTACTCAAAGTAGGCTTGTATGAAAAATTATTTTCAACACTGTACTAGTTTGAAAGAAAATAAGACGATCCCAAAAGCAACAAGAATCCAGCGACAAAGTCTGTAATAGAGTCCAGGGTCCAGGAAAAAGAAAATGTCTCGGAAGAGTTTAGGAAAAGTAGCAAAAAAACATGTGATCGTTACGAAATATCTTACAGAGCTGGTGCTGCGATAGCATCCGCAACTCCGATGTTTGTGGCACAATGTCGCGAGATGACGGGACTCCATCTTCTGGAACACCTAAGAAGCTACGTTTTATATAAAAATATGAATACTTATCCAATCTAAGGGAGTTGTGTATGTGTAATGTGTAAGAGAAGAATAAATTTGTCTAGTACAATCGATAGAAAATGTGTAATAAAAATTAGTAAATATGAATGTAAATTTGACTATATTTTTGTTAAACGAATTATGAAAGGAACAGTTATTCAAAATTTCATTAAATATAGAATTTGTTAATATCTCGACTCCAGCGCCACATAGCGGGCGGTTTTTTCGCCTATGTCCTTCCTCAGGTCCCAGATTATCTCTTTGCCAAATTACATTATAATTGGTTTAGCGGTTTAGGCGTGAAAAGGTTTTGTTAATAACTTGACTCCAGCGACCTCTAGAGAGCGGATTTTCAACCTAAGTCCTTCCTCAGGCCCAGACTATCTCTGTGCCAAATTACATTACAATTGTTTCAGCGGTTTAGATGTAAAAAGGTGGAGAGACAGACAGACGGACGGACGGACGGACGGACAGACAGACGGATAGACAGTCAGACAAACGGACGGACGGACAGACAGACAGACGGACAGACAGATAAACGGATGAAAGAACAGACAGACAGACAAACAGACAGACAGACAAACAGACAGACAGGCAGACAGACAGACAGGCAGACAGACAGACGGACAGACGGACCCCAGTATGGAATCATTTCCCCGTTATCGAAACACATACGTCGCTAAAGAAATATTCACTTCAAAAAAGGAAAAGCTTAAATTCTTTAGTTGCGCTAGAATGTGACGGTAATAGATTGATAACACTGTGCAAAAGAAGTAAGTCATCGTACCAGGGGAGAAGCGGCTTTCGAGGCCTGTATGTCAATTACACTCAAATGAATCACCATTATACCTCATTCGGGAGCGCCACGATTGACCGCAAACCAACGTCTAATAACGAAATCTCGCATTTTTTTAAATAAATCCCGAATAACAAAATCTCGCATTTTCAAAATCTTGCATTTGAAATTCCCGCATTATCCAAATTTCGCATTATCAAAATCTCGCTTATTATCAAATCTCGCTTATGATAAAAATCCCGCTTATTGAGAGCAGTTTTGTGTAATGTACATACAAAGTATTTAATATAATTCAATTATTTGAGTTTGGAGTAGGTACCGACATAGCTAATGTAGATTTAGAATCTTGCGAAATAAAATATTTATTAATTCGCGCGAATTAATGCGAGAATCTAATTTTCGAGATTTTGATTTGCGAGTTTTCGATATACGAGATTTTGTAATTTCAAGATTTTGTTATGCGAGATTTTGAAAACGAGATTTTAAAATGCGGTCAATCGTACCCAACCCACCTCATTCGGATCAATATTAAGATGAACAAACGTATGTAAGTCTTTTTTAGGGCTGATTGATAAAATTCAAGCAACTTGTGCAAATAATCAGATTGTACCAGCTGAGTCTATTTCTTTGAAGCTTAAACTTTCCAGTGTATGGTGAATTTGTAGCCAACATTATGGCACACCAAAATGAAAAAAAAAAAAAAAAGATAAATACTATTTTCACAAAAAATGATTAAAAAAAATTAATAAAATTTGTGTTTAAAGACCAATAACTCGAAAGCACGGATGGAATAGCCGTGGGCAACTGTGATAAACATTCATCGTTCTCCATAGTAACTTCTTTCGACACCCTTTAGCTCTATGGGTGTTGAAGATGGACCATCCCTCCCACACATTTTTTTTTTCATAACGATAAAAGAATAAAAGAAACCGTACTAACTAACTAATAAAAGCAACCGCACTAACTAAAATTTTTCATTAATTTCTATAAATGGGCCAAGTACCCAAAAACCCGTTCTAAGACCATTTTGCTCAGTTGACTACAGGTAAAAAAATCGAACACTAAAGTATCATGAAACGTTTGAAAATACATAATAGAATATGTAGTTATTGTAACCAATTCGCCAAACTTCGAAAAAATTAGTTTGAGCAAAATTTTTCGAACGACACTGTATGTACAAAAAAAAATTGAAAACAAAGAAATTAGTCACATTGGTGACTCGGACAAAAAAATTATTTCTTACGTTTCAATTCATTACCCGGGTTATAGTAGATTTAAACCGAAAATTAAACCCAACTCCATAATCACTCGTTTGAACCGCACTTTAACCCGAAAAAATTTTAAATTAAATTTTAAATCCGAATAAATTTAAACTGCCTCTGGACCGAGTTTAAATACTTTAACCCGCTTAAACTGAATTTCATAATATTGACTCTTTTCCGCTGTCAGTTCACAGTTCACACATTCAAGCATTTAAGTTCAAACATTCAGAAATTGAGAGTATACATTTTCATTGGTGGCATAGAGAGAGAATTCTCAGTTTTTAAATAATTGGTCCGTTCGCGTACGCTCCCAAAACTACGAAAAATTAACGAAAAGTAACGAAAACTCGTTCGCGTACGCAAAAGTTTCGTAGTTTTTCATCGAAGAGAGTGCTCACCAGAGAGTAAGAGACTTCCCATGCTACGAATTTTACCAAATCTGTCAAATTACATACATTTTTCGTTTTTTGGTGCTTATTGCGTTCGTTTACTTTTTCGTAATTTTTCTGTGTTTGATAGAGTTTCACCCCCACTCTTCGAAAATTGACAGATAACACATATTTAGTGCAAAAAGTACGCGAACGGTCCTAATTTCAACTGACATTTGTCATTATATGTCAAATTTGACAATAGGTAGGCTTAATATCGGCTCAAAAACGGGTTAAAGTGTTTTTAACCCGGGTTAAATGAATTTTTATCCCATCGGGTTTAATAAACGTTTTTGAGTGAATATTATGAACATATGGACGTTTAAATTTTCGGGTTTAAGAAATGCGGGTTAAAGATCGGGCTTAAAATTCATTTAAATTTGATTTACACACGGAGTAAATAATATGGCCGTAAAGCCATTTTTTTATCTACATATTTATGTGTTAATTTATAAAACGTTTTCCACTCTTATCAGTTCTTTTTTGTGCTTACCCTGAGGTGATTATCATAAAAGAACATTGCTTTATTTTAATTTTTCTATGCATTTGTGACCAATGGTGCCACCTATGCAAGGCGGAGGGTAGGGAAGAAGTTTTATTCAGATTGTGTGGTGCCTACTATTAAACACAGAGGAGGCAGCATTATTGTCTGGGGCTGCATGGAACCCACAGGAGTCCTATGTGAAGGGCTCATAAGCAGTGAACGTCCTAGAAAATATGCTGAAGCTGTCCTATCGGAAAATTATTGGTGTGGAAAAGAGATAATACTACTGTGCTATTAGATGGGCTTGACTTAAACCCAAAAGCGCACTAATAGTCAATTTTAAAGAAAAAAAAGGTTAAGCAACTTCACAAAACCTCGAAAGAAAGCCTAAAGTGGTTTTTTTCGCAGAATGAACAAAGCTAACCCAAGAAGAGAGTCAAAACTTGGTTAGCAGTATTCTTGCCAGGATTGCTGCAGTCATAATGGCAAAAGGAGAACAAACTAAATATATTGATTAAATACAACATTTTTGACTAATAGGTATGTGCTAAAACTTTTGTATGTTATTTTCAACTTTCACCTACACTATTTTAAGAAAAATAAATTTATACAGGGTGCTTCATACTTTTGGACAAGGATTTTTTACTTTTAAAAACATTTTTATTAATTCATTTTCTAGACAAAAATGCTTATTTCTAGTTTAAAGCTAACAAAATGTCTTAATCTAGCTTACTGGCCTTAGGGGGCACCCTATGCTTTCACGCGTACTAAAGAGTTTATGAATATCCTTAAAATGCTTTGCACAGCGCCGGGCCATAGGGGAAAATTAGGGAAGATGAAAGAGGAGATACAGATCTGCATTGGTCTTGAATCTTGAATGTTTTTAAATCGTAATGGAAGAGAAAATCGTGTTTGGTAAAGCATTCCACAATCGCGTTGAGCGATTAAAGGAAAAATCTCCGAAGTTGGGCTTAAACGTTAAACGTAAACTGTTGGGCATTCCATGCGAGACGTGTGTTGCGAGAAAATGGTTAGGGGGGATGAATGCAACTGGCTATTTTGCTGGAACACTGTTTGTAGAAAAAGCGATAAAACATGTAACATTACAACGGTGTTCAAAGGAATCAATTAACTCACTGATTTTTCTATCCCCTATTAGTTTTATCGCGCGTTCTTGTATCCTATCGATCGGGTGTAGTGACGTTTTTGGAGCACCCGACCAGATATGAGCATTATACTTGAGCTTGGGACGTATGGCCTTAGGTATAAATTGTAGTTAGATCAGACGGGGTAAAGAATTACTTGCATCTTTAAAGGAAGCCCGGGCATTTCGCTGGGTTTTTTGACGACTTTACGCATTAACACCTTCACAAAATATGTCGCAACTTAACATCGACTTAGTTGGCGCTTTACTTAGACATAATTTAACTCTATTGAGGAATACTGAAAATTTTAGCATTGACATTAAGAATCACAGTCAGAATATAAAGAAAAAGAAATTCAGAGCTCCCCGCTGTATAAATAAAAAATTAAAAAAATCATGAATAAGAGACGAATAACCACCCGGTGGTCACGTATGTATAACGATACGTCCAATAAAGACTAAGTGGCTTAGCTTCATGCAAGTAAAATGTCTACTTAATGAACAGAAATAATGTACCCACATACAAATGTACAGTATTAAACACAACAATTAATTTCATCAAATGCATATACATAAGTTTTATATGCAAAAAAAAAAGTAATAAAACCAATATTTAGTAGCGAAACCATTATTGTCGATGGCTGCCTTGAACGCCTCGCGCATTGATTCAATTAAATTTTTATATCAATTCTAATAGAATTTCAATTCATGTCATCTCTATTCTTCCAAATTTCTAACATTTCCGATTTAGCTGTTAGTTTACTGTTAGTTGCAACTCCTGAACTTATTTGGGCGCAGATATTGATCTTACCAATATAGCGTTCGTTCCAGAGCTTGTTTAACGTGATCGACTGCCGCGATGCACAGCAGATACCTTCTTTTGATTTCCAAAGCCGAACTATAATTCGCGAATCAGACGATTTATTTACATACTTTGTACAGTGAAAGCTTGGTAAGTTGGCCACCTGCGCCGCAAGAATTTTTGGCCGTTTTATACAGGTGGCTAACTTATAAGGGTGTGTATTTTTTTATTGTTTTTGAAATATGAAAACAAATTGAAAAACATATTGCACACGATGAAACAAGAACGAACATTTCGTTATTTTACCGCTGTGTCTAGACGCTTTGTTCAGTGGTTAACCGAAAATATGAAACAAAATCCATTGCATACTACCCTTGGCCAACTTTCGCAGATTATTTAATATGACAGATGATTCAAAGTTTTCAAATTTGCGGCCAAGTTCTAAAATAGGCGGTGGACAACATATAAAGCTATTTTAAGGGCTTTTTGTATGGAATTTACTAGACTTACTTTACTAGGAATTTACTTTACTAGACAGGATTCACTGTATCTGCAGTTTTTTCTCTTTTCATAACCACTGTAGTTACCGTAGCACTACCGAATCGTTAGGTGTCGTTATTTGTGTATCTTATGTTAATAGGTCTGTTCCTTTACCTGAAATTTGCTACGCATTCGTACAAATTTGTACGAATTCTAGCCCCAAAAATTAATTTCATTTGGGACCAATTTTATAAAAAGCGGATTTTCTCGACAACGGCTCCAACGATTTTGTTAAAATTTCATATTTAGGTTAGTTCAGACACATGCTATCAAATGTCGTACCAGGTTTTTGCCTAAAAAGTTGTGCAACGGTACTTGACTTATTAACTGATTTTCTAAAATTGGGTATTTTTCGGATATTGGTCAGTCGATCGGTATTACCGATTTTCATACTGTTTAAAAGTGAAATAGCAATAAGAACTACGATGTAATGTGAAAAGAACGTCAACATGTTTGCATGTACATTATGTACATATACCCCTCGCATGTTTTGCTGCTCTTGCAATACAATTCGGTATTAAAGTAGATGCATATGAATAAGGTTAGGTTAATAAGAAAACAATCCATCTTATAAACAAATTTGAGGAACAAGTTATTCAAAAGTGCAACGAAATTTTCAAAAATATTTACTTAGCTACAGCCAATAATGGGGCTGAAAGTGGGTACATAAGATTGATTGAGCTCCGATTGAATTAAATTTCTATCGTTTTCAAATTCAAAATTTGCCGCGCATACAACGAAAGCATGATTTTCACCAGAAGGAAATGTCGAAAAAAAATAACATGGTAATGTTGTAGTCCTAACGGATGATGGTGTTGTTGTTGTCTTTTTCTTCCTTTCAGTTCTCCCAATTCAATTCTGCTTTATACGAGCTTATTCTATGAATACAAACACAGTTTATACAACGCGGCGCTTAAAAGCACACGAAAGGAATATACGAGTACCTACATATGAATAGCGAATTATTTATCTTCAGAGGTAGACATTGAATCTTCTAACTACACTGAGCTTTTATTGGTAAATATAATTCACACAGTTATTTTCTTAACCCATATCATCCCAGTGTTCCATTAATGGAACGGTATCTATTTTATTTTCTACAAATATTTCTTGAACGCGTCCATTATTTATTTTTGCATTCTGGCATCACTAATAATATTTGCTGTCCAAATAATTTACCGTTGGTTTGATTTCGAGAAATGTAGGTGTATTTATTGTGTGTTAAATTTTAAGAAATCGAAAAAAAAATTTCTCACCGCAAAGTCTAAGTAGGTACTTTTATAATCAATTTTGACTAATATCTTCCATGTTATTTTTTTTTTTTTTTTTTTTCACAAAAACAGTGTCATATTGTCCTACTGTTCCATTAAAGGAACGGTTCTAAAAACCGTTATCCAAAAATGTATTTTATATTTTTTATACATAAATATGTTCATAGTGTCATTGTACCATTTTATACATAAATATGAGTTGGTAAGAGTTTTTCTCAAATCGGACAAGATTAAAGGTGTTTGGGATAATATGGGTAAACTTACATATATTTTTGCCCATTAGGCTCTCTAAAAATGTTCGTCGTTATCGATGGGGGTCAACTAGTAATGAAAAGAAACGGAACACAGATGAAAGTTGTATGTTTTGAATGTTGAAAATTGCATTTCGCAATATATTGCATCTCTTACAGCATTTCCTTTAGAGTTTTCTCCATACTGCATTGATTCTGTGATATCATCAAGAGTGGACTCTGTTGTAAAATCCAAAGTCGTACAACACCACTCTGTTTACTTTTGCTTCACATACACATATTATGCTTATGACATTTCGTTTGTTGCAACTTGCAAGTTTAGTGGTTAAACTTTACTTTTCGGAAATTACTTTACTTTTTCGGAAATTTGCCTTTCTCTGAGAGAATTTTACCCTCACTCCTTGAAACTGCATAACTTGCTACTTTTGGAGCAGAAAGTAAAGAACAGACCTAATAGGTCCGGCCGCGTACGCTCCTAAAACTACGGAAATCTACGAAATCTTACGGAAAGTTACGAAAACCCGTTCGTGTAGTAGCGTACGCAAAAATTTCGTAGTTTTTCGTAAAAGAGAGTACTCACGAGAGAGTAAGAAATTTCCCCATGCTACGAATCTTAGCACAAGATTTTTCTTAAGCAGATATAGGAAAACTGTCAAAACTGTCAGATCACATACATTTTTCATTTTACGCGTTCGTTTACCTTTTTGTAATTTTCCTATCTTTGAGACCATTTCACCCCCACTCTTTGAAATTTGACAGAAAACACAAGTTTGGTTCTCGAATGGACCTAATAGGTCTGTTTGTCTTTTTTGCGTAAGTGACTGAGATCTGTCAAATAGTAAAAACCTCCCAAAGAGAGACTTATCCTCTCAAAGAGAAAAAAAACTTGAACTAAAGACGCCAAACGCTTTTCAAACAAAACCTGTCAATTTGTTTATGTTTCCCACAACAATGAAGATTATGACATTTCTCAAACTGTCAGATGGCTTGGTTTGACATAGTTGAACAGTCTACCCCGAGGAAAAGGTCTTACTTAGTTGGCGCTACAGCTCGAGGTGAACCTGGGCCTGCTCCTCGCAACCATTTGTGTGTGTGTGTTATATTTTTGCACGAATGGAAGGGACCTACAGTTTTTTGCCGACACCGAACGGCGAGTTGAGAAGCTTAATCGTGACAAATGATACTCTTTGATGCTTGTCAGACATTCGAAAGAGGTGGGCACTGTGAAAAACTTTTAGGTGTTTGCGGCAGGATTCGAACACAAGACCGCTGGCTCAGTATTTCGACGCACTAACCACTTGCGCTACGATGCCCACGAGGAAAAGGTCTTGCAGAAAATAAATCGCAATCAGAGAGCCAAATGAGAGTAAAACAAATTGAGAGCCATGAAACTGTCATGATTCTATGAAAGTTTACATAGTATTGTGAAAACTAGTGAGCCACCAAACAGACCTAATATGTACACCTTTAGTGGAATAGTCGTATACAAAAGGCGTGGGTACCATTTACTCGTGAAACTTGGTGTGTAAACATATACAGAGAACATTGACGTGGCTATGCTATTGCTATTATTCTATGTGAAGGAGAAATGAACAAAGAGAATCATATACAGAGAATGCACTAATACTACACATCAACAAAGAGAATCATATACAGAGAATGCACTAGTACTAAGTTTGTTTACGCGTGATGGACGACGGCGAAGAATTCGCCCTTACCGGGAGCTAAGATGTTTACACATCAAAAATGCAAATAACCTTTACTATATTTAACACTCTTTTCACATCAAAAATATACATATTTAATACTCACCACATCACAAATATGAGTTTTTTCATCGGCAATTAGTTTCACGGGATGCGTCAGTCGATCAATTAACTCGCATATATCACCCTTAGTGATCTGGTTATCATCGTCAAAGTCAAATATCAAAAAGGCCCATGCGCCCTTCACTTGTAACGGACAATTTTCCGAAAAGGCGCTGCATAGATTTACGAACTCTTCAAAGGACAAACTGCCATCCGATTGCGTGGAGAAAACTTCAAATATCCGATCCGCAAATGGATTATACCTTAATTCGGTGAATAAATTTGAAATCTCATCTCTTGTGAAGCGGCTGTTTATGTCACGTGCCAAACGCTTAGCATCGATAGTTGCGAACTTCTTTAATATGCTGGAATAACAGAATTACAGTTACAACCGATTGTAGTCAATAGAGAAGACTTACAAATTAATTTCAGTCTTATTTAAATATGTTAATTGGACATATTCGTCTAGTTGCTCTTGCGAGAGTACACTGCTGCCCGCACCCATTGTCCCAAGAAATGGAAATAACGATTTTGCCATTGTTTATTAATTGACTTTAAGGCTGTTATCAGTTACTTGCACAAGTTTAGCGCAAAGTATGTATATATATTATGAGTTTGCATATACCATCAGCGTCACTGTAACTATTGAGTATAAACTTTAAGAGGAAATTACTCAATTTGGTTCGAGCTCCGAATGTGGATGATGGCATAAGCACTGAGTAGTAGTAGAAGTCATTTTCAACTGAGACCTCCAATCGACAATGATGTTAATGGAGTGCCAGCAAAGTGTTTGTTCAGCAAGATATATTCAGAAAGTTAGATAAAAAAAATGTACACTTGTCACTGGTTAACGATAAGATATAAGATGTTGACATTGAGACATACAGGAATGTGTATACATACATTGTCGATTTGCAGATGTGAACTTGCGGCGATTGGCTTGTATGCTTTTTTTGTAATATCGACATCATACCAATATGAAATCAATTAAGGCAATGTCAAGCTTTTATATTTAATTGATGTGTGACGTCAAAAGAATCTCGTTCTTCGTTGCAATGATCATCATCATCATCATCATCATCATATATATTATTTCTGTAGTATAGGTAACATTTGCGGCTCTCACACTTAACCAATCTTAACAAATGAGGTATCAAAAGAAAGGGAATGTCCTGAAGCAGTGACGAATTGCACTTTCACTTTATACATTTTAACAAATTATAAAGCAAATCCAAATAAACATTCTACCCAAAATTAACTCTCAAAAGAATAAACACTTCCCGTCTGATATCTATCTATCAATTGATAGAAATTAATTCGTTTTGGTTGATATATTTGCTTTTGATGCAAGTGGTAGTGGACAAATACATATAGTATCAACCAAAATTGAAGTTTCAGAAGAACAAACACTTCCTAGTTTCCATGGGATATCCATGAGTTGACAGATGGAAATCATATGGGAAGTTTGGATGTTGGATGGGAAATCTGAATTTTATCTTGTGAAAGTTCTCGCACGGGCACACTTACTTAGTTGGCGCTACAGCTCGAGGTGAACCTGGACCTACAGTTTTTCTGCCGACTCCGAACGGCGAGTTGAGAAGCTCAATCGTGACAAATGATACTCTTTGATGCTTATCAGACATTCGAAAGAGGTGGGCACTGTGAAAAACTTTTTTTCGGTGTTTGCGGTGGGATTCGAACCCAAGACCGCTGGCTCAGTAGTCCGACGCACTAACCACTTGCGCTACGCTGCCCGGGCACACCAGTGTTTTATATACACTGCGGTTCACTAGATTAGAAGCATGCAATTTCGGGAAATGAAAATGATCTATCTTCCGATATATGGCAGTTTCAGAACAAAAAATGATGGTGAAAGAAAGTTGTTTGTGCTGAATGCAACGGTGAATTCCAAAATGTTAAGAAAACAGGCTAACTGTACTTTTGAGACATGTAAGCTGAGTCAGTCAGATTCGCATGCATTTAAATCGGTTCATAAGATTAGAAGCAGTCAAATTACTATCGTTGTTTGTAAAGAGATTTACTTTTTTTTTGTATAAAAAGTGAATTTTGTCAATAAGAAAGGTTTAGCTTTATTTTTTCTTCAAGACCGTTAAAAAAATATGTTTGGCGTTGTCAGAAAGGGCGAAAATAGACTATTATAATTCGGAAGTGCTATCATTGGCAGGATCAATCGGAGTAACCATGCTGTTGGTTATCATTTAAAGGATATAAAAATGTACGGGAAAAAATACAAAGGAAATGTTTCCACAGTCCATACAGCTGCGGAAAAACGAAAAATTGTCCGATTAGCCTTCAATTCAGAGGTTTCGACAGCTAAGATCGGAGATGCAGCTGGTGTTACCTCAAGTAAATCTACTGTTCGACGTGTGATTCGTAGTGCCAAATACCCCAAGCGACTTTAGCAGAAGAAAAAAACACCACTTAATGTTTCGCGAAAAAATCCAAAGCTTACTATTCGCGAATGACCACATTACCTGGGATGTGCCACAGCAAGTTCGAATAGCTGGAAAACTAAATTTAATTTAGATTGACCGGATGGCTTTAAATATTACTTTGACGAATTAAGAAAAGAGAAGCTCTTTTTAAACCGCCATCATAGCAGAGAAGGGGCGTAATGGTCTTGGGTACTGTATCTTATTATGGCACCGTCGACTTGGTGGTTCAAAGCTCTAAAATGGCAGGAAATAGCTACACAGTGGTGATGAAATCTCCTTTTCCGAAGATTCACGATCTCTTCGGACCATTTTCGTAGATATTTCAACACGACAACGCTCCTATACGTACATCTCGCAATGTAAAATCATTTGTTGCCACTAAAAATGTCCATGGTCACAATATTCGTCAGACGTTAGCACTATAGAAATTGTCTGGGGCTGGCTCATACGAAAAGTATACCAAGGTGGAAAGTAATACGATGATAAAGAAACGCTTTCGAAGTCGTTAAGCCTGTCTGGAATGAGATTTCTCTCGACTATTTAGCCTCATTGTATAACTACCTAAAATACCGATTTTTTGAGGTTATTTTGAAAAAAAGGTGATTCTATTCATTATTAAAAATTGTACCTGGAGTATGAATTCAACATAAAAATTAAATTTTCATAAAAAGAAACCAAAAAACATTATTTTTTTCATTAATTTGTAAGGTGCTTCTAATGTTATGAACCGATTTAAATGCATGCGAATCTGACTGGTTCAGCTAACATTTCTCGAAAGTACAGTTACCCTGTTTTCTTAACATTTTGGAATTCACCGTTAAATTCAGCACAAACAACTTTCTTTCATCATCATTTTTTGTCCTGAAACTGCCATATATCGGAAGATAGATCATTTTCATTTCCCAAAATTGCCTGCTTCTAATTTAGTGAACCGCAGTGTATTTCTACACAAAAATAATCCGTTCACAAGTTTAGGACCACTTGGTTAGGTTAGGATAGGTTAGGCTAGGTTAGGTTGAGAGACTGAGCCATCCCAAAACACCAGGTACCAGAGTTCTGGATCCCCTAAGAATCCATCCAATGATGGTGCCCAAACCGTCATAATTTTCTTTATTACCTTGCAAAATTTTAGAACGATTTTATGGTTGATTCGGCCTACTTCATCCAGGTTACTAAAGACGTAGAGTGTAAGGTTATGCTGTCTTCTTTTTTATTGCTATCTGTAAAAAAAAAAAGGCAGTGATGCCAAAAGTATAGGTTTAGAAAATAACCCTGATTCCTTATTCGAAGGGCAGGGTACGAGTTCCATAGGGTGTCTTCCAAAATGAGAAACAATTCTGACTGAGCGTCAAAATGAATCTGATTTTATTTCAATTTTGTTGATGCTTATATACGAAAAATCCCTGCGTGGGTCTTATGCTATTAAAAATCTCGGGTTACAAAATGTGACCCAAATTTTATAGTTCTGTCACATAACACTTGTTATCATCAACAGCTTTTATAGGCACAGCAGAATCAATTGAATGAATCGCAACAACAGCTACGCCTCATCCACCAACAAGTATATGAGCAACAACAACTACAGCCACAACAACATAGACACTGTCAACATGATATTCAACAACACGAACTGCATAAGGAACATCTTCAACAGGATAAAACAAAAGCACTAAACAACCTTTATAAGCAGCATAAACAACAAAAGCAGTAATAGCATAGATTTCAACAGCAAAAACTACAACTTAATCTTGAGCTTCCTCAACAAAAAAGAGCACTACGCTCTAATTCACAATCGGTTGATTTGGTTCCTCCTACCTCCTCAAATGGCGTCATGTTCAGGGATTTCACTTACTCCTATCGTTAGAAGTCCGTCACATATCATTGAAAATCCGATCAATGGGATTGACAACGCTAATTCTGATGCCAATACACTGACAGGCATGCGAGTCCCACCAATGAATCAACCAATGATTGCGCTCTAAGGACTGTACCTCCTCCGTTTGCAGTATTTTTATCTCGCTTGGAGTATGGTAAGCGACGAAGGGTATTGATACGAATAGCATCAGATGTTTAAGCCTAACAGCAGATAATTTACCTGGGCACTCATTCCGTAACTTTTAGGACGATAATCGTCTAAAAGATAGTAGCCGACGATTTCATCATCAGTTTGCTTCACGTAACTCAATGATTGTCGTCTCGTCCATCGTTTAGATTACTCAAAGCTTGAGAACTGACAGTGTCTCTCAGAGTCTTTCAAACAGTAGGCGAAATAGAAGCTTAACGTCATCTAAATGTTATAAATGTTGTTATAAATGATATTTGTGTTATACTTTTGATTATTTTTTGTGTTTGAAGCCGGTGATTCTATAAACAGATTGCCAAATGTAAGTAATTGGTATTTGTTTATATTTATTTGAAAAATTAAAAACTTCTTTAAATGTTATTGTAACGTCAGCTACGCCGCACTGTGGGCAAAAATCATCGTTTTGGTGGTCAAAAATCTGTAACTCTTTAACCACTTGAGATTTTTTCATAATTTTTTTTTTTATTTAAAAATCATTTAAGTACCTATCGATATACAGTTATTTGTTTTTCAAAAACATAAGTTTTTTTTTTTAAGCAATTTCAAAAGGCATCACACATAGATATGTATATGTAAAATTCAAATATTAATATGGAAAGCGAAAAAAAATATTATAATAAAAAAAATAACAAAAAAAAGAGCAGAATAAATAACAAAACAAAAAAATAACAAAATTTTTTTATTCGAAAATTTCTGGAGTATTTTGAATTTATCATGAATTTGTTTTTTTTGGTGCAACTTTCTCAATTATAACTTCTTGTATATTAAACTCAGAGCAACCAAAATGAGCTCGTTTCATAGAGTATTGAGTAGTGTTTATCACAGTCAAAAACTATTATAGATAGATAGATTTTATTTTCGTTATAAATATACATTGGAGTTGTCCGCACAATTTACACAGAGATTTGAGATTGTTTTATCTTACTACTGAAGTTTTATCTAATAACTTAACAAGACTTATATAATTGAATTTAATTTAATTTTTAGAAGGAAACTACGAAAAAACCTTCCATTTGAGGAAATAAAAAAAAAACAGTTTAACAATTTGAATAAATCTTAATACATACGTACATGTGTGTATAAAAATAAATTATAAACTGGTAATAAAATAAATAAATATATTAACAAATAAATAAATAATATGCAAAACAATAAATAAATCATTTAATAATAAATAAGAAAAAATAAATAAATAAAATATGAAAATAAAAAATAAAAATAAATATGAAAAAAAAATAAATAAATATATACATATACATTAACAAATAAATAAATAATATGGAACAAATAAATAGATAAGTAAATAAATAAATAAATAAAAAACTATTATCATCTGTTCTTTAGCTTTTGAGATATTTGTCTTCAAACACAGATTTTTTTAAATTTTTTTAAACTAATTTTTGTGAAAATCGAATTTTTCTCGGGAAAGTTTGCATATATTTTTTTTTTATTATTAATATTTTCATTTGCCATAACGCTACCTGCAAATTCACCATGCAAAGTTTTTATCTAAGTTAATTTAGTCACAAGAACCATTATTAAAAAAAAAGAAAAAACGAGCATTACCTTGTATTGCCCTGTCCTCCACCAGACTAAATGCAGGCTAATGCTCGATTTGTTCCAACTATTTCCTCCTCAGAAAAGGAAACACTCCTTACTGATCGCCTTTTCGACTCTGGCCTCTTTCAGATAAGCGGTATCACTAACAACCTTGGTAGGCAGCTCGACCTCATTTTCTCATCTGACGCCCATAATTCCCTTGTTACCAAGAGCGACCATCTTCTCTCCACCCTAGACCTCCACCACCCCCCTCTCGCTCTTTCTTTTTCATATGAACACGACAACATTATCGTTGATTTCGAGAACTCCCTTTCTTTCAACTTTCGTAAAGCTGACTTCATTCAACTCAATAACTTAATCAATAGCATAGACTTCAATCTCTTTCTGAATAATAATATCCCCATTGACATTGCTCTCGATTTCTTCTACTCAGCCATCTTTGACTATCTTCTCAAATCCGTCCCTTATGTGCCTCGAAAAAACTGCTCGTCTTCTCCTCCATGGTATAATAATGAACTGCGTACTCTTCGCAATAGTAGAAACAAACTATGGAAAACTTACCTGAGATCCAGATCTGAATCCGATTATGCTTACTACCAGCAAGCTTACTCCCGCTTTTCCTTCCTTTGCAAATCGAATATCTGGATAAAATGCAACTGAGCCTAATCACAGATCCTAGGCGTTTCTACCAATTTATTAATGTCAAGAGAAAGTCCGATGGTTTCCCTTCCACTCTAAAATTATTTAACACATCATCCTCAGACCCTAAAGCAATCGCCAACCTATTTGCGACCTTTTTCAGCCAATCGTACAGTGACCACGTATAAGAACCGGACCTTGACTTTTTTTCAGTTATCTGAATAGCTGCCCACAAACCTCCTTAGTCTCACAGTCGTTCACAGACCTTCGTGGAGAGTAGATGTGTTTCGGCTTCCAAGCGAATAACAAGTGTATTAAGTAGAACATTTGCCCAGCAAATTCCAATTAGCTCGGTAGCCTAGTGGTGGTAGTGGTGAACCGTCACCCAGTAGACCGAGGTTCAAATCCCAGTCGGGGAAAAGATTTTCTTCGGTGTTTTTTTAATTTAATAATTAAATCAAGTGGTCGGCAACAACCGATAGTACCGGTGATGGCTGATGGCCAAAGGTCCGCATACCAACAAACGGGAATAGCGGACAATCAACCAACAGGCGATGTGCCAGTAGTGACGTCAGACCACCAACAACCAGTGGTCATAGAAAGCACGGGAAAGAGGAGGAGGAGGTTGCAGCCGACTCCCAACATGGGAAAGCGCCCCTCCCTGTCAGCTTCTGCAGAACAGCTGCATGTGGAAGTGGGGGAGGAGGCGCCAACAACTTCAGCAGCAGCGGCCAAACAACGTCAGCGATCAGCCGGTGGTGAGAAATTCGCCTACGTCTCCGACGGGGGTGAAGGGCACTACACCGGCAACAGCAACAGCTTTGCCTCTCTGGTGGCCACAGAGTCCGAGGACGAGGATGACGAACTAGAGCACCTAAGCCGCAGCATCAGACAGCTGCAGCAAAAGGTGCTCATAATCAAGGCCAAGCAAGTGGCCAGGCGAGCTAAGGAGCGGGAATTAGAGCTCCAGCGATCACAGCAACAACAGCCTGCAGAACAAATTCCGCAGCCCAAGCAGCAACAACAACAGCAGCAGCCAAAACAAACCAAACAGCCTAAGCTGCAAGAAAAACCGCAGCAGCAGAAACAGCTATCACAACAACAGCAGCAACAGCTGCCTCAGCCGCAACAACAACAGCAGAACCAGCAGAAACAGCAGCAGCAACAGCAACAACAACAGAAAACGACGAGGGAGAAGGTGCCTCCAATCAACACCTTCAAGATGGAACTGAAGGAAACTATCGAATTATGTAAGTCGGCCATAGGCAGTAACTTTTATATCAAAAGACTAAGTGTAGATAGGCATGCTATTCATTGCAGTACTGTAGAGCAATACAATCAAATTAAAAAACTGTTAGCGGACTCGACGACGGAGTTCTTCTCCTTCACCCCGAAGGGGGAAAAGCTGCAAACAATGCTGCTGAGGGGGATGGAACCGTCCACAGAACCGGAGGAGCTTCTAAGAATGCTCAAAGAAAAGACGTGCGATGGGCTCGAATTCGTAGGAGTCAAGCCTTTCACCACAGCAAGGGCCAAAAGGGAGAATCGGAAATTACCGTTCTTCCTGGTTCAGCTGTCACCCAATAGCAAACTGGATGGTCTACGGAACATTAAGGTCGTAGACTACCAGGTTGTCACATGGGAAAAAGTAAAGAGGAGCGATAACATTATTCAATGTGTTCGCTGCCAGAGGTTCGGGCACGCCGCGTCGAACTGCGAGATGCAGCCTCGATGCGTGAAGTGTGGAAAGAACCACAAGTCCGAAGAATGTTCTCTGGGGAAAGAGGGGGCGTCAGAGAAATCTCAGCTCTCGTGTGCGTTGTGCAGGAACTCGGGACACACCGCTAACTATCGGGGTTGTCCCAAGTTCCAAGACATTAAGAAAGTGAACCTGGTTTGACAGCAGAAAAGCGTAGTGAAAAGTCTACCACGTCCAAACCAAAGTCAAACCGTCACACCCCAAATATCCTACGCCCAAATGGCGGCAGGAAGGGGACAGACGGTACAGCAACAACCGAAGGCTGCTTCACAGGCCCCACTGCCTAAAGCACCGGAGGCTGACTTGATGGCTATCTTGCTCTCTATTCAAGGGCAGATGGGTCAGCTACAACGTCAGGTACAAGAGCAGGCGAAGAGGGTGGACCAAATCTGCGCGCTTCTGCCGGGCCTAGCGCATCTCCAATCATAATGTGTGCGATGGCGGAGAATACCTTGAGGATCCTTGCGGTGAATGTAAATTCACTGATTAGGATCGAACGAAGAGCCGTACTATTTAAGTTGTTAGAAGATCAAAGCCCTGAAGTGCTTTTGGTTAGCGAAACTAAGCTAAACCAGAAACATAAGTTACGGCACAATAATTATAATATAATAAGAAGAGACCGACCCAACTCTATACAAGGAGGAGGTGTTGCGATCTTCATTAGTAAAAAGCTAAAATATAAGGTAGTGTACAGTGGTGAAGTGCGGAGATTCCAGGAGCTAGAAGCATGTATCGTGTGCATCCCTCTCCATAGTGGAAAGAGGATGTACATGATCTCAGCTTATGCACCTGAAGCTACGCAACCAACTTATTTTATTTCAGAGCTCGAGACACTTTTCCGATGCCTTAGGCTGGAGTCGGAGGAGAATTATTTCCTTTTGGCTGGGGATCTAAACGCTAAACACAGAGATTGGGGAAATAACATTCCTAACTCTAGAGGGAACCTCCTTTTTAATTGGTGGGGTCAGCACAGTGTCGAGTATAGACTCGATTTGAAAGCAACAGATAGTCCGTCGTTTCCCAGGGGCGGATCATATCTGGATCTCCTGCTGTTCGACGTACGGTTACAACTGACTAACACGAACGGACAAACTTTAAACTGCCTTCATACATTTGTGTATGACAGTGACCATTGCGGACTCAGTGCCGAAATTACAATTCCCAACGAGATTGCGGAACTTGAAGCGTTTGTTCATGCGCATCCCTATAATTATAGTAGGGTGCGTTGGACACGCTTCTCTAGAGTTTTGACAAGAGCACTCTCCTCAAACTCGCTCAACCCACCGTCCAATAGGAATCTGTCAAATGAGGAGATTGACGGATACCTAAAACAAATGGACGAGACAATAAAACAAACGATGGACAGGACGATACCTCGACATCAACAAACTGACAACGTAGGGATATACCGCAACGCAACAATAAACGCACTACACCAACAGAAAAGTAGACTGCTGTCGAGATTAAAAACCTTGTACAGACGGTTTACTGACAGACAAAACTCAGAGATTAGGACACTGAAGGCGTTGATTAAAAACCTCCAACAGTTAATTAAAGAAAACCACCGATTAGCGGTAAATCTGCACTGGAACAAAAAAATTGGGGCTGTAAAAGCCAACAACCCCAGTATGTTCCCGCAAATAAATAAAATATTTCGGAGGAATAATCTCAACGACCTTCCATGTCTCAAAATTCCTCGAAATACGGACAACGAACGAATACTTGTGACAGCAGGTATAGATCCAGTAAACGCAGTCGATGACGACAATTTCTTTTTGATCGAAGATCCGCAGGAGAAGGTTGAGACTATAGGAGCGACTTTTCAGGAAGTGTATAAGGTGAATAGCAGTATTTGCCCGAACCATGACCTGGAGAATCGAGTCCTTGTGCACAACTTCTACCTTCGAAATGAACTACAGCAATGGCGATCAGAGAACATCGGTTTCACCGAGTTCAATGAAGACAATAGGGTAAATACTGCCATCGCCAACGAAGGGATACATCCCCCGTTCTTATCGAAGGTAGAGCTCCAAGCGATCTTCGAATCATTGAGAAAGAAGAAGTCAGTGGAAATCGATGGAATATCTAACATTGTACTTAGACATCTCCCTCTAGAAGCGGTAGACATTTACTGCATTTTGTTTAATAATGTGCTGAATAATGCACATTATACAGCGCATTGGAAAACAGCAGTAGTACATCCTATCCCTAAAAGGGGTAAGGACAATTCCAATCCGGCAAATCTCCGGTCAATAAGTCTCCTTCCGAACATCAGCAAGGTATTCGAAAAAGTGGTCAATAGAGCCCTGACTAAGTGGGTTGACGACAAACATATAATTCCAGATAACCAATTCGGATTTAAGGCGGGGCATGATACCATACATGCCGCGTCTAAGCTCGTATCGGATATTCAATGGAACAAAAGCAAGAAACAATGCACGGGTGCCTGCCTGGTTGACTTGGAGAAAGCCTTCGACACCGTTTGGCTAGAGGGACTTTTTTACAAGTTGAGCAGGTTGAGCATAAGTAAACCACTGCTGTACATACTTTATAATATGCTCACCAGTAGGCGGTTCGTTGTGAAAAATGGCAATGTGACCTCTGCTGGTATTTTTGAAATTAAAAATGGTCTACAACAGGGTGCGGTTAATTCGCCGATCCTTTTCAATATTTACACAAGTGATCTCGTAGGGTCCCTTCACCATGCTATTGCGTACGCAGATGACTTGGTCGCGTACAGATCAGGGCCAAAGATCGAGGTCATTGCAATTCTCTTGCAGCGTGACTTCGATAAGATTCAGCGATATTGTGACGACTGGAAGTTGAAGATCAACCTCCAGAAGTCAGAAACCATCATGTTTCGGACGCCGTTGTCTGGGGCCTCATGGGACACCAGAAAGAATTGGCGAAAGTTCGCAATCGTTGGGCGACATGGGCGGCCACTTGCATGTCGAAATGTAGTCAGATACCTCGGGCTCTGGCTAGACCAGTATCTGTATTTTAACAAACATAAAGATGCTGCTCTGGCCAGAGCCAGAAGCGCTTTTGCCCTTACAAAGAGACTGTTTTATAGCAGCCAACTCGATGCGAGGGTAAAGGTTATCTGCTACATGGCCCTTATACGGCCAATGATAGCATATGGTTGTCCCGTGTGGTTCAACGTCGGACCAAGTTCGATGGAAAGGATTCGGGTGTTTGAGAGGGCTTGTCTTCGGACTTGCCTTCGTTTATACAGAACACCAGAGTCCGAATACAAAAAATTCTATTCCAATGAGGTCCTATACAACAGGGCTAACTTAATAAGAGTGGATAATTTCCTGATCAAGATGACTCGAAGGCACATTGCAAGAGCAATGAGTTCGATGAATAGCCTGATCTTCGGGGCTTATTACCCCAATTTCACGTACCACGAGAGAGTGCGCCTTAACGGCTTCGTTCCACCAGAAGCGTTCCTCTATTTTGACCAACAGGGTCTGATCCAGGATAGATCAGCGGTACCGCTAATCTTCCATGTTGCTCGCACGACTGTGGATAGGCGGCTCAACTACGACAGAGACGTCGCACAGAGCCAAACGGAGCGCCTCCGGTTTAGTAGGTCGGTTTCGGGGCGCGATGGGCACGATGTTGAGCAGCAGCATCAGAAAAATTCTACCCCCTTCGGGTAGGGGTTAGAATATACCCGAGGTAGGCATGCCTGTCGTAAGAGGCGACTAAAATCCAATCTCCGTATACCGAGTGTATAGTGTATACAAAAATGCAATGGACAAAACAAAAAGATTAATTACCCCAGGTGGCAGTCCAGCTTTACTGGAAAATCCACCCTCTTCGGAGGTCGGCTCTACGGATTCTGGGGAGAGCCATTTATTGCAATCCAATGACCCTTTCACAAGAAGTGCAAGGGTATCTCGATCTCCTCCATCAAGATCGAATAACTCCGGGAAAAAAAGTCCGCCGGGAGCGCCGCAGCGCGAAAATCAGGACTTAGCGAAATATAAAAGCTTTGAGGAAGAAAATAAAGTACTCCGAATAAAGCTTAACGAAATGGATCTACTCTATCAAGATCTTAAGAAAGAGATAGATCTATTAAAAGAAGAGAATAAGGTTCTAAAGAACACATACTCGCAGAAAGAGCGCGAATGTGCTCCAGCACTATTAGATAGTCGGGAGTACCACACCGATGAAGAAGAGCTAGCACGCGAAACGAATCGGGTCCCTAAGAAAAGACCTACTAAAAAACGGAGAGCCGGTTCTTCGCCCGAAGTCGTGCCCTTAAACGAAGAAAAGCGTAAAGAACTGCAAGAAAATCAACGTAAAACGCAATTTCGTTTACCGCCACCAATAAACATCGTCGGGATAACGGAATATAATAAGTTGCATAGCCTCCTTAAAGGAACGATAACATCGAAATTTAAGGTCACATCTTTGAGGAATAATGCGTGGAAGATTAACGTCGATGACCATGACGACTACCGCGCACTGTCCCAGAAACTTAATATCGATAAGATTCAGTGGTATACTTTCGAAATCAAGTCAGAAAGGCCACATCGTGTTGTAGCAAGGGGACTTCACCCCTCGTGCACAAAAGAAGAGATTATGAGCGACCTTCAAGACAAGGGCTTTAAAATTCTTGATGCCGTTAATATCATCAAGAAGGAGAAGCAACAATCCGAAATAGATAAGGACATCTTGGTAAGGCGTGGACTTCCGCTTTTTATGCTAACATTCGATAAAGCTGATAGTATCGACGATATTTATCGAATTAAAACCATATTGAATATCGTGGTCAAAATCGAGCCCATGCGTAGAAATTTAAAAATAATTCCGCAGTGCAAACGTTGCCAAGGATTCAATCATACGCAAACGTATTGCAAAAAAGAACCACGGTGTGTGAAATGCGCCGGAAATCACCTCTCCCAAGACTGTCGAGTAAACAAGCAAGCCTCTGCAATCTGTGCTAATTGTAAGGGAAAGCACCCGGCAAATTATAGAGGCTGTGAAGTAGCCAAGGAGTTGCAAAAACGAAGAGATACACTCCATAAGCCTCAAAATAAAATAATAAAACCGCTAACTAAGGCAAATGGTAAGATCGGTCAGGAGAACTTAAACAAACAAAAACCACCGGCTTCAGAGCGGAAGAAGGTGGTGATAGCAGAAAAGCCCTCGACTTCTGGTCTTAAAATAAACGGTAATGAAAAGCCATTAGAAAAGACATCGGGTAATAGCCCTCGGACAGCAGGAGTGCAGACCTACGCCCAGGCTGCAGCATCCGAAAAATCAAAAAACCTCGAAATCCCGACGGACCCTGCTTCTCAAGTTTTCTCAATTATTCTCGCAAAACTTGAAGAGCAAAGCAAAATAAATAAAATTATTCTCGATAGGTTGGTTAAGCTCGAGAGTAATTCATGGAAAACGCGTACTTCACCTAGAATATGAATGAAAAAAGAATTTGTACTTGGAATGCAAACGGACTTTTGCAAAAATTTGACGAATTGGAAATATTCATGCGAGAAAAAGATATTGACATTTGCTTGATTTCTGAAACTCACGTGAAAAAGGAATCGCATTTAAAAATAAAAGGCTATACTGATTACCACGCTTGTCACCCTTCGGGCAAAGCGAGAGGCGGATCTTCCTTGTTTATTAAAGACTGCATTGAACAATGCGAAGACCTTAAGATAGAGCTTGAAACTCTGCAACTGTGCACAATTCGAGTTAAAAATAGTCAGCGTACTATTAAAATCTCATCTATCTACTGTCCACCGCGTTCCGCGCTTGAAAAAAGTGATTTTACTAACTTATTTAAATCGCTGAAACCTAATTTTATTATTGGCGGCGATTTTAACGCGAAACATACGTTCTGGGGCTCTAGATACATCTCGCAAAAAGGTAGAATGCTCTATGGGGCAGGTATGGAGTACAGTTGTGATTTCCATTCGACGGGCAAACCGACTTACTGGCCAGCTGATACTTTGAAAATACCTGACCTGATCGATTTCTTCGTGGTGAAAGGAATATCTAACAACCACATAAAAGTTGAAGAAAGCTTTGATCTGTCGTCTGATCATTCCCCAATTATTTTGACATTGAGCGAAAAACTATTATATAACCGAGAGCCGGCGAAATTAACCGGTAGAACAACTAACTGGGAAGGCTTTAGGAACGAAATCGAAGTAAATGTTGAACTGAGCGTACCGCTTACGACACCCTATGAACTTGAGGTTGAAGTCGATCGCTTCGTTGAGATAGTACAGCTCGCCTCTTGGAATAATACGCCCAATCAAAGAAAAACGCCGGACAAATACGGTCTACGATATCCTTCTGAAATAAAAGAATTAATCAGGGAAAAAAGAAAAGCGCGTAAAAGATGGCAACAGAGTCGTGCTCCACAGCATAAAGCATATCTGAATCCTCTCTGCAATTTGTTAAAGAATAGCATTAAGGATTTTAAAAATCGTGCGATAGGCTCTTACCTTGAGAGTTTAACAGCGAAAAAAGATTCCAATTATTCCCTTTGGAAAGCCGTAAAAGGCACCAAAAGGCCCAAAATCCCTGCGCCGCCACTTAAAATAAATCAAAATGAATGGGCAAGGGAAGATAAAGAAAAAGCGGATATTTTTGCCGCCCATTTGGAAGAAACCTTTAAACCGAACGTTGGTCAAGTGGTTCATGACAACATCAACATCACAAGGATGGTAGTTCCACCATCTGACGATTTAACGCGCAGATCTGCGACGCTTAGAGAACTCGAACGTGAGATCGCGAAACTAAAACCTAGGAAAGCTCCTGGTTATGATTTGATTACCGGAGAAATTCTCAAAGCCTTACCTAGAAAAGCATTAATTAAGCTTCTCCATATTATAAATGCTGCACTCAGATTAAAACACGTGCCGAGCCAATGGAAAGTTGCGGAAGTCATAATGGTTTTAAAACCAGGAAAACCGTCATATGAAGTAAAATCATACAGACCAATATCGCTTCTTCCAGTCATATCCAAAATTTTCGAGAGGATATTGATAAGGCGTCTCCAATCGGTTATAGAAGAAAATAATCTAATACCTGACCACCAGTTTGGGTTCAGAAGTAAGCATTCGACGATTGACCAGGTGCATAGAATTACTAACGTAATCGAAAAAGCACTAGAAGAAAAAAAGATATGCTCAACCGTATTTCTTGACGTCTCGCAAGCCTTTGATAAGGTGTGGCACGATGGCTTGAAATGCAAACTACGACAAGTACTTCCCGCAAACCTATACGAGATTTTGAATTCATATCTCGGGAATAGACTCTTCCGTGTTAGAAATGGAAACGAATACTCAGAGCTCAAAGAAATTTTGGCCGGCGTACCGCAAGGAAGCGTTCTGGGGCCGCTTCTCTATCTGTTATATACTCGTGATATACCGAAAGAAGATGGCACTATCCTTGCTACGTTTGCCGACGACACCGCTATCCTAGCGGTAGGTAAAACAATCGAGGAAACGACTGCCAAACTACAAAATGCATTAAATAAAGTAAATGAATGGACGAAGGACTGGCGGATCGCCCTTAACGGAACTAAATCTGTTCACGTGAATTTCACTTATAGGAAAATTAATGACTTGCCAATTTTTATAAATTTGGCCCGAATACCCTTTGCAAATGAAGCCAAATACCTGGGAATGACACTCGACGCAAGGTTGAAGTGGAATTCGCACGTGAAAATGAAACGTAAAGAACTAGATATCAAATATAGAGAAATGTACTGGTTGATCGGAAATCATTCCCACCTCAGTACCGAGAACAAACTGCTTTTATACAAGCAAGTGCTAAAGCCGGTGTGGACCTACGGTATACAACTTTGGGGTTGTACCAAGAAAACAAATGCCAATATTTTACAGACCTTTCAAAATAAAGTGCTAAGAGAAATTGTCCAAGCACCGTGGTATGCTAGAAACGACGATATCCACAAGGATCTCGGAATTCCGACAATCGAAGCTGAAACTAGAAGCTTCGCGCGAAAACATAGAAACCGACTAATCGGACATGTTAATAATACAGTCCTACTTATTTTGGATGAGAGCAATTTATTGCGCCGACTACAAAGAACAAAACCTTTCGACTTGGCGAGATAAGGATTAACCGCGTCTAAATTGCGGAACATGCAGGATCTTTCATTGGAAAGTAACCTGCCAAACGTTTATATTTCGTGATAGAAAAATTGCTTGATAAGTAGTATAACTTAGTTGCAGTATCTAACAAATTTATATCGAAGGGTGGTGTTTTTGGTCAGTAAGAATCTGACACTACTATGAGCACGCGCTTGCTATTCTCATAGTGTCTATGGAAGATTTGCACCTACCCTCGGAGAAAAAAAAAAAAAAAAAAAAAAAAAAAAAATCAGAAATTCTGGTGGTTGCTGGAAAGAGATGGAATTCCCTCGTCGATTCCGTTTGATCCGAGGTAAGCCCCAAGGCATAGTTGGCCGCCTGTTATGTTTATTCATGTAGACATGCCGTGGCCGGCTTACGTAGGTTTAGGTAGGATAGGTCGATTTAAGTTTTATAAAAAAACAGCACAACACTTTGTTAACAAAAAAAAAAATATAAAAACAAATAAAAAACCACAAAAAAATTATAAAATAACACAGCACAAAAAAACAAAAAAAATTACGTATTTAATTACGTAGCTAGAGTTAAGATAGGTTAAGTAGTTGTAAGTTTTATTTACGGTAGTTTTAAACAAAAATTAAAATGTTCTTTTGCTAAGTTTTTTTAAAAAAAAAAAATTTTTCTTAGCTTTTAATTTGTAAGTTTAATTAAAATTCAATACTTTAAGTTAGGTTACGTCGAAAGACATAGTATAAGTATTAAGTTTAGCTTAGAGTGCCCGTGTGGGGCCAGTAAGTTAGAGTACGATAGTTAAGTTAGTTAAGCTAGTTTTAAGCACTTTTGTCTAGCATGTAAGGAATACTTGAATTAACAAATAAAAATGCATTAAAAATGAAAAATGAAATCTCCTTAGTCTCAATTGACATTAGGACCAATATGGTACGCGAAAAGATTAATAGTCTCAAGGACGACTTCTCCCCCGGTCCCGATGGCTTACCTGCCATAATTCTCAAAAAATGTGTAAATGCTCTGTGTCAGCCCCTTACAACTCTATTTCGACTCTCACTCTCTCAAGCCGTTTTCCCAAAGTTATGGAAGGACTCCTTTATTTTCCCTATCCACAAAAAAGGTAGGAAAAATGACATATCAAACTACCGACCCATAGCTAAACTCTCTTCTGTCCCCAAGCTCTTCGAAAGCATTATCTACGACTCACTGTATTTTCATTGTAAATCCATCTTTTCTCCTCAACAGCACGGTTTTTTAAAGGGTAGATCCACAACGACTAACTTAACCGAATTCGTTTCTAAAACGCTTCAAGCACTTGAGGAAGGTAAAGAAGTGGATGTCATTACTACCGACTACAGTAAGGCGTTAAAGCCCTCGGTTTTCCACCATTTTTCATTTCATGGCTGAGATCGTACCTAGAGGAACGCCAGTATAGAGTTCTCTTCAGATTTTCAGTCTCGGTCCCCATCAAGGCCACCTCAGGTGTTCCTCAAGGCAGCCATCTCGGTCCACTGATCTTTGTTTTAACAATAAATGATGTTGGTCATCTCATCAAACACTCCGATCTGTCCATTTATGCGGATGATATGAAAATCATTAAGGTAATATCTACACCCACCGATTCACTTTTACTCCAACACGACCTTAATTCATTCTATACATGGTGCGACAAGAACTTTTTAGAACTAAACATCGGTAAATGTCAATCCATAACCTTCTCCCGCAAACGCCTCCCCCACCCCCCAGAACCTATTACTTTCGTAATGAGCCCGTTCCCTCAGTGTTCTCCATACGCGACCTTGGTATTATTTGTGACAGGGAGCTTAACTTCCGCTCTCACATTGATCATATAATACACAGGGCCAATTCTTCTCTTGGTTTCATCAAACGCTGGTCCAAAGAATTCTCGAACCCTTACGTTACAAAATCTCTTTACATAACCTTTGTCAGACCCCTCCTTGAATACGCCTCCCAAGTTTGTTCGCCATTTCATATAACTCACTCCCTGAGAATCGAAGCTGTGCAGCGCAGGTTTATCCGTTTTGCCTTACGCGGTCTCCCTTGGACCGGCACCTATATCTTACCGCCGTACGAAGACCGGCTAAAATTGCTTAACCTGCAAACCCTTGCAAAACGTCGCGAAGTAGCAGACATACTCTTCGTCCACCAACTACTAATAGGTACAATCGATTCCCCCGCACTACTAAAAATGATTTCCCTCTACACCAACCCACGAAACCTTAGGTCTGTCCCACTCTTCCGTCTTCCTCTCCACCGCACCAACTATGGCCATTTCGAACCAATCTCAAAAATGGTGCGTCTGGCCAATAACTCACACAACACCCTTGACTTCCATACCAGTATATCCTCCCTTAGAAATTCTCTCTACACCCCTCCGCCCTAAGTGTTAGTATAAGTTTCCCTCTTCTGTAAATTAGTAATTGTTAGTTCTAAGTCTTAGTTTAAGTTTCGTAGTTTGTTTAAGTCTTAGTTTGTTTAAGTTTGTTTAAGTTTGCTTGTATTAAGCTAAATAAATAAATGTTTATCTATCTCTATCTCAAAACTATATCTGAATTCTGTGTTTTCGTTTTGTTTGATTTCTTTTAATTGCGCGTTTTTAGCGTTTCATATGCTAAGATAAATTAAAATTCGATTAGACGAATTTTTCTTCTTCTTCAGGCAAAGGTGATATATCGAACTTAGCATTAGTTCTTACTCAAATTGAATTTTTGTCATCGTCTTACTATACATTAAAAAAAAGTTTATGCATACTAAGTAGTCGTATAAGCAATCGTTTTGCTATAACTTCTGATCGCGGACGTATGCGGATATGATTTTTTGAATTTTTGCAAGTACCGATAGTGTACTTTAATTCTGTTATAAAATGAATGTCATTTTTTTTCCTGCTTTAAGGCAACTTGCAAAATTGTATTAAAATTCAATAGGCTTAAAAATTTCAAACGGTACTAAACGCTTGGATTTTATTATTTTTTTAATACGTACTATAATGGAGAAATATGCAAACAAAATTACCAAAATAAGTTCGATAACTTCTCTAACTTTGATATTTTTTTGCACTTTACGTGAACAATTTCTATTATAAAAAAAATCATATTTATTACATATGAGTATTCCCTTATTGACTAAAAATTAAATCTAGCTGTTTTGGAAACATAAGAAATTTGACTTTTGGCCACCAAATCGATGTTTTTTGCCCACAGTGCCCACAGAATCAATTAGCAATTTTGATCAACTGTATGGATGAGCCGTGGCCGTGGTGGTTGGAGCGTTAGACTACCACGCAATGCTGCCCGGGTTCAACTCCTGGCCGGGTCTAACACCTAAAAGAGTTTTTTTTCACGGTACCACCTCTTTCGAATGCCTGACAGGCATCAAAGGGTATCACTTGTCACGATTAAGCTTCTCAACTCGCCGTTCGAAGTCGGCAAAAAACTGTAGGTACCTTCCATTCGTGCAAAAATATAACACGCACACACAAATGGTGGTGAGAAGCAGGCCCCGGTTCACCTCGAGCTGTAGCGCCAACTAAGTAAGTATGGAGGAGCATCCGGACTTGGCCAAAGGCCATAAACCCAATACATACTATCCAAGGCAAATAGGACATTGTCACATAATAAGATGCTCTTCTTATTCCCCTAAGTATGTGACACTTTCACACTTGTCGTTTGTTCATCAAACATCAAGTGTGCAGGAGTTCACTTGAGTTAAATTCTCTCGCCAACATTATCTTCTCAAGAATCGTAGGTCTAGTTATTAACTTAGTTCTTAAGCCAGGATTGTATTTCAGTTTATTCGAAGAAGTCAACGCAATAAGCTCGGCTTATAATAAAAATTATAAATAAAACTTGTGCGTTTCTTTTCTTTAATCAAAGTGTGTAGTTAAGTAGTACAAACATTACTGTATAGATAAAATGTGGACTGATTTGGCATCAATTTTAAATGCCGATGGGCTGCCCATAAAAATGTACAATTGGTCATCTTATCGTGGTCTCTGTACAAAAAGATGTGTACCGTCTATGCACTCAACAACTAAATACATGTAAAGGGGACAGAGTTTTTGTTTATGATTTTTGTATGTATCGGTAAAACCATTGTTTTATTTCAACATTGTCGGTATCGCTGGAAATTCCCCATTTTATCCATAAAGGACAAATTGTGGTTTCTATAATGTTGGTAGTCTCAGCAACAATTTTTGATAGCGTACTTTGGGCGATAGCAACTCCAAAACCAGATACCAGTCAACCACTGGTAGCCTCCTCCACCCAGAACCTCCAGCGTACCCGCAAATCTTCGTAATGGAGAAATATATGTATATTACACGACAACCATTCGGCATATTTATTGTTTCCAATACCAATACAAATGCTTCTTTTGATAGTCGAAATCGTTGAACAAAACTGCGATCAGTTAAATTATTTGAATAGCGGTAAATGGAGTTATTTATAATGTTTGTATGTACATGTACATACATGTGTAGGAACTTAGATTTGGGTTGGAAGAGATAAAGGATCTGAATCATCCCTTAATTGTCTTCGTCTTCGTATTGCTTGTAATTTGTAATTTTTATTTTCATTTTCACTTTCTAAAACCAAAAAATTTAAGTGCCGAAACATTTGGTAAACTTCACGAAAAAGAGAACACACGCAAGAAAGGCATATAAATTATGCAAGACGAGACCTCATTAGCTATCGCGCAAACGCTGTCGCCTTGACGTCGATTATTGAGATACGTAAAGCAGATTATCGTCTTGATGATAATCGCTTCGTCGATTATTGATTTACGTGATACATCCTCGAGGCAATAATCGACTTACGAAATGAGTGCCCTGGTCGCATCCCTGCTTCTTTTAAATCACTTGATCCATCATTAATGGGTGAAATACTTTTAAATCCGGATTTCTGGACGAATGACATACTTGTTAAGATGTTTACTAACAGGTCTAGTTCAAGATCTTCTTCTTCAAAAAACTTAAAGAAGTTGCCCTCTTCTACCAAAGCGTAAGGGGACTAAGAACCAAATGCACTAAATTCTTGATGAGTGTGTATAGCTACCCGATCAGATGTCGTAACTAGGTATATAGATGCAATTCGCTTCATTGTAAGTATTTTATCTTCCACGTGTTTAATATACATCCTTGGTGATTTTAATCAACGCAACATTAACTGGACATCGGGGGATGCTGATTGTACGTATCTCAATCCAGAGACATCTTTGTCTACACTTGAAGCTGTGATAGTGATACGCTCCATTCACTTGGTCAACTCCAGGTGAATAAAGTTAAAAACAACATGGGGCGTACTTTTTGTTGGTGGCATATGGGCAACGAATTGTGTTCTATTTATATTCCACATTGTTTCTGCCTGCCTTCTAATGGTGTCAGCATTCTATGAATTGTATGCGTTATCTTGTATGCAGTATTGTTTTGTTGGACAATTGTCTTCATGTTGGACTAAGCCCACTACAAGAAGCCTAAATGTCCTTTTTGCCTTTTGGAGAAAATTTCCGGATGATATTCCTATATTTATTTTTTATTTTATTTATTTATTTATTTATTTATTTAAGTAATAGCTTTACACATTAAGATACAGTATCTTATAAAATAGCGCTAGCTTCAACGGTCATTTTGTATGTTTAAAATTGAGTGGAAAATTAATTAATAGTAAGAATTAAATGTTCAAAAATTAGATAACTTTAAATTACTTCATTGAAGGAAAAGGAAAAGAAAAGAAAGTAATCTAAACATACAATATTGAAAAAGAAAATAATCAAAAAAGGGCACAAATTTACAAATCTCATCATCATCATCGAAGTGTTTCCAAATATCGCTTAAGTCTCATCCTGAATAGGGTCGTACAACTTGTCAATCGAACAGAGATAGGGAGAGAATTCTACAACCGGACTGCATACACAAAGAATTGTCGGTTAGACACTAAGTAGAAACAGCGTATTGGTATCAGGGTACATGATCTGGTAGAGCGCGGCAAACGAATCTTATTAAGCTAGCTATTCTTATTTGTGCCCTAATAAGTTTAAGGATTTCACTAGTCTTTTTAAGATACAGTGCCGGCGAAAGACCCTTAGAGACCCTATATCCTACCATGTTAGACTATCTATGATCAGCCCTTCTCATAAGACTATCTTTTGCCCTTGATTTAATGTTAACTAGCGGTCGGGCAACTACAACAGCTCCTCTCATGTCCTAGCCAGCTCATTGGCATACTCTGCACTGCAGTGTCTGTTTGCCGAGTTACTGAGTTGTTTGTCCACTCTTCAAGCAAAGGGTACGAAGTGTCGTACGGTGTGTTGAAGTCAAGGGTGAGGAGGGAATCGTCCATTCTAATTAGACATACGATCCGAATCTCTTTCGCTGGAGCCACCGCTTGAGGTTTGGGATCAAATCACAGTCGCTGGGAGCCAAGTCTGGTTTTCTCCAGACCAGGTAGGTGAGCAACCAATTCAAATTGTAATTGGACCAATTTGGCCATCGCTTTCAAAGACGTTTGTGCGGGTGCATCGGCCCATCGGTCATGATGGTAAAGAACTTTTTTTTCGCCATGTGAGGCCGTTGTTTTCTTTTTTTCATCGTTCAGTTTGTCGCTGCATAATACTCTCATGTAATTATCCCTTCTGCAGATAATCGATGAAGATTGTATCATGTGCATTCCAAAAAACGGAGGCCAAAACCTTCCCGGCCGAGCTTTGGTCTTTTGGTCGATTTGGTCGGCTTTCTTGGCTTTCCAGCCACTCTGCAGACTGCCTATTGGACTCATGCGTATGGTAATAGACCCACTCAACCGTTGAATAATCATCGCTCGCGCAACTTCACTTTTCGATCACTCAAAACGACTCGAGTCGAACTCCCAGGCGAATTACTCACCCCAATTCTCAATGTCGTATTTGTGAGTCGTATACGAGCATAACTGTATTTTGTAATGTATTTGCTTGTACAAATTGAAATCTCAGCGAGTCGCCAACCGTAATACGAAAAAGTCACTGTATCATATACCGTTAAAATGAAACTAGTACGATTTTTACTGTGGGAAAAGTATACAAAAAACCCACATATATTATCTCCGTTTCCTCGGATATATAAATACGTCTCTCCCGGTCAGAGACCGTTCAAGAACTAACTCAATTACATCTCATTTCACAAACAAAACACGTATGGTCAGTGTTGCCATACGTAACAGTCACATTCGCCAACTTTTTCGTTCGACTCGCTAACCGTAATAGGGGTTTAAATTCACTAAACCACCGATAAATTGTTGTTCTCGAAGGAGCGAATGTAGGATAACATTTCTGCAACCATTGCAATGATTGTTCGGAAGTTTAAGAAAAGCCACTTGGATGAGGATCACAAAACAATAACAAAAAGCTAACTGAAACCATTTTACTAAGGATTCACTACTGACTAAAATAGCAAACGTAGAGAAGGTTAAAAGTAAACGAATTATGTAAGTTAATCGATGTCTTCAATGTTATTTCTTTTATTTTTCAAACTGAAAATACAAACGCCGTATTGTTAATATTACTTTAATTCTAAGTTACAACCAACAGTTAAGCTTAGCAGTAAATACAAGTTTCATTTTATCTATTTAAGTCAAAAAGATTCTGCATTTTCAAAATTCACTGCTGCCATGTCATGTCAGGACGATTTATCGTTGATACTCGTATATATTTACTACTCGATTCCATGTTATACGAGATCACAACAAATAATACAAAAAAAAAACTCTTGTAGAACTTCGTACTTATGTATGTGTACCACTCAAAGTTCATCTACGGAAACTCCAAATAAAGTGTACTTTAACATCTGCACATTTAACCTAAATATTAAATATTTAGTTTAATTGCGTAACGAGTTTTTTTGTTAAGAATACCTCTGAAGATACACTTTATTTTGCTTAGTTGAAATTTATTTAACAAGATCTACAATTTAACTATCAAATGATATTTGTCGCTTTGCTTTCGCCGAACTATTACTGCTCACTTCGTACAAACTACTTCTGTACGGCGTGGCCTGTTTGGCTGAGCGCCCAGCCGTACTTACATATGGACTAACGTTGCGTTGATCTTTGCCGGTGAAATTCTTTTGAGCTGATCGACGCTGCTCACAATCAACATTCTCCCTGAGAGCTATGCCATCAAGATTGTTTTTTGAGGAACTTGTTTGTAAACTAGCATTCGGTTGAATAGAAAGTTTAATTGCACTCTTGTAATTGAGATTTTCAGAGCTTTGGGACATCTGCATCGGCTGGGTTAGACACATCGACGAGGTTTGACTAAAACTGAAGGAATCCATTGAGTTTTCAAAGTTGCACATGCTGGAGGTGGTTTGACTCATGACGATTTTTCTGCTCTCGTATTCATCGGGGGCAATGTAGCCTGATAAACGGGTAGTCGACAAGCGTTTCTCTTCGTCTATCTTGGACTTTGCATAGAAGTAAATGTCATCGGCGCTCTTCCCTGCCATTACATTGTAGACATGCTTCTTCGCTAATCTAGAATAGATAATTGTTAATAATATTGCTGCTGACAAATAACAAATCAACGCTCTGTTATTACCTTAACATTGTTTCACTGGTACTGGAGCTGCTCTTCTGGAAGTACTCTTGAAACAGTCGTCTAACAACTCTGGCCAAGACAGATGCAAATTGCTTAAAATTACCATGCGTAACGTTTATTTGCTTCGCTTGCAAAGCCTGTGAGACTGCCCACAAAAGTTTCTAAACAAAAAAATACAAAAATATAAAACATCCCTTTAGCTGCGACAGATACGAAAACATACCTTTCGATGGTTTTCGGTTAAGTGACTAGACGAGGTAAAGGTCGTGTCTGACGAAGCCCTGGTGATGGGCCTTCCATTATTACTACTGGACGGATAAACCGATGATATACTTATATTATTACAACTTTGTAACGTGCTGCTGATACCGCTTACAACGTTGGTGGAGCCAGCCCCAATACAAAAACTTTGACTTTTCACTTTCAACGAGCGTGGAGTCAAACTGTTTGTTTCACGACGAAACATCTTTTTACTGTTTCCTGTAACATCAGAGAAATCGTCTTCGGTGCGCTTTCGCTTTAGTATCAAAGAGTCTAGGTTTCCACCAAAGAGGCTTGATTGTGAAGTTTGGCTAAAAATACCACAATCCACACCAATAGGGGCAGAAGATGAGGCCATCGAACTTTGTGAAGACTTATCGGGAGAAAACAGTGCTCTCTTTGATTTTTCCACCCGGTTAGCGATTTCCGGTTTAAACGTTAGCTTTGCTGCTACTGGTAATTTCTGCTGTTTGGCTGGACTTTGGAATAACGCACGTTTAGATGTTTCACGGGAAGGGCCAGGCTTTACATTTTCAGAGCGAAAAAATAGGCGCTTCCTTGCAGAGGAAGACGGCGTTTTGCGAACTGAAAGTAGAAAAAAAAAAGTATTTTCTATTAACAACTTGGGTAAACTCGTGTACACATTTGGTATATTATCTGACTGTATTATCTGTTCAACAAAGTGGGTGACTTACATATCAGACTGACAGATCCAGACCTTACTCAAAGTTTCTTCATAGTCTACAAGTAAGGTCGGGTAGTTATAATATCTCTATACATAAAACAGTTCACTGACTGATTGACAGACAACGCACAGACCAAACTGCTGAACCTAAAGCACTGAAATTTGGACAGTACATTCCTATAATGAGATTGACGTCCGCTAAGGAAGGATGTTTTGTAATTCCATCTCTAAGTGGGTGAATTCGGAAAAATCCTTAATCCTTCCATCGTTACATATAAATCAGTGTGAGTAACGGACAACGCACAGACTAAACCGCTGGACCTAAAGGGCTGAAATTTGGACAGTATAACCATTGTTATTGATCATGATTCTGTTGATAGAGGATTGTTCGGGTTTGGTAAAAAAGGTTGGGAACCACCGAGTTACATGGTACATTTGGTAAGCTTTACAACATGGAGTAGACACGGACGTTACATAGAGAACTGAGAAGCCATTTTTAAAGGTAAGAAAGAAGATAGAATCAGAAACGAATAAGTTCTAAGTTTATTAAAAAATGAACAAATAATAATTTAGGTGGTCAAGAAAAAGAAACTAGAGTACAGGCAGACGCCTACTATTACAATTAACCGCTCTTCGAAAATATCGAAGGTGGGACTCAGAGGACAAATGCCGGTATTAGCAACAGAAATAGGTTGAAAAGGATAATATTCAACCTACGAAGCGAAGTGAAACTTTAAGACGAAGAATATAATACTTAGACGAAGCCACGCCTACTAAAATCCCATTAATTCCGTGACAACTATAAAATTTGATGCCGCAATAGGAAAGTAGCATATTATTTCGTCAAATATGTAGGTTTAAAAAAAAAAGGCGTGAGTACCAGGTACTCGTGAAATTTGGTGTGTAAACACATGCAGAGAACGTTGACGTTGCTATGCTATTGATATTACTCTTATTACTCTGTGTGAAAGAGAAATGAACAAAGAGAATCATATACAGATTACGCACACTAGGTTTGCTTAGTGATAGTGATGTCTCAGTCCGTATAAGTGTTAGTACTTCTGTGTGCCCGGTGCGCACTCTGTAGTGCTAGCGTACGAAACTTGTATGTAGAGAGATTGAAATCCGTTTTTGTGCACGTGTGCAGTGTGGCCGAGCGCTTACAAAATAGGTAAAATTATCTTTTTAAACTACATACCTTGATAACAACGCTGTGCGCATACAAAGAAAATTTCGACTTCACTCAGCCAAACTCTGTGTGATAGAGAAATGAACAAAGGGAGTCATATACAGAGAAAGCACTAAGTTTGGTTACGGGTTACGCGTGACGGCGAGAAATTCATGAAGCCCATACCGAGAGCTAAGATGTTTACACATCAAACATATTCAATCTACCTCTGAAAACAACAGTTTTGAGGGAAGCGTTTTCTGTCATTTATATTTGCTATGTCGCTAAATAAGGCTTCCTTCTATAGGAGAAAGCTGTGCATAAGTGGTGCACAACAGATGGAGACAATTCTCTTCCTTTTTCTTTTCAGTTTCTAGTGAAATCATTTGTTGCATGTCATACTCCGGTTATGAAAATTGTCATTGTGCTGATATTCGTTCGTAGGATACTGGGACGTGAAAATTGGATTCTAGACATGAATACAATTCAGTTGATGCCGTCTAAAACACAAGATTAAATCAAGTTTACGTTTATTAGTTTTGATTTGTTTAAACAAATATACTGTAAAAACAAGAATGTAGCACGTTAACAATTGCTGTGTTCTGGTGATTGATCATTAACATTAGTAACTGATATAATAAAATAGGGTTGTACATATGCTAAGTTGTGTATGTGTTTGGTGAGTATGTTACGGAAATTTTTATGCCACAAGCTATAAATTGAAAGCAAAATTTGCCAATGGAATATCAAATAAAAAAATACAACCCAGTTTAAAGGAACTTACAATTTTTCTTTTTACTACCAGGAGTCCTTCGTTTTGGTGTGGTTCCTTTTCGTCTGCTCTTTCCTTTTCTAGAATAAAAACAAAACAATTAAATTTAATGCTTTGTCAATGCACATATATCCGCCCTTACTTTTTGTCCAGTAGAATTTGCATTCCACCCAACGAACAGTTTGATGATTTCTGCGATGTGGTGGCCAAGTTTGCTGACGAAAATATGGCACGACGCTTTGCCAAGTGACTTAGTCTGTTTCCTGGTGACTGCGTTAACATTCTACAAGTGCAGAGGATTACTTAACGAATTTCATTCCGATTTACTCCACAAAACTTACTTTAATCGTAAATTTCTCTTCTTGGCACTAGATGGAGAGCTGACGTAAGACGCAGTGTAGGACGTTGATGTTTCTGCACCAACAAACCGATCGATCACTGCCAAACTTAGTAGTTCAATACTCTCCGAGGCTCTACACAAATTGTAACTGAAAAAATCATAATATTAGTAAATACTTTAAAAGATAGAATCTTTAGATCTTTTTACCATAAACCATGCTGCCGGGCACCTAAAATCTCTTTCCAGGGCATCGCCTTTACCTCGTCGACTGTATGCGACGGCTTGAACATACCCTCTTCTTCACAAAGAATAATTGAGCCGACGGCTTCTACTTCGCTGTTAAAATTTAGGATTTCTTCCTTGTTCTTGGATATGGCAAAAAACAAATCCAACTGAGGAATAGTTAGAGATGGCGGTGGTGGTATACCCGCTAAGCAAGTCTTGATGCGTTTCATCAGTTCTTTCTCTTTTCTGACGTTCTTTCGCAATGAATTAACGTCATCTTTCGTTGTGTCGTCTGCAAAACTTGACTCTGTCGGGCAGTTGAGTGATTTGTTTATTTCCCCCGCCGAACGGTCCGATACATCGGCTACCTCCTCCTCGTCGTCCTCATCAAAGTTATCATCATCATCATTGTCATCAAACAGGTCGGGAGATCTTTCATTTGTATACTTATAGTTTGATGTTTCAGTCGTTTCAAGAATAGTCTTTAAAATTTTAGGCGATTCGCAGACAGGTTGCACTTGACTTCCAATATCAACCGCCGCTGATGTCTCAGAAGTCAGACTTTTGATTTTCCCATTGAAGGACAATTCGGACGGTTGTTCCTCTGATAGATTTCTGTCCTCGCATTTTTCACCAGACAGCTGCATATCTACCGCATTGCAACTATTTTGTTCAATGATGACATCATAGAACCTCGCAAATATCTTTCTTTCAGTCGATATATTCATTTCTGAATCGTGCCCTGTGACTACATCCTTTGACTGTGGTTGCGATTCGCGTTCCGTTGGGTTAACAAATACGCTTCTATGATTAATTTGACTATCAGTAAAACCCTCAAAATTAGACTCCAGACTAGAATCTATTCGTGCATCTGATCGTTTAATACATGGGGATGCCATTTGAACTACGTTCACCGAGGGCTCCTGATTTACCATCGAATAAAAACTCGGATTCAACATTAATGGTAGATTTGGAAGCTCATCTTCGCATGTGGAATTTTCATACTCATTGGCTTCGCTAGCTGATGACTGCAGACACATTTGTTGTTGAATGATACATAAAAAATCTTTAAGCAGACTTACCCCACTTCCAGATGATGGTTCCGATTCATAGCTATTGTTGATTTTGATTTTCAATTTAACTGTTGTCATAATTCCTACAAAGCCAAAGAAAGAAAAGCTCATCAACAAACAGATTAAACTGATTATTATATGTCCACCGCCAGAAAGAGAATTATTTCCCATCCCGAGTAAGTACGGCGCTAAGGTTAACCAATTTCGCTTAGATTAGTGGCTTCTCGCAATCTGTATTATACACACATAAACAAATACAAGTTCATTGGTCCTGTTTTGTGATATTTAAGGACTTAATTGTACATTCATGTATGCATGTTTGAAACGTTCTTAAGTGCATTCATGGTAAGTAGTCCTCTCTTTCGGTAAGACGTCTGCAACTGATTTACCAACCATTAGCAAAAAAAAAAACTGTGGAATACTCCTTCGAAGAACGAAACAAATAATAAACAAGTCAATCCAGTCTGAGTAGGTCGCGGATGCAAGGACATAATATGTAGCCTGTTGCCTACATTGAATCAGAGAGTATGGAATGTTTTCATCATATTATTATTTTTCATTCTGATTGACGAATTATCATTGCTAGTCGTCTACTTAAATGGCAATGGAAAAGAAATCTTGTTTTCGCCCCTTCAAAGTAGCAAACAATATTTTCATGGTAAAGAAAGAAAATGAAGAAGAACAGAAGAAAAACTTTAAGATTCTCCTATAAAATATGGGGATGGGGTGGGGACCAAAGAAACACATATTATTAACAATAGACAGCTGAAAGCGGTTAAGTAAATTTGCGAGCGCGTTTATCAAGGGACAGTGGCAATAATATCAAATTAAACAACCAGTTATCGCCAACATATGAGATATACCAATGAGAAGGAAACAGCTGATTGTCAGCAAAATGCAGTTCTGCCCTGCCCATTTAAATTAGCGACGAAGCAATGTAAATAAATTGTCGAATATGCGAAAATAATTTAAAAACAAACCAAAGTTGACAATAATTAACGTACGTAGATGGTGCATTTGTCCAGTTCTTTACACGGATATACATAAAAAATAGAATGTACGAAAATTGGCGTAGATTCCAACATATGGACGTGTGTGCTATAAACTGCTGATATTTACTGATCTTATTAGGAACCTCGTCTGTTAATGCAAACAACAGGCTAATGAAGTGAAATCGACAATGTTGAGAGCAAGCTTGTTTTTCGGAATTCACACAACCAGAAAACTATATCGATCGTAATAAAATAAAATAAATGAACGCCAGTAAATCAGGAAAATAAATCAATTTTTATGACCAAAAAGCAGTTATTCCGCTCCCTTCGTCTTTTTAAAGTTAGTAATCCTGTTAGAAAACAGACTAAACCTGAGTTATGACTTATGAAAATTTGTAAAGTAAAGCCTGCAAATGTATCGCATTCTTTTTTCAACTTTCTACCATTTACTTTAAAGAAATGGACAAAAATAGAGAATAATAGTAGGACAAACAGTTTGAATACTTTATTTTACTTACAGAAAATAATATCGATTCCAAGCTTTCGTAGCTATTTATATATTTTTGGTTGAATTCCCTTTACAAACGAAATGCTTTCCGCCTACTCTAACAAGCAATTTACGAAGACAATCTTTTAAACTTTACTTCATTTCACTTATTTTAATGGTTTTAAAGAAAACTATTGTTAAAATTTTAAAATTCAGTGACTTGCCCCGGTGGCTAAATCGACATTACGCGGTATAAAAACTGACAAAAGGTGTACATGAAATTGGAATAGAAATTAAAAGCGCGCAGATATCTTTTATCTCTCTCACTCTTATATGAAGGTATGTAATGAAAAAAATGTCATGTCGATTAAATTGTACCAGATGGTGCTGCCATGCATGAATAACAAATACCAAAAATTAAGAGTGAGTTGGTAAATATAAAAAACTCATCAAAATAATTATTATAAATATTTTCAGAATACATGTAGATAAAAAATTAATAGTTTTTGAATGCGACTTTAGAAATTTAGTGTAGGGTATTTTAAGCTGCACCACGAAACTCCAAAAGTTTTTTTTTAAAACTTAAATATCTGTACAGCGTTCGGACTTATTTTTGAACTACCGCATAATTTTTCATTCAATTTTTAAAAAACTACAAATTTTCTGACGGACAGTTTATTTAAGTTAAATTTAACTAAGTATCTTCTATTAAAACTAACCATTTTCAATAATTTAGTATTCACGGAAATTTGGCAGGGCATATTCGATATCCCACCGAATTGCTCTGAATTTTCGAACTTGACAGTTATTAATTTTTTTTTTGTTAATTTATTTATTTATTTTTTTTTTTTTCTAAAAACTTGCCGAATGAATAATTTAAGTTACATGTTTTTATTTTTTATTTCTTGATTTTCATTAAAATTATGTATTTGACATGAAGTTGTAAATCTACTGCGGAAATTTTGGTTATACTGCGATTTTTTGTTTCCATCTACTGCAAAATCCAGTTTTTGAAGTCCGAACCCTGCTGAAGTATTTAAAACACTGTACTCGGAGATTCGCTGTTTAGTCAGCAACAAATAGTGGTTGTAGATTTTATTTGACTGGTTTTAAACGTTGCAATTCTTACTTGTATGTGATTCGTTTGTTTGTCACTCGTTTGTTTGAGCTTGTCGGAGAGAAACGTATGTGGTGGCCGGGGTAGACAGAATCGCTGGGACTGCTCGAGTCGCAGAGATATCGGTATTTCTTTTTTGTGTTTTTCGTCGACACATTCACTTTTGACCATTTTTTCCATTATTATGTTCACGGCTTACGAGTAGGATATGTGAGCTGATGAGAGTTGTTACATCTCCATCACATTTAGGTCCATGTGGACCCATTGTGATACCCATAGTGTGTTCCTATCCGTGGTGTCACTGTCTAGGTTTCAATCAACCCGAAGCCCTAGCAAATTTTTTCCATGTTCTTGTTTTTTGTTATTCTGGCAATCTTCAATCAATTTTGCTGATACCTAACAGGTGGTTAGTGATTTCCACCTGTTATTTGCTTCAATTACTGATCTTTGTTCAGTTTTGGTACGAAAGTAGCGGAGTGGACGTTTAACCGTCCAATCTGCGTGTTCTTTATCTACAACTGAGCCCGTTCATCTCCGGCTTCGTTGCCTGGAATCCCCACATTCGAGTAAAGTTCGTCATATGTTTTATATTTAGATTTTATTTTGTGATTATTTTTTTCGGTTGAGCGTACTTTTTGGGGAAAAAAATGTTTTAAAGTGGTCACTGCAATGTCCTTATCTATTTTCCCGAATAAATAATTGTTAATACGCACTGCAACAAAGCAAAACAAGATGTATGTAGAATGTAGGTACTAGACAAACACCGACATTCTCACCCGTGAACATGAAATGAAAAGGAATGTCAAAACATAGTCAAATGAAGTTGCATGCAGAGTCGCGACGTTTAAAAGAAATTAATAGAAAATCAATGATACTCGCAGTGCAGGAATTGCAACGTTCAAAAGTAGTCTTTCCAGAATTTGTATACTTTTTGTTACCAACACACCACTTCGACTTTTTATTGTAAACTCAGTTGGTCTCCGAATGCTGCCGCATTACTCATAAAATAGCTCTGTGTACTGTCAATTTCATTTCTATTTAAAATACACCTTAAACACGCTCATTTCATTTCAAATCTGACAGAAGAAGAAAACGGCAGCAACGGCAGACCAAAGTGAGTAAATTAAAAATTATAATAATTTATGAATTTTAAAACGTTTCTTTTTTTTTTTAAAAAATAAAGTTTTTTAAAGCATTCTCCAAGTGGAACAAAACAGATGTTTCATTTTTCATTTGGATGCTACAATAAGTTGGAAACCCGACCAACATTTCTTTAAAAAATTTGTTGGCAAGCGTTGCTGATTTCAGAAGAGTCCCTGGAAACTTCCACAACTGCGCATTACTCATTTTCAACGCGGATGCAACGAGCAATAATGAGTCAAGCAACAAGTGGTACTGGGGTTGAAGATCCAACCAAGGGAAGTTGCCGAATATGTAAAAAGGAAGATACTATGCGAATGGTTCAGTGCGACAGATGTGATGGGTGGTTTCACTTCGAGTGCGTCCATGTCGACGACGAGATTTCAAAGCAGGACTTTATTTGCGACATGTGTTCCGCTTCAACATCGACAGCAAAACAGAACAAACAGCGATCTACAGCGACAGACGGCGGTAACTTTCAGTCACCAAATGGGGTGACCTCGCAAGAAGGACAAAAGGTACGTACAGAAAATTTGTCTAATTCATCAAATACAAATATGTGCGGCGCCTCCAAACAACGACGTAGTATGAAATTAGAACTAATGCGTCTGGAGGAAGAAAGAAAAATAAACATGCAATACTTAGAGCAAAAGTATTCGGCTATGCAAATGTATAAGGATTCCGATGAATCCGACGAAGATATTGAGATTGATTTGGGGGAGCAGCAGCTTCAGCGAGGCATACATTGGGCGGATGGCAATGGTTCCACGCTGGGTAAGGTAGGCAAGGGTGAAAAAGGTGCTAGGGTTAGTTACGGTTGTCACGAAAACGTACAGGGCATTCAGACAAATAAATTACCAACGTCATTAAATATGAGCGGAGTGCAATCAGGGTCAACTGCTCGAACATTAAATGCAGATCAGGCTTGTGCGCGTCAGGTCGTTCCAAGAGAGCTTCCAGTTTTTAGTGGCAAACCAGAGGAATGGCCACTTTTCGTAAGTAGTTTTGAAAATTCAACAAGACTGTGTGGATTCAGTAATGATGAGAATCTACTTCGGCTACAACATGCACTGAAAGGAAAGGCTCTTGAATATGTAGGTAGTAGACTTATGATACCGGCACTAGTACCTGAGATAATTTCTACTTTGCGTATGGTATTTGGAAGGCCAGAACACATTATATATAATTTACTGGCAAAGCTACGTGCGTCACCAGGTGTAAATGCAAACAAGTTAGAAACTCTGGTGAACTTTTCTTTGGAAGTAAAAAATATTACAGCTACTATGGAGGCAGCTGAACTTGAAGCACATTTAAATAATCCTTTGCTTATTCAAGAGCTTCTCGAGAAACTTCCAGCACAGATGCGGCTCAGTTGGGCGATTTTTGCCCAAACAGTTCATGTTGAGAATTTAACAACTTTCAGTAATTGGCTATTTGAACTAGCGGAAGCTGCAAGTAGTGTGATCTCTATCCCGATTACCAAATCTAGTCAACCAGACTTTGAGAAACGTAAAACACATCGTGTCGGTTTTCACGAAGAGGAGGGACAGTCCACGAGAAAAAGAATGGATCACAAGAGCACAGAGGCACTAAGGTGCTTTGCATGCTATGAAGCACATTTAATAGTAAAATGCGAAAAGTTTAAAGGGTTAGAATATGGCGAAAAGTGGAACGTGGTGCACAAGAACAAACTATGCCGCACATGTTTAAAGCGTCACGAGGCCAACTATTGTCCAGATCGCAAAGAATGTGGAATCAATCACTGCACCGCTAAGCACCATCCTCTACTCCACAAATCCCATATCAACAATGATAAAGACAAGCCAGATGTAGTCGCAGTACACCATGTAGAGACCTCCAAAGTATTATACCGAATTGTACCAATTACTGTTCATGGAAAGAAATCATCCATCGATGTATATGCGTTTCTCGACGACGGGTCTGGTCCCACTCTTATCGAGAAAGATATCCTTGCGCAATTAGAAATTCAGGGCTCAAAGTCAGATCTGTGTCTAAAATGGACTGATGGGTCAGTACGTGTAGAGAAGAGTTCGGATAGTCTTGATTTAAAAATATCGCCTAAAGGTAACATCGGAAAAATATATTCATTACGAAACGTGCGGTCAGTAAGTGCACTTGATCTACCTTCGCAGACACTAATGGTATCGGAACTTACTGAAAGATATAAACATCTCAAAGGTCTTCCAGTGGAGTCATATCGAAATGTTGTCCCGAAAGTGATCATTGGTATAAACAACAAAAGCGTAGCCATGCCATTAAAATTCCGAGAAGGAAAGGTAGATGAACCTGCGGCTACTAAAACGCGCCTAGGCTGGACAATATACGGTGAACTGGATCGAGACGCCACAGGAACAAAAGGAAATACGAGTGAGGTCCATAGGCAATTACATGTATGTGAATGCGATGACGATGTGGCTCTGCAGCACCTAATGACAGAGAATATGAGAATTGAAAACGAACTGTCGGGTGCACAGCCAAAGGATAAGTTGGATGCAAGTGAAAATAAAAAACTACGAGAGCACGTAAGGCGAGATGGTGATTGTTTTGTTGCAAGATTGCTGTGGAACTCAAGCAATATAACTATGCCCGACAACTATACAATGGCTATCCGAAGACTAAGCTGTTTCGAAAAGAAGTTAAATAAGGACCCAAATTTAAAGATACTGGTCAACGACCATATTAAAAGCATGGAAATTAAGGGCTATATTCGCAAGTTAAGTGCTGCTGAGATAAATACAGATTTCCCGCGAAAATGGTACCTGCCGATATTTACAGTCAGGAATCCAAACAAACCACATAAGATAAGAGTGGTATGGGATGCCGCCGCGGAATGCAATGGCATATCCCTAAATGGATGCCTTGAGAAGGGCCCAGATCTGCTGACATCGTTAACTGGAGTCCTATTCAATTTTCGAATAGGAAAAATAGGAATATGCGGCGATATTTGTGAAATGTTTCACAGGGTAGCCATCGATGAAGAGGACCAGCAATCACAGCGTTTTATGTGGCGAGACGGGGATTCCAGTCGGCCTCCGGATATCTTCGTGCTTAGAGTTATGAGTTTTGGTGCAACTTGCTCACCGTCGCTTGCACAGTTTGTTAAAAACGAAAACGCCAATGAGTGTATAAAGGACTATCCAAGAGCAGTCAAATCTATTGTCGAGAGGCATTATGTAGACGATATGCTAGACAGTATAAATTCCGTTCAAGAGGCTATTGAGCTTGCAAAGGGTGTCAGAGAAGTCCACAAGCGCGCGAATTTTCATATTCGAAACTGGTTATCAAATTCTATCGAGGTCACCAATGCTCTAGGAGAAATAGGTACTGCGGATAAGTTTTGCCGGGCAGGAAAAGTAGTAGAACAAATCGTAGAAGCAGACAAGGTATTAGGACTGTGGTGGCAAACAGCTAGTGACACATTCACATTCAATTTAAAATTTACAAAGGCCAGTCAGGAAATTCTGCGCGGAGAAAAATTACCGACCAAGAGGGAGCTTCTTAGACTGCTCATGTCCATTTTTGATCCATTAGGATTTCTATCATTTTTTACAATTTATATGAAAATATTGCTCCAAGATGTCTGGCGCAGTGCAATAGGTTGGGACGAAACCATACCGGATGACTTGGCAACTGCATGGAAAAGATGGCTGTCATTTCTCAAGAGAGTGCAAGATGTTCAGGTGCCAAGATGCTACTTTGGCCTATCCGTTAGCAACAAGAGTAAGATGGAATTACATGTATTCGTGGACGCCAGCGAGACCGCATATGCCGCAGTAGCGTACTTGAGAATCCTAAGCGCGAAAGGAATAGAGGTGTCCCTGGTGTGCTCGAAAACGAAGGTGGCCCCATTACGTCCTATCTCTATACCTCGCATGGAACTTCTCGCCGCAGTCATGGGCGCCCGCCTCGGAAATACAGTCATCAAAGCCCACGATTTCAAGATTGAAACAACCATGTATTGGTCGGACTCAAAAACCGTTTTGTTGTGGTTACGTTCCGATCCAAGAAGCTACAAGCAGTTCGTCATGCTACGCATAGGTGAAATTCAAGAAACGACGGAAATAGCGAATTGGTACTATGTCCCAACGAAGCAGAACGTAGCAGATTTAGGCACTAAGTGGAGCCAACAACCAGACTTCGATCCAAGCGGGCCATGGTTTACGGGGCCCGCATTTTTGAAACAAAAAATAGACCGATGGCCCAAGTATCAAATAAACTTCGAAAGCAAATGTGACATAGAACTACGACAATCTTCGGAGCCGCAGCAATTAGCAGTTCAAGTCCATGAACCAATGCCTGTTGTATGTTACAATCGTTTCTCTAGATGGGAACGTCTGCTAAGATGTCTAGCGTATGTTAAGCGTTTTATAACATGTCTGAAAACAACAAAAACCGTAAAAAAGGCTTCAAAGATCGATCCAAGAATAAGTAACATAACTAACTTCACTGCTGACGAATTGCTCTGGAGTCAAGAGTTTTTACTTCGCCTTGCCCAAACCCAAACCTTTAGCCATGAGACCTGCCTGTTGCTAAAGAATCCTGATTGCCTGCTCCCCAAATCAAGTCCACTACGTTGTATGTCGCCCTTTATTGACAAAAATAAGATAATTAAAATGCGAGGTCGCCTTGAGAACGCCAAGGTGATAGGTGACGCAACTAAGAACCCTATCCTTTTACCGAAAGATCATTATATTACGAGGCTGCTGGTCGATTGGTACCATCGCAAGTTTAAGCATGTTAACCACGAATCAGTAATCAACGAGATCTTTCAGAGGTACCACATTCCAAAAGTACGATCACTTCTCAGAACTGTTCGCAGTAACTGCCAGCTATGTAAAATCCGAAGAGCACATCCTAATCCACCAGAGATGGGACCTCTACCAGAAGCGCGTTTGTCGGCTTATACAAGACCTTTTTCGTACGTTGGGCTTGACTTTTTTGGCCCATTTTTGGTCACAGTCGGGAGACGCCAGGAAAAGCGATACGGTGTCGTCTTCACATGCCTAACATGCCGTGCTGTTCATATAGAGGTGGCACATAGCTTATCAACGGATTCGTGTGTGATGGTAATTCGGAACTTCATCGGTCGTAGAGGGACACCGCTTCATATCTTCAGCGACAATGGCACCAACCTAAGAGGGGCAGAAAAGGAGCTTCGAGAAGCCCACCAAATGATCGATTTTAACGCAATCCAAGCTAAATTTACAAGTCCGGACAGCAAGTGGACCTTTATCCCTCCTGCTAGTCCTCATATGGGGGGTGCCTGGGAACGTATGGTTCGTTCAATAAAAACCGTATTGTACCAAATCATCACACGCGACACCAAACTGACCGACGAGACGCTTTGTAATGTGCTGGTGGAGGTCGAAAGTATAATTAATAATCGACCACTGACCTATCTATCCTTGGACACCGCCGAAGAGGAAGCTCTAACTCCTAACCACTATCTTTTGGGCTCATCATCCGGCTGTAAGCCTCCAGGCAAATTCGAAGACACCGACAAATACGCAAGAATGTCATGGCGTCATTCGCAGCTCCTCGCTGACAAGTTCTGGAAGAGATGGGTGGCTGAAGTCTTGCCAACGTTAACTCGGCGAACATCGTGGTTCCAGAAAATTAAGCCCATTGAAGTTGGGGATGTGGTAATTATCGTCGACCCTAATCTGCCCCGGCATTGTTGGCCGAAAGGAGTTGTGACGAGCACGAACGAAGCAAAGGACGGACAAGTAAGGAGCGCAACCGTACGTACCATACATGGTGAATATCTCCGGCCAGCTACCAAGATTGCTGTCTTAGATGTGAAAAAAGATGGTGGCAGTGTTGTTCAATAGTGTAAGGTATGCACTTACGATGATCGTGATACCGGGGGGGAGAATGTTACCAACACACCACTTCGACTTTTTATTGTAAACTCAGTTGGTCTCCGAATGCTGCCGCATTACTCATAAAATAGCTCTGTGTACTGTCAATTTCATTTCTATTTAAAATACACCTTAAACACGCTCATTTCATTTCAAATCTGACAGAAGAAGAAAACGGCAGCAACGGCAGACCAAAGTGAGTAAATTAAAAATTATAATAATTTATGAATTTTAAAACGTTTCTTTTTTTTTTTAAAAAATAAAGTTTTTTAAAGCATTCTCCAAGTGGAACAAAACAGATGTTTCATTTTTCATTTGGATGCTACAATAAGTTGGAAACCCGACCAACACTTTTCTTTGGTGCGCATCTTAGCCGTCATTTACACAACCGGTCAAACTAAAACCTCTTTTAGACAGGTTTTATATGTACATATGAATATATTAATCTTGAATCGGTATTGTCTATTTTAATTTTATAAAAATCACATTTATAAAAATCACATCTATCTTAACGCTATCGCAATTTTAAAACAAAAAGCGAATACATAACAAACAATTAGGTAAGGAAGATTCAAAACGATTAAATTTTTCTTACTAGGCAAATGTAATCGGTAATGTATATATTGACGGCATGAAACAAGGCTCATGTAGTCAACGCGTTATAAAAATTAAATACATATGTACCTATGGGGCGCTGCTGAACGGACTCATCCAGTCTATGTCAAACCGACTGTCAGTCAGAGCGGAAACAAAACAAATTAAAAGTTTAAGCTGATACTTTTCTTAAGTATTGTACAAATTGTTGTTGTCAAATGTAATTGTAATTATATCGCTCCAGGAACAAGAGCAGTCTCAATATACAAATTAAAATTAAAAAATGCCACGAGACATTTCACAATCACTAAGCTGAGCAGGCCATACATGAAACAGCTGCCATTTATAACAAAACAAAACCTATCGTTCTTAGAAACTTATAATCAATTTGAAAAAAATCTTAATAAAGTATACTAAACTACTATACTTATCGGAGAATTTAGAATAATATTGAGAATGCCATTAACAGCAGAAAGTGCGGCTCTACAAATTCAGGTAAAGATTAAAACGTATCCAATTGCCACAGACTCTTAAACCCCATTCCCTTCTAGGACCGCTTGAAGGCACTTCAAAGGTTAATTCACGAAATAGAGGACGAGAGAAAACGCTGTGAATCAAATCTCAATGGCATCATAAGATCCCAGATGTCTAATTTACCTCCACATAAACTAAAAAGTCTTTACAAAACCGGTCTGCAAGATGCCGTTCAGGAAGAGGCTGTTATTCGACAGGCTCTTGCAAAAATCCAAGAGATACGAAATATTCGCAATGAACGCCGTATTCAAGCAAGAAATGCTGGCAACAAAGAAGCCATTCGACGTGGACCACAGTTGAAAATGCTTCAGGTATCGGCACAAACCTTGCCACTTTTTATCAGCAAGTCCGGCGAAAAAGTCCCACCACTTTGCGGAGCTGTACCGGCCGAAAGTAATTACATAGCCAAAGCAGGTGATATTGTTGCTGCTCTGGTAAAAGGTGTTGAGGATGAGGAGAATTGGATTCTAGCTGAGGTAGTTCAGTTCTTGAGCGGACAAAATAAATATGAAGTGGATGATATTGATGAGGAACAAAAGGATCGGCATGTGCTTAGCAAAAGAAAAATTATTCCATTGCCTCTCATGCGAGCAAATCCCGAAACGGATGGACATGCGCTGTTTCCAAAGGACACTATGGGTATGATGGTATTTTATGTTTCTTTTACTGAGAATGTTGTTCTTTCAGTGTTTTGTACTTCACTTAACCATAACTTGGACCCTAAATAAGCATACACGTCTATGGCTCCTCTATTGTAAAGATTGATTTGTTAGCTCTACTTAATCTTTTCCACCTTCGCGCTGTATTCGCTGTACGTTGGCGTTTGTAACTAGGATTTGGTAGGACAAATTAATTTATTTTTTACTCAAGTCCGGTGAAATCCTTCTACATTTCACAGTTTTACATCACTCAAACTATTTTTGTAGTTCAAGATCTTTAAAGTGATAAAACAATTGCTACGAACACATTTCTAAGCTGATGATACATTATGTATATTTTTTTTTTGCAGTTATGGCGTTATACCCGCAGACAACTTGTTTTTACAAAGCAATCGTTAATAGATTGCCACAAACATCAACTGGCGAATACGAGGTCCTGTTCGAAGACGGCAGCTACTCATCAGGGTATTCACCACCATTACCAGTTGCCCAACGCTATGTTATTGCGTACAAGCCGACCAAGAAGAACGCTGGTGGCCTTTCTTCCGCCTGACAGCAAAATGTTTCGGATAACTCATGCGACGATTGGTAGTCCGAATAATGTAATCATGTGTTTCGTCATTTCAATTTTTATTTAATTTTTAAATATCTTCCCGAATTATATTACACGTGTGAAATAAAAACTTAAACTTAACTCTAGAATTGATTGTTTTCTCTACTCAACATCATCATCATCATTCGCTTCCATTTCAACGTCATCGTGCTCGTCAATGTCTTCTTCATTGCCACTGTCTGATGACTGGTCGTCGGCGGGTACATGAGCTTCGAAACCGTCTTTTTTATTCCACGAGCATCTTATCGTCAGACGAAATTTAGCCATTGGTTTCGCAATGAGCTTAAGTATTCTCGCCTGTTCCGGTGTAAGGACTTTACCCTTTTCACAGACAGTATATTCGCCATACAGTGTGATAACACCCTTCTGCAGCTTTGTTGGTAAGCCGAGCGAACGTAAATGTGGCTCCATCGAGTGCGCAAAATCCTCCAGGGGGCCTTCAGGCAGCACTACTGTTTCTGTAGCAACAAACCCACTGCGGGCATATTCAACGGCCCAGTAATCTTTTGCCCATTCCAAGACGTCCTCTTTTGATTTTTCTGTAAACAGCAGACCACACTGTCCTGAAAGTCTTTGCGAGACCTAAGAAAAAAGTAAGGTATATCTAGAATTGATTCCCAAAGCTGTGGAATGGCAAGTGCTTACCTTGTGTAACTCGGGTTCAACCTCTTCAGCTTCTGTTCGGCCAAGACCAATTTGCATAATACGGTTTTTACCAAAGATGAATCTGGAATTTTTCTTCCATTCATTTCGCAATTCTTTAAGCAGGCTATTCCGCATGTTCTGTACAGAAAATAGGAATATATTTGGGTATTTTTCTACACATCTTCGGATATCTTCGATTATTTGTTGCTTCCATGCGAGTCCCTTTTTGTCGGTTTTCGTCAATGATACTAAAAAAAATATGAATTATTTAATGTAAATAATGGTGTGGCTGTGTGTTACTTTTCTTATCCCTTTTTGATTTTGGCATAGTTAGGCGATAGAAATTTAAATAAAAATCTGGAAATGTTTCTTACAAAGCTACCAAAGCCAAATTGAAATAAACACGTGCGGTCCGTCCCAAGTGTCAAATTGAGAGAGTTCAAAATTTTGAAATGGAACAACTGCCCTTGTTTCGTTTTGGGTGACATCTGGATGCGAGTAACGTTAATCTGGTTTATCTTTCAGGTATAATCTATTCTGTACATGAGCTTATGTACATTTTGGCCTAATGAAAAACGTCACCTTTTCTGTAAGCAGATGTTCCCATGCATTTCACATGGTTGTTTTCGCCTAAAATGCATAGTCAAAAAATTTCTTCACAGCCATTAAAAAATGCTGCAAAAAGGAAAGAATTGTTCAAACAAATATAAGGCGTGTTTTTTTTAAACGTAGCTAGCCAGTCGTTCATTAAAACGATTCCCAGCCAGCCGAACCCAGCTGAATTACCTCCAAGTTGGTGTGTGTGATTTCGGTCATATGTGTGTGATTTCGATCAGCTATTAAGTGTGAACTGTCAAAGTATTCGGCATTCAACCAAATCGATTTTTTGTTATTTGTTGTGAAAACAATTAATTTCGGTAATTTATTCAATGGATAATTTACATAAAGTGATATAAAATCATAATATAGTAGATTATTTCTGTGAAACATCATTTAGTAATTGAAATTATTTTTTGAATTGAATTGAATTTTATTGAGTCTCTATTTTTCTCTTTCTTACATCAATGTCTTAATTCTAGTTACATTTTTGTTTTGAGTATGGAGGCTTTAATGTATGGCCGTCTCTTTCAGTTTGCTTCTTAACTTATTATATGCCACATGGCTTGCTTTTTCTTGTTTGTTTCATTTAGCTCTTGCTCACGGAGCTATTTAACTTTTACATTCGACTGTGATGTCTTCGTTTTCTTATGACTACCCTAACTATTTACAAACTACTTGGATGTTATTTACATATTGTATTTACATTTATACATACATATTACTAATATGAATATAGCTATATTTGAGAAAATATACATTCGGTTAGTGGGAACGAGAGTGCCCATTGTATGAGTTTGACATGATTGCTTTGGTAGGTTATCGAACAGGTAGAGTTATTATTTATATAAACGAGCGTTTATTTGTCTTTTGGATGCAGGTGCACGTTAGTGTACATTTTTGGTTTAGATTTAATATGATACGTTTTTGAATTTAACAGTTATTTGTGTGTTTATTTATTTAATTTTTACTTTATTTCTTATTTTTTTTTTTTTTTTTTTTTTTTTAATTTTCTCTGATAAAATATTTTGTAATCCATGTGGATTTTGTAATGGATTCTACTGTAAAGTCAAGAATTTTAATAAAGTACTATTTATTCACCATTCATTCCAACTGATGTGTTTTTTTTTCATCATTGTTTGCCGCGGGTGCCGTTGTTGCCACTGGTACCGTTGTTGTCACTGGTGTCTATGTTACTGCCGATGCCGCTATTGCTGCAGTTGCTGAAGACTGTATACTTCGATGACGATGCCACGTTTCTGTGGACTTCCATGTCGTGATTGGGACACGAAAGATCTTACATGAAAGATCTATGTTGCTGGAGTTCTGAAGCTCCTGTATTGACTATGCCACATTTCTGTGGACTTCCTTGTCGTGTCATGGGACACGAACGATCTTACTTGAAGATCTATGTTGCTGGAGCTCTTGTTTTGAAGCTCCTGTGTAACCACAATTTTATGCGGGTTGTTGAGGTGTGAGAGTGCTTTCGTTTCGCGACCCGTCGATTTAATGGTCACCACGTGCAATTCGTCGCGGAGACCGGAACTGTTACTGTTACTGGTGTCTGTTTTATTTATGGAATTGGCCATTGTTACGTGATACGCCGGCCTTATTCCTCCTTGTTGCTTTAAATGGATAATTAGTAATTACGTTAAATGTTTTAAACTTTCTCTGCCGGCGTTGAAATTAAATTTTCTTTCAGCGTCTTGTTCACGACGAGAATTTCCACCGCGACCTGCCATTTTCAACCGATCTGGGCTGCAGTTGTCTTTGCACTCTAATTGAAATTATATAATTTTCGTGCACGGCAGTCTGTCAAATGTTCTACAAATCGCTTTAAGTGCCACCTTGCCATGAGATATCGCAACATTCCTAGCCAGCTGCTTTTGGCTGCGGATAAAATCAAGAGTTGTAGCCAGCTGGTTGTTGTATTTGTTTTACGTGTAAAATTTGACTTTGCTAGCAACTACTGGCTAGCTACGTTTAAAAAAAACACGGCTATTGACAACTACTAGGTTAATACGACAGATTTTATTAAAAAAATTACGCGTCAAATCGCTCTTAAACGCATTGCAAAAGTTTTGTTTTAATGTTCTTTCTTAGTCTATAAAATAGAAATTAGCAAACATCCTAGCTATGTAATTGAATTTAGTGACGCTTGCAGAAATAATAAGATTTTTTTAATTTTTTCAGACCCATACAAATAACATTTATGGACGTTGTCAACAGGTCTTATATAAAAATAAAATCATAAGCTAATCAAAATTTTTTCATAATGTACCAACACCTTAAGTTCCATTTCTATCGTTTCAATTGCATCATCGGCAATTCCAACTCCATCCAACTTCAGACTTCACAATTTTTCTTGCTTTGGAACACATTCGCAATTTTATATTTACTTGGTTAAAAGGTGTGCAAATAAGCTAGTGCTTTCCCGTTGTGAAAATCTGTGAAAATTTCAAAGAAATTCCTGTCAAAACTTTGAAAAGTGTGTTTTAACTGTTTTCAATTGTGGTAAGTGTAAAATACTTTGCATAACTTGTGGTTTTCTATAGAGAAACCATATTTTTCCGAACAGTTGGTTCTCATTCGAACAGAGTGCTTTCAGACCGGATTTGACTTTGAAACTGGAAAATTTAACGTTTTGTCTGCTCTTTTAACATAAACTTAACTTGTAAATTAAGAACTCCATTCATTTCGTAGATAAGTTATGTTCAAATGTGAATTTTATGCAAAAGGATTTTGCGGTATGCTTTCCACCATTTTTTATTTCAATTGCCAATGCGCAGTGCGGTAGAATGGCAGTTGGTATGGAATTTCTTGGTACGGAAAAAAAAGATGAAAAAAATGTACTAGCACGTAATGACGTAATTCGGTTTCTTTCGTTAAGAAGTTGCATTTCTCATTTCCTTGGTGTATGTAGTAGATTTGTTTGCGTCTAGAGAAGTGCAAAGCCCAGCGAGCTCAACAGATAGCTGTCGTCGTCCAGAATACAGGTTACAGGTTTTGTACATATTTAAAAAGTCCATTCTGTGTTTTAAACAGAATATCTCTCAATGTCATTGTGGAATGAATTGTTAAGCATCATTACATGAATTACAAAGGAAATGACAAAAGAGATAGCAAAGTGAGCTCTATTGGCGATGAGGTGTGCGATAGATGAGGTCTGTTCATTGAGGCTGTTCTGGGCAGAAAAGTACAAGGTTTTCTGTTCAGTGAGAAAAATGTCTGTCCAATCGCAATCCACACGTTGCTCATGACTCATGAGTCGCGACCCACGATTACGAAAGAGAAGAACGATGAGATAGAAAACAAGCTGCCCGGTGAGCAGTGTTGCCAGTTCGTGGGGAATTCCCCTTTTCGTGGGGGATTTCAGGCCAAAATTTGATGAAAGGGGGAAAGGGGAATCTTCTCCCTTCTAGAACGAAATGTGGGGAAAATAAAAAGGTGATATCAATAACTGTTAATTGAGTAACAACGCACTTAGGAAAATTTATTTTATTTGTTGATAACTTAATTCTTCTTCTTTGTTGGCGCTACAGCTCGAGGTGAACCTGGGCCTGCTTCTCGCAACCATTTGTGTGTGCGTGTTATATTTTTGCACGAATGGAAGGGACCTACAGTTTTTTGCCGACTCCGAACGGCGAGTTGAGAAGCTCAATCGTGACAAATGATACTCTTTGATGCTTGTCAGACATTCGAAAGAGGTGGGCACTGTGAAAAACTTTTAGGTGTTTGCGGCGGGATTCGAACCCAAGACCGCTGGCACAGTAGTCCGACGCACTAACCACTTGCGCTACGGTGCCCACTTAACTTAACTAACCATCCCTACAATTCTCTCGGTCTTTTTCATAATGTTCGGCAAGAGATTTTGAACTGCTATGATTAAATTTTTACTAGTCTGATTTTTATTATGTTTAAACACTTTCAAAAACTATGAAAAACTACGAAAGCCCGTTCGCGTACGAAAAAATTTTGTGGTTTTTCGTAAAAAGAGCGCGGGATCACGAGGGATTTCTCTGGGCAGATAATATATGCAAACTGTCAAATCTTTCAAATCATATACATACATTTTTCAATATTTGGCGCAAAAAGGATATTAATCGCTTTTTTGAAAATCTATTGTGGGGAATCCATGGGGAATACCACCACAAAGAAAGGGGAAAAAGGGGAATTTTTATGTGTGTGATGGCGAGTTTCACTTAAAGCGGCTGGCAACACTGCCGGTGAGTCGCGGGGAGAATTTTCCGTGAATTTTTGGTATTGATAACGAAAGCCGAAAATTTGGTCCAACAATGACACTTGAGTTTACTTTTTTGGACCAAATAACAAAATGGGTTTAGGAGTTTGACACTTTGAACCGAAGTAATGGTTTAACAATAGGTTTGTTTAATGTCAGCCTAGGGCGCACTGGTGCAGTCCTACACTGAAAATGCTACCATGCGTTCGTTTGTCGATAATGGTTCTGTACTGGATTGGGATTCGCCCTAGGTATTTCTTCAGTGTAATAAACAAGTGCTGTCAAAACATAAAATCAACTGATTTATAATTTGGTGTTTTTTTTCACTGCGTCGATTTGCTCATTGTGCTTTTGTTTTTTGTGTTCGGATAGGTTGTTAAATAAAACAACGATATAAACAAGATCAAATATAAATGTACATATGTATATGCAATAAAATTAGGAATATCTGATGTATGTTAAGTTTACAATGAATGACAGTTGTTAGGGCAAGCGATTTGTGTTCTAAATACTTAGTTGGCGCTACAGCTCGAGGTGAACCTGGGCCTGCTTCTCGCAACCATTTGTGTGTGCGTGTTACATTTTTGCACGAATGGAAGGGACCTACAGTTTTTTGCCGACTCCGAACGGTGAGTTGAGAAGCTCAATCGTGACAAATGATACTCTTTGATGCTTGTCAGACATTCGAAAGAGGTGGGCACTGTGAAAAACTTTTTAGATGTTTGCGGCGGGATTCGAACCCAAGACCGCTGGCTCAGTAGTCCGACGCACTAACCACTTGCGCTACGGTGCCCACTAATGTGTTCTAAATGGATGGATAAAATGGGGGTAGCACTGGGTTTTTGGACAACCATGAAAATACATTGACAATAGCCAGTGCACCCTAGGGATGGCGACAGCGAACAAACTTGATAGGTCTGTTTGGTTACTTTGTAGTTCTTACCATCTCGTAGTATTCTAACCAATTGCCTGTTTGATAACCCGAAAGATTCGTAGTAACATTTGTAAAAGAGATATCCAAATGAGTGTCAAAAAATTCTCCTCAACTCGTGTAAGTTTTTCTTTATTGATAATGGAGTGGATATGAAGAAGCTGTTGACCTTAAATATTTCGCTAGTTGAACTAAAAAAAAAAAACATACAATTCCGTCACCTTCTTTTGTATTCAGAGCGATTGACATTACATACCCCCTGTTCTGCATTCCACTTTTAGTGAATTCAACCACCAAAAGTGGAATTGGGTGTTCTGCATTCCGAACGAAATTATGAATTGTGGATTGTATGTCCGAAAGTGAATATTTTGGTGTTCTGCATTCCACTCAAGATGACAGCTGTAAACTCGTGTTCTGCATTCCGAAAATCCTGTGATTTTAGTGAATTGAATTCAATCGATTTTTTTGACGTGAATTGAATTCACATGCCGTTGTAAAGTGAATTAATTAATTGATTTGATGATCATAATCATTTTGAAAAATGTGAGTAGAATAATAAGACTACAACCCAAAAATTAAAGGCAAGAGAGTATTCTCTTGAATTACATGGAAGAAAATCAAAACTTTGTTACACAGGACAAAGCGTATACTAAGGATTTGTGGAAGGAGTTAGAGCAACGATTGAAGAGTGAAGGTCTTCCAACGACTCGATGGAAAACAATAAGAAATTGTAGTTAAGAATTTTTATTAACAAAATAAAACATTATATTTTTTTAATAGGAGAAGGTAAATGCTTGTATAATATCATCCAAACAATCTATAATCCCCGGAATCACTCATTATTTTAAACATATTTTTTTTCTTTCAGCTGCGTACTTTCCAGTTCTATCTACTTCGACTACAACTTGTGTTGCAAAATATTTTACATCTCGCCGAAAACTTTGCTTTCCCACTGACTTTTGATAACATCCTTCAGCCAAAAAATCGGAGTATTGTTCCGAGTTTGAGTGTGAGAGGAATTGAAGTTGGTACAATCTCTGACTCCACTTCTCGCAGGATATCAACAAATATTTCCTTACTCACCTTTGAACTGTTTTTAAAAATGCAAAAATCATTAAACAAACTATTTTTCTTCAGTTGTCTGACTTTTGCTTCGGGAAGAAACAGAATGTTAGATTTATCTCGCAAAATCTTCCTGTGAACTCTCTCCATTCGGTTTTCATCGCGGTTTTCACTTAAACAAAATTGAATCTATTTTTTTAATAAAATATAGCTTTTTCACTTGCACAAAACAAAAACCAGAAACTTAAAATCTCCAATGATTTTGAAATGATTTGACAGCTGTGTTTGACATTTCAAACAAATGAATTCGAAGTGGATTCCAAAAATTCGAAATCACTCGGAATGCAGAACACTGAATTTCATTCCGAGTGAATTTCAATTTCGGTTTCAATCCACTTTCACTCGAAATGCAGAACAGCGGGGATAAGGTCTGTTTGGTAACTTGTGATTTTTCGTAAAATTAAATAAAATTTCATAAAATTACATAAACTAGGTGTTTGTTAACCAAAAAACAAAAATTACTACAAATCGTAAAAAAGAGAGCCGAATGAGATTGTCAAAAATTGTCCCTCAATTGAGAAAATTGTTATATTATGCACCAGCATTTGCTTTGGATGAGCCTGCCAACGCTGTCGAACCAGCCATCTAACAGTTTGTGAAATTTCATAATCTTCATAATCGTCAAAAACAAATTGACGGTTTACCCACAATGTGCTTCAATTGCGTTTGGTTACTTTTAAGCAAGTTTTCCAGTCTCAGAGGATTTTCCCGCACTTTTCAAAATATTTACTATTTGACAGGTTTGACCAACTTGTCCAAAAAAGAGTTACCAAACAGACCTATAAAATCACAGACTGAGGTACTTAACAAAGTCGTCAAATTTTCTGGCGAACACACATATGTAGTAGTATGTACAATTTACATACATAACGGCGGTACAGCCTATGTTTTCTGATCTCAGCAACGATAATGTACTGTACATATTAGCTTTGTTCAATGAACAGTACAGATTTGTGAAAAATGTCAGATCAAGTCAGCACAAAAACTTGACATTTCTCACAAATCTGTTCTACCTCAAGAGTAGGCGCAGAAAGGTTGTCCAGCACAGACTCATTGAACACAAAGCAGATCAGTCTCGAATAGACACTATTCTCATTGAACACGTAAACCTTGTACTTTTCTGTTCTTTTCTGTCCAGCACAGCTTCATTGAACAGACTTGTTATGTGACTTCAAATGGTTTTTGTTGAATCTGAGAGCGCTGATGGAAAGCTGTTGGCAGTTCAAGTCAATTTCTTGAATAAGGCAGTGTCTAAATCAAGCTTGAGATCTAGAGTTTGACTGTAAGAGAAAGAGGGAAGTAGATCTCATAAATATATATATATAAATACAGCAACAATCGGTTATAATGACTGGTTATAAACGATCAATTCCTTAAGTCCCAGTTTGGCTCCATATAGTCACTTTGTGATTAAGGGCGGTAGTTATCGACCGCTCATAAATCGCTCTTAAAGTTAAGAGCTCATAAGTTAAAATTTTTGGTTGGTATTCACGGACCACTAATAGGCTTTTGTCTATGCTAACTTCGACTATGAGAGAATCGATTTTCGGATTTCCGGATGCGCTCTTTTCGAACATGTCAGTAACAAATGGGAATGTAAATATGGGGATGATGCAACACAGCTGTAGATGGTGAAATTGATGGTGGTGGTTTTTCGTCAAATTCAATTCAATTAAATAGTAAAATAAGGAATATGTTCACTGAACTCATTATAATTTTCTTTTCCTTGTCGGATAAATTCGGATTTCTTTCAGTTTTACCAATTTTTAAAATCAACAGAAATAATTTAAATTTGAAATGACAACAGAGTGATCTGATCCGGATCAGATCAACAAATAAGTTTGTGTGCATTACCAACAATCCGAGATCTTGCTTCTTGTCAATATCAATTTTCGTGATCCAAAAATTAGTTCGACTATTTCTCACTATGGTACACTTTCGTTTGTGAATGTTGCTGTATTATCGACAATTGCCAAGGGTAAATGTTGCCAGAGTAGAATATAAAAATATTATTGGCAATCCAAATATCATTAATGTTATTTCGTTCGAATAAATTAATTTTTCTGCTCATAATGATATCTAAGCGATGTGAAACTGAAATTATAGCTGCAAAATATTATTCTCATTCGGTTCTGTTAATCAAAATTAACAATTTCCTCCTAAAAAATAAAACAAGCGCATTCAATTTTCATTTAAAAGAAAATATTCATTCGCATGGCAACTTCGCACTAAATGTCAAAATTAACTTAGCTCGTACAATCACCACAACACAGAACTTTGATCTGGTTTGTTTTATTATTCTGATCTGATCCGGATCAGATCACGGGGATAATAAAACACGGCTATAAGCGCTCGTAACTTAAGAGTGGTTGGTCTTATGAGCGCTTGTAAATACGCACTAATAGCGGTTGGTGAATAGGTTTTTGAGGCTCTTAACTTATGAGCCGTCGATAACTACCGGCCTAAATATCAGCTATAACGAAATATTGTTCGCAGTTCCTTTTTTTAACTTTAATATCGGTTATAACGTTTGCTTTTGAAACTGTAACATAACTGACATTCTGTCTAGACAAGTACACTCCTTGATGACTTTTTCCATTCATCCGGATCAGATCACATCGTTGGTTTGTGTGCATTACAACAACACTACGTGATCAAGCTTTTTATCAGGATTAATTTTCGTGATCCAAAAATTAGTTCGACTAATTCTCACTAGGATACAATTTCGTTTGTGAATAGAGCTGTATTATCGACGATTGCCAAGGGTGCATGTTGCCATACTAGAATAAGAACAATTATTGGCAATCCAAATATTATTAAATATTATTTATGTTCGAATAAATCAACTTTCTGCTCATAATGATATGTTAGCGATGTGATAGTAAAATTAGCTACAAAATATTATTCTCATTTGGTATTTGTTAATCCAAATAAACAATTTCCTCGTAAACAATACGGCTAATATTCGTTTGGTGTTTATTATTTCTGAGTTCGTTCTTGAGTAGGGAAATTATATTGCTGCAACTGTGGCCCGAATTAATATTTAATGCTTTCGGATTAACAGTATGTATTTGATTTTCGAATTGCTTTTTTTTTTTTTTTTGGGAAATTTTTCTTCTTTAAGTTTCAATGTAGCTGAGTCAGTTTTCTTCAGATCTCAATGTTGATGTCGCGTAGTTTACGGATATTCCGGTATAGCTAATACCAACTAAAATTATCGAAACCGTTTTGGGTTGAAGTAGTGAACACATGGTCCGAAAGTTCCAAATACCTACTTGATATCGTTGATAATTTAATGATAGAACTAATCGACCAATGCCAATAGTGATCTAGTATTTAGCATAGATATGCTGGCACTTAGTTCGGGACAACTACGTACTGAAAAATCTTGTCATAATAAAAAAATTAATATCACTGCCTTAAAATTTATATTTCTCTTTTAATATTTAACAACACCAATAAATGTGTGTCGGAGTCCAAATATAGAACTGCCAAATTAGAGTATATAATTTATTAAAATCTCGAGATCGCTTTTGTTGTGAGGTAACACTTTATTTGATTGTTTACCTAATTCATTAGTCACATCCCTATATGTGACTGCACGTGTAATTCAGATCATAAATTGGGTTTTTCCGTTTCGCCGAGAAAAGTGATAGAACATGAATAACTATTAATTGAATGTTTTCTTCCAATTAAAATGCTAATTTTTAATTGCAAACTTAAAACTGGAAAAAAAAGTTTAATTGTATAACTCTACTCCATTATTCGGCTCGACTCAAAGTAAACGAATCTATTACAATCGTTTAACAAAAAAAAAAAGAGCAAATATATCCAACTCGCTTGCACTAATCCTATCGAATGCGTACAAGCAGAACAAACCTACAATCTTTCTAGCTAGCCCACAGAGGGGAGATTTCTTCGCCCGCTGTCGTCGTTGAACTCAACGAACCATCATCACAGTTTGATGAGTGTGTATTTAAGATAGTGTGTAGAATTGTGCCATTAGATTCTCTGTGCTAAATTCCTTTCGTCCCTTTCGTCGTCACTATAAAAGTAAGTAATTTACACAAATATCTTATAAATTAATTAAATTTAAATTTGCTTCTAAAAGATATTTTCTATCTCGCTGAGATTGAGAGATTTTCAATTTGGAAAAATTCCTCCTACACCTAGGTGAAAACGTCAAAAAATCGTGTGGGAAAAATCGATAAAAAAATACAACGCAAATAGTTATCTGTGGTTCTGCCGTCGTCGTCTTCCAACTATGGAGTGAAAAGTACATATATTTTCCACCTCTTAGGTGAGCGCAACAAAAAAAGAACTAGTGAAACGTGCAATCAATTTGTATAGAAAAAAAAATCAAACCCTGACTGAATCACATCTCAATGTTGGTTGGTATTTTTTTATTTGGTAATTTTGGAAGTCAATGTAGTTGGAAAAGATGTTCCCTGAAGGAATTCTAGAAAAGAAAAGGAAAGGAAAATAAAATGTTGCGGTATCTCTCCCCAAGAAGATATTAAATTCCTATATGGATAAACTCGGTATCGTTCGTATCTATCCGTAGTATAGATGTATCGTATCTATGTGCGGCTCGATAGTAATGCGCATGTTCGTATGCATGGGTGTAGACCCTCTGTCGTATAAAATATATGGTCGTAAAATTTTCGCGAGAGTGTGACGCATTGAGGAGTGTCCAACGACGATGGCGACGACTTATCGTCCGCCATTTTACAACACATGCATGCACAAAAAAAACCAAAAATATTTCTCTAATTCATGAGAGTATAAATGTCAAAAAGGGACTGGTTCTGGTTTACTGGTCCAGCGAGCCAGCAGAAGTAAAACTTCAAACATCTGTCTGTCAATGGATAAGAATTTCACATAATCCTGTTTCAGGAGTCATTTGGTCTTGCACCTGCTTTGACAGATCATAAGGATTTTTTTTTACAATCGTATGGAATACGAGTATGGCATAAATGAAGCGACTTGGGAAAAAAGACTACAAGTAAAGAATGATCAAACGTACAATTGATTGTAATTAGTATAAAACGTTTGACATCATCTCTCCAGTTGCCGCATTGACATCACTCAGTGAATGAATTGGTGTTTGTCGTTCGTTTCCTTTTATCCACACTTGATTTCCCGCATTTCATTCACCTCGCCTATGACTGCTTGTTTTTAGGTAGGTATGTGTGATTCGGTTCAATTGTTTGATTAGAAAGAATTTTTTTAAGATATATGTCAATCAATGGTAGAAAAATAAAAATTAATTTTGTTTTTGTTTCATCATGTATCACAATCAGCCTCCTCCCATTCCAAAACTCAGCTTCTTCTGTCCTCCTCGGTCCTCGATGCTATAATTTAAATTATCAATTCAAATGTGCATCTTCCCTTCTGTCTTTTTTCTCTTTCGGTATAATTGAAGTTTTTCCATTTGATCGGGTTTTCTTGCCCCCCACCGGCGGCGACAAGACACATTCTCGGTGCAAGAAATAGTCCAAGAAATTTTGTTTTATTTTATTTTTATATATTGGATACTTTAACTTTTATAGCACGAGCCGCGCGTTCCCTTTTTTTGGTGGAATTCATCTCTCTAAAGTCGGCGCGCTAAGAAAGCCACGCATACACTCATGCTAAAGCCACACATCATACTATTTGTACGTGTTGGAGCAAAAATGTTTCATTTCTTCGTTTGTAGGTAAGGAGAAAATGAACATTTTATTTTTAACTTTGCCGTCAGTTTCTTAAGAGTGTGAAATACTCATCAGCATCACAAGAATATGAGTGAGTAACCGCGTAGAGATTAGTTTTAGTTCAAGCACGCATATTATTTTTGTATAACTTCGTGATTATGCCGATTGTCAGTCAGTCGAGTAGGCAAGAGTTTACAAAAATTACTTCTACTTTTAAGATTTAACTAATTTGTTTACGGATAGGAACATGCTATTCTTGGGAAGTAGCAATGATGACAAGAATACGTTTTAGGTACTAAGTGATGCTAAATCATTTATTGTTGCTACTTTTCAATGAGTAGTTTTTGTCGCATATGTATGGAAATAGCTAATATTTCACAGTAAAGCTAAAAAGTATAGATTCGAAACTGAAAATATGTATGTACAGCTATGTTCAAAATAATAGGAGCGGTATTTCACAAACTGGAAAACGGCGATTTTTTTTAATTGTTTTACCATCTTTTTTGTTAATTTTTTTTTGGAACCAAAATTCATTTTATTAAGCAAAATGTAGATTAAAAATTTTTAACGTGAAGTAGAAAATATATTTATAAAAAATAAAATATTACTTCAAGTCATTAGTTTAACTGTTCAAAATAATAGGAGTGCTCATAAAAAACAGAAATATTTTAAATAATAAGATTTATAATCTCAAAAATTAGGTAATTGTTATATTTAGGTAGCTTGATACTTGGTATAAAATCGTTTATTCTTTAAGAAAACCTCACACCGATGTACATGTAGTATAGAGTCGACAAGATTTTGGCAACGAGTGGAAGTTATTTTACGCCAGGCTACATTAAAAACCCTCCAAAACCGTTGATGTTTTCTGGTTTGGCATCTGGTACATAATTTTCGACATCACACTACAAGTAGTCTATCAGATTCAGGTCGGGGGACTGTGGGCCAACTCCATAACCCGAATACCTTTGAACCGAAACGACTCTTATCTTTTTACTCGTGTGTTTCGGGTCGTTATCCTGTTGGAACACCCATTTAAGCGGTATTTCTTATTCTGCTTACAGGAGCATAACTTCATCAAGGATTTGTATATTAAAATTTTGATCCATTTTACCATTTATCAGAGGTATTGGTCCCCTCCGTAATACGAAAAACATGCCCAAACGATGACCTTCGCACCACCATGTTTACCGTGTACTTGGGCAAATATTCTGTGATGGGCGGACGTCGGACATATTGTTGGGAACCAGTTCCAGCAAATAGGACAATTTAACTTTTGTCCGTTCAATGTATATTACGTCATTTCGTCGCAGGGCAATCGGCATGACTTTTAGCAAATTCGATACGTGCTTGCAGATGTTTTTTTTTTATTATCTAAAATGGGACCTTGCGTGGACTTTGGCACATCGTTTATTTTCTAGATGTCTTCTGCTAATGGTAACATCACTTATAGGAAGTTAAATATTATCTTGTATGACCTTGGAAGTTGACGCTGGGTAGTTTTTAAAAAATCTTACAGTTAACCTGCCATCAGCTTTGGAGATTATACGTTTCCGTCCCCGTGTTTCTGGCTTATCGATGTATTTTATGGAATCTGCTATTACTGAAATCCTACATGGAAGAGTTTTTTTTTGTAATTTTCTGTAAAATTTTCGAATCTGGGGCAGTTTTCGAATGAGTTCTCGCTTTTCTTGATTTGTATTATTTCCTCGACCCACTGTTATCAGTTTTTAAAAAAAAGTGCAGTAAAAAATTTTAAATAATGTCCTAACAACAAAAGCTTTTCGTTTTCATAGTTCTTAATAGGGCAAACTTTTTTTTTTTTTTTTTGCTTTTTCCAAAATACTCCTATTATTATGAACACTACTTTTCCGTTCGCAGTCACTTCTTTGTATAAAATCCTCGCACATGTGGGCTCAACTGTGCATATTTTTACTGGATTTGTTTGTCAAATGCCGTTAGAATATTTACACAAATGTCTTCACAGTTTAAAATAAGAATTTTTCGCCAGGGAAGCACTTCAAATGATGTTAACATAGCGCTCCTATTATTTTAAACACAACTGTATGTACCTACATATGTACATATATGGTGGTATTCTTCGAGCTTATGATGGTAGTAAAGAGTTTGAAGATTGGTTACAGAAACGTGTTTTGTTAAAGTGCCAGATAATATCACCATACAATTGAAAAGTGTCCGTAATTGGATTTCAAATGGGTATTTAATTTAAATTATCTAATCCGAATTTCACCACAGAAATATAGGTAAGTGCATTTTCATAAATGTTGCAGGTGATTTATCATTCTGTGCGTTCTACGAATTTTGAACAAGCTCTTTCAAAAATCAACTCTAGCGCATGTCGAACGCACTCTTTCACCACACACAAGATGAAAAATAAAGCTGTCACATGTGATTGTCAAATGTAAATTTTTTGAAAATGCAACTCGATTTGTTACGAAAAGTATGCTTTAAAACAATCTCAGACAGAGCCGCAGTCAACTGATGTTATGTCGTTTTCGGTTGGGCTTTTCAGATTTTGCTCTCAGATTTCAGATTTTTCTTGCTGAATAGAAAATAAACGAGATTGATTTGTTTAGTATTAGTGTGTCATTTGACATCTTGGGCCCTACTCTGTATCTCGTTTCGAAACGGAAATTTTCCGAAAACGAATATTTTATACTCTCTATTTCGATAGCGGAATGAAATCTACTACTTTCGGATTTACAATTCCGAAAGTGGAATTTTGATACTCTGTAACTCGTTTCCTAATGTCAAAAGCATTAAAAAACGGAAAATTTCTTTCTACAACTAATTCGCTAACGGAAGGATTTAAAAGTACCTGCAAATGCAACATTTTTAAGAAAATTTTAGTGATGATAACAATTTAAACAAGCAAGCCATTCATGTGTGCTTTATTTTTTGTGTTTATTGATTTAATAAATTATTTTTGATTTGCTCCCGTATTCTCTTTGCAATGTTCTCCATGTTGCTGTTCAATGCTGATTGATGATGCATCATCGGGTATTTTAAATTTAGAGGGACTCCAGTGGATCCCAAAGGAGAAGGAAGTTCATCTCGTATGCAATTGAAAACATACAAAAAAGCATCCTTCGAAAGACGAAAGTTCTGAACAAAACTAAAATAATAAATGATAAGTAATGGTGATATGAATCCTTGGTACCAACCGAGTTTTACCTTTTATCACCTTTTTCAATAATATTTGATTTATCCCGTATAATTTTCCACTCAATCCGTTCTTAACTTGTTTTTTCGTAAATCCGAAGTGCAACAGAATACATTTTAATTTTTTATTATATTAAATTCTTCCTTTAAAATTCACAACAATATTATTCCTCCTATTCTCGGTTTATTGATTTGACATATCTCATAAGAAATATATCGAGACTCGACAAAAAAAAATCCTTAAGTGGGAAAATCATCTAGTAGTATTTTTTACATTCCGAAAGTGTTACAGAGTACCAATTCAAAAGCGAAACGAAAAGCAATATCGAATAGGATTGACTTTCGTAACGAAATACAGAGTAGGGCCCCTTGTTCGTAAAAGGAAATAGGTACATAAAAAAATAAAAATAATAAATACAGGTTTAAATACACTTGTACGGAGTTTCTGATAATATTTTTGTTGATTGATAATATTTTGACGTACTGCGTTGACATTTCGTATACAATGTGTTGGTGTTAGTGCAAGTAGTTGTAAATATCGAGTTCCACGAAAATTGATCTAGAGCAAAAAAAAAAATGCTTTTTTAGTCGGTTGGAAATTGAAAATTGTATTAGAGCGCTAAAAATTGATCGAGATCTTGCTTTTTTGCCCAATCGACATTAGTCTGATGTCAATGCAGTTCGCTGAATTGAGCACAGACTCAGATTAATAAAAAATATAACGTACTTTTTTGAATGAAGTAATAAAAAAGGTACTGAATTCATCTAACACTCGTATTTGTACACGCAACAAACTACAACTACGACCTTCTGTTTCATCAGGATGCAGCTCGAGGAAAGGAAGGGATGCGCAGTTTTTTTGTTTTCACCAGCATACTTCTGCTTCGTCAATTTTTGAATGAAAAATGAAACAATTGAATTATTTTTTTATTTGCAACCATGCAGCGGCTTCGTCTTCTTTTTTCCAGATTTTCATTGTTTTTTTTTTTTAAAGCAATTGACATGGAAATGAAAATCAAATCTCGTGTGACATTGCGTTTTCATTCACAGTGACTTTTTTCTTTAAATGGTTCACAATGACACTCAATCCATGACCTAACTAAACCACTGACTGTGAAAACAAAAACTCTTAAGTGAAGTTTATGTTCAATCCTACACTAAGCAAGCACTGTGAAATCGGCCACTAGAAATTGCAAAAACAACAATAGGAGTTTTTGGTCAAAGAATAATATTTTAATAAATAAGATGATTTCGTGGTCTCTCCCCGCAAGCGCACATATCTGATTTGAAATATCAGTGAAGATTTCTGGTAGGAGAATGTCATCAAATTTTGGCCATCGCATCAGCTATTTTCATCGTCTCTCTGGACATAGTATACATACATAGAAGACCGAATTTGTGTTCGCGAGTGCAATTAAGTTCACATTCATAGCATTCATGTCTCGAAAGTCGAGAGCGAGACCCATTTCTACAAACGCACACTACAACGTTCATTAAAAAATCCATCTTTCTTCAATGCGTACCCAAACTTGTGTGATCGTCTGTAATTTATTTTTATACAGGATGTTGGAAAGTTTTTCTTTTCGAATTTATTTTCGGCATTCCTATTTATATTCTATACAACAGTCCCAGCATCAATGCGTAATCCAGTAAATCATTGTATCTGCTCTGCTATCGATATTAATGCAAATGCAATTTAAGGTTGTATTTCTTCAAATATAGTATGAGGGGTTGCTCTTGTTAACATACAATATGAATCATTATTCAGACATGTTTATTTTCTACGTAATTGATCACTAGGCGATCCGTTAATATGTGATGATTCACTACTTTTTTGTATGCACTTTTGGTCACCACCTTCTTTCCTTTTTCGTTTTGTAGCAAAATTTGTCACTAAATTTCATCATTAGATCATTGTGTTCCCCAATTTCTCTTTGTCGTCTTCAGTTTCCGTAGCTGCATTGAGGCTTTGAAGAGCAAGTCAAAGCACAGAGATACCGTTTGCTAATTGATTACGGGTTTATAAATGAGAATAAAGTTAGGCGTGTGCGTTTACGCATCCGTGATTAAGCATTGCTTTTGTTCCTTTTACAACCCACACCTTTGCCCTTTGTAAACGAGTACATACATATGTACGTACATTTACATATTTCATTTAAATATAACACCCCGCTTGTGTTTGCTTTCCGCAGTAACGCAGTGGAAGGTAAAATCAAAGGTTTAAAATTGCATAGGGGTGTGGGTAAATATTAATTGCGCGTTTTTTTTTTGGGGGGGAGAAGAAACCAATCAATTTGAAGTAAATCTTTATTTGGCTTTGATGTATGGCATTGGGATTTTGTTTAGTTGGTCTTATAATATTCACAATATGTTAAAACCAGTGGTATATTCTCTATCCAGTTGAAAGTTCACAAAAGCGATCCAATTAGATTGTACTGACGAGCCCTTATATACTACTGATATGCTTACATTATGTAGCATTGTGTAATACGACTGTTTTTGTTTAACTCTATTTGGTTATAGAAGAGAGAAACTCGTGATAATTTTAGTAATAATGGAATGAAAAAAACTAAACGAAAATGGTGACACATTTTTGTTTTATAATTCAATAATACTGACCTTTAAACTGCTGAAATAGTGCTACTCGTATGTACTGTACATACCTATGTATGTATATATTTGCATCATCTGACTGATTCATCTGTAAAAAAGTAAAAAAACGCATAAATATGAATGTACATGTGTACATTGCACGTGAATCATTTTATCTCATGCGAATGAGGAGGAAGATCGTGCAAGTTCAAGACAATACAGAGCAGCGGCGCGGCGGCGGTATGCTTAAGTACACAAAATTGTAACATACTTGTACTAGTGGCGAATATTCATTGACAATACACGGTGAGTATACCAGGAATTGCGCAGCAAAAATGTGTTGTGTAAGATATCTAAGGCCCTTTGAACTTTGGAAGTCAAATCTTGTCACAAAATCAGTTCTGATAGAGGGTGCCCATGATTTCACCATGTGAAGTGTGGACAACAAATACATTTATGTAGTTTTAAAATTGTTTGAGAAGTTTTGTTTTCTAATTAGTAATATTGGCTTATTACAATCAATGTATCGAATAAAATGTCACCCAAATGTTCACAGCGACTCTGGCAGCAGACCTTCATCCGCTTGTCTACATTTTGTATGACGCTGAGGCACAATTGCGGCTCAATTTCATTATTGTGTCGAATTACCTCGTCCTTCCCGCTCTTGAATGTATGTTCGCTTATTGGCATACACGTTCTCTTTCAATTTTCAACGGTGTCAAATTACAAAATCCTGGCAGACAATAGATCACCATTTTGGGATATAATGCGACCATCGAAATTTTGCCCCAAAAAAGTAATTGCTTCGTGCACGTGGCAAATGGCCCATCCTGTTGGAATGTTATCCACATATGTATATAGCCTCCAATTGTGGCCACAAGAAATCCGTTATCATGGCGCTATAGCGTATGCCATTCACGATAACATATTGGCCGGTTTCGTTTTCGAAGAACTACGGTCCGATAACTCCGCCGGCCGCTCTAAACAGTGACTTTTTGTGGATGCATAGCCTTCTCAGCGATAGCTTTTGGGTTCTCATCAACCCAGAGGTGACAATTCTGCTGTTGACGAAATAATCATCCCGATACGATTTTTTTTGTAACGCCCATTTGCATAATAGACTTGGATAACCTTTACGCCTTGTTCGACTGTGTACGTGTCCATGGCTCAATTTGTAATGAACTCACGATGAGAAATGTCAAAACAGAAAGCAAACAGCATTTGACGTTTGGACCCATTTCCTTATCGGAATGGGGAATTCACTAATGGAACACAGCGCGGGCGGTTTGATAAGCAGTCGCTTGAATTTTCTGTTCAATAGCTGCTTGTTACCATTACTTTATACATTAAAACCAGTCTGGAGAAATAAAGTGGAAGCAGTTGTAAGGCAAGTGATATGACTGTTCTTTGTTTTTAGAGTGTAGGTAAAGTTTCACCAACCCCGCAAGAATCAATCAATCAATCAACACTGCTTTGAAGTGGTCACTTGATTCGATTTTTCATCAACTCTTAGCAAATGAAAAGGGCACCCAGCTTGCATATTCCCAATATTAATTCAGACAACTTTTTAGATTGAAGTGGAACGTACATAAATATACAGTTACAAAAGGCCAAAGCACCATTTCTCACTCACGTGTTTGTCATTTTGTCTTTTAGCTGCGATATGAAGATTACGAGTATTCTGACTTACACTAGTTCAGTATGAGAAGGAACAGACATACATAAACCTATTATATGAACCTACATAATGTAAAAAAAAATCAGGGCCCTCATGCAAATGTTCAAAAGCTTTATATTTTGACTTCTGGCATTATATATTTTTTATCAAAGAACGCTTCGACTGTATATAAAACCGGGCATGTCCGAATTCCGTGTTCAGCTATGTTACGTTTCTGAGAACCAACTGGTTTCATTGGCCGAACACAATGGTGAAGCTGCAGCTGAAGTATGCAGCCCTGTCAAAGTTAAAATACACGTAAAACCTATAGCACGAACACAGTGCGAAGTTGCAGCGGTAGTATGAATAGTGGCTACAGCGCAAGTTAAGTCAACTTCAACTTTCTAACGTGCTGCACTACTTTTTGACAGTTCAAAACAAACAAAGAAATGAAAATGGAGCAGTCCACGGAAAAATTGATTGCTAAATATTTATTTTTTAACAGCAAAACAACTCGTGCTGCGCTGCACCACTGTGGCCGTGCATTGCTACTCTAGTCAGTAGGCTTGTTTTACTTTAATCCTAAGCCTTCCAAAAATACGAGTAAATATATACCACCTGAGTGATATTTGTACGAGTTTCTGAGTGCACATTGGGCACTGTAGCGCAAGTGGTTAGTGCGCCGGACTACTGAGCGGTCTTGGGTTCGAATCCCGCCGCAAACACCTAAAAGTTTTTCACAGTGCCCACCTCTTTCGAATGTCTGACAAGCATCAAAGAGTATCATTTGTCACGATTGAGCTTCTCAACTCGCCGTTCGGAGTCGGCAAAAAACTGTAGTTCCCTTCCATTCGTGCAAAAATATAACACGCACACACAAATGGTTGCGAGAAGCAGGCCCAGGTTCACCTCGAGCTGTAGCGCCAGCTAAGTAAGTTCTGAGTGCACATGATACGTATCATCTACAACAACGGTTAACAGGTTGTGGCCAACTTCTATGTTAGGGTACGCCCAGAGAATTTATTTTTATGTTGCTATGTTAAGGTGATCTTGCAGCAAATGAATAACATTTTTAATTTGTTCAACTAAATAAACTTAATGACCAATTCCGATCTGAGCACCATCCTCTCATCAAAGTCACTGACTTAGCAAAGACTCGTCGTACTAAGCCCGACTTGAGCATTCAAAAATTAAGATATCTATATTTTAGTCCATGACAGGGTGTGGCCAATCAGCTCTAAGACGCAATAGTGGACACCGATTTATCTTAATTTATTGATCTGTTAAGTTTTTTTTTTTTTTACTAAAACATGTTTTCTTTCTTAAGTAATATTAAAGTCCAATTTATGTGTGTTAAAATCTTTGACAATAGGTGTTTTTTATAATGACACAACTTCGGTAAATAACTTTAAGGTTTGCGACCAGCAACAGCAGGTACATAGGAACTCCAATTGAAAGCGATCATCACCATAACAATGTAATTTCTTGTGTCACCAAGCCATTAACATTCAAAAGGAATTCAACTCAAAAGCCTACTTCACGAAAATCTTATCGTGTTCGCTTGTTAAGAGGATTTTCTCATTTGCCCACCCGCCTCTTCACCCTTTTCAATTGAACACAAGAAAAGTACCTCAGTTTTTTTTATAAGCAATATTTACCTTGATTATTCAAATTAAATATGCTTGTTCTTTAATAAAATTAGAAATAACAAGTGCTCCTATCCTATACACAATAGAAAAACCTACAGGTAAATACATACATATGCAAGCATGAACACATGTATATAATCCCCTGTTGTGAAATAATATAAAACGAACATTTTGTTTGATTTAACATGAGCCAACACACATACAAATACTCTTTGTTTGTAGTCCTGAGTAAAAATATGGAATTGCGCAAGGACGATTTATCGATTGATGGAGGAGCCCATGCATGAATATACATCTCGTATTTTGTTTTATACACGATGAAAAAGGGAATTTACTTGATTTGATTATCCTTTGATTAGATTTGAAGACATCAATGAAACCTTTGATTACCAATTAGAGATTCTCATTGTTGCGTTGGAGGAATGTATATTTTGTATTTATTTTAAAGTTGCAAGGACTAAAGCAATTTTAAACATATAAATATGTACATATATAGGTGCTACATACATACGTATATATGTGTCCAGTGAAATGCGCATGTACCGCTTTTCACAGAAATATTCTATGCTGCGATTGACAATGCTTACTATGTATTTCCATTTAAGGATATTTCAACCAGCCATCCTACATAGTTAATTCGGAAAGATGTAACTCTTAAATGAGAACCAAGAAAAAAAAACGCACAACTGGATGTTGTTGGTAGAATTGTAGAAATACATATGAATGTATGTATGGGGGGTGTGTGGGCAAGGTCATGCGACGAGTACACATGCACAAATCATGTATGATAAATGAATAGGCCTCTCGTGACACTTAATATATGTAACTACGAATTCATCTACATATGTATGTATATTTAAATGCACAAAAATGCTCCATTGGAAGGCCGTCCTTGTCTTTTCGCATCTGTCATACATATATTGGAGATGGATGTAACTTAAATCTATTCAGCCAGTTATTTTGAATATTCAAATTTGTGTTCGAATTATACTTGTCTAGAGTCTAGACGACAGAAAGAAAATGGGTATATAATATGTATGACAAAAAGGAAGAGGGATATTGAAAGTTCATTGCTGTTGTCACCTACACCTAAAAAGCAGCAAGGAAAGGTTCCTAATTTTGGGCACTATTTTTCTTTTCTCCACTGACACTAGTGTTATCCATCTCCTCTCTACCAAATATCGAGGGAAGGACACTCCTTATGCGCCAAATTGGATCCTTTTGTTCTGCTTCTCTCTCGTTTCAACCACTGCGCATGGTTGGACTACAAATTTATTTTTTTTACTCTATTGCGTCAATTTAAGATAACAGGTAAAGTGACTTCTGATAGCTTTGAAAAAAAAAAAGTATCCCCAAAATGGATATATTCCAAAAGAGAAAGAGCCACTTGAAACAAGAAAGTATAGGCGCCTACCCCACTTCTAGAGTTAATTGTACTATGTCGCGGTCGCCGTCGTCCACTCTCTTTGATTAAGCTATGCTCCTCTCTGCTGGTCTCTTTGATCTGTCTCTCCAAGTACTACATACATAATGTACGTATATTAGCACTACGTCGAATCATCGAATAGAAATCCCAGCGCAAATAACAGCAACAACGATAATAATGATGATGGCGTGAATTCTACAACTACTCGTACAATATAGTGACATTATAACAGCGCATTCCGTTCCTGCCCTTGTTGCGATGTGCACAACTACAACCGCTCTTAGTTGATATTCAAGTGTTGTCGGTATTGCACATACGTATTTTTCTCAGTAGTTAGGCAATAATGTCTAAAAGTTAAAAAAAAATTAGTTAAACAAATAAATTAATTAAATATAATTATTCTTAAACCATTTTTACTCGTAGTGTGAAAAATAATAAAGAAGAAAAAAAAGTATTTATTCAGTATTTAATGAAGAACAAAAAACTTGTGTAGTTTTTTTTTTAATTTCGTTGTGATATAGAAAAAAAACCTCATCTGATGTAAGACAGCAGTCAAAAAATTAAAAAAAATTAAATAAATAAAATATATACTCGTTCGTACATGAATTGGAAGCAAATTTGTTAAATATACTTCTTCGGGAAAACAAAACCCTATTTTTTGTTATTTTGTTTTATCTGTGTACGCGGATTATAATTTGTGGTCTGCTGCTGCTGCTGCTCCTGCTGCTGGTGGTTTTGGAGGTTGCCTGTGGACATTCGCTGTACTCCTTACTCCTTCCCCATTTCATTATAAGGTAATTACACCTTCAATCGATTTTGTTTTTGTGCGTGTTCTTCAAAAAAAAAATAAATTGTTGGTGGTACGTCGTTGAAATATTGTTGATAGCTGACATTAGGGAGGTTTTAATATTTTTTTATTACTAACTACCCTACCCTATTCCCCGATGTCATTTATTGATTATTTTTTTTGGCAGGGGCTTTGTTCCATTTTGAGATGAAAAATTAGCTTTTAAACAATTTGTTTGAAATTTATAGAGATTTCGCTGAGATTGTCAGACTATAAACCAATAAGTCTTGACCATACACATACTAGTTTAGGTGTTATTTGTTCTTATTTATTACATTTGTCGAATGTAGTCTTTTTTTTGTAATTTATTTTTAGAATCTCAGTTTTCATTCTTGTCGCATTGAAACAAACATTCACTCACCCATACCCCCCGTCCGCCCTAGCAATGGTAAAAGACTCTGTACTCACGAATATTTAATTTTGGTTGCTCGTGCCAAGTTTTTTTTCTCTTTAATTGACAAATAATATGATAGGAAAGAAAGCGTGGTTAGCTAGACAGGAAGAAGACGAACTATATGAACTTGGAAAGGTAATAGGTGGTCGTTTTTCTTCGTCACACCTTGCTGCATTTCTAAAGGGCCTCGAGAGTTGGGAAATTGTTGTTTTGTCCAGTTTCAGTTCGACTGCATTCCCTCTGTCTGTTGCTAAGACACTTTTTTGTTGGCGCTATATGTACTTATTTCTGTATAGTCATACTCTAGTCCAGACGAAAAAATCATAAGACATGCGCATCACATAAAAACGTAGTTATTCTACATAATTAACTTTTTCTTAAATTCATTTATAGTACCCATGTACCTACATTTGTGTGGACATTTCTCCAGCAATAAATGATTAATGACTTGAATTTAATTTTGTTGGTTAATTATGTATGTATTTAGTATGAATACGCGAAAACTCAAAAATCTATTAAATTTGAGAACCGCAAAAATGTGAGATATTTTTCAAAGATAAATTTTTTCGAGAACTAAGTAAAAATCGGGAATACTTACTATCTGAGGTGGGTTTAGGTCGTAAAAATACTTTCAGACCAGCAATATGTATTTGGTATAGCAAGATTTCAATAGCATTGGAAAATTTCTTCTTGTAATCCATTGGTAATGCGAAGTGTCTGTAAGCTATCGCACATGCCGATAAAAAAAAGCAAATCAGTCAAAGAGTGCCACTGCTAGAACGGTGTTTTTAAGAAAATTACGATCAAATTGGATTATTTTGCAATAGGAAAAAATGACGTCATCTTCTTGCCCTGGCAGGTGCAAGTGTAACTAACCCCATGACTGTGCATGCGGTAGAGAATGCACGTCATTTGAAAATAGACTAGACGCCCAGTTGACTGGAAAAGGTTTTATTCCTTTTCTTCTGTGCCGGCCGGCATGATGGCCATAAGAGTCTAATTTAAGACTCATTTGCATCAACCGCCCACTGACTGCGAAAGATTCAAAACCAAAAGAAAAACATTAAAGGTCGTCCGGTGGTACATATGTACTGTACATATGTACTGTACATATGTATGTGCAAATTTATTTATTCGTTTGTGGTCTTTTTGAAAAAAAAACTTGTATTTTCGGATCCCATGAATAGACAAACGATATGTCTATTGAAAATCGTATCAAGTGATTTATCGAGAACGTAGTTTGGATGAAAACGCGTTCATTGTCGATGGTCTCCGAAACGTATTAGAGGCAAACGGAAACGTCAAACTCGCCCACAGGGAAGACATAACCTAGTCAATAAACTTGAGCGTTTGCTTAATTTGTACCCACGGATAACTACAATGCTGGTACTCAGAACAAGACAAAAAAAAACTTTGTTTAAGATACTGACAAAGTGGACGATTATGTCCGAAGATTTTTTTTTAATTTCCAACAAAACATACCTACGTAGTCTCAGCTAATGTTTTGAAGTTTCTGTAGTATACATTTTTTTACGTTTCGAGACTCGAAATTCTAATGAAATATGCTTGCTGAATCGCACTGCGTTGGCAGTTCGTCAAACCGAACACGACTTTTAACAAATTTAGTTCATAATTTTCAAATGATTAAAAATGTTGTTTTATATTGCACTGTGTACTCGTATATTAAGCACACGTAATTGATTATAATCAATTAATCAATAATTATTTGAATATTAAGTGTTTATCGGCAATGGTAGGCGGCCCTGTGTTAACTAAACAACAGACATGTGGTGGAGGCTATATTCGATCAATCCGTAAATTATTTTATTTCCTCAAAAAAAAAACTTAATTCATAGAGCTACTAAGATTTTCTATAAATTTCTATCGTGTCGCCAAAATTAAATTTAGATTTTAGATTATGAATCATTATGGTTAAAAATAAAATCAGTTAGTTGTATCAACAATTCAATTACTGAATGCGGAAGATTTTTATTTTGTAATTGATCGGCGAAATGTACATTTTGTAACTAGAGACAGAATTTCCTTTGATACAACTTGATGATGAAGAGTTTTATAGAAAATCTTAGTAGCTCTATGAATTGAGTATATATTTTTTTGTGAGAAAATAAAATATTTTACGGGTTGATCGAATATAGCCTCCAGCTACTTATTTTTAATGTTTAAATGTTTGTAAATTTTCCATTGGATGTTCGGGAGCGTCCAGAATCAGACCGAATATTTCTGCAATCGTTCTTTGGTACATACATTTATCTTCTTACAATTCTGAGAAGAGCGTTTCGCTTCTCGATTTCAAGTCAGAATCCATTCAAGAAGTGAAAACAAGGAAAAATCCTCAAAACTGAGCAGAAGCGGTTTTGTTGTTCCATTGGATTCAGAATGAGTAAATCCCTGAGTGAAGCCAATGGAAAACGACATAAGAAAAAATCACCTTGAAATCTAAACTTCATTATTTTGTCAACTGAAAATTGTGTGATTTAATCGTAACGGTTCTTTGAAAAGCAAAATAAAAATATTAAATTTTGTTTGGGAATGCAAACTTAAATATTGCCCTAATATGTATATGTATTTTGTAGTAACATAACATAACAAAAGTGTTTTTAAACAATTGAAATAAATGTTTATTTGAAACCTGACTGTGTACTCTTATTATTTTGGCCACCACTGTATGAGTATACATAAACATTTGCATGTAGAAGCATACCCATCGCCAGTTAGTCTCTAAATATCACCATTGGCTTCACTTCCGGTTCATCTTTACATATGTATAGTCGGAACTTAAACCTTACGGAACATTTTTCTTTCAAAGAACATAATCGCTTCCCATTGTCGCCAGCCTTTGAAAATCTTCATTCATGATTGACCTGACCCAGCAACATTCATACATTGTTTGCTTTGTTTTTATTTTTTTTTTTCAACTTTTGTTAATGGGGTATACTAGTCAAAGTATAAGGGCACGAGATATAATCGCAAGATTACTAACCACTCAAGCCCACAGTAGTAGTCGAAGATAGCGATAGTGTGCGTTTTCGGAAACGTATCTGCATCAAAATTGCTTTTGTAGCGTATTCGAAAACGTATGTTGCAAAAGTCATTTGTTCGAAAACATCTGCAGAGTCAAACTGCATTAGCATTACGTTTTGTTGTTTTCACATTTACGCACTTGCAACTTGTCTGTATATTTTTTATTTGGTCAAATAAAACACACTGGTCATCAAAAATTAATCGCGAGAATATTTCATGCAAAAGACAAGACAGAAGGGGAAAGGGCCTCCTCGTCGGCCATTCACTATAAATAAGTAAACACTTCTTTTGCGAATGTTAATGAACTTTGTTACATGTTTTCCGTTTGTCGCTTCTACTATAGTTTTTCTTTACCTATTACCATTTGTATCATATTTTTTTATGTTCCGCACACACATATACAAGTACGCAAGTGTATGTATGTGGAGCGCTGTACATGAAAAAATAAAAAAAATAAAACGCGAAGACAGGAAGTACAATTGTCTAAATTTGGAATGCAGTTGAACCGTTTAAGTAGCAGCACTGTGCGCCGTTCCACAGAGCGTAGCCCATTTATTTTTACTATTGTTTATCATGATGAAATCTGAGGAGATATAGAAAAGAAAGTATTTTTGAAGAGTTTTTCTTTCGTTTGATTGGAATTTTTCAACGGTGATTTAAAATTCTTTGCATTTATCTGAATGTACGGTTATGATGACGAATATGCAATGTTTTTTTTTTTTTGTTCTCTTATGAATCACTGAAATAGATTTGTGGAATACTTCCTCACCCATCAGACTAATCATTTGTGCTACCATTAACACACACCACATACAAATCGTGTTGTACGTTCTCATTTCTAAAATCAAGGTAATAAAAAAGAACACTCACGAAAGGGTTTGCATAAAAATTTAATAATAAAACGTGAAGACATTTACTGATTGTCATTTCTTTTATTTTTGTTTATCAATTTTTGATTACAAAACATTCCATCCGAAGTACTATCGTTTAAGGCTGTTCTGTTTTTTATTTTTATTATGTCTACTGACGGTGGCTACACTTGTATGTAGTTATTATATTTTATTAAGATTTATTGATTCCGTTCAGTCGCCAAACGTATGAAATGCAGACAGAATGATGTCATCGAAGCAAAATTTGAGATTCTGTCAATAACGAAAAATTAACAACATTAATTAATGTAATTTTAAAACTGGTCCTCTGCTCATAAACACAACATGTACTCACGCGCGGTGTTGTAGTTAAATAAAGCATCATTATATTTGGCGAAAGCATAACTAATGTTTGCTATAAAGTACGACACATTGTATTCAATTTGGTAAGCAATTGTCGCCTATAGCAGTTGTCGCCTATAGCTGTTGCACATGTCAATTGTGTGGCTAGTTAATTGATTTGTTGCTTAACAATTTGTATGCATTTATTTTTGCTCTTAAAAAGTTAGTCATGGTCGGTCGTACGTTTTGTGTTCTCTAGTGAATCACATGACCCGAAATTTTAATCTTGAAAGTCTTATCTTGAATGGGAACACGACGACGACTACATCTGTTTTTCATTTTTCATCTTCTTGTTTTTTCAAACAACAAATTTCTATAGTTGTGATTAACTAAATCCGTATGAAATTGAATTGAAATACTCGTCGGCACGAAGCCTTGTTTGCCTTTGCGTTGTTGTTGTTTGTTTCTGTCTATGCGCACTCCAACCGAAATACCGATTAACTGCTTTAAAGGTCTTATCTAAGAATTTTACTTAGTATATTGTTTGAGATTGTCGTATAACTGGAAGAGGGAGGAGGAGCGGTTATGCAATACACAAAGATTAAAAGCCCACTGCCACCGTATCGCACTTGGTTGTTGTTACCTGCTCGTGCAATGACACTCTTGGCTAGAAAAACATTTTAATCCGATTATTTGTTCGCACATGAGGAATATTGTAGTAGTGTTGATAAAGTAGCACAGTAATTTTTCCCCACCTTAAAGTTATGTATGAAATTTTCTTTACGTGCTACCTGTTTATAAATCACGTTCCGAATTATATGGAAAAAATATGTTCATACAGAAGATCTGTAAGAAAATTGGGTTATTTTTCCAACGACATAGGTATGCAAATTGTAGAATATAAAATCTGTGGTATACTGCCATCTAAACTGTTCGAAATATCTTTCTCTACCTCGAACTCTCTCTGTGGTCGTTGTAGTGGTGAGTGTTACGACATTTAATACAAGTCGATCAAATTAGACTTTGTTTGGTGATGTGATGGTTTAGTATTTGTTATAAATCGTTTTTTTTTTTTAGTAATCATTTAGAGTTTGGAGTACACATGTCAGAATCGGCAAAAAATCAAAAGTTATCGGTCCTTACGAGCAATTAGGAAGTTATGTTGTGTATATTTCTTATCGCATAGGGTTGATCTATTTTGTGGATAACTAGCAACTTGCCTTATCACTGGTGAAATATTTGTTTTGTGAATAAGCGGATACAAAAGGAAATACTGCATTGGGTGGTGCATATTGCCACAAATGAATTAGATACTTTTCACAAAAGTTGTTGAATATTTTTGGAGGTGTGTTTGTGACATGGCTCACCTAGCTTACAGCTTGCTCTTAATCAGTCTTGACAGTTTAACATATACCGATCAAAGCTTTTTCTGTATTTTATGAATGTCTTTCTTACAGATGTTATGTAAATAAAACCTACATGACTCGGAGTACTTTTAAATCAATTATTATGTCAATTGCACAAAATCTGAAAGTCATCATGCCGATATCGGCAGAAATGCGTAGAAGAACCTTACTCGGATTATAATGAAAACAGTCACGCCGAACACATCGTAAAAAAAAGTCTGAGATAACCCATATGGTTTTGGGAATATCTCAAGGCAAAAAAATGTACTTCACATGTACATAAATACATACATAAAAGAGTTTCTGACACTTAACACCAAACATCCAAATTTTATCTCAATAATGATAAGAACGTCACCGACTTATAGTCTAGCTAAAGAAGCGTCCTTCCTCCTATGCTGAGTGCCAAATAAGAGGATTAAATATCCACATTAAATCACATCTCAAGGTCATGGGTGTATTGTTAATTACCACATTACATGGATATATGAATGAAATCATCTTCTTAATTAACCGTCTGCATATGAGTAAGTCAAGGCTTACACGTCCTTGTGAAAATTTAATGACCCATTTCATAAAATAATAAAGGCAATGCATATGAACATATGTATACAAGTTGACATTATGACCACCCTTACCTATGTAAAATCTACATATCTGGTTGTACTTACGTACATATTGACACTCCTCTTTCAACTACAACAACGGACTCTGTTGCGTTTCTCTGTGTTTGCTTTAGGTTATTCTAAACTAAAGTTACTCAGTGGTCGTTGGCGCTTAAACGACGAGACAGCGTGGAGCCATTTACTACTAGCTCCCAATTATGCATAGAATACGTTAACCTATAACTTCATAGATGTATTAAATGTTATATTCTGATTCATAAACATGATTTTTCTATCAACACAATTTTTAATAATTTGACTTTTTCTTTGCAGGGGTCATTGCGAGCGGCGCACTTATCTCTGTACCAACATATATATTTCTAAAATCATTTCGTAATATCTCGGAATTCCTCTTAACTTCACATTTATATATATATTTACCAAGCTTAAACTAAAAACACATCAAAATGTCTACAGTCGACAAAGAAGAATTGGTCCAAAAGGCAAAACTTGCCGAACAATCCGAAAGGTAAAACACCAACTTTCTATTTATTTTCAATTGTTAAACACGTTATAACCTAACAGGTACGATGACATGGCTCAAGCTATGAAATCAGTCACAGAAACAGGTGTCGAACTTTCAAATGAAGAAAGAAATCTTCTTTCAGTTGCATACAAAAATGTTGTTGGTGCCCGCAGGTAAGCTTATTAAAAAAAAACCAAGTTCAATGTATATCATGAATGGGTAATTTGAGATCAAATACATATTAATTTCAAATATATTTAAAACAGATCATCATGGAGAGTAATTTCATCAATTGAACAAAAAACTGAAGCCTCCGCCAGAAAACAACAGCTCGCCCGAGAGTACAGAGAGCGTGTGGAAAAGGAGCTTAGGGAAATTTGTTACGAAGTTTTGGTAAGTTTGCAATTATTACATTTAAATAAAAAATAGATAAAAAGTGTATATTGATGGTTCTTACAAGAGGATAGCCATATGTTTGTTGATTCTCGGTATTGTCAATGTTATGTTTTGTTTTTCTTTTGACAATTGATAGCCGTCTCTTTAAGCTTACTTTAGAAGCAAACCGAGCTTAATATTATTCACGCCCGTTAGTACAGTGTCAATTTTACCATGGAGCACATTTTTTTCTTTCGAAGTTAATCATGACCAAATCAATGTCATAATTGACTCAGATCGTCATATTAATTAATGGACATTATTCAAAAATTATATTTGAGAGCCATCGTCGTTTTAAAACGAAGAACCACCGATTTTGTTTTCAAACCTTGTCCTTAATTATTACTAGAAATCGGATTCCATGTCACCTTGAAGAGTCTCTGTATATTCAAATATGACATGTTACTGGTGAGAACACCTAGCTCCATATTTTTAACCCAAATACCTATAATTTAAAATTAAATCAATCATTAAATAAAACAACATGTACTTATTTATGTATGTAAATGATTTATACAAGTGATTTGACTCAGACTCACAATTTTTAGAATATAATAGGTTTTGCTTTCATTCTTCAAAGTAGAGAATATTTTCCATACGTATGTACATATGTATGTACATTTTTGTGGTTTTATGGAGGTGGCATTTTTTTATTACTGCGGTATGCTCTTATTTAACAAATAATTAGCTGTACCCTAAGAAAAAAAAACATCAAACCGTATCCCTCTATTATTACAACTTTCCGTTCGTTCCCTTCTGCATCAACTTTCTTACATTGTAGGTCAAATGGTAATTTGGGGTTATTATTAGTCCACTCACTTTGTGGTGGATTGGAGGGCGGGGTTATTTTGGAATGCGTCATTGCTGACCCATTTTTTTGCAGAAATATATTTCCAACCATTTATTTGTTTTGGGATATTCAAATAATTAGACTGTAATTGTAAAAAATGAAAGGTAACGTATGGAGTCACAGCAAACATTTCGCTATCTTTTTCAATGTCACACAGACATATTTTAAAACAAAGAAAAATATTACCTGACGGCAGCACTGGGGATCATTTGATAGAAGCTTCTACGCTGCGATTTATGACTCAAGGTAGTGTGGACGTTGTCGTGGTTTAATTGTAGCGATCAAGTGCAAATTCAGCGGCTTGTCAAACGTTCTTGAAAATGATGATACAGAATTGAGAACACAGTTATAAAGGTATAATTTCCATGGACAACAAACATACATAATGTACATATGAATGTATTCAATAAATATGTAATCAGCTGATGTTAATCTACCAGCATTAATTTGTGGATTAAATCAGCGAATGCTATCGTAATTTATTGGTTCAGTAGTAGCACGTCACCATTCGTACGAGTGCGAATAAGAATTTCCACAATATAATCTTTTCTAATATCTGTTACTGTAAGTAGTCACATATTAGTCTTCAATCAGTGGATATTTAAGCATATAAACCACTTAAAGGTGGTTCATTGAATAAAGATTTGTGTGACCAGTTCAATCAACAACTACACATTGAAATCTTTACATTTCACTCCTTTATAAGCGGGTATTTAAACATTCGACGATTCTTCTAGTACTACTAAATATAAATGCAAATACGAGTATGTCCACAGCTCTTTTGCTTAAGAAATAGCATATTAAGCCAGCACAGATGTAAAATTGTACGATTTAACGAAGAATAAATACAAACATTTCCCACATTTGTTGGGACCAAAATTATATGTGCTCTTAAACTAAATATTATAAGTTGGACGTTCTAGTAATAATGCAGACCACTCTCAAAATATTATATATCCTATTGATTCGATGTGAAAAGAATCGTCCTTCTGATCGACATCCTTCACTCTAATCATGTTGTAAGGTATTTTTAAATTGAAAAAGCAGTTGTATCGATTTTGTTCCTCTATAAAAAGGTATTGCTTGTCCTCAGTTGTAGTAGGCAATCCTTTTCGGTGTAAATTAGTCAAGGGTGATATATCTAATTATGTATGTACTTTGACCATGTTTCTATAACAAGAGCATCGAAAGGGAAGGGTTATTCCTTTCGCAGCGTATATCATCGTCTCTTCACTCTTACCGAACCATGAATCGTGTACAAAAATAGGTCACTTGTGATACCACCACCACCAACCCCACCACACCAACCAGCAGATGCTTGATAATTTATAATACATGTGTGAAATTTCCACGCTATAATTTCTCCATCCATTCGTGTTTAATCGAAAGGAAACATTTCAATATTCTCCTTTGATAATTTTCACACAAAACGAAATCAATGTTTGAGCCTTAACATTTTTTTTTAACATTGTATTTTGTTTTTGTTTGCAGGGTCTTTTGGATAAACATCTCATTCCCAAAGCAAGTAATCCAGAAAGCAAGGTGTTCTACCTGAAAATGAAGGGAGATTATTACAGGTATTTAGCTGAAGTGGCCACAGGAGACGCGCGCAGCAGTAAGTATATGATTTCTATTAATTTGCATTGTGCAATATTTATATACATACATACATTTTAACTGTACCTTTTAAGAAGAACATACAAATACATAATATATTGAATATTAATATCAAATTTTCCCTACAATAATTCAAATAGCCGTTGTAGATGACTCCCAAACAGCTTACCAGGATGCATTTGAAATTAGCAAGGGTAAAATGCAACCAACACATCCAATCAGATTGGGTCTCGCGCTCAATTTCTCAGTCTTCTATTATGAGATTCTTAATTCTCCAGACAAAGCTTGCCAATTGGCCAAACAGGTTATTATATTAAAAAAAAAAAAAAAAACACGATATAAGAGGAAATTTCTTTTTGTGACGTTATTGCAAATCAATTTGATCGGAATAAGATTATTTTTTTATATGGACGGCGCGCCGCGGTACAAAACTGTTGGGAGTTAATAATATTTATTTTAAGCTAACAAAATTTCTTTTTTGTTTTTCTCACATAAATTAATTCTTTATTTTCTATTTTATTTTTCACTTACTCGTTTGTAAAATTATAACAAATCATTGGCACACCATCTCTCTCATGAAAAAACAGCCGTGATAGAAGATTCACAAAAGGCATATCAGGAGGCATTCGATATTGCCAAATCAAAAATGCAACCAACGCATCCAATCAGATTAGGTCTCGCGCTGAACTTCTCGGTCTTCTATTATGAAATTATAAATTCACCAGCGAGGGCTTGTCATTTAGCTAAACAGGTTTATACAAACAAAAATCTATTTTCTTCTCATATATTATTAATAATCAAAGTGCATATTTTTTGTTTGAGGCTCGTTTTGTTTTTCCTTTCTTTTATAACAATACTACTCTCATTTCATGGACTTCTGTAAAATAAACCTGCTGCTAGTGAAGACCTACATATATGTATAATAATGACATGTTACATTGCATCATCATGCTATATAGTTACTGAATCATCTGTTTAACAATACATTTAATTTTATCTTAATTTTATCTTAAAATTGACTACCTAACGAAGCCACTATAAAAATTGTGTGTTTTTGATGTTTTAATATGTGTGCGTATTTTATTATTTTGTTATGTATTTTTTCCAATTAACAATATGTGTTGTACATTGAAATATTAATATTTTGAAATTCAAAGCAATATACGAGTATATGAGGATTAGTGCCCGACCGGATGAGCCTTGAGTATGACTTGTTAATAATTGTGCCACAGATAGTTTTTTGAATCGAATGTTTAGTGCATGCATAATGAAATCAGGATTTTTTCACTGCAGAATTTTACCAATAGGAGCGGTAGTAGTACAAACAATAATCTTTCGTATATAGCCGATAGAAGAACTATCTCCTTACAGTCTCATTCGTGAACGCATGGTTTATTTAATGGAAGGGACCTTGAATTGTCTCTTAATTTTTTTCGAATTAGATCTGAATTTTCATTAGAATTCTTCTTAAGGTGACGCTACAGTTTGAGGTGAACCAGGGCCTACTTCTCACAACCATTTGTCTGTGCGTGTTATATTTTTGCACGAAAAGAAGGGACCTACAATTTTTTGCCGACTCCGAACGGCGAGTTGAGAAGCTCCTTGACAAATAATACTCTCTGATTGCTTGTCAGACATTCGAAAGAGGCGGCGGGCGGCACTGTGAAAAAACTTTTAGGTGTTTGCTGGGATTGAATTTGAGCAGCATTGCGTAGGGTGCTAACCTTTCATTACAATTGGTTCAGGTTTCATTGGCACTCGCTTATTAGCTTTGAATTTGTATTTTAAACTATTAAGTGTATTAAAACACAGTTCCTATTAGCCTTTGTTGTTTCTATTTTTTCCCCCATTCATCATGCTGATTGTTGTTTGAGTTTACATACGAAACTGTTGCAATGAGAAATACAACCAAAAAAAGATTGACATTTCACAAACTGTCACTGTCACATTGATTCATGTGATTCTATGAAATTAAACGTAGTATGACGAAAAATAACAAGTTACCAAACAGACCACCTAATAACTCATTTACACATTGAAGTTAAATTGGAAAGAGAGTTGAACGAGATAGGTATAGACACCACTATTCAGCGAAGAGATAAGCGACTAATGAACACACAAATTATAGAAATCCAATAAACAATTTAATACCATCAGCGTAACATCCATTGTATAGAAATAATATTCATTCATGATTCTCGCTCTTTTCTTCACCGATCAACCGTAGCATAATTAATTAATTGCTTGATTAACATCAAAAACATTTAAAATTTACATAATGTGTGCCCTTTGGTTAACGAATTATTCGCGATAAATAAGATTTATATACACAAGTACACACCCCCCTTGGATGAACTATGAATGTTTTTCTAAATAAAACATGTACACATAAAACCATTTAAAAATTGACTTATTACCAAAAACGTAGTAAATGTTATTTACAAAAGAAAGAATGCTTTGCAGCAAAGATTTTACTTCTTGTATCGTGTTATTTATTTTTTTCTTTTTCTACTAATGTTTCCATTTTATATCACTGTTATGTTTTTAAAATAACTTCTTTTTTTTTTTATAAATATTACAAAGGCGTTCGATGATGCGATAGCTGAGCTGGACACGTTAAATGAAGATTCATACAAAGACTCAACACTCATCATGCAATTGTTGAGAGACAACCTCACCCTCTGGACATCGGACACGCAAGGGGATGCTGATGAACCACAGGAAGGTGGTGACAACTAACCAAACTAAATGTTCCCTTTTGACTATGCAAATATTAATTAAAAAAAAACAAGAAGAAAAAAACAAAACAAAATGAAACAACAAAACCAACAACAAACAAAATAAAATTATAACAAAGAAAATAAAAACCATGCAAATTCAAAAAAGATAAATAAAATTACATTTTTAAACAAAAAAGGCATCAGCAGCAAAACAAAATTTATCAGAGTAACAAACAAACAAAAATCAGCTACATAAAAAAGGACAAATTAAAAGAAAAAAGAACAAAAAAAACTAAAAGGTTCGGTTTCCTTCTCTCCTTTTTCGTTCGTTCTTTTTGCCGAGAATGTTTTATTTCAGCAAAAAAAAACAAAAACAAAAGTAACCTTTCTTTGTCTTAAAATAAATAAATAATACTGTTTTGTTAGAAAAGAGCGCATTATTTGTTTATTATTATTTTTTTTAAATAAATATATATAGATATTTTTTTTTTTGTTAACAACCAAATTTATTTTTCTTTGTTTTTTAATATATTATCGATTTCAATGCATCTCATCGTGGATGTTCAAATGCAAACACAATTCGTTTATTTAATAGTTTTTATGTAACTTTGTTAACTTGTCAGGATAAAAATATAGAAAACATGTTCATCTGTTATTTCTTTTGTAAAGAATTCGAAAACAAATATGTACTACAACTCGGGTGTATAACAAATATTACACAAAAAATAATGGTTACTACTACTTTCATTATTATTTTGTTTTCTTTTTTTTCTTTCTTTTTAAAAAAGTTTTCCATCATGTTCGTTATCTGCAATATAATGTATAAAACGGAATATATATGTATATGTATGTACATAAATATATATATATTCAATTTAACTTCAGCAAATAATACTTTTTGTCCAAACAAAACAGAGAAGTGAAACAAAATAAAAATCAAAAAAAGGAAAAAAACAGAAAGCTTCTCTTTTTTTTATATTTACAACAGTTGGGATAATGGTGGAAATGCGAGTGAAAATGGTTTTTTACCAGTTTGATTTTGTCATTTACTTTTTTTTCTTTGCTTTTTTTTTTATTTTGGGTGAATTCGTAAACGTTAATTGCATTACGATGACCACATTAAACGTTTTGACACTTCCGTTAACAATTCGAAAACCCAGTCGCAAAACATCCTGCAATGGCGCATTCGATTGTATTTTAATGCGTTCGCGTCGCAGCACTGCAATGATAGCAGCTTTGACGTTCACGAATTCACCCTTATTTTGTTAGACCCGATACATCGTTAGATTGATTGTCTTTTTTATTTCAGCTTCTTTTGTTTAAACACCCAAAGAACTCAAATAAAAGAATAATACCAAATTTAACTAGTAACTAACTGAATGAGTTGAGAAAAAATCAAAATATGTATGTGCATGCATAAAAAAGTTGCTTCAATTAATCACTTAGAAAAACCAAAATTTAAAAGTGTATTCTTGATACAATTAAAGTACTATTGCCAATTCTTTAATCTTTTTATATACCTTCATGCATATATACAAAACAATAAATAGCGTGCAATGCATATGAGTTCCAATAATAAAAAAAAAATAAGAAGATAAAACAAAAAGTAAATTAAAACACTTGGTCTAGCTAATCTACATAATAGAAATATTTTATTTCGTTCGTTTCTTGCGACCATTAATTTAAAAAATAATTTTATATTTTTTTGGTAAATTAAAATAAAATTTAAATAAATAAGATATGTACTTTTATTTTATTTTAACAAACTGAAACTATATTCTCAGGAATAGTTCCATTATAACTTTACTTTTTTTTAAGCTTTTCGGAGCGTTTTCTTGTAATTAAATCTGAAATCACTTGGAAATGAATTATTTAAGAAAATATAAATGTCATAATTAACTCTGAAAAGCTTAAAAGTATTCCCTGTAGCTGTGTCGTGGTAACTGCCCTTTCTCCTTTTTGATTTAACAAAACTTTAATGTATGTTTTTCTTCACCTACAACTCTTAGTTTTGTGCTTGTGTTGTCGTGGGTACGTTTCAATTGTACCGTAAAATAAAAGTAAAGTAAAGGCCATCATTGTTTTCGAAACAAAAAATATCTTACTACATACTCGTATTCTTTTTTTTAAATACATATGTAAGTACATTATGTATGTGTTTGAGTGTGTGATTTAAAAGTGTTTTGTGTATCACTTTAATATACAATTATCGTGTTAGTATAGTAATCTTTGTGTAAATTTTTGCACATATTGCACATAAACTATCACTTCTACTCCTAAGCATGTATTTACTCAGTGTATTCAAATGCGTCACGCAATTAAATTACAATAGAAGATCGTGTTTTCTTAAATAACAGTATTCTGCCTAAGTGTTAAAAAAACGTTCTCTTTTTTAACATAATTTAAGTGGTATTTGCTGTATGAAATGTATTTTTTTTTTTACATTTAAGGGTCAAGAATTACATGTTGCAAATTTGTTTTATTACATGGTGTAAATTCCTGCTAGTTTCATGAAATTCCATTCAATTATGTATTTTACTAAGTGGAGTAAATTAATTGTTTATCAAATTTCGGTAAGTAAGGTGTTTGACATTGTGTATATGTATAAGAATTTTATTACAACAATTTGTACATCTAAATGTTTTATCACTTGTGTAGTGCTTGGACATCCACTGATTCTGCTGTGTTTGTCTATTATGTTTTGATTTTGTTTTTTCGTTTCCGTTTTGGTTTTCTTAAGTTCTATATTATGTTTGTCCTTCGAAAAGAAATAATAAAAACAAAAAGCAAGAAAGGTGGAAAGAAATAAAAAAAATAATCAAATTTTTAACAACCTGTATCAGGTGAAAAGGGACTTAAAGAGAAAGTTAAAAAGATGAACATCTCAAGTCGAAAGACGTTATTTATTTATTTAATTTATTTAATAGAACCTTTGTATTCTCGCTTTTATCTAAAGAATTATGATATGCATTCTTAATGATAGATGTTAACGCTCATGCTTTAGTTCCGAACAACAAAGAAAAGAATAAAAAATATGTTCCATTAAAAAAATAAATACTAAAACGCAAGTCTCTTAAAAATCCATTCATCTCTTCATATTAAAATTAGAGAGAAATTTGTATGTAAAGACCATAAATATATTATTTTGTTTTTATGGAAAATAAAACCTAATTCTAAAGATAAAAGTTACACTGGCGCAAAACTAAAGAAAAAATTATAAAATGCAAAACTTAAATAATTTAATATTTTCTGTCATTGTATACAAAAAAAAGTGTTTGTATTTTCCTAACGACAAAAGAAAATGCAACTATAATTCAAAAGGGACTAAAAAATGTATTTATTATTTCATAAATGTAATGGAAAACGCAAAAGTTTAAAAACAGCATGAAAGCTAACTAAAAAACCGGACTAAAGAATAAACGGAAACAATAATGAAGATTGAAAATAAAAACAATTATTGTCCAGCTAAAATTATTATACAAAACAAAATATAAGACAAAAAAGGAAAAAAAAACAGACGTATGATGAGGAGGGAAAAGAATATTTAAGTTTATTGAAATTACAGTTTCTTAATTAAAATACAAAAAAAAAAAAAAAAACAATCGAGTTCATATTTTTCTTCATCGAAAAAAAAACCTAAAGTTAACGTGCTATCCGAGGGTGGATTGAAATTCGGTAAAAATGAAACAAGAGTTTTTTTTCGATTGAGTGTGGGTAAATTCGTAAACGTCAAACGACGATCACGTCATATTTGCGATGGTCATTTGCAGTGACGAAGTGCATTAAATTGAAATCGAATCGTTGCACGATGTTTTTCCATCAGCTACAGTGGCAATATGTTTTCGAATCGTTGACGGACGTATCAAAACGTTTTCTAATTCTTAATCGTGATCATCGTCATGCAATTGACGTTTACGAATTCACCCTGTCATTTATTCTTACCCGACTACGCAGAGGAAGGGTTATGATTTTAACAGGCTGGGTTTGTTTGCTTATTTGTTCGTTTGTTTGATTGTTTGTATATATGTAAGGATGTCACCTCCTACAGCCGAAACTATAGGATCGATTTCAACAAATGAGGTGTCGTTGCATCTGTCTCGATCCGGAGAGTGTCCTAGGCTATGTGACGTCACAGAAAAATTCAATACGGCGGGAGCACCTAGCAAAATGGCGGACTACCTCTTTTTTTTTCTCTTTTTTTTTCTTTGTTACCCGACTAGTCTTTACAACCGCATTGGTAGTGGTATCAAATGAAAGGGCTTGGCGGGTAGAATACAATACGATCTGACGTAATTCTAATTTCTGTTATCCTTACTACCTCCTTAATATGGCTATCAAATGATAAGGGCTTCGCGAGTAGAATACAATACGATATGACGTAATTCTGAATTCAATATGGCGGACGCCCGCAAGACGGCGGATTTCTGTTATCTTTACTACCTCCTTAACATGGGTATCAAATGAAAGGGCTTGGCGAGTAGAATATGATACGATATGACGTCATTCTGAATTCAATATGGCGGACGCCCCCCCAGATGGTGGATTTCCGTTATCTTTACTACATCCCTAATATGGGTTTCAAATGAAAGGGTTTGGCGAGTAGAATGCAATACGATATGACGTCGTTCTAAATTCAAGATGATGGATTTCCGCTATCTTTACCATATCCCTAATATGGGTATCAAATAAAAGGATTTGACAAGTCGAACACGACATTACTTACTTATATGTACATGCACTACATATTTTTTGAAACTAAAGTCATAAATAAAAAATTAAGTTTAAAAAACTAAAACCCGACTACCGGAACAACCAACTTAAAAGTACGAAACAATGATTTTTAGAGTATAGCCGTGGTGCGTGGTCGTATGCCGTTACAATAACGTATTTATATAATTACGGATTCGTTGGACAAAGCGGCAGCGACTACGACCGTACTCTGAAAATCATTGTTTCGTACTTTGTAGTTGGTTTTTCCCGTAGTCGGGTTTTAGTTTTTCAAACTTAATTTTTTATTCAACAATCTTCTTTTAGAGCTATACACTTGGTTAGAGGATGCTGGAGTTTTTTGATCCCCTCTTTGTAGTAATCTTTTCCAAGGTCCTCAAAATACGCCTTAATTTCAGAGATAGCCTCCAAATCTTCGTCCTCCAAGCCATTTTTTCATGTTTGGAGGAAGGAACAAATCACTACAGTAATGAAACGGCGCAAAAACTCATCTGGGTTTCGTTCAAACAGCCGCAAATTAGCCTGGGAAAGTGTCACTCTTTCACGTTTTTGGTCAATTGTCAACAAGCTTTCGGCACGTTGTTGGAAACTCGTTCATATGAGATGTTCACAGTGTTGGCTATTTCTCTCAAGTTCACTCGTCGATCTCCTAATATGATATCGTGGATTTTCGTGATCATTTCTGAAGTTGCTACCTCAATTGGACGTCCTGAGCAAGGAGCGTCTTCCGTGCTTCTTCTCCCACAACGAAACTCAGTAAATCACTTGTAAGTGACGGAGAAGCCTCACCATAATACTTATCAAGAGATTTTTTCGTTTCCGTGATGGTTTTTTTCGTAAAACGTAATGTTTTATCAACACTCAAAACTCACTTTTTTCCATTTTAACAGCGAAAGAGCGGCTTGTCCGTTATTCTAAACGACTGACAAATCAATACTAATTCAAATATCAGTATGAAATTTCGTGTATGTACTCTCGAAAAAATGGCCTGTCCAGATATGTAAGAACTTGTATACTAGTATTACCGCTTCATTTATTTTTACCGGACTTATCAATGCAGTCCCTGGATATAAATGGATAATGGAACATCGATTGCTCATGCTCAGTACCTAAGTCGAGAAAGTTGCATTTGTTACGGTCTGCGGTTTTCTTTCAATTTTCAAGTGCTAAATTTTTAGAACTCGCGTCCACTCAAAGGCAGATAGTTTTCTCTGCGTAAAGCTGTGAAAAATATACATTTATATGTACCATTAAATTATGGCCCATTGAATTTTCTTACGAATTGGTTTTTGAAGTGATTATCCGAAATGGGTTTTTTGTCAGACATTTTTAAGAAATTGTTTTAAACCTTTATTGCAGGCACCGTAGGATTGACTTACTTATGTATGTACTGTAAATGCAGACCAATATTTAAAAAGCGTAACGAAAGCTTAAGGTGGGTATCCACAGGAAAGCATGCGCAAATTTATTTTGCTATCCACTAGCATGCATGCACGCGCATTCCTCATATGACTCACCCTCCACGTACCACAATTCGGGTAAACTTTCATAAATGTCACTAAATTCATACCAAAACAAATGACGTAAGCGACATAATTTGCGTACTCCTTGCTATCCACAGGCGGGCGTGAATGCGCACAGGCAATGCTATCCATAGGTTGGCATGCCTGTGGATACCCACCTTTTTATCCTACCACATGACCAAAAGTTGTTTCTATTGCATTCTTTTAGGCATGATTATTGTTAATCAGCTAAATCAATAGATGGCGAATACATAATATGTATGTAAGGCTATTTTTGAATTTCATACTTTTTTCATACTCGTTACATCGCATGCATGTATATGTATTAACGTTAACGTTTACAAAGGCTTGTATGGTGAATTGTCTTGATAAAAGTAGAAATAGATCGCTATGATGAAAAATACCGAAAAGTAAAATGGTTGGGCGCAGACATACCAATTTGGAGTTTTGCGTAATAGTTTAAATTTATAGTTCATTACACCGAGCCGAAATTCATGATTTCAGAAGAATGTAATATTTTATTTGGTGTAAATGCCTTTTGAAATCTTGGATTAGACGCTGATTACACGACTCTTTTTTTCGTTCGTTTCGTCTTTCGTCTTTTTGACAGATACGTACTATAGTGATTAAACGGTTCTTATTAATTGGTGGATGCGTGCATACGTGATTCCGACGTTTATTAAAATTTACATTATATTTAGGAAGGGAATAGTAAAATTTCAGTTGGAATCGCATTAAATTTACTTATTATGGAGGATAATAATTGCGTGTTGACTAACAAATGTAAAAGTCCCTAAATTTAGCTCCAAAATCAACTTTAAAATTCATCATTAAAACTCTGCTTTGTGTTGGTTTTCAAACGAGAAATGTCAAAGATCAACCGGAAAAAATCTCAGAATTTTCATTCATTCCCCTCTCATTCTTATGCCCCTCGCCCTATCTGTCAAAAAGACGAAAGACGAAATAAACGAAAAAAGGAGTCGTGTAATCACCTAGAGTGCAATTATTTTAACATTTTAAGTGAAACAGAACTTTTCTTATCATTTCCAGAGTTCAGGTGTTCAGTCAAAACAAATAAATTTTGGAAGGTAGGTATTTTATTGTTCAAATTGTTAGTCGCAATCCACACGTTGACTCTTGAGTCGCGACTCTTTTCTATTTTCTGTTTTCAACTGTCATTCGGTGAGGCGCTTGAATCCACACGTTGACTTTTGAGTCACGACTCTTTTATAATTTCTGTTTTCGTAATTTGACAATTCTCTTTTATTTTTTTCTTTCGCTTTTGAAATGGTTTAAGCTCTGTATTTATTAGTTTCTATGAAGATGTATTGCTTACATTTTGTAATTTTCCTAAAATAGTAACTACGGAGAATCTGTACTAGTTGTTATACAAATTTAGATGTACCTATTCCATATATGCATAATCATTTAAAACATCAATTTTTGTTCGTCAAATTAAATTCTTTCGTAATTTTCAAGACAATTGCGTTCTACGCGCAACGAAAATAAATGAAGCGAAATAGCAAAATAACGAACAAGAAAAAGAGAAACGTCAAAAAGAGTCTCTGTACTTACATCATTCACACACATTCTCTGAACGCTTTTTCATTTTTGATGTTTTACCTTTTCTCAATTTCAAATACTTTTGCTTATATTTTTCCCAACGGACGTTTTGTAACCAGCTTTAAGTTTTTCTAATTTTTAATAAAATAATATTTGTACTTTTGCTGTCGAACTTTTTATCTTTTTATTCAGCACGTTATCAGCACGCAGTTCTTTTGCAACATTAGCTAAAAAGGCTCAACTTTACCACGATGGACAAAAGTATAAATCTGCAGAAATTCAATGGACAAGATTACTCGCTTTGGAAATTTCAGGTGCTGGTTTATCTTCGAGCACATGATCTAGATTGCGTTCTTGATGAATCCAAAAAGCCAACAGAGGATGCGAACATTGAAAAATGGACTCAGAAAGACAAACATACGCAGTTAGTAATCATCTCATCGATGGAGTTTAATCAACTAAAGTTCCTGGCTACATGCAATAGTGCAGCAAAAATGTCGACAAAATTGTCTTCCATATATGAGCAAAAGTCTGGAGTTTGTTTAAGCACTCTACAGCAAAAATTCTACGAATTCAGGAAATCAGATGAAGACAACATGGCGAGTCATATATCAGCGATAGAACGAATGGCAAAACAACTTGAAGAACTGGAGGCTCCGATGGCAGAATCAGCAATAATCACAAAAATCATTTGCAGCCTTCCATCAAAGTACAAAAATTTCCGATCAGCATGGGATTCCGTAGTCCAGACAGAACAAACAATACAAAATTTAACGCAACGATTATTGAAAGAAGAAATAATGCTTCTTATGCAAAGGCCTAGTGATATTCCTCGAGATCAGGCATTGATTCATCACAACAAAAAGAAATCTTCCATAGAAGAAAAGAAGAGGAATTCGACCTGTGGCTTTTGCAAAACACGTGGACATTGGTGGAAAGAATGCCGCAATCGTTTGGCTCAACAAACGGATAAACAGATGGAGTCAGCACTGATAGTTCACACCACAGATAAAAAGAGTTCATGTTGGTACACTGACTCTGGAGCTTCAAGTCACATGTGTTACCAAAGAGAAGCGTTTAATAATTTTCGAGCCGTAAAAGAAAATATACCTGTTCATTTAGGGAACTTAGAAACAGTGTATGCATAAGGCATTGGTGACGAAAAAATCCAATCGAACATAAAAGGTAGAGAATCGTTTCCCACACTCACAGATGTTCTTTTTATACCAAGCATTGGTTTTAATTTGTTTAGTGTGAGTTCAGCTGACGCGCGTGGTGCATCTACTAGCTTCGAGAATGGTCGAGCAGAAGTGAAAAGAAATGGACAGACTCTTCTTGTTGGCAAACGCTGTGATAATACCCGTTTGTATAAGCTTTTTATAAGCATTGTTCAACCAAATTATGCAAACACATACATGGGCAACGGCATTGAAAGATGGCATAAGCGCCTAGGTCACCTGAGTGTGGATACCATAAAAAGATCGGCCCTCGACAAGAAACTCACTATCCGGAACAATGAAAAGTTATTTTGTAAGGGTTGTGCGCTAGGCAAATCACACAGAAAAAGTTTCGAAAAAGATGCAAAATTGAGAAAAAATGAGCCAGGTGAGTTAGTCCATGCCGATCTTTGTGGACCTATGCAGGTTTCTTTTTTAGGAGGCTCCAAATATTTTCTACTTATCAAGGATGATTTTTCGAACTATACGACGGTCTACTTCTTGCAAGAAAAATGTGAAACTGCAGCGAAGTTTGATGATTTTCTAAACAAAGCACGCGCTACCTCGATTAAAATAAGAGCAGTAAGGACAGACAATGGAACGGAGTTCATTGGTAACAGCTTGAAGAAGATTATTGAAAAACATTGTGCACATCATGAGACATCAACACCATATACGCCAGAACAAAATGGCTTCATAGAAAGGCAAAACCGAACTATCAAAGAAACTGCTCTCTCAATGCTGTTTGTGCTGTGGTCCACAGTTGCTTTGGGCAGAAGCTGTTAACACAGCGGTGTATGTTCGAAATATTTGTCCGGTTCAATCGATCAACTCGAAAACACCTTATGAGTTATGGAAAAAGAAAGCTCCCAACTCCAAAACTCTATACACTTTTGGTTGCAGTACGTTTTATCATATTCCTAAAGAAAATCGCAAAGCATTAGATGCTAAAAGTAATCACGCTGCGTTTGTTGGCTGCTTTGTTTCGTCACTACAAATGGCTATAGACTGTATAATGGAAAGAAAATAGTAATAGCACGAGGCATACGGTTCAATGAAGCAGAATCGTTTTTTGAAACTGCTGATTCAAAACTAAATGGCCGAAGTGAATCTTCACAACTTTGCGTGTTGCCTTTCACTATTTTATCTGAACCGTTAGACAAACCTGATTCTGAATTGGGAACAGAAGAAAATGAAAATCAGCTTGACGAAGATCCAGCAAATTTGTGTGATGCCTTGTTCACTTTTCCTATGGATGACCCTCTTGAGTTGACTTATGATGAGACTGCAATTTCAACACCTAACAATGAAAATACCGAAGAAGAAAATTCTGCTACTGGAGAGCAACGTTACCCCCTAAGAAACAGAACAACAACTAACTTGTGCAATCTTGCTACAGCTGAGGAAAGTCTAACTTATGATGAAGCCATATCCGGCTGTGAAAAATCTCATTGGATCAAAGCCATGACTGAGGAGCTAGATTCACTTCGAGAATCTGGTACTTATGAAGTAGTTGAACGTGAAACCTGGATGAAGCCAATACAATGCAAGTGGATTTTCAAACAAAAGATTGATGCAGATGGCTTGCCGATTCGTTACAAGGCAAGACTTGTTGTAAAGGGGTGCTTACAGAAACCTGGAATAGACTTTTATTCTTTACGAGTATTATTGGCAATTGCAGCACAAAAACAATTTCACATGCATCAATTGGACATACAAACTGCTTTTTTGTATGGCGAATTAAAACAACAAATTTTCATGAGTATACCACCAGGCTTAGAACATCACTACAATAAAGTGTGGAAATTAAAAAAAAGTTTGTATGGCCTTAAGCAGGCACCACGAGTCTGGAACCAATAGTTTAAAGAAACACTAAACAAATTTCAACTTAAACAGTGCCAAGCAGATCCATGCATTTATTTTATGAACAACACAGAAATTCTTATTCTTGCCATCTATGTTGATGATGGCCTTGTATTTTCTTCGAACAAAAATCTTTTAAATAATTTTATGCTACATTTAACAAAGGATTACAAAGTCAAGGACACTGAAGCTTCATATTTCCTCGGAATCCACATAAAATCTACAGATTCGAAACTGATCATCAACCAGAAGCAGTACTGCGAACGAGTCCTGAGAAAATTTTAATATGGATTCTTCATCAATCATCACCTATAAATACACCTGCTGATCCGAATGTAAAGTTTGAAGCTGCAAATTAGAAGGAGAACTCAACATTTCCGTTTCGAGAAGCCATCGGAAGTCTTATGTAGCTTGCTGTCGTCACACGGCCAGATATTGCATACGCGGTGAATGTTCTGAGCCAATATCTAGATAATCTATCTGCTGCACATATTTATAACAGGCGTCAAGAGAGTATTTAAATATCTGAATGCAACATCTGGTTATGGAATAGAGTATTCCAAACTTATGAATTCTGCAGAATTGATTGGCTATTGTGATGCAGATTTCGCCGGAGATGTTGACACTCGCCGATCTCGGACTGGACATCTATATACGCTGAATGGATCCTGTGTCACGTGGTGCAGTGAGAAGCAGAAAACAGTCTCTCTATCATCCACGGAGGCCGAATATATATCAGATTGTTCTGCAGCAAAAGAAGCGATGTGGTTGCAAATGTATTTAAAGGAGCTTGGAGTGCTTGAAGTTAGAAGCGGACCAACTACAATTTATTGCGACAACTGAGCAGCATCAAATTAGTACAAAATCCTGAGTTCCACAAGCGAACTAAACACATTTCCATCAAACATCATTTTATTCGCCGGCTGCAAAACGAGAACCATATTGACATGCAATATATATCTTCCAACGAGCAGAAAGCAGATATACTTACCAAGGCGTTGCCAGGTCCGGCGTTTACCAAACTACGAACTTCTTTCGGAATAGAGTTTTCTCTTTCCTGTTGTTAATATTTGAAAACTCATTAAAAAAGTGGCTCTGGCGCAAATCGAAAAAATCCAGTGAGACAGGTAGATTTTATGTAAGTTAAAAGGAGAAGGGTTGATTTCACCAAAAATACACCGTCCACTGAATAATAATTCTCGGTGGAAGATGCATGTTCTTTTCTCAAAGATTTTCAATTCTCATACATTTTTTAATTTTTTTCCGACCGTTGGAGGGTTCACATCACGGAAGACTCAAAAATAAAATTCTCTGTGCAGGGTTGTGTACGAAGTACGAAGGTTGTGTGTTCTACTTTCAAAGCGTTTCCATCCATACATTTTGTGTGTAGCCACGGATAACTTTTGAACGCCTATTATGCACATGACCGTGTGTCCACCGTCAATGACTAAAATGCCTCCGACCCATAGAATCAGTCGACTTCGTTCGTTTGCACTTTGAAGCTGAAGTTGAAGTATTGGCGGATAGAGCAGTACCATACAATCTGTCACATTTCTACGTAGAAATGTCAACGATTCTCTTCATTCTCTCTATATTTCCAGCAATGAAAATGCATAATCTCAATTTGTGAATGCGTGAACTTCAGTAGGTATGTGATTGTGTGAACTTAAATGCGTGAATGTCCCCCCTGTTCTGCATTTCGAGTGAAAGTGGATTGAAACCGAAATTGAAATTCACTCGGAATGGAATTCAGTGTTCTGCATTCCGAGTGATTTCGAATTTTTGGAATCCACTTCGAATTCATTTGTTTGAAATGTCAAACGCAGCTGTCAAAATTCATTGGAGATTTTAAGTTCTTGGTTTTTGTTTTGTGCAAGTGAATTAAACATTTAAGAAAAAATATATTTTATTAAAAAAATGGAAAAATGGAAAACAAAATTTTTAAATGATTGGTAAAAACCGCGAAGAAAACCGAATGGAGAGTTCGCAGGAAGATTTTGCGAGATAAATCTAACATTCTGGATCTTCCCGAAGCATTGTAAGCAGAAGCTAGACAACTGAAGAAAAATAATTTATTTAATGATTTTTGGATTTTTAAAAACAGTTTTAGGGTGAGTAAGAAAATATTTGTTGATATCCTGCTAGAAGTGGAGTCAGAGAAATCTTGATTTTCTTTCATGTAATTCAAGAGAATACTCTCTTGCCTCTAATTTTTGTGTTGTACTATATTAAACAAAGGAATTATTTTAATACACTAATGGAAGGTCTTATTATTCTACTCACATATTTCAAAATGATTCTGATCAACAAATTAATTAATTAATTCACTTTACAACGGCATGTGAATTCAATTCACGTCAAGAATCTCAAGTGAATTCAATTCACTAAAATCACAGGATTTTCGGAATGCAGAACACGAATTTACAGCTGTCATCTTGAGTGGAATGCAGAACACCAAAATATTCACTTTCGAACATTCAATCCACAATTCATAGTTTCGTTCGGAATGCAGAACACCCAATTCCACTTTTGGTGGTTGAATTCACTAAAAGTGGAATGCAGAACAGGGGGGTGTGTGTAGTTACAACAGAACAAAATCGTTGTTCAACGAATGTCAAATTGTCAACGGCGATGACAGTTTCTCTATATTTTCTCTATGCTTCCACCAAAAAAAACGCATACTCCTAATTTGTAAATTCGTGAACTTCAATATGGGAGTGTGTGAATTTGAATGCGTGAATATGGTATGTATGATTCTACGGGTCGGGGCCTTTTAAAGCCGTATTTTTTTGCACACGTATATAAAAGTGCACAAAACAAATCGCACATCGCCGAGTTCATCACATGACAGTTAATAGGGCTTGGGCTGTCAGTTGTAAGCAGAATGAGAAAATATAGATAATAGAAAATATTTTATTTTGAAGAATTAAATTATAGGATAAAAAGATAGATGAATTGTTTTCGATGGTTTTTATTACGTTTGGAGTTTTCCGTCTGTCAAATGAATGATTTTTTTTTCTAGGGATTCATCGTGTTACGGCTCTTATATCCACTTAGTTAAGCAGTGAATCTATCAACTATCGCAACTCATTTTATTTTTATTATGTTTGACATGCAAAATTGGAAAATATGTAAGCGTATGTATTAAACATATGCGTAAAAAAAACACGGCTTATAGAGATAATTTTGTTTATATAAAAAAAAAACTTTTACTTTTTCTTCTTTGCTGAGAATGTTGTTCCAATTTCTGAGGTGAGACACCGGAGATAAATACATTGAATTAAGTTTTCGCCTTCATCGGCATTTCTCTACACCTGAACCATAACATATTGACAGCCAGTCATTTTAAATAATTTTAATATGTTTACATATTTATCTGATAAAATTATACATTAACTACATACTAATATCACAATTGATTGTGTTTTATAAATAAATTCATCAAAATATCCTAAAAGAACAATTTTTGAATTTTATTTAAAAATAACCGCTGTCGGCTCAGATTCTTCTGTCATACGCAATCAATCGATTTCTAAAGGTCACCTTGAGATGTCATCTTGTGTCACCTTGGTATAGTTCACTCATACCATTTCTTTGAAAATTTTCGTAAAAATTCATCAAATTTCGAAGGCAATTCCAATTATTTCCAGCCCGTGAAATAAAACGGACCAGTATCTCCAGTCAAATTCAGTCTCCAGGTAATCAAATTACATCGAAGTTCTTCCGATTGTAAAAATCTAAATTGGTCAAATTGTTTCTTTTAAATCGCTGTCCTCCGTTAGTTCTTAAAGATTTTTACGCAAGGAGTGCTGTTTAAAAAATTAATTAATTAAACAAACCACTGTATCGAGTAAAATACAAACGAACAAGATGCCTAGCGAGAGTGAAGATTCACATCAGCGTTTTATTGAGCGCGGCTCCCATAAGGGAAAAGGCATCGCAGTCTTCACAAGTGGTGGCGATTCGCAGGGAATGAATGCAGCCGTACGTGCAGTTGTGCGAATGGGAATCTACTTGGGATGCAAGGTAAACTAAGAATGCGAGTGGTGCGACTGCACTGTTTATTAAAAGTCTTGTGTATATGAAATTATAATTTATAACCTCGTTTGAATTTTTGTCTGCCATTGGCAGATGATCATCTTTTAATGGGGTTCTGTGAAGCTGGATTTGGAATCAAATATAATTCAAAGGCAGGGTGACTCATTCGTTAGATGCCACTGGCTATCAATAACAAATTTCATTGTTACAGTAAGTTGTACTCTGTTTCAAACTCAGGAATTGTCTAAATATCTTAATTTAACAGACTACGACTAAGCGTACCTACATAAAATACCATCTGATATTAATTTTTGGTACAAAACAAAATCGGGGGGATGGCCAGTGTGGGAATATTCTTTGATTATGCCAGACGCCATGGTACTTAAAATTTGTTTTCACAAAGATCACACATTCATTTAACCTTCACCTTCACCTTACATTGAAAGGTATATCGAATTTGATTGACTTGCCTTGGACTCCCGTAATTGATAATGTCCAACTATGGTTATATGTAATTGTGCGAAACAGTGAAATCTAGTTAGTGGACACAAATCGAATTCACAGTCACATTAACTGTATTCATAGTAGTCTATTTCATACAAAAAAGTCAATTGAGTTAATTAGCATAATTCAGAATGTAGTAAATACATGTTCAAAATTGGCAATTTAACGATTGCAAAAAGAGAATGATAGCGTTCCAATACTGGATGAAACTTATTTAGAAGAAAAGTAATGCTGTTGCAGTCAATATAAGTAGATATAAACTACATGCATATGCATTCGGATTGTAAAGACTGAAATCGAAACACCAATGAGAATGAATTCTAAACTCACAAACTTTTACGGGTTCCTTGTTCTGAATAAAGAAACTATAAAACATTGCTATTTTTTTTTACTGTTTGTTCATCCTTTTAAATATTTAAAGTAGTATGTAGCGATAAATCTATTGAACTCGGGTATATAAAGGCCTAGTCCCCGCCGTCATCTATACAGTGCATGTTGTAAGAATCGTCTTTGGAAAGCACACCAATATCTCGAACTATTGTTGTCCAGTTTTGCCAAAAACTATTGTGCATAGCTTTGTAAAAATGGTAGGAAATGTCAGATAGGGAAAACGCTATTCATAAACTGGTCTTTAAAATAAATAATTATAACATTCAACTTAGTAAGGATTGTACTTATTTTATTTATTTATTTCCAAAATTTGCAGATTTACAATTAATTAAATTTCGTTTGTCCTGTCGGACTACAGGTAGAAACAATTTTTAGGATTTATTTAGTATATTTTCCGGTCCGCCATAATTGAATGTCCATCATTCCCACGTGAATTATTTCCGTCTTTTAATTTTCTACATGTGATCAACTTTTGCCAGACGATGCATGGTCGCAAAACGTGCAACTTTTATTTTTTATTCGGTGACAAGAATAATCATGGGTAGAAATTAAATTACAATCATGAAATTTTAGCATGCTTCATATGATACATTAATAACTGTATATGTACATACATATATGTATAGATTAGACACGACCGATAACACATAAAAGCAAAAACCTGTTAACCAACTGACCTACGAATGTACATAAGTAATTTATTTATTTTCGAATGCTGAACGCAATCTCGAATACTCGAATGTAAAGAACAACAAATTTTGGACACTTTCAGAATCCAGTTTATTTATTTTTTTTTTGTGTGTATCAGATTTTTACTGAAAACCAACTTTCTCGCCTTGTTCAACAATTTCTGCAGTGTACGTTGTTTTATTTTATTATTTGCGCATTTTATTTTGGGATTTAAGTTGCTAACGCATGTGGCAATGTTCCAGGCATTGAAATTTCTTTGAACTAACCTCATTATTCGACGATTCGGATTTCGTATTTAAAACTTGATCGATTCGGTATTCGTATATTTGTACACAAAATTATAAGACAGTGGTCACTATGAAAAGGATATGAGTAGTTAATCAATGTATTATAATTTTCCTGTATTTGGTGGAACCAAGGAAAATTGATAAATTTTCATAGGCAATGTGAAAATCGATGGGTCATAACATACGAGTATATTCCAATAACTTGAACAAACTAAGCTCCGCAAATACCAGTGCTTGCCAACACACAGCGTGTATTTTCATTTTTATACTTCCACTGTCTGTGCAGCTTTCAATGGTGTAATTTATAACAAGATGGTACTCAATTGGCCGCTCGGACTCGTTATACAATTGTGCGAGATAATAAAATGCTGTTTAGGTGCCATCCTTGGATGGATTCTTGGGGGATCGCGGTGGACCCACTCTGGTGCCTGGTGTTTTGGGATGGCTCAACCTCTCTACCCCTCCCAACCTAACCTATCTTAACCTATCAACATTAAATTGAGAATCTAAAAATTAGTACACTTGTGGAAATAATGTTGGTATTAATACAAATTTTTGTTCCCATATTTTTCTGCAGGTATATTTCATTCGTGAAGGCTACCAGGGCATGGTAGATGGCGGCGAACACATCGTTGAAGCCAACTGGTCATCTGTGTCGAGTATCATTCATCGTGGTGGAACCGTTATCGGCTCAGCTCGTTGTTCCGATTTCCGCTATAAGGAAGGTCGCCTTAAGGCAGCCCAAAATCTCATTCTTAAGGGAATCACTAATCTGGTTGTGATCGGTGGTGATGGTTCACTTACCGGTGCCAATCTTTTCCGTCATGAATGGTCTGATTTGTTAGATGAACTGCTCAAAACGCAAAGAATTACACCCGAGCAAAGGAAAAAGAATGCCTTTCTTCATATTGTTGGCATGGTAAATGATTGCTTATAAATAAATTGCTACCGAGTTTTTTTTTATCATTTATATAATTCAAGGTCGGTTCCATTGATAATGATTTTTGTGGTACTGACATGACAATCGGTACCGATTCGGCACTACATCGTATAATTGAAGCCATCGATGCTATTGTCAGCACAGCCTACTCTCATCAGAGAACATTCATCATGGAGGTAATGGGACGTCACTGCGGGTAAGTCCAAACCGAATATGCATGCACTCTTAAGAGAAACATATCAATCTAGATCTAAAGATAGCGATATACCGCAGATTATTGATTAAATATTAAAGTAATTAAATATTAAAAGCTTAATTTGTAAAACTACTACCGCAGTTACTTGCCAGTAGTAACAGGTGTCATATCTGAAGCTGACTACGTTTTTTGTCCAGAATCACCGCCACCATTCGATTGGCCAGAGAAGCTTTGTAATAAATTGATACAGGCAAGCGTTGTTCCTATTTGAAGAAAGTATTACAACAAAAATATTTCCAATCATGTAAATTAATTTCCTGCTTTTTTTATGTGTTTATTATCTGTTTAAAATCAAAATAAAACAAAAAAAATCCTCTTTTCCATTTCAAAAGCAAGAAGAACATCGAATTGGCCAGTTGATTTGAATGTTAATTTAAGTGTAGTGTTAAAACCAATGAATTGTTTTAGTTTACCACATGAGTAATTATTAACTTTTATGTTTGTCTTAAGTCAAAAGAAGAGAAAAATTACACATACACTCACTACAACTACACGGATACACACCTAAACCAGTTCTGACCTACATGAAAATATTAGTTTTTATGGCTTTGTGATTATATATGATTTTTTGCAGTTATTTGGCACTTGTAGCTGGACTCTCGTGTGAGGCTGATTACATTTTCATTCCCGAAACGCCGCCTAAGGCCGATTGGGGCAATAGGCTGTGTCAGCAATTGAGTCAGGCAAGAAGAAATAAATGTGAAATTAACGAAATCGTTATTTTTCTCTATTTTTTATTTGTTTTTTTGTTAATTTTCAAAATTGCACCAATTGGCTATGTTATTGTTGTTTATACATAAAGCAAAAACAAAACACACTATAATTGGAATGATATACATAGTATGTTTCTATATTCTAATTTGTCATCGTTTTAGTACAAATTAGCCTCACAGCTAATCGGTATTTGGAACGATGGCAAATCGCGCACTTGTTTGATTAACAAAGACTTTTTTTTATATTTATTTCTTTTTTTAAGTTTCATGTGCTTTAAGCATTCAGCCGACATAAGCTACTGAAAATATTCCAATATTATTAAATATTGTAATGTTTCACGAAGAAAATGTCTCATATGTCCGCAATGGTGAAGCATTGTGTGCTATGTACTCACGGCGTGTTTATTAAACAAAAAATCAAAATATATGCTTTTCTTTCTCTTTTTACTTTCTATCTTTCTAGATTTGTTTGCACTTTTACCAAACCATGTCATATCGTTGTCATTTAAGCATATCATTCATTTTTTTGTTTGTTTTTAGTTTGAGTAAGGGAATGAAAAATTGGTTATTAGTTTTACTCTCCTTTATCTAGGTACGACGTGCTTTCGTTTTTATTTGATTGTTTGTAATACTTCTTTATATACAAATGCATAGTTGCTGATTATATAACAGATTCATAGATATCAGTATGATTTAAAGAACGTATTTTTATTGTATGGTACAATCCACATTACTGCAAGTACTGACCTGCAAAAATTTTCCAGCTCACCATTACAGTGAATCCAAAAAATTGAGAGAAAAAGCAAGACGAATTTTAAGGCAGAATGTCGTAAGAACACGAAAGTTTTTGACCAGCTTTGCCTTGACTGAAGCTACGATCCGTTCTGATTTTCATAAAGCTGTTGACGCACTAACGATTGTCTGCTCATTAAGGTTCGATATTTATATATATATATATATATATATTGTGTTTTTGAGTGTTTAACGAAAGTACCCAAGTAAAATTAGATCTTTATTCTGATGGACCTGAACTCCTGTCGATGGCATGTACATCTTTGGTTTTATCTTAATAAAAGCCGACACCCACTTCTCTGCTTAAGCCCAAGATAGTGAAAAGTATCACATCTCTGTGCATTCGGTTAACCATTACAAAAAATTAAATTCAGCAAACGTCTTTTAAGTCGATGAATAGGGTAAGTCCGCCTTTTTCAAGAACTTTTATCGTTTGAAACTTCTATGGCTTTGGTTATTGTGTCCACGTGTCTTATATAGAATGGAATTCTTTCTTACGTCATTCCATAAGGAACAAACAAATGTTTCGATAATTAGTGATATTAGATAGACAGAGAAGGGTGTCCAAAATTTCAAAATTTAAAATAAAATTTGATTGATTTATTGTTGAACACGCACGTCTATAATTGTTTGAATTGAATTTTAGCAAAGTTCCCATTTCGTTTTTGTGCATTTTCTGCGGTTGAATGTCACTTATTGACCGAACGGACAGACTTTTAGTTGCTCAGGACCAGGTATTCTACTTTTGTTCGTTTGGTTACTTATGAATGATGATGTTTCACCTTTAGTTTGTCGCTGTATGTAAATCATGAATCATAGAAGGGAAGAAACGGATGAAAAGTATTAATTTCTGTAAATGTATGGTTCCTCTTTTTGATTCAATATAGGTAGTTTCCATTGAACGAGGACTCATGTTGATACATTTTTTTCACAATAACAACGCATTGTTGGACTATGTACCGTCGTTACATTGGGCAACGCTCCACTACATAGGGGAATAGGCGTTTTTAGACTTAAAAGAATGTTATGGCTAAGTTATTGTTTTTTGTTAGTGGTTAAAGAGTGCCGAATTTAAACACAACGACAGCTGTTAACTGTGCATGTATTTGAGTGAGCAGCAGCGGTATTTAAAAACATTTGGAATACTATACGAGTCAGGTGACAAAAGCACACTGCTATATATGAAAGTGTATTTGCAAAACGACGCCAATGATGTGATAAATAAAAACTTGTTATTTCAAAATACAGATCATTTTTCCAGAACTCTCATAAATCAGACAGTTTTGAATTATCGTCTAGCAAAGTCTAAAAATCCAGAGGCATTTGTCTTCCAATTCAAGTTTGCTGTTCACTTGGCGTGGAACTGCTCCAAAAACTTGTCTCTCATGACAATTTCACAAACCAAATTAGCCGCATCTATTGCTTAAGTTGTATTTTGCACAAAACAAACGCTTTCTAGCTTTTTCGATGGGCGCTGGTGGACCTGGGGCTAGGTTCTTGTAACCGTTAGCACGTTAAGCGCCCAGCCATCACAAACATATACATCTTGGAGACACTGTTTGAAAGATACAGAATTTGTTGATAGGGAGTTTGGAAATTCCACAATTTCTGATGTGTCAGATATACGAGCTGGTCTTTTATAACACGAGCTCTGCTCTTAACTAAAACAAAAAACAAGACAGTAAAATGCTTACCTGTGAATTAAGTAAACAGAAACAAAATGCATCACTGTGGAATCAATGGAACATGAAAAAATATAGAAAACCAAAACCTTTTAACACTACAATTTAATTCTCTAAAAACAACTTAATTTTAAAGTACTAAATTGTGAGAGTAAGGAACACGACTTAAAAATTGTAAATCCATTATTACTTGGCGCTAAATTTGAAATTCTATACCATGGAATAATCACACAAATATGCACTTTTCATATGCTTGTTTTACCCCCCACCATTATGTTTTCTATTTTATTCTTCTCGCCTTAGTTACTTAGGCATTGTATCGGCGTTAGCAAGTGAAGCTGATTTTATGTTTATCCCTGAAGATCCAGCTGTTCCTAATTGGCCGGACAAATTATGCTCGAAATTGTTTCAGGTCAGAATGATTTGCAGTCAGATCAATTGTTTCTTCTATTTTCTATAAATATCTAACCCTATTTAATAAGTATAATACAAGTTTACACACGTTTTACACACGTTTTACACATATCTTCTTTGCAATGTATTCGTGCGTAATACTCCTATTTATATAATTGTAAATAACACTTATGTATATTATTCTAACAATCAAGTCGTATTTATAGCTTTCCGTTGAAGTAGATACTCACAGTTTTTTTTTTTAAAAAATAGCAAATATGTATATTATAATAAAAAGCCTCTGTCCTAATTTGTTTTTTTAACTTTTGAACAACTAATATATCGTTCCTATGTACACTATTTGTCCACAAACGATTATTATTGTTTAAATTGGCAGTAAGGGAATTTCTGTTCATTGTAGTTTTAGTTTAGTCTTTTATTTAAATGTATTTATCATTTATCAGTCATTCACACTCATCTCGACACGAAATTGGTGATGGTATTCTTTTTATGGATTGTTTCTTTTGTTTTTAGTTTGGTATTCTTTTTTTATGCATATATAATACGTACTCAATTTTTATTTTGTTAATATCACTGTTGTTAAATTTTATCATAAACCGTATAATTTCTGCTTCATTTACATAAGTATGTACATATGTATATATGTATTGTAGGCTTTAATTTAAGAAAAAAGAGTTCGATTAGTCTATAAACAATGATTTATCAAATGCAAGTGCCTAGGGGAATTATGCATTTTTACTTTAACTGTAGCACAGCCAAAACATTTCTTAAGCCACCTGCATTCGGTTTTGCATACAATGTTAACCGAGTTCCCTACTCAAAAGTTTGGATCTTTCTTAATCGCGCCAGCCCGAAGGTCACTATTTCCGATAGGTCCTTCTGGGATGACATAGGAGCTATTACAGGCAAAGACAAGTCGATACATATCTACACTGATGGCTCTAAAACCAATGATGGTGTAGGAGGAGGTGTTTTCTCAGACAGATTAAAACTAAATCCCTCCTTTCGCCTCCCTGATCACTGTAGTGTTTATCAAGGGGAGGTTAGGGTGACTAGATCTTAACCGCTTCAAATACATTCTGTCCCAAAAAAGACTACATATAAGCACAACTATCATTACAGGACACTGTCTTATAGGCAAGCATGCAACTAGGCTTGGCATAATTTCAAATAATTTCTGCAGAAGTTGCAGAGACGAAGAAGAGAAAGAAAACCCAACACATCTCCTCTGTCCCATGCCCAGCTCTTTCCCGTAGCAGAAAACTACACCTAGGAGAATACGCACAAAAATACGTGGGCAGGGTTTTTCGCTTTATAAAAAGCTCCAAATGGTTCTCATGATCAGGGGGTAAATATCCACAAGATCCTTGGTATCACAATGGGCTTCTATAGGGCTGGTACTTGTTACCGGCAGCCACTGACTGCTACCTAACCGAACCCGAAGTCCTAGCATCCGAACAGTTCGTACAATTAATCGTTGTATTTTCTGATGAAACCAACATCAATTATTTATGATTTATCTTCACTTGCTTCTCCAGAAGAGTTACTATTACTAGTTGTGTTTTACTAAAATTTCTTTCTTTGGTTGACTATTTTACAATGCAACTTCCGCGCTTATGAAACCCAGTTCAAAGCTGTTAATCTGGAATGGGTGTATTTCCTCTAAAATGGTTTCGCTTTAAAATGCTTTTATGCCTTACATAATGCTAATCGAACTCTTTGGTTTCATTTATATATGCCCATTCAAACTAAATCGCTTGAAATCTAATCGTTCAATTTTTAAAATAAATACAAATACAACATCAGGAACGAAATGCTGGCCAACGTTTGAACATCATCATCGTTGCTGAAGGTGCAATCGATCGTAATGGAAAGCCAATTACAGCTGAAGATGTTAAAAAGGTTGTTGTGGATAAACTGCAACAAGACACCCGCATCACTGTCCTTGGTCACGTGCAACGTGGTGGTAATCCAAGTGCATTTGATCGTGTATTGGTTAGTAATTTTAAAAGTCTGATTATTTTTCTTATTTAACTTTCAATTAATCGGAAATCTAGGGTTGTCGCATGGGTGCTGAGGCTGTTCTGGCACTAATGGAGGCCACGGAGACAAGTGTGCCATGTGTTGTTTCATTGGACGGAAACCAAGCAGTTCGTGTACCATTGATGGAGTGCGTTGAACGCACCAAAGCTGTTGCAAAGGCAATGGAAGACAAGAACTGGGAATTGGCAGTGAAACTACGTGGTCGTTCCTTCGAGAGGAACTTGGAAACATACAAAATGTTGACTCGTTTGAAGCCACCAAAGGGATCATTCGATGCATCGGGCAAAGGAATTGTGAGTTTCTTGTATTTACAGTGGGCAAGGTATAATATATTGAATGTTTCATTACAGGAGGGCTACAGGCTAGCTGTTATGCATATTGGTGCACCTGCATGCGGCATGAACGCTGCCGTTCGCTCATTTGTGCGTAATTGCATTTACCGTGGTGACACAGTTCTTGGTATTCATGATGGTATTGAAGGTTTAATTGCTGGAAATATCAAAGAAATGGGATGGTAAGAGAATTGGTAACAAAATGCAGGCAAACTTATTACAATGAACATTGTTTTTTTTTTAGGTCTTCTGTGACTGGCTGGGTTGGTCAGGGTGGCGCATTCTTAGGAACAAAGCGTACTCTCCCAGAGGGTAAATTCAAGGAGATCGCTGCTCGCCTCAAAGAATTCAATATTCAAGCTCTACTCATTATTGGTGGGTTCGAAGCCTATCATGCCTGTGGTCAAATTTCCGATCAACGTCCTAACTTCCCTGAATTCCGAATTCCATTGGTTGTTATTCCATCAACCATTTCGAATAATGTTCCTGGTACTGAGTTCTCGTTGGGCTGTGATACTGGCCTAAACGAGATCACTGAAATTTGTGATCGCATTCGCCAGTCCGCTCAGGGTACTAAACGTCGTGTGTTCGTCATTGAGACTATGGGTGGCTATTGTGGTTATTTGGCCACTCTTGCCGGATTGGCTGGTGGTGCCGATGCCGCCTACATTTTCGAAGAGAAATTCTCCATTAAAGATTTGCAACAAGATGTCTACCATATGGCATCGAAAATGGCCGAGGGAGTACAACGTGGTCTCATTTTAAGAAACGAGAAGGCATCAGAGCACTACAATACTGATTTCATACATCGTTTGTACACTGAAGAGGGCAAAGGATTGTTCTCCTGCCGTATGAATATTTTGGGTAACTACTTTTGTTAAATTATATTTATTCCTTGATGATTTTGAGTGTGTTTAATCGTCAGTTAAAACGAAGAAACAGTTGCAAAATGTTATCAGCAAGAAATTGTGCACAAGCCATAATAATCTCTCTTTTTGTAACAGGTCACATGCAACAAGGAGGTTCCCCAACGCCATTCGATCGTAACATGGGCACAAAAATGGCTGCCAAATGCGTCGAATGGTTTATTGAGCAATTCAAAAAAAACACCCAACCTGACGGAACCTTAAAGTGTGAGGGCAACGACTCTGCCTGCCTATTGGGAATTGTCCGACGCCAATACAAATTTACTCCACTGGCTGATTTAATCACCGAAACAAACTTCGAGTAAGTAAAAAAAACAAAACACCAACATCGTATTACAAAATTTAACTTATAATTTTGCTCCTACAATCAGACAACGCATACCCAAAAAACAGTGGTGGTTAAAATTACGCCCACTTCTGAGAATTCTTGCCAAACATGACTCTGCCTACGAAGAAGAGGGTATGTACATTACAGTTGAAGAAGAATTAGCCACTGATGCTGCAGTAGTTTAAATGTATTTCATGCCTAGCTGGATATGAATCTACATTTTATTTTATTGTTTATTCTTTTGTTATAATTTGGTTTCATTGTTCAAATATGAAACGTATTACATATTTCATATACACGGATAAACGTATGTATTACTATTCACAACATAAACATTATATTAACTGTTGACTCCATGTAGTTTGACAAATAATTTACCAACTAAGTACGGTTACATGAAAAACCTTCACATTTTACGCACATATGTACGTGTACATCTAAAATGTATACTGAGCCATTAATACTATAGTCGTTGTTTATTAAAATATTATGTATTAGTAAACCAATTTCAAGAAAACAAATGTATTTCTAGGTAAATATAAACAACAAATATCTCAGGTTTAGAAATAAAAACAAACCACAACAAATATACGCCTACATCGTATGTTTAGATGAGAATACATTACTACCGTTGATTCTTAGATACTGTTGACGCTCTCTTGTAGTGCTTTCAGTTTCCAATGAGCTTTATTTATTGATTTTTTCTTAATATTGGTGTTAATTTATTAAATGTTGTTTTCTGTTTAAATTAGCTAGAAAATTATTTACTTTTAATCTGCCCGCTTTAAGCCAAAAAGAATGAAACTATATTTTTAGACACATACTATTTATTTGTTCTTTTAAGTTTTATTTGGTGCTTTGTCTCTTTTAACAAAAAAACAAAGAAATTGGATAAATAAAGTCTCAAGATTTTCTATTATAGTTATTATATGTGACGTATCAGATGGATTTTAAGAAATTAACGTTTCAAAAAAATATACAAATCGAATTCTGAGAGTAAGACATGAAACATGAACAGGCAAAGTGTAAGATTGCTATTAGAAACTTATCAGATAGATCAAATATGTATATTTTAAAAAAAATGTTAAATCCTTGAAATGAAAAATAAATAAAATATATTTAATAGATAAGGATGGTTTGTTTTTGATTCCTTGGAGTTCTTTTTTCTTAGATCTGAAAATGTTGTGACCATTAACCCGTCTTGAGACGTTGGTTGAATTTGTAATAAATGAATCCAATGCAAATATAAGGGAAGGCTAAAAGGATTCCAAGGATAGCCATTGAAATGAGCGGTTTTGAACCCGTCAAAGCCATTGCCCTTAGTAGAAACAATTGTATCATGCGAATAAATAAGCTAACCATCGGTGCATTATGAATCGTGCAACTTCTCTACGAAAAAGACGTGTCAATGTCAAAGAAGACCACCCTGCGGACTGTTGAGCTCTGAGTAACTAGAAACTAGCTGCACTTCACTGCTTCCAAAACAATTTAATAGAAAGTGATAACTGATAAGATTTAGGTTAGTTCATATACATACGAGTACATTTATTTTTTTTAAGCCGACTTAATTTAAGATCTCCTCATGCTCAACATGGTGTTGATCTCCCAAATAATGATCCGAGTATGATCGATAATCTCGCGTAGTTGCTTGTTTTTCAACATAACAGTGTCGATTAGCTCACGATTCTCTTGCATCGCCTTACGGTACTCCTCACAATGTGTTGGCTCTGAACGATGATCCGGTTCATCACTGTACGGAATTAAACTTTCAACGTGTGTGTACTCCATGCCTATCGAGTAGGTAGTAAATTAATTTGTTTTCCATTAAAGAAAAAAATACTTACCCTGCGGATAACCATCGTTGCATTTTTCGTAGATGATGCGCACCCGTTTGAATAGTAAACGGATGGTTCTAAAATATTCTTGAACCTTTTTTTCGGTGATGTTTTCGCGATTACATGTTGGCTGTATGATTTTGAGAGCCGCAAAGATCTCCTGAAAACGTGAAGTTATGTCTTGAACTGTTTCCTGACCCAGACGTGATAGTCCAACAATGTTAATCTCCTTTGGTGGTTGCATATTAACTTGGGGTTGAGTTTGTACAGATGGCTGTACCATCATTGCCGAGCCTGCTGTAGGAGTTGATGGAGTCTGTAGTGTTAGCTGTGGAGCTTGTTGCTGGGGATTCGGTGGTTGCGGTTGTGCTTGTTGTTGCGCCTGTGGCATTTGTTGCTGTTGCATCTGTTGCTGTTGCATTTGTTGCTGTTGCTGTTGCATCTGCTGCTGTACCAGCGTCTGCGGATTACCGCCTTGTTGCACATGCGATGGACTTTGCATACCTGCTGTGTTCATTACCGGCGGTACTATACCACCCATTGCTGGATTCTGCATTGGATTGGTTTGCTGCTGTGACTGCTGCATCATAGCAGGCTGATTATAACCACCCATCATTCCCATTTGATTGGGTACCATCTGATTCATGTTCACCATTTGGTTACTGAAATTGCCACGATGTCCACCGACGGGGCTGTTGTAATCACCAGGATATTGACCGGACATTTTGTTGTGAATTCTTCGATCTAACAATGATATATGATAGCGGCAGATTTTCTTATCCACCTACACTAAAAACATTTAATATTTATCCTATAAATTGTGACAGTGACATTTCTACTTTTTTTATTTTAGGAAAACAAAATAAATGAGAATCGAGACTCGTTTCTTTATATATGGTATGCGTTCACTTTCACGGTTCTGTTCATTTTTTAGGTTTTATGATAAAAACAAATCATCAACGCAGCAACAGCATCAAATACAAACGGTAACAGCAAAGTGACAGCGAGAATATTGCAGTGTGATTTCTTTGATTTTGAAGGTTGGGAAAACTGAAAACTGAAAATTTTGTAAGGTTTTACGCAGCAATAGCATTTAGGGTAAACTTTGACATTCAATTTGTTGTGGTAATGTGTTCCTCGCCATTAAAAAACCTTGATTCAAATGTGCACTCTGGTTGTCAAAGCTGCTGTTGCTGTGTTGATGTGTTTCTATTATTTAGCAGCAAATACACGATACAACCGTTGTACAACCGCGAGTTGTACCGATATCGGTACAGCCGTTGTATGTAGCACACACACTATATAATTTGCGTGCGATTTCCATTCAATCAGAATTTTGTTTCATTCTTCAGCTGTCGTTGAGTGATTATGTCAAAAAAAAATATATATACAATGTAAAAATATTATATATTAATAATTCATCGACAGCCGGTATCAGCTCTGATCAGTTTTCCTTTAGTTTTTCCAAGGCATCTTCTCGTAAACATTTCTTACCGTACTCCTTGCTGTGGACATCCCATACACATTCTCCGACAAAATCACAAACGAGAATGCAATTTATACCACGATAGTCAACGGTTATACGCAGCACACACACTAAACGATTTCCATACAATCGGTGGCATGCAACCGCAGGTTTTCGATTCTAAGGGTGAACCCACACCAAATAAAGCATAGACAAACAAAGCAAAAAAGCCTGGTAGTAACCCACACCAAATAAAGCAAGTCAAAAAACACATTTTTGTTTTGCTTCATTTGGTGTGGGTTAATGATAGGCATGATTTATTAGTTTTCTCCTAATGAAGAGGAAAAAATACAAAAGAGCTGTATCAATCGTTCAAATTTGAACAGTTATGAGATTTTGGTCCACTTAACTTCAATACTTTAATTACCGTTTATCGAGAGCAAGAAGATTGGTGGAGTGTGCATTTGGTACGATTACAAAAACAGCCTGCGTTCTTCACAATTTTATAGGAACGAAACATGTAAAATACACGGATATGCACAGCAAATTACATGAACTTTCCATTACAACATGTCGAGCTGATGGTAGTAATAGTAGTTTCAAATCGTCCAACAAGCATTGCAATTGATATATACATACGAAGAGAATTTATGAAGCATTTCAATTCAACAGACGGATCATTTCCATGCCAATATAAATATTGCTGGTGTTATCTAATGTACTTTATGTACTATGGAGTATGTATATGTACATACGTACATAATAAACATGTTAAATACAATAAATTATCATAAGAAACGTACCTACTTGCAGTTTGCATTTCCTCAGCAATTTCTGACAACAAATTGTCAATAATTCGTTTGTCGCTTTGTTCTTTCAATTTAAAATTATTATATATCGCTGCCCGAATTTCAATCAAAAATAATAGTTTTTCACCGTCACATATCTTGATTCGATACTGCACTACACTCGGCTCTATAGAAATTGAATGAATAGAGCATTAATTCCGATAAGTCATCGCTCGCATGTTTCATTCCATTTTGTTTATTTTGTCTGTTTGACTGAGTTGATGTGGGCGCTCTCATTTGATTTCATATATTTTTCGCCTTTTTATGCCTAAACTGTCTTCTCATGCCTGTGCCTTACTTGACTAACTTGACTAACTTGACTGTTTTGCTTCTTTCAATGTGGGTAGCCCCATAAATACACGTGCGATTTATGCTTTAGACAGACAAGAACAATCGTCTGCGTTAGTTTGCTTTAGTCTGCTTTATTCAATGTGTGTACTCGCATTGAAATGTGTGTATTTTATGATTTAAAAAAAATTAAAAATAGCTTTTTTAGTGTAACACAGTTTTGTTCTATTCAGTGTGGGTTCACACTAAGCGTACGACCGTGCCGTATCGGTATAGCCGCCGTAATCTAACTAACACACGATGCAATCGTCGAATACAACCGCAAATTGCATACAACCGTTGTACAACGATTGTATCGTGTATATGCTGCTTTAAGCATTTTTCCTTAGATAAACAGAAATGCTCTAACTTTTTATAGCAACAAACGCACTGTGCGAAACCGCTTTCAAACCAGCTGTTCAAAACAACTGTCAAACGAAATGTCAAGTTTTGTATTTGCAAAAAAATCGCATGTTGCTCCGCTGTTTGCCTGCTCAACTGTAGCTAATTTTTTAATATTTAAAGTGTAATAGGATTAAATTATATTTTAGTAATGGAGAAAAGGGAAGACGCTCTTAGGGAGGTTGGATATCTTTCTGCTCTTTTAAGTCTCAATTTTTTCATTACTTTACCTCAGGTTCTAGAAAGCAATGATGCGGAAGGCCAGCGATGGGAAACCTATATAAAAGAAAATGAGACTGCAATAACCAATTTGGAAATGTTCAGCAAGAGAGTAACCGTTGATGTTATGGTACCTGTTGGAAGAAAGGCCTACATACCTGGCCATTTGATTCACACCAACGAAGTGTTAGTGGGTCACTATCAGGATTACTTTTCCAAGTGTTCTGCATATACCGCAACTGAACTATGCAAGAAACGGATAGAAAATGGAAAGCAAAATATGCAGCTACTCGAAGTTGAAAGGAGTTTGTTTCAGTAAGTACATAAAGCGACTCTTTTCCGTAACTGGACACAGCATTGGGTCCACGCATTACACATGCACTAAGACCTTTAAGAGTAAGGTCTCCACAAATGGCTTTAATGCATATTCTCGATTAAAATGCCAATGCCATTGGAAAGTTGTATCTCTAACCAATTCTTTGTTACAGAAACAAATTAGAAAAACCATATCTGGATGGTGTACTACCAAACTCAGAAGAGCGAGAGATAATGGAAGAATATGACGAAGAAAAGGAAACAGTCTGGAGAGATCAACACCGGCTACGGGTTAGGGAGGCAAAACTTAAAGAAAAACAAGAACGCCAGGAACAACTAAGTAAGGTGAATGCGGACGATGAACTCATACAGACCCTAGAAGAGGAAGAATTACTAAAAGAATTGAACGATGAATTAGCTGAGCGTGAGATTGAATCCCACCATGATACTCAAGAAATTCTAAACAAATTAATGTCTGGTGAAATGAACTTACCACCACCTAAAAAAAGAATTGCTCATGCCGCGGTAATAAATCGCGACGATTCAGTGAAATTTAAGCCAATCGAAACTAAAATAAAAACTCAATCGTTTGAGTCAATCACTAATCACACTGTAAAATCATCCGAAAGCAGGTTAAATTTTCTAAACAACTCAGAAGTTATCGCTGATGGTACTGAATCAGACACGTCCAATGCTTCAGATACTCCACGAGAGGTACGTTTAATTGAACAAGAAGCGGGATATCTACCACAGGGTGATAGATTTGGTTTCTACCAATATCAGCTACAAATCGTCGACCAAAAAATCGCCACACGTTCATTTAGTAACAGCAAAGAGCTAGAGGAAAAGTTAAACCTCTTCAAAATAAGAGATCACTTGGAGGAACTCATTGAGATCCTTGAAGAGTGTGCATCATCAGAGACTGATTCACAGGCAGCCGATCTTGATAAAGAAACGGACGAAAAAAAAACCTCAGACAAGTTAAATACAAAACGAATATCTTTTGCCTTAGAAGATCAAATGGTAGAATTTAAAAAAAATGAAACCGTTGCACAAATGATGCCAATTCTATCACCCGTAAAGGAGAGGCCACAGCGTGATATAATACGACTAGATGAACCAATACTCAAAGAAGGGCAGCCGCTAGAAACCGATCAAAATGATTCAAATAAACTTGTCGATCGACGACAAACAATTCTGGAGAAAGTCGAAGAGAATATGAGAACCCAAAGTCTGGAAGATGTCGATTTAGTGAATAAAATTATCGATTCCAGCACGAATCGTATTCAAACGCTTCACATACATTTCAAGCACTCTCCAGAACTGGCTGTTAAGCCGGAAGATGTGAAAAAAGAAATCGCCACTAGCCCCACGGACTTGTATAAAATGATTTGCGTGGAAGAGACATTTGATCCGCCAGCAAGTGTTGAAACAAATTTCTACCTGAAAGAAGCTGATCGTGAGAGGGCGTACGTTGATGTTAGATCAGAGGTAGGAATCCAATAAACCTTTGCCGAATTATTACTTTTATAATCCATTTTCATTTAAAGTTTTTATCGTCTTTGTCGAGTGAAGAAATGCATACAGAGACCAAATCAATTTTGAAAAACAAATCTTCGGTTCAACGTGAAACACATATAACTGAGACCGAAGAAAAGCCGAAATCTCCACAAAAGGAAACAAAGAAGCTAACCGAAACGGATGAGTATCTAAGTGCTTATAACAAGGTAAACATTCTTTATTGAATTTCTAGTAAACATCTAGATTGCAACCGCCTACAGGTCATGAGCGAAGTTATTGAGAATCCGACAACAGAACCAGATCCATTACCAGATGGCAAGTTTGTTGACATGCACATACCCAGGAAAAGAATCAGTAGATTCAAACAAATGCGAAATGAGAAAAAGTAGTTTTTGTTTTGTAAATTTAATTTGTATTCAAATCTGAAAACATCTGTGAAAGCGAATATACATATTTGTATATAAAAATTGAATATTTGCAAAGGCGATAAACTCTTGTAGAAATTAAATAGTGAGCAATGAGAAGTGCATGCCTGACATTTTAAAATTCACTATCACTAGCAGACATTCTGTTTGACAACAGGGCATTGGCCCTTCGGTAAGGTAAGTTTAATTAGGAGTGGCTGCTGACGTGAAAAGGCCATTGTGACATTTGTCCCTACTAGAAAGGCAGTGGCCTTTGATGACACCAATCATTGTTCTCTGCAGTCTTTCGAGGGAATTTAAAAGATAATTCGAACGTTTCAGATTCAATCTGCATGTAGTGACATCGTTCAATCTAGAGTTTGTCTTACTGACCGCATATAGCTTGAGTAATAGCTTTAAAGTAATATTGTGTTCCCTAAGACAGTGAGTTTAGCGGCTTTAAAACTCACTGGAATATCGGCTAAGTATGTCGCGGTACGCAGTTTTAAATTTTTTTTTGTTTTGCAATTTACTTCAAAATAAAACATAAGCATAGAGTGCACACATTTACTCCATAGGAGTAAACAAGTCGTTTATTGAGAAAAGCTTTTTATTTGTATAATATTGTTTACTTCTTTATAACGTTGTTGATATTTATTCCTATTTAACAGAAAACAGTAAAAGAACATTAAATTATTTTAACATTTAAAAAAAGATACATTTTTAAAACTACGGGTGTAAAAATATTCAATCTAATCAATCTTCCAGGCCAAGGAACTCTCGTTCAAGGGCCGCACCCATCATATTCCAATCACCGTCATCCTCGGTGTCTTGGGGATCTGAACCATCGTTGGAATCATCGGAACCAATATCTAGGTCTGATGGTAGATGCTCACCTAGTAGTACAAAAGTGTATTAATAGTTTTGACCAAATTATAAAAATAAACAGTTTTCTTGCATACCTCTTCGAAATTTTGTACTCGGCATTTCATCGTCGTCCTCTGCGGAACTTTTTTCATCCTTCTCTGGAATCGCTTCATTTGTAATAAGGCTTTTTTGTTCTCTTGAAAAGAACTCACGTTGTCGTTCATCTTCCTTTTCTTGACGTTTTCTCTTTCGCAGTGTCTTATCCACAGGTGGATTTTCTAAAAAGATAAAATAAATTACATAAAAATTAACAAGATAAAAATCGGTCACTATTGGGAAACTACACGTGCCTATATTCACATGCTCATCTTCGGTTGATGAATCTGACTCGAAGAACTGATCAAACTCCTTGTTCATGTCAGCCAAATCGGCATTGGAAAAGCTCAGTAGTGGGTTGATGGTGTCAATGAATTTTTCTGGCTCCTCTTCTTGAATGTTGGATGTTGAAGAGATCTCAGACTTTTCACTGTAATTCACTACATGCTCGGGACTGTGACAGTGTGCTGGTGGTTGACGTTGCTTGTTTTTGTTTTTCCGATCCAATGGAAACAGCCTTTCATCGACAATCTCCCATCGTTCGGCACAAGACCACAACCAGTTGGCGTTCACCACTTTAATTTTTGGATTCTTTTTTGCGGCATTCACTTTAAATGTTCCCGATGTAACGGCGACCAGGTGTGTCGTCACTTCGCTGAAGGTTTGGCTCACGTTGGCTCCCAAACTTTTCGCTATGAAGTAGGCTCGGCTTTGCTCCAGCTTCATATTGGTAGGAACTAAGCCAGAAAATACCAAACTCTTACTACGTAGGACCTCGGAACGAATTTTTGGGACAATGATTTTTAAGTCGGGAATTTCTTTTGTCTCGTCGTAGATTTCATAGAAGCGCCTGTGAATGTTTGTCAATATAACGTCGAGGTAGAGCAAGTAGTCGTCTGGGTCTTCGATTTCGATTTGTTTAATTGTATTATCTGTTGCCGCTGTAATTTTTGGAGACTCATCTGGTGATTTGGTATTCTCGTCCGAACTGTTGCTTGTGACGTCAATATCCTCCTTTTCGTCTTTACTTGCACTGTCGGTGTCATCTTTTGATTCCGCGTCTCCTTCTGCTTCCTCTTCCATTTTAGGCGTTCTTGTATCTGAAATTACATCTGGTTGTTTCTCGGTTTCTTCCATTTCTTCTGCCACCGTGCTGTTTAAAGTGTCTTTAATTGGAGATTCGGAAGGTTCACTTTCAGGCGCATTATTTGATTTTCCTTCATCATCCGATTTTTTGTCAGAGCTTTCATCGTCTGTTGTTAAGTTCTTCAAATCTAAATAAAGAGAATAAACTTATATTGTAGTAAGTATTCGCAAAAGTAACTTTTAGGGGCAGAGACAGATGTTTGCACTAGATATTAGAAGTGCCGGTGCTTATAAGAAAAGGATCAGGGCCTGACGAATCATCAACAAGCTTTTTATTGTTATTAAAATCTAAAGTAAGCGTTATACGAATCACTGAGAATTTACCTTTAAAATCAACACCTTCACCATCTAACTCGTGTTTCGAAAGCCCTGGTGGTGCATTTATATCTCCTGTATGTTGAAAGAAATGATATGGTTTCACCTGAATAAGGTTGGAAGCCATATTCCATACATCCTCTCTGTCGTCTATAATACACACCATAGAGTCGCCACACGGAAACAAAGCTCTAGAAGACAACAGTTCGAATAAAACAGTTAGAACCAAAAACAATACTTACTTTAAATTATCAGTTTTACTCGTTGCATTGAAGCACTCATCACGGGACAGTATTCTATGAGAAAAGAACTTTCCATCCGGATCCAATAGTTGCGCGATCATATGCGCGTAATTTCTTGCTCCGAAAGTACAAATATGCAATTCATACGATCTAGACATTCGTTCTAGAAATTCTGCCGTACCAGGGCGCAGTCTTGTATGATACCACGGCGAATGAGGACCATAAAGTTGAAAATGATATATTCCCTTAACATTGTTCGGGACATTGTCATTTGTCGTATGAATGACAGTTTGATCCAAATCGACCAGTAATACTAGTTTTCTGTCTTGTAGCAATCGTTTTGTATCCGCTTGACCAAGCTGCTGTGCTAATTTTTGTGTGACTTTAAGATCGGGCACAGAATGTACCATCGGCACTGATGCTTCAGATTGGTTACCCTAAATTAGAATAAAATAACGTTTGCTTAATTTGAAAGCGCAACTTTGTTCGCAAGTGGTTGACTCGCCTTATACTTATACGTACGTTTTCATTTTGGCGCAAATCCGCTCCACAATCAGCACACATATCTTTGATGACAGTTGTGTGCACGCATGGTGATAGCGATAACAAAGCGGATCTAAGTACGTAATAAGAAAATACAATTAACAGCTTAAAAATTATGCAAAAATTCTCAGCGAGATTTGGTTGTTTGTAAACGTACCCTTTTTCGACAACAGCGCCATCTTTGTATAGACGCTTTTTGACAACACCGACTTTATTGGCCTTAAGCTTCTTCACCTCTTTATCATCGTCATCACAAAGCTCATAAATCAATATAACTTGAGAATTACCAACAGGATAACCTTCTCGAACTCTCCATTTGATAATTTTTATTTTACAATCGTCTGGAGCGCAAATTACAATGTTTTGATCGGCCATCACTTATCTTTCACTTTTGACACTGAACTGAAACTTGTGTTCCACAAACAGCCATTTGCAAAAGTGGCAGTTGGTGAAGATATCTGACTGTGTTCAAAGATTCGTAATGCAATTTCTAATATCATTTTATATAAAACGTTTTTGATTGAAAATTCTTTGTTTATATATTTCTTTAACTACAAAACGCTTCGCAAACCATTTAAGACAGTATTTGTATTATTTAGGGAGGCTTTGGAAGGCAATTTTCTTCCATAACTATTTCTTACTCATTTCACTATTTTCAAATCTTATACATATTTTAGTATTTATATTTAACCACTATTATAAGGAATATTAAATATTTTCATCAAACACATAATTTATTTATTAATTGGCATCTTTTGATTTAATGAAATGGCTTTGGCAATGCCTGCCTGAAATACAGAATTTAGCCACAATAATTTACATATATGGTTAGATTAATGTAGAAATCTTTATTGAACGAGCATTATTGGCGCTCACTGTAGTTCATTAAAATCCACATTTCTGCTGTCAAAAATTGACATCGATTTGTTTGCGATCCGTGAACTGCTGCAACTTGTTAAATTTTATAAATAAAATATACAAGTAAATAAACAAAATTATAAAATGTCTGAAGAGACTTCAAATGCAAATGAGGAAAATACAAATCCTACTAATGAAACACCGATTCTAAAACGTCCTGCCAGTGAGAACGATAAATCTAGCAGTGAAGACGAATGGATTGGACCAATGCCTTCCGAGTCAGCAAAGCCAAAAAAGAGAAAAAGTAACTTTTACGTTTTTGTATGGTTAAAGATGCTCTTTTATTTCAATTCACATTTCTAGTTCTTCCTTATGAAAAAATATATTTGGAAAACCTGCCCAGTGCCGAAAGCTACGAGAAAAGTTACATGCACCGCGATGTTATTACACATCTTGTCTCTACAAAGACCGATTTCATCATAACTGGAAGCTTGGACGGTCATATAAAATTCTGGAAAAAGATGGAGGAAGGAATTGAGTTTGTCAAGCATTTCCGGAGTCATTTAAGTAAGCATTTAGGTATATTTTCTGATTTTTATTTTTCTGACGATTGCCAATCGTTGCAGTGCCAATAATTTCCCTATCAACAAACAGTAATGGTACGCTTTTGTCTTCGGCATCGTCCGATAAGTGTGTCAAAGTGTTTGATGTTATAAACTTTGACATGATTAGTATTATTAAATTGGAATTTACACCACTATGTACGGAATGGATACACTCGCCAGGCGACGCAATCAGCAGTCTTGCAATGTAAGTTGAAACGGCGCTCTCGCATGTGATTTAAACTCATCTGATTTGACTTTCAGCTCTGATAAGGATTCCAACAAAATCTATATTTATGACGGTCATGGAAATGGAGAGGCGTTGCACATTTTGGAAAATCTGCATTCGGCCCCGGTCAATTGTATCTGTTATAACACTGCGTATGAAACTGTGATTTCAATTGACAGGAATGGTATCTTAGAATATTGGATGAACTCGAAATATGATTATAAGTTTCCGTCTAAAATGGTTGCATTCGAATCGAAATTGGATACAGGTAAAAAGAAATTGAAAATAGTATTGTATTATTTATTGCTTCCACAACTGACTGATAGCATTGGAATATTAGAAATACATACATGTAAAGTACCCGGAATGGTATGTAGTATGTACTGATACCTAATTACCTTCCGGTGGCCGTTTATAAAAGGATATGTTCCGTTCTTAACTGTGAGGATAAGGCATGACATTTTGAACGCCGCCTGTTTTACCAAATTTGTTTTCAAATGCGTTAAAAACTCTTGAGTATAGTCCAGCCTTATAGATTCTTATGGAGCTTCTAGTTGCATTTTTCTTTCCCGCAGTGTGGCCTTTTCCTTCTCAGTGTTATTTGTAAGCACATCTAAAAAACATGTTCGCCAATCTGGTAATTTCCAAAGTACATGCGAATTCCCGCTTCTCATTTCAGGACTTTATGAGTTTGCCAAAAATAAGACTTTAGTTACTGGTTTGTCGGTTTCGAAAGATGGACGTCGATTTGCTGCTATTTCAACTGATAGAAAAGTATAGACAACAACTTGAATGTCTAACCGATTTTTAATGAACATTCTTTGCGATTTCAGGTTCGAGTGTTTCAATTTAATACGGGAAAGTTAATACGAGTCTTCGATGAAGCGCTTGCTCGTTTCCAGGAAATTCAAAAAACTTCGAATGCTCTTCCCAATATGGAGTTTGGACGGAAGTTAGTTTTCCAATTATATGATTATGATTAATTAATTATAAGTATTTATTCTTTCTCATCTCTAGAATGGCTACAGAACGCGACTTGGAAAAGTCAGATCATTTTACAAATAGTAACATCATTTTTGATTACAGCGGCCATTTTATTATGTACCCAACAATGCTAGGAATTAAATTGGTGAACATTGAAACTAACCGTTGTGTAACAATTATGGGTCGAACTGATAACATTCGGCCGCTTAACATTGCACTATTTCAGGTAAGATTTGTTTTACATATATATAAGATAGATGTTTATTGTAGCGGAAAAATAATACATTGTTCTTAAAACTATATCGCACAATTTACAGAGATATGGTATAATCTACCATACTACTGAAAAATTTTTAATAATTATGGAATACATTTGACATATACAATAAAAGAGGAACTTACAAATACTCGTATTTAAGTATAAGAGTTGCACACTTTCTCTAGCACCGCAGTCTTATTGCTTTTTTGTAATTTCTATTTTCTTTTTTTTCTTTTTTCAGGGAAAAGCAAGGAAAACTAAAGCAGCTATCACAATAGAACAAGAAGCCAGTGATAATCCAACGCTTCAATCTTTGGCTAATGATCCAACACTATTTTGTACGGCCTATAAGTGAGCACTTTAATCATTTAATTTCTCCGTATAAAATGTTTAACGCTTATTCTCTTCAGAAAGCCACGATTCTACCTCTATAGCAGACGGTTTCCATCAGATCTTCAAGACGTTGATCGTGACATTTTCAATGAGAAACCATCAAAGGAGGACATAATTGCTGTGCCTGAAGGACAAGGTAGTATTATAATTCATTTCAATCGGGCTCATATATCGATTCATATTAACTTTAATTTCACGCTAATCAGAAGAAGGTTTGAGGTTTTATATTAATATGAATAATGCACGTGAAAACGATCTAAGTTACATTAGAAACAATGCGGATTCAGTTTTAATACATAATTGCAATTAATATGACAATTAGTGAAACTGTTGTCGGATGTCGCTTAGTGCGTCTTTCACTGTAGTCTTCGCATTCGTGGTATATTTTTAATTTCTAACATTACTTTAGGCACTCAACGAGTTTACGAAAATGTCATTCTGCATACCACAATGGGTGATATTCATATAAAACTTTTCCACAAGGAGTGTCCGAGATCGGTAGAAAACTTCTGCGTTCATAGTAAAAATGGGTACCTAACCTTTCCCCTTACAATGACAAACAACAATGATTGCTAATCTCATTTCCATTGAATCATTGCAGTTACTACAATGGACACATTTTTCATAGAGTTATCAAAGGTTTCATGATACAAACCGGAGATCCTACGGGCACTGGAACGGGTGGTCAATCTATATGGGGTCATGACTTTAAGGATGAATTCGTGCCAAGTTTGAAACATGACAGACCATATACAGTTAGTATGGCAAATGCTGGACCAAACAGCAACGGCAGTCAATTCTTTGTTACGGTATTGCCAACGGTAAGGTTAAGATTGATGTATTAATAGAACCCATTTAATATTTTATTAAAAAATGGTTTAGCCGTGGTTGGATAACAAGCACACAGTATTTGGACGAGTGTTTCGAGGAATGGAAGTCGTACAAAACATATGCAATTCAAAGACGAACCCCAAAACAGATAAACCGTATGACGACATAAAAATAATTTCAGTTTATTTAAGCAATTAGAATACAGTTACGAGTAAGAGTAACACTATCACTTTGTAGAGAAATAAATGTTTGTACAAATTTTCTTGATTTTGAAACAAAATGGAGGTTAATTAAACTGCTGTATTGTCCTATGACCGTGTAATATGTTTTTGTTGTTATTTTTAAATGTGAGGGCTATTCGTAGACAAATCATAATCATAATGTAGATGTAATACAGCAACTGTTTCGTCTTGAAATTGGGCAAATACCTACGCCTAAGAGAACCATTAGAACGTGGAAGTATGTAACGGAGTAAAGCTTACAAAAATGACTGGTACAAGCAGCAGTGAGTTCCAAAGTTCGTACATAGTACGAGCATTTTTTGAAAAAAAAAAACATTATTCTACATCTTCAGCGACTAGGGATAAGTTGTTAAGTGCTCACCTTCGTATGCTACAAACTACTGTGTAATTACAAACGTGAGTGTAATAGTTTAACTTGTGCTTTATATAGGAGACGCAGCAGCGCCGAATGCTCTAAACTGATACAGTCCAACGTTTACTGAGAAGGTATCGGAAGATACTTTGTTGACCATGATTTGAATTAATCTGTCCTCAAAAAAGTTTTCCATTGAACTAGAGATGTGTTGCGCTAGTCCGAAGGAAGCTATTTTTAAGATATTGTTCTCATGTTGAAGACTGTCATAACTCAAAAAACGCTATTTTTAAGTTAATGATGTAGAACTTTTCGCTATAATTATCATGCTTCATATTGTTTAAAAATTTCATATTAATATCTTGTGTACTCTCCCCGTGAGAAGAGAAAGAAATTATAAGATTTCCTGCCAGGTTGAAGTCAATTAAAAACTTTAAACGCGTTTTCTGCAAAATCAGGTTTTTTCAGTTATGTCAGTCTTCATGTAAATGGGCGATATGTAATTGATTATGTCCTCGTCGATGACTTTCCATAAATGCACGGACAGTAGCATTGTCGGACGGCAGTTTAGGTGGCATATATTTATTTAGGTCTATAAGGAATCGGTTTAAGTTTTCGTTCAGATTTGGAACATTTATGTCTTCTTGCATAATGATACAGACGATGTCGACACTTGAGTCTTTAAAGATACATAATTAGTTTCGTTTGTGTCAAGTCGCCTGAAGCATATGACTAAGTGATACGTCCTCTCAAAGTCAAATAAAATAGATAAACGGCGTCAGCAGTCCTATACAGAACCAAGCCTAGCTTCTCGCAACCATTAATGTGTGCGTGCTATTTTTTTCCACGAATGACAGGGACCTACAGTTTTTTGCCGACTGCGAACGGCGAGTTGAGAAGCTTCTCATGACAAATGATACTCTTTGATTGCTTTTCAGACATTCGAAAGAGGTGGCGACCGTGAAAATTTTTTTTAGGTGGACCCAGGCTGGGATTGAACCCGAGCAGCATGCGTAGTAGTCCAACGCACTAACCACCACAGCCACACTCACCTCTCAAAGTCGTTGCTTATTATATTTGGCATTGACCAGAAAATCTTTTCATTACAAACATTTCGGAAGCTGACAAAGGATTTATTTATTTTATCGGGGCCAGCACAGATGATTGTAATAAGCGGCTTATCACAGGCCAAACAACCTACAATATAGGACTTATTTATGATTCAATTAGCCGATCTGAATAAGTTTGTAAAAGTGCAAATGAAAAAGTGCAAAATGAAAAACTGCCAACCCAATGTTTGGGCATACAAAAGGAAACATTTTTTAAATTTTTGTTTATAGGTTAAATATATGTATTTAAATTGATAGTTAGCCAACAAATTATTCTAAACTAAATGATTTCCTTATTAAATTAATATGATCCGTACTCGCACTGTTTTCATTAATATAACTCAAAACGTCTGATAAAGCTGTAAATTAAAAAAAAAATAAAAAATATAAATAATTTCTACTGGAAAACAGGTCACTTACCTGTTTTATCATCCGTCGAAAGTAGAAGAGACAATATTGGCAACCTATCATGTTTGGAAATTTCCAAAAGTGCTGCACATACCTCCTCCTCTTTATTTGGGACGTAACACTCTTTAAAAATCATTAGCAAGTCGGTCAGGGTTTCTGAATCGAACCCGGCTCCAATGATTTTATTCAATTGTGTTATTTGAATGGACTGTTAAAATAAATGAGATGAATTAAATGAATTGGAGTTTTAGTTAGATCAGAGCAACAGTAAATACCTTTAAGTATTGATATTTCTGCTCAAAAGATAATTCCTTCCAATTGCAGTAAAACTGGGCGGTTGATGTTGGTGGAGGAGGAAGAGGACGCTAAAATTGCAAATAAAGTTTAAACATTAAAAAAACGGCGATTAAGGGAAGAGCAAGTGGTGGTTCTCTGGTGGCAGTAAAGAAGGGGGTGGTTTGGGTCGATGAAATACTTATAACGAATGAAATCTTAAAGATAAGCGTAAAATTGAATAATAAAAAGTATTACATTTTTCCCATGTATATAAACTGCAACAAATGGCTACATGATTTCAATAAACTCTATGACTCCATATGCTCAGTAAATTCACACGATGTAATGGTAATAGGAGATCTAAATGCTCGAACGGCTGATAAAGAACCTGCATGCAATGTAGGAACGCAAACAAGGGTATCAAAAGACATGAAATTCAATGCAGAAGGGAAGAAATTAATTGATATTTGTAATGACTTCGGCTTAAGCATCCTTAACGGCAGTATAGTAGGAGATAAATATGGTGAACTAACATTTATAAGTAATCACGGCAGCTCTACAATAGATTACTGTCTTGTCGGTGGAGGCTGGCACTCCAATGTTAAAGACTTTTTAGTGGGAGACGCAATTTTTTCTGATCATCTTCCGATTGAAATTACAATTGGCTTTGATGGTCCCAGGACCTCTCCCTCGCCTGTAATGGAAGCTAGGGCTTTAAAATGGAAAAAACAAAGAAAAATGGAGTTTCAAAGAAAAATGGATTATATTTTGCTGTCAAAAAGCGACACGGTACACTCGAAGTTCCTACCACTGCTTGAGTTAGAGTGCATAATTAGGGAAGCAGCAACGACTATGCCCCATACACCGACCCTGAATAGAAAGTGTGAATGGTTTGACTATACCTGTGAAAGACTTCGCAAAAAATCCCTGGCTTTGCTTAACTTGAGTAGGAAAACAAATATAAATAGTCTGAAAAGCGAATATGCGGAAGCTGTTAAGCAATACAAATACACCTGTAGGCAGAAGAAGGCGATTTATGAAGAAGGTCTGGCGAAATCTCTAAGCCGATGCCGGGACTCGGCAGAGTTCTGGAAAACTACACGGAAATTGAACGGAAATGACCTACGAAAGGAAGCTGCCAAAATAGACGTGGAATCATTACGCCTTCACTTTGCTTCTCTTCTTGGTCCGATAAATGAGGAAAAGGTTTGGAATTATGCAAAGCCGGACATTCGTCATAATGATTTGGATGCAGAAATTACGGCGAGGGAAGTAGAAGTGGTTTTGGATTCACTGAAAGATGGTAAAGCAGCGGGGTCTAACGGTATTCCAATGGAATTTTTGAAGTACAACTCCCCGATCTTTAAGGAAAAACTAGCCGTCGCACTCAATACTATTTTTAAATTTGGCATACCCCCCGACAGCTTTTATGATGCACTTATATGGCCCATCTACAAGAAAGGGGATCCAGAAGATCCTAACAATTATAGAGGAATTTCGTTCTTGAATTCCACTCTTAAAATATATACGTCACTGCTATGCTGCTGACTAAATGCTTGGGTGCAAGCTAACCGTAAGCTGAGTGAATTTCAGTCAGGTTTTAGAAAGGGATATTCAACGATAGACAACATTTTTGTCTTAGGAAGTCTAGCACGAGCTCGGCTCTTACAAAAAAAAACACTATATGCCTTTTTTGTTGATTTCAAAGCGGCCTTCGACACAATAGATAGAAATGCATTATTCTACAAGCTTCACAATCTAGGTGTGTCATCCAAATTTTGCAAAGCTATTGAGAAACTTTACCAGCAAACGACAGCAAATATTTACAATGGTAGCAGAATTTCAGGATCTTTCGAAATTAACCGCGGGGTACGTCAAGGTTGTAACCTCAGCCCTTTATTATTTGCCCTCTTCCTCGACGACCTAGTTGAATTTCTTCCGTGTGGAGTGGAGTTTGGAACAATAAAAATAAAGTCGATAATGTATGCGGATGATATAGTTATTCTTGCAAATTCGCCACATTCCTTGCAGTTAATGATTAACAAACTCTCGGAATTCTGCAAGTTGTGGAGTCTTGAGGTCAACACGTCCAAATCAAAAATTATGGTTTTTAAAAATGGCTCAGGAAAGTTGGCGAAAAATGAAACTTGGAAATATAATGGGAGGGCCCTTGACATTGTTAAAGAATATATGTATCTGGGAATGGTATTTACGTTTAATATGCAAATGGATAAGCATCTTAATAGCAAACGCGACAAAGCAAAATCTGCAATTTGCGCCAATTGGAATCGTATTTTCAACAATAAGTATATATCGGTAAAAGCCAAGTATAGTGTCTTCAATGCTACGGCACAGGCTATCCTGTTTTATGGGGCACAGTTCTGGGGCACAAAGAAATACGACGAAGTGGAAAGTTTGCTTCGAGTCTATTTAAGAAAAACCTTTCGTCTACCCATAAATACGCCAAAATATATGTTCTATTTGGAAACGGGTCTACCAACGCTATTTATCTCAACCCTAAGATTGAATGCAGACTATTTGATAAGGATTATGGGCATGAATAACTCCAGGCTACCGAAGCAAGTTCTGCTATACGCTTTGCAATACAAGTGCCTTTTTGTCAAAGAGTGGTTTGAGATTGCAGCAGACTGTGGCATTACGTTAAACCTAACTGCTGGGAATTCTGGCCAATGGAAAAAAAACTTGTATGAGATAATAAAAACAACGGATGAGAATGAGAGGTACGCTTTCATAGAAAGTGCAAAGTCTTCGTCTGAACGTCAATATTATTCGAAAGTTAATTATAACCTTAATGACCGAAATTACTTCAAAAGCGAGTTCACTAGTTATGCCATTGGTATAATTTTCAAAGTTAGGGGTGAACTATTAAACCTTAATTTTAAGCCACACTTTAATGGGGAAACAAGTAACTGCGCGCTGTGCAATATGCAGGTGAAGGAAGACATTAAACACTTTCTGGCAATTTGTCCGATCTTGAAGGAGGTAAGGAGAGCATTCTTTGGAAAAAATCAGTTACAAGATGAGGAGTTTCTGAATCATTTGAATGGAGCCAATTGGGCAGTGATGTCGCAGTACGGCTTAGAAGCATTAGCGTACAGGGCGAAAATTATCAGTCAACGTTTTTAAATTCCTTTTTGTTGTTAATTTCTTTTGTTTTAGCTTAACTAAAAGCCCAGTTCTATTTAATTAAACCCGAACTTTTTCTTTTTGCTGTTAAAAAAAAAAAAAAAAAAAAAAAAAAAAAAGAAGTAGCTTAATTTTTCGTTTTAACTAAACTAAAAGTCCTTGTTTTTTGAATTGAAAACATTTTTTAAATTTACATAAATTTGAATTACAATTATGTACATAATACATTCCAATAGTTAAACCAATATTTATTTGCAAAACCAAATTTCAATTGTTGCCACAGGCAGACGACATTTGTGTCATGCCTTATCTTATTCAGTACATACATATCTATAAATAACCAAAATTGTTAAAAACTTTGATTTGAATAAACGATCTATCTATCTATCTATCTATCTATCATTAAAAATTCCTATCGGACAAATATTTTAAAAAAAATTTTGTGTAGGGCACTGCGACCTAAGAGATCTTATGTGCCACTAAGTTATTGGTGGAGCCTAGTTATTATTTCTCTATGGAAATGTTATCTCCTTAGGACATAGTACCATGCAGTAACATAGAATATGTTCCGCAGTTTCATCGTCCTCCATGCAGAGATGACATTCAGTTTCCTGAACGAGACCTATATTTTGTTTAGGTGATATCAAAGATGGCAATGCCGTTAGAAATCCCTCTAATCTTTTCATATTACTTCTACTTAGGAGTAGGTGGGTATTCACACACATACAACACTTACATCTTTTGTAACGGATGTTAGCTCCGCTTCCAGTTTTGATACCTTTGGAGGTTTCGTGATTGTCTTTTCTGGTGAAACCTTGTTACTGTCTTTTGCCGCACCTATGACCTTAGCTTTGTCGGTGGTGGGTAATTTTTTCACTTCCTCATACGAACCGCATTCTCCATTGAATAACTTATCAATAACCTCATCGGATATTTGAATATTGGAGTTTTCAAAATTTTTACCATCCTTGGGGCCAATGACATCAATGATAGGGACTTTTTTAAGTGGTTTCTGGACAGATCGAAAAAGTTGAAATTTAATGAGGAATTTTCAAAAAAAAAAAAAAAACTGACTTTTGATCGTGTATAGGAGGGTTTGTTGGCCGGTAAAATATCCACCATATTGCTACGTAAAGGACTAAAGTTGGGACCTTCTCTGGGGGGATTCGTATCAGTCATTGGATATCCTTTCGGAACAGCACCTTAAGAATGGGAGCATTAATAAAAATAGATTTTATCAATTCAATTTCAAGTCCTTACCAGTTCTTTTGAGCCTCTGATTGATTCTTTGTAAACTTGCCCTAGCATCTGCGTTCTTCGCATCAATCATCAGCACAGTAGTGCAATCTTTGAGCGCTTGTGTATTAAAACCCAGGCTTTCATTAGCTTGCATTCGCCGATAGTAAGCCTTCACAGTTAAATTATCAATTTCAATTGCACGGTTACAATCATCAATGCATTCATCATATCTGAGGAAATGGAATCAACTATTATTCTGAGCTATTAAGCTATTCAGTATTTTAATGTTAACAAATACCGTTTCAATTTCAGGTGACAAAGTGCTCGATTGGTGAAGAATTTGGGATCTCCATCAAATGCACTTATGGCTGCTGTATATTCCAGAATAGCCTTTTCGTATTCGCCAAGTTGTACATGCTTGTTGCCGCGTTCTTTGAAAATGTCCGCTTGTACACTTCTCTTTTGTTTATCTTCATCTGCTTCAAACACTTTTTTCTTTGCTGAAATTTCCAATACAATTATAAATTAATACAATAAAATATATCTTTAGTTCACCTTGATTGGCATTTACACCTGGTTTTACTCCCATTTGTTCCATTGTAGCGATATGACTTCGAATTGGCTGTGATTTTAAATCCTTTAATGAAAATTAAGTTTATTCTTAAGAAAAACGCACAAAATAAAATTATAAATTTAATTTTACCGCAAAGAATAAACATAGGTAGGAATTTATAAAGAAACTAGCCACATGCTACAAACAAACAAAATATAAGGAGAAGACAAATTTTAACAATCCAGCACCGGGCATAGACGATTTTAGCAACAATTGAAAATCTAATCTGAACAAAATGAAACCACCTGTACACGCCTCTAATCAATTACCAAATGATATGTTTTAGAGCAGAATCAGCCGATGCATTTAAGAACCAAGTGGATCAACACGTCGGCAAAAAAGTATTTACAGACGAAAATCGACTAAGCTCAAGCTACTGTTCGCCTCGGTTCTTTGCATATCATGTGTTTGTTTATGAATAGTTCTAGAAAAACAATAAACTAATGTTCTAAATATTCATAGAAAGCCATAGGTCCCGAATATTATATCTTCTGTTATAGGAAGTCGTGTGGTAATTCTTTACTTGTTCGACTACTTTGACAGAACTGTTACCTATTTTGCATAAGCGTCAACATCAATACACATTTTATGTGTTATTCTTCTCGGCTTAAGCTGCCCGTAAACACTAAAACATGGTACTCACTAAAACCCGCAGACGATGAAACCAAACTGACACCAAATCACTCGAACTTTAGTTGTTGTTTGTAGTTGTAGTAAAATTTTTCAAATTAAATGTAATTCGCGCATATATGGCGTCACTGCGTTCGCAGTTTCTGCGAACTCAGTCGACAAAAAGAGCTACTTTTCATTATTCCATAGAACAATGATATGTAAAGTACAGTAAAACTTGTGAATAGTGGAATGCTTTGGTGCACATTTTTCACTATTCGCAACATTTCTACCATTCGCAAGTTTTTCCACTATCGGTAACCCAATTTCATTTTATATTTTCGATCAATATCGATATCGGAGTTCAGAATGTGTACTTGTTGAATGTAGCCGCTAACAGAATGAGGCACACAAGAAAAGAAACAATTGTAAAAATTCTTGATAAACGACACGAAGCCGACAAAATGTTAATGATTTTTGGCTCATTCAATTCTCGATTCCGCTATTGAACAGTGAATTTGCATGGGAAGAAAACAAAATTCATTGAAAAATATTCCATTACATATACGAGTGAGTTTGTATGAAGAATTGGCATCCAAAAATGTCCACTATCCAGGTTTTGGAGGATTCTTTTATCCGCAGATTCCACTATTCACAAGTTTTACTGTAATACATGATCATTTTAAGCAACATATTATATACACAATCCAAAATATGTGCTTCCAAACATAACACGTCGAATCGACGTAGGTATGGTTATCTTTTGTGTGATTTCAAGTGGCTTTTCTTTCTAGGGCTAAGTACGCTGATATCTGTTGAACTCACGAGCAACGGGATCCCCCGTTTTATAAAAACGATTTCGATAACCGACAAACGTAGGCAAGAAAACTACGTTTTCTATGTTGAATGCATTTTAAATTTGTTCATGTTATAGGGCCTTCTTAACTTCTTCTTGGTGAAAAGATTCCTTCCGTTCATCTTTCTGTTTTTTTCATTTTTTTGAATAGTTCATCTTTCCGAGATTCTACTGTATGTATGTGTACTCATTTTTTGTAGGCGAAGAGACCCTACTGATCACGTGAGCCAAACCAGAGCTAACAGCCTAGCTTGAAGGTACCTAGCTAACACAGTGAAAGTTGTTAATAGCGAAAGTAAGAAGTACATATTACACTATAAGAATGGTTTAACAAAAACAATTTGAACATCTTCATACAATGTAATTTTAAACATGAATATACATAATCTATTATACAAAGCAAAATAAACAACTCTTAGAGCAACAACATAGAATACATGCACATAGTTGTTAAATACGCACGATTCTTATTGTTCAAAAATTGTGAATTACTAGTATGTACGCTTTGGGGGTAATGGGAACAATTATTAATAACTTTACGCATGAATTATGCGAAACATGACCTTATTTACATTAACTAATACATTCAGTAACAAGTTATAAGAATAAAATTTGCAAACATAAACACATTAAGATATCCATAAACTACACTTATTTCCTGTATTTTAGTTAGTTGGGCAAAAGTATACTTGCTTTTTGTTCTTTTCCAATTTTTAACTTATGTTCTTTGTCTTTCATATCCTTCTCCCAGCTGTACAATTCGTTCAATGTGTTTTTTACCTCTTCGGCATTGTTACGCATTTGATGCTGAACGTGTAGGCTAGTTTGTTTTTGGACGGCTTCCATTTTAATGGATTTACTTTCTTTTATTATATTTTTAATATTATTTTTGGCAAAAACAATTATTTATGAAATCTTTCGAGGAAAATAGAAATAAATGGAAACTTCGTTGTCATATCAACAACTTTCTGACATTTCGCGATTTGTAATAATGCGCCATCTATAGCCATGAATTTGCAACAACTGAGCGTGAACCGTGAAGTGGCTAAAGTAACTACAGTGCACGCCGCTTAATGTGATCAATTTGGAAACTGGTTAAATCGATAACAATAGGCGTGTTTTTTTTTCAAATCTATATAGGCTTAGCGGAAAATGAGAAAAAAAAACGCTGAACAGTGATTGACAGGACTATGCTAATTGACGTTTGACAGTTTCACATCGGCATTGTTTTCATTGAAAGTAAGGCCGGTAGTTATCAAGCGCTCATTAATAAGTTGGTGGATAGAATTTTGTTTCGTCAAATTTAATTCAATTAAATAGTAAAATAAGGAACAAGTTCACTTAATTCATTACAATTTTCTTTACCGTGTCGGATAAATTCGTATTTCTTTCTTTTCTACCCATTTTAAAATGAACAGAAATAATTTAAATTTGAAATGACAGCAGAGTTCGGTTGATAGCTACCGGCCTTCATATTTCTCCCTCACTTTCATGTCATATTTGACATTTCGATAACAATTTTGATAACTATCGACGAAAAACAGTTTGGTAGCACATTTTTCTATCCAGGCTAAGCACCTAAGACTGGATAATTATCCAGGTTTCGTAAGCCTATATAGGCTTAGTTGTTAGTGTGATTAACATGGAAAAAATTTTCTAAGCCTATATAGTTTTGAAAAAAAAACACCGATATAGAAGGGAATGGGTTACTAAAATATAAACTCAAAAAAGTGTATTTTATAGGTAGGTATGTATTCATGTATTCATGTATGCATTTAACAAAAAATAAGATTTTAATACATGCATACAGAAACAATACCGCCGCCGCCGTGCTAACTCCCATTTGCTGTATTTGAAATAGACAGAACAAAGAATAGAAATGCAAAGAAACCCTTTTGTCACGCTTTTTCTTAAGAGTCAAGCTATTAAGAAAATCTTTTCACGCCTAAGCCGCTGAAGCGATTATAATGTAATTTGACAAGAAGATAATCTGGGACCTGAGGAACATCTATCCAGAACTACATTACTACAACAGTGTTCTACCTAATAAGTAACGCGACTGTTTTAATACAAACAGCCAGTTTTAGCGGGACAGACAGACAGACAGATATATAGATAGACAGACAGATGGACAGACAGACAAATAGATGGATAGATAGATAGATAGATAGATAGATAGACTGACAGACAGATAGACAGACAAAAAAAATGAAAATTGAAGTTGAAAAATAGAACAGCAGTGATTGCATCCTACTATGTACTTCCTTTCTATCATACCCGAATAACTAATTGCGCGTGCAAATATTGAAAAGATAGGTGGAGCGAAGCGCACCGGGTTCAGCTAGTTGTACATAATTGTTTAGGACTGTGTCAACGTGATAATATTATGCGAATGATAACATTAACCGTGATTATATTAAGCGGCGTGCACTGTTTTAGCATTTGCTCAGTTGGTGGATTAGAGATAGTTGCTGAAAATCATTTTTGTAATTATTTAAACGATCATACAGAGTTTAGTAGGTAGGTACGTAAAGCTTTTTCATAAATGCTAGCTGTGATTGCATAGGGCATAATAACTTTGTTCCATGTCCCCAGCCCCAGTGCTTTTTCATGGTTGTCAAGAACCCAGTGCAACCCACTATCATTCTTTAATAACCAAAAATAGAGCTAACACAAAAAACACAAGCACAATGAGCAAAACCAACACAATGCAAAAATATTCAAATGAAAAAAGAAATTCATAATACCAGGATTCGAAACAGCAATATATTACCTGTATTACGTGTACTGTGGAGTAAATGATATGTAAAATGATAATCGATAGCGTGAGCGGTAATGCTAAATCGTCACATTTCGATAACGAGTAACTCGTTAAGTCTGCTTTTACACTTAAGACTTGTGAGTCTAGACTTTTTTCGAATTTCTCTTTGTTATTTACATCCGTGAGTCTTGCGCTTTTACACTTCAGACTTTTTTCCTTGACTCAAATTTGACATTCCTCTTTCATTTTGCAGTTCTTGTATTGTAGAGATGACTAGGTGGGAAGCAACACAATGATAAAAAGAAGAAGAGAAAAGAAAAACGTCAAAAAGAGTCGCCAAAAACTTTACCCTCGACTCACAGGGCAAAATATTTTCCTTCTCATCTTTTCGAACTTTCTTACTCTTTTGTACCCATGTGAGTCTAGACTCACAAGTCTAAGTGTGAAAGCAGACTAAGGGATGCGGTAACTCGGCCCCAGCTTTTCATCGCCATGTGTAAAGCGAGTTGGCTTGTAGTCCACCGTCCAATTTGGCGCAGGCGTACACTAAAAAACCGTAGCTACTTCGGGTTGCCGAAATTCTTATCCTCTTAATCGAAAAATTCCTGCTGTGTATATCTCTATACATGAACTCTTTCGAAATGAGTGGAATGATTGAATAAGAAAACATAATTATTCTTACACTACTGCTCGCTTGAACGGAAGCAGGCTGTTTATTTTCTATTCCGTTTCACTGTTATGACATTTTAATACTGTCAAAATGAAATTCTTTTTTAGGTTATGTTCGATTTCATATGAACATACAATTTGAAATAAAAGTTATTAATTAAAATAATGGCAAGTCGAGGCTTAATTTTACTAGGACAGTGCATGCCTTGTGTAAAGAAGACAGCATCGAAAATTCGTATTCGTCGCATGGAATTGGATACGAACCTTAACATGGTAAGTTGTTCGATACCATAGCCCATATGTAAACAGATTACTTAAATAAATTTATATTTTTGCAACAACACACAGTACTTCAAGAAAGAAGAATTCATCTTTGCACATGATCCGCAAAAAATTTGTAAGACTGGAGACATTGTCCTGATAAAGGAATTACCACAGAAGCTAACCCGTCTGGTTACGCACAAAGTTGAGGAAATCGTCTATCCACTTGGTGACATAACCGATCCACTAACTGGTAAGAAAGTAGTCGTTGGCAAGTATCGTGATCAAATCGAAGAAGCCAACAGGCTATTTGGAAAGTCTGCAAAAGCATTTGATTACGAGAAAGCACCAGCAAGGGGCAGACTGGAGGGTACAAAAGATTTCACTCACGGCGAGACTTATATCAAGTATCATGATGATGGAAAGGATCAACCATATGCCGTCTAATATGTTGTGATTTCCTTAAGTTAAGAATAAATTTGTTTTACATAGAAATTAAAATTTATTTTTATTGGTTCATGGTCTAATTTTCAAAACAGTTTGCTTAACTTTAGCCACTCTTATCTAGATTTAGCTCCTTTGAGGGGAGTCTGAACCTCAGAATTACAAGTTCTTTAGTGCTTTTGAACCTCAAAAGTACCGTAACATATATGTTAATAAATATTATTTTCTATACTTTATTAAGTTCAACAAATAAAAAAAAAAAATCTACTTCGATAGAACTTCCTTCTTGATCCTAGCCGGACTCGGCTTATCCAAGTCCTCGTCTTCCTCATCATCGATTTTATCGAAATCTTCAATGTTTTCGACTACAAAACTTTCATGATCGTCCAGCTTCTCGCTATACGAAACAATTCTATATGCGCTGAACTCATCAACTTTCTTCCCATTCACATAGTGAAAGGAGAACAAACACACGGAACACAGGTACGCTGGGTCGTGTAATTGCCTTTTGCTATTCTTAACCACGTAAACGTATTCTCTTTTCCCGCACATGTTGCAAAATTTAGCATTATAAGCATTTACCGACTTCAGAAGTGGATAGAGTTCTCTCACCAGACAAGTGTGCTTCGATAGGAGTTCCACATAGGAAAATGTAAATAAATGCTCGCAGTTACCGTGATGTTGGTACAATTGGGGAAAGCCAAGGCTTACTTTCAAATCAATGAAACGAACTTCTTCCATTGGACGAGTAGCAAATTTAATTCCCTCATAACCCCTTGCCTTTTTGGAAGTCCATTCTCTTATAACCTCAGAGTAGTCGGCGTTATCTGGATTTCGAGTGTCATTATAGAACGTGTCCTCGATAAAGAAAAATCCCGGATCACTTATCTTTTCCGGGTTCTCAACTTTAGGATTTTCACTCAATTCAAAGAAACGTTTATGGTTGCAGACACAAGATATTTTATCCCGCAAATCTGATAGGTAGTTCGAGCCGAGACACTGGAATTCCTCACTAAACGTTGGATATGATTTCCGTTTGAGTGGTGTATCGGTCTTTGGTCGATACAAACGAATCGAAATAACGATATCGGTGAATGGTTGCATTTTTTTATCAGATGGGTTGGTCGGAGTATGTACTTGTTTGAATGAATATTGTGTCTTGCCAAAGGGACTATGGTGACTTGATTCCTTCTCCCTAACCAGTTTTTGTAATGTATTTAGTCTTACGGCACTGTTAGGCATTTGTACTGATATTTTACGTTTATCTTCACTAACCCCGGGTACATATGGTATCACGCGCACATCGTCAGGTGAGTCCAGCAACTCTAGTGATATGGATGACTTTACTTTTTCATATTCAGCCTCATTGCTCTCCATATTCATCAGGCGCTGTACATCTTTATCAGTTAGTGGGACTTCTGTTTTACTTAATTCGGTGACGTAGTCATCAAAGAATTTCTTAAAATCAATTGGGTTGGTCTTGGCGATGTTATAGATTCGGTCCATTATGAGTTTTGTATTTAATTGTTCTCCTTTGATTTGAATTGTTTAAGAGCTTCTTCATAGGTTATATCAATGTATAAAGGATTTTTTCCGTCAAGGTTTTTGTTGCACCCGTTCTCAGTGGCTGGTTTGGTGGAGTTACTTTCTTTTTCTACAAAGATTCGTGAAAAACGTAACACTTTATTGGTTTTACTATGATATTTAAAAGATTTGTTTGCTTTCTTTTCGTAAAGTGGGTCTACAACTGGTGGGTCTTCGTCTTCTTCGAAGAATACATGTGTTCCCATCGAAAAATCGTATTTACCTGAAATAAAAATGCAATTAACATATAAAAAAGTACTAGCTATGAATAACTAGAAGGTGAAATTAAGGGAATAAAATTCACAGTCACCGACATCCAAAATTTTATCAAATAATAATTTTAAAAGGCTTACCTTTAAATATATTTCCGTTTACTTCTGCAATTGGATTGTCGGAATCAATACCTATGATCTTTATTAAAGTGTTTGCAGGCTCCAATTCATTTAATACCAAATTATTTTTGAAATCAGCGAAGACTATAATTTCTTCTTCTTCATACTCAGAATCACTTGCACTCATTATTTAATAAATAAAGGTTGCTGAAGAATAATCTGAATTTAAACGAACTATGCCATTTCGATATTACCAAAATTAAATTCCAAACATGACAAATTGACATATGAAAATCAAACACCAATCAAAAGCCGGCACTCAAGTCGAAGCTTTCGGCTAATGGCTCATTTAAATCCGTTGGCCTTGTTTGTAGAGTGAATATAGGGTGCTATTGATTTTTTTTTTATAAAACTCTTATCTGCCAATTGAAGAGCACACTGCGACCTAATAAAACTTTTTTTTCCAAAAAAAAGTTATGCCGATTTCGATTGGACAAAACAACAACTTTTTTTTTTGATGTCGAGCAATTTTTAGCGCTCTTGTACAGTTTTAATTTTCCAACCGACCAGAAAAGCATTTTTTTTTGCTCTAGATCAATTTTCGTAAATCTCGGATTCAACTCGAGATTTCCACCTACTTGCACTAACACTAAAACATTTTATACGAAATGTCAACGCTGTGCATCTAAATATTATCAATCAAAAAAATAAAAAATATCAAAAACTGTGTACAATGTTTAGAAAATATAATACGAACAAAATGTCAAATGACACACTAATACAATTGCAGGAAAACAGATAAATCTCGTTTGTTTTCCATTCAGCACGAAAAATCTGAAATCTGAGAGCAGAATCTAAAAAGCCCAATCGAAAACGACATTAGCCTAAAGATGTTCAACTCTTTAGCTGAAATTGATCAATCTGGCAGAGACTTTAAATTCCTAATGGTGAAATATATATTGCTCGTACGCAATGAAATCTTTAAAACAGTTTGGCAGTAGGAAATTTACTGAAAATGCGAAGCAGAAAAACTGACACGGTAGAAAAATCTGACTGACTTTCTATGTTATTTATCTTAATTTGTTTTTTTATGATCAAAGTATATTGTTTTTTTATGATGAAAGTATTTTCAAAGTTATCTTTCTTTTTCTTTAGGTGGCAGCATGCGTAGTAGTCCAAAGAAATTGTGGAATAGTAACCATTTATATCAGGATTTAGATGAAAATACTTTTCCAGGTATGACAAACTGTTTGGCGTTGAAGCGGTGAAAGGGCGGGGAATGAAAATAGGTCTGTTTGGTGTGTCGATAGTTTTTGCAATACTATGTTAACTATCATAGAATCATGACAGTTGCACGGCTCTCAATTTTTTTTACTCTCATTTGGCTCGCTCTTTGCGATGAATTATCTGCAAGTATCTGCAAGACCTTTTCCTCGGTGTGGACTGTTGAACTCTGTCAAATCAAGCCATCTGACAATTTGAGAAATGTCATAATCTTCATTGTAGTGGAAAACAAAAACAAATCGACAGGTTTTGTTTCAAAAGTGTTTGGTGTCTTTTGTTCGAGTTTTTTTCTCTGGGAGAGGATATCTCTCATTGAGAGGATTCTACTATTTGACAGATATCAATCACTTGCGCGAAAAGACACACCAAACAGACCTAATGTCAGATAGGTCGCTGGAATTCCACACGATTTCTCTGTTCTCTTTAGTTTTCTTTCCAGTTTTTGTCATTTGCTTGTATGGTTACTATTGTTTCATATTCGAATCGAGCTAGACAGGGCTGTTTGTTGTTGTTTGTCCTGACAATACTGAAAACTAAATATTGCATATAGAGGGAGACAAAAATAGACATAAACGATCTAAGAAAAGACGAGTACAGTGGGATGTGCCGTAAAGTGGGATATACACGGTTAAAATTAAAGGAGTCTGACAGAATTCACTACACAGGTACAGTTGATCCGACTTGCTTAGATGTCACAAGAGATAATTAAATTAATAAACAATTTTCGGCAGTTTCCATGTTTGTGGAATTATAGAAGTGCTAAATACAAGCGGTTGGATTAAAAAAAATTAAATAACAAGCTATAATTTGCCCACACACAAATTTGACAGTTTTCTTTTTTATAGCTTGCTATGAAATCCTGCGATCTGAAATAGCACGTGGAGACGCGGTGAAAAATATCCTGCTATGGAAAGCTTGCTATCTCAATTATTTTGCTATTTGCCGTCTCCATTAGCTATTTTCATAGCATGCTAATTATCTCGCTATAAATTTTAGCTCGTGGAGACCGGGTGTAAAGGAAAAGTGTTCTGAGCTGTTGATAAATTGTTGCTGTTGAATTTGCAGAATCTTGCATGCCTGTGGATACCCGGCTTCGAGGAAAAAAAAAATGTCATTCGGAACATACCCTTATTTCCATTGTGTTTTTCCGTACGCAACCATTAGCCATAAGCCGGCAACCATTTTTGTTTGTTTTTCCTCCGCCTTCGTTCAACTTCGTAGTTCATACGTTAACGTACATATATAGAAATTTTTACCGGGAAAAGAAGAATTGGCTACGTTTTAATGTGGGTTGTGGGGAAATTCTTTTAACTATAATCGAAACGCATCTACAATTTTATAACTCGTCACGTGAAATTTTGCATTTCTCGACGTAGATTAGATATATTGTTTTGATTTTCCTACACTATTTCGTGTTCATTTAAAGTCGGCCAATACTATATTAAGTGATAAAAACTGTTCTTTGAAATTTCTCCATTCTTCTGAGCCCGAGAGCGACCATTTTGCGTTGATCGATTTTTCTTCCTGTGTTTTGTACGCTGATTTTCTTCGGCTTTTTTTTTTTTGCATATCTACAATTACAACAACTTTAGCGCGACGTCGCACAGAAAATAAGTTGAGGGATACATAGCTATATATACGAAAGCCTGCATCTGTATAGAACAAAAGCAAACCCAAAAGAAATGGCAGACGAAGACCTATCACTGAACGAAGATCAGCTTCTGGATAACTTGGATGATGCCAATGGAGAATCGGAAATTTTGAACGAGGTAAGACGTGTTGGGCGTTAGTATTTTACCGGGAAGCTAAATCGTTTTGTTTGTGCTTTTTCGTTTGTTCGGTTGATTTTTCTTAATAGGAGGAATCCAATATGCAAATTGACCCAGAATTAGAAGCAATTAAGGCTCGTGTTAAAGAAATGGAAGAAGAAGCTGAAAAAATCAAGCAAATGCAATCGGAAGTTGATAAGCAAATGGCCGGCTCAGCTACTGGCATCGCTACAGTGCCTCTGTCCATAGAAGAGAAACAAGAAATCGATACGAGGTCGGTGTATGTGGGCAATGTTGATTATGGAGCTTCGGCCGAGGAGTTGGAGTCTCATTTTCATGGGTGTGGAACTATTAATCGCGTAACAATATTATGTAATAAGGCCGATGGTCACCCGAAGGGGTTCGCCTATATCGAATTTGGATCCAAAGATTATGTGGAGACAGCTCTGGCAATGAACGAAACTTTGTTTCGAGGCAGACAAATAAAGGTAAGTCCTTCAAATTGAATTGTTAATAGTAACATTTTTTTAAATGTACATACTGATATACATTGTATATGTATGTATGTAAATTACTCCCCAATTGGGCGGATTCGGGTATGAAAAAATGTTTAACGGCACGGGTATGTAATACATATGTATATTGCGGAGTATCGTTCTTATTGCATGTTATTAAACGAAAGTGGGGGTAAAAAGGCGATATGCGGCGTTTGCATATGTATGTATGTCAACCAGAGTTTTTTTTTTTTGTCTAATGGAGGATTTTATTTCACTATTTGGTTTTCCAAAATATATTTGGAAGTGGTTTGTTTTGGTTTAGTTAGATACCGTTGATTAAATAAAATGGCAAATAAAAGTTTTTAAGTTGACAAACCTAAGAATGTCAGGTTCCGCCGCTTAAAAACACTTTGATGGGGTTTTTTTATTAATTTTTTTATCTGAGCTTGTGCATGTAAACCATTCCTGCTTTGTGAACAATTGGGTGGTAAGAACCAATCCACAGAAGAGCAGTCACTGAATGAACAAGAAAGAGCGTTATAAACCATCAGTGGCGAAATGGTAAGCGGGGTTCACATCAACCATTTGTTTTACACACTTGTTTGACGACCGACCAAATCGTTCAGTGTTCGGACAGGCGTGATTACGATTACCCTGGCGCAAATGTTTGAAAATGTCATTTCGTAGATTTCGGTGAAAAAAGAAAATGCCATTTAGTAGATCTCAGTGAAATAAGCATAAAATATAAAATAAAAACTATGCAAACATTTTTGAAGATCCTTAAGTACAGTCGAACTTCGATAACTCGAATATTTAATAGCTTGAATGAAATTGGTTGGCAATAGCGGGGTTCACGTTCACATTGAAAGATTTGTTTGACACACTTGTTTGACGACCTACCAAAATCTTTCAATTCGTACGGTCGTTCAAACAAGTCGTCCAACTTATCGTATGGTTTTTCAAATTTTTGAACTTTTTGCCATGCTTGACATATCGTTAGGGACGTTTCGATACCGCCATGGTATCGATACTTTTACTCATTACTCGTATCGAATCAAAGTATCGAAACTACTCATTTACTTGTATAAAAGTATCGAGTATGTACTCGTATCGAATCAATTGTTAGTACTTATCTTACACCTAACTTATGGATTATGGAAAGGTTGGTGGTGGTGGATACATAGAACTAGAAGCTTTTGTGGCAATGAAATGACAGATAAGATAAATTAAAGAAGTAATTAAAGTACCCGCCCCATGTTCACAGTTCAACATCTCATCAGAAATTATGTTTGTCAAACATATCGTACAATTCGAACGCTAACCCTAATTTGGTCGTCCAAGAAGTGTGTCAAGCAAATCGTTCAATGTGAACCCCGCTAATAGCGCCAAGGCTGAAATTTACATGTAATTTTTACTTGATAACTCGATTTTCTATTACTCGAATGTCTTGATAACTCGAAGAGATTATTTGGCGTCACCTTCGATAAGTCAAATTCTGAAGGAGAATTCCCAAAATCTGCGTATTTTTACAATGCATCGCTTTCGGGGGCACTGTATTTGTATGTTCCTTTGACCTAGTATACATAGGTATGTTACGTGTAGAAAATCGTGATTTCGTTATGTTGGTGATTTCAAAGCTTAGTATTTTTTTTTTTTTTTTGGGTAAACAAGAACAGACGATTCACTCTTCTTCACAACATCTGCAAATGATCAATCTCCTTTTCCCTTTACCAGACTGTTATTCCCTTTTTTTATTTTTGAAAAAATTAGTAGGCGCCTAAAAAACAAAGGAGAAAATCATACGTTAAAAGCATTATCTCTTGATGAAAAATTGGCACGAGTACGATAAGTTTGACGCAAAGATTTGACAATTCCATTTTGTAGATCTCGGTGAAATAAGCACAAAATAGTATGTAAAAAATATTGATTAATCGCTTAGTTTAGGAGATATCGAGGTTTAAAAATTAATTTTTTCCTATGGAAATCCCATTGAAATTCATTATTTTTGCTTCGGTACAAACAAAAGTGTTGCATACATCTAGGCGTAGAAGTAACAAAATTGTTTTTAAGGATTAAAGTAAAGAAATGTATAAACTTTTAGTTTACTTTAGTTTTTTAGTTTTATTTTTTCAAAGTCTGATGCTCAAAAACTAAATTTATAAATGCCTTTGTTCAAATTTTGAAACTTCGATATCTTCTAAACTAAGCGATTAATCAATTTTTTTTACATTATATTTTGTGCTTATTTCACCGAAGTCTACAAAATGGCATTGTCTAATCCTTGAGCCAAACTTATCGTACTCGTGCCATTTTTTTGTGGCAAGTGATGTTTCGAGTTATCGAAGTTCGACTGTATGTGTTTTTTTTTTATTTTGTTGTTAAGCCTTGTTTAATAGCAATTAATCAACTTATGTATTTCTAAATAAGCAAAAAGAAAAATAAGTACATAGGTACATATTATGTATGTATTATATATGTATGTATGTATTACATAAAAAAATAGCAGTGCCGCTGAAGAAAAGGCATTAATCAAAAATACAACAAATTAAGCAATAGTTTTTAAAAAATTTTACCAGTAGCCTAAAATGCGCTATTTTCTTATAATATCTACATTTGTTAGTTTTTGATTTAATTAAAATGAACTAACATAAATGCATTTTGTCGAAAAGAACTTTAAAAAAGGGCGAGCAAAAAAATAGCAGTGCTCTTTCTTCACCAGCTTACTTGATCAAAAAAGTACAAAAAAAATACTGAATTTAAATAAATTAGTATGAGGTGTTTTTAAGGATATACTAGTCCTTAGTGGCATGGCCTTTATTAATTATTACACCTGCCCAAAATCGTTTTACAGAGTCTACAAGATGCTGGCACCTTTCGGGTGATATTGATCCCCAAGACTGCTAAACTACCCCCCACAACTCGTTATTTTTTGGTTTTTTGTGCAGTACATTATCTCTTTTATATAAGGCCTATAGATTTTCAATCGAATGGAGATCGAGATATTGAGCAGGTCACCCCATGAACTCAATCATATTATCCTGAAACCATTGTTTAGCTATTCGGCTAGTGATTTTCGGGTCATTGTCCTGCTGGAAAACGGTTTTTGTAGCATTTCGTGTTCGGCATATGACAACATGATGTTCTGCAATATAGCAACGTATGAGTGCTGGTCCATTATACCTTTATACCACGATATTGGATCAATACCATACTATGAAAAGCATCCCCAAATCATGGTACTAGATCCACCGAGTTTTTTTTAGTTTTTATTGTGAATTTTGGATCATATTTTGTATTGGGTGGATGCCTGACATACAGTCGAGATACTTTTCAGCCATACAGAAAGGTTTTAGTCTCATCAGTACACATTATATTCCTCCACTTCTCAGGAGGCACGATAAATGCTTTTTCGCAAACCTCAGCCCTTTTGATACATGCATTTTCTTGAGAAGTGGGACTTCTCGTGGACTTCAAGCACTGAGATTGTGTTCCCTCAGCCGTCTTCTAAAAGTATGAATACCACATGTCAAGTAAAACAAATCCACCATCTAGGTAACTACTGCAGAAAGATGTGTCCTAGAGTACCTTACAACACGTTTCACCATTGACGGATGCAGTATTTTGTTTCGGCCGCGAGTTTTAACCTTCATTTCATATTTTACAGCATTGCTTATCATTTTAGCGTTACACCCAAGAGTTCCTTAATTTGTTTGTAAGTTTTTAAGACTTTTATAAGCAATTAAATTAGCTCGCGCTTCTATGGTGTGCAATGTATTCCACTACCCACTTTTATCGAATCAAATTAATCGGTTTTACTACAGTTTGATAAAAAATAAAAAGTAGAAGGTTTTAGCTTACTTTTCTATAATTTAGATCCAAAAATCAAGTCAAAACAAAATTTGTATACCGAAATCTAATAAGCACTGCTATTATTTTGCTCCCTTAAAAAAGTATGAGATGCACTACCGATTGATATTTGAACGCAAAAGTGAGGGCTTACCATTGCAATATGGCGTTACGTGAACGACATATTGTTGATAAGCAAAGTATTACAGTAAAAGTCGCAAAAAATATAAATACAAAAAAAATATTAAGGAAAATGGTGTTTTCAAAGTAGCACTGCTATTATTTTGCTCGCCACTGTATGTATAGGTATGTAGTATGATTTGATACAACAAAACAATTTCAACAATCTGAATTTAAATGTATTGCATTCAAATAAATCCTTAAATGATCATTGAATATGTTCTTTTCATTGATTTGTTGGACCTGGTCGACCACTAGAATTTTTATGGCCGGCCACTAAAATTTGGCGGCCGACCGACCACTAGCGCGATATGACTTTTCCCATCAATTTGATAATTTCTAGAGAACAGTGAGGGTTTAATTGAAAATTCTCTTTTTTATCGATTAATATTTGTTTCGACATTCAATAAAATTCTGTTACTGGAGAAGAGAAAAGTGAAAAAAAGAAAGAAAGAAAGAAAATATGCATAACTAACGATCGTACACGACAACACAAAGGTAAAACTACCACCCCTATTCTGGAATCCGTCAGCGGGAATCTTCCACCGAAATTCGAAATTTCCTATCATTGAATCCGTTCGAAGGGAATCGTTCACTTGTCGGTAATATGAATGAGATTCACTTGATTATTCAAAACTACGGATCGAATCTCCCCATACATTTGACATCCGCAACTAATTCAGTGCGGATCTGGTTGTTGTGTGGTATACATGAATGATTAAACTGTGCTGAGCAAGGCTCTTAATTTTGATTAATTTCTTTTTATTGCACAATGTTTTAAAACAAATGAAGTGTTATTTTTAATTTTTTATTTATGTGTAGATTTTTTTATAAAATAAAAAAGAAATGAGTTGGACTACAAAGTTCTCATTATTCTCGTATGTGTTGTTCTCATTTGTGTTTGTTTGGCTCGAAATTCAGTTCATCCTCAGTGTTTGCTCCCGATGATACGTAAATTCACACGAGTTCTTCTGCTTGCAAACATTTTTTTAATTTGTGATCAAAATGAATAGAGCAACAATCAATTTTGGTTAATTTAACCTATTATTTTGCAAATAAATGTGTTCGAAAGAATAAACCGACGTGTCGGTAAGACAGTTCATCCGACGGATTCAGTGATACAGTGGACGCGTTCACGTGGATCTAACTAGTGAAGTGAATCTCAGATCCGACGGATTCCAGAATAGGGGTGTACAGCTGTGTCGTTTGTTTTTGATTTCGGCATTGTATTTTCATTTCCTTACTATACAAACTGCAGTTGCCATTTGTCTATCATAACAAGAATTTAAAGTTTTACTATTCACATTTAAAGTTCACTCTGCGTGTACTAACATTCACTTAATAATATTTTTTTGTTTTTGTTTTTATTTAATTTCAGGTTATGTCAAAGCGAACAAATCGTCCAGGACTCTCAACGACTAATCGCTTCGCCCGCGGAAGTTTCCGAGGCAGGGGCGCCCGTGTATCCCGCGCATGCTGTCACAGTACCTTCCGGGGCGCCAGGCGGCCAATGTAATTTAGGATGTATGAAATAAATTTGTCCTTAAAACTAATTCCATTTTCTATTTTTTAAATTTCGTTTTAGAAGGGGTTACCGTGGCAGGGCAAACTATTACGCACCTTACTGATTATTGCTTTTTCCTTCTTATTTTTAAGGTAAGTGCACAGTTCACTTTCTGTTTTGTTATTTTTTTTCTTAATTTTGTCTGCGTACGTAAAAACAAGCTAAATCATTGGGCGGGGGTCTCAATCTCATTACTAAAGTATCTTTTCATCTACCGATTTATAATCATCCGCATAGAAATATATAGCTTAAGTGGATAGAAGAACAGGTTGCATGTACATATGCAAGGTTTAAGTGGCAGGTAACTTTGAAAGAACAACTAAAAAATACATAATCGATAGGTATTAAGTAAATTAAGGTATTCGAATGAGGTGAGGTAGCCACAGGAAATAGATAGAATAGTTGCAAAGTTAATTGCGCCTTTTAAAAATCTTCTGCGATTGGGTTACGAAAATGTTTGACATTAGCAAGATCTTCATTCTGCCGTGCTCTATTTTCCTGAGTTTTAGGCAATTTTAATAACGGCCAGTTTGACCACTACTTTTGCTTAGCTGAAATGGACAGTTCTCAACTCTCAAGTGGCTCTCTAGGAGTTTGTAATAACTGATCCCTGCTTTTTCTGTGCTGTTTACATCCACACCTTCATGGGTCTAATTTCGCTGATACTATTTGTCTGGTAGTAAAACTTTCTTTAAACAGTGGATCAAAGTTAAGAAAGAGTTTTGACTGACTAATGAATATGTAACTATGAGAGAATGGAAAGTGCAACAAGTCTCCGTAAACTGATCGCAGCTTATGGAAGAGCATGCGATGACCGCGTTTAATTGCATGCATCTAAACTGTAATATCATTAAGATAAAAGAAGAACAAAGGAATGCATCTTCATCGAAAATCTTGGCACAGAACAGTCGAGAATGTTAGGGAGGGGATCTGGCGGGAACTTAGACAGATTAAGAGAAATAAACTATATTTGTGCTTTAGTGCGATAGGTACCATAAAATCGATTGCTGGACTTAAAGAAAATAAAAGCTACGAACCCAAACAACATGGTTGAGATTCAAATTGAAAATGTCCAGAAAAATCAGTGGCAAAGGAGACAAGGTAATCTTTAAGACACATGGCGTATAACCATTCACATAATATGTACATTCTTGGGTAATAATTAAAAAATAAGTAAGTAAAAAAATACTTTTTCACCAACACCCTGATGCCCCATCATCGAAGGTGTGAGCAAATATTAACGAGTGTACATCAAAAACGCTATGATTTAGGTCGTTGGTCGTTATTGACGTTTGGGTTAAAATTTCCATTTGATTTCGAATAAGATGCCCTGACTTTTATGCACAGAAAGCATCATAAAAGTTTTTAAACCATGTGCTTTTTTTTTGATAAAGTGCTTCAACTAATTTCTAGTTTTTGATAAGATTACATGGTTTCTGATATTGCTTTGCTTTTCTTTAATTTTCTCCCAATTTCTTGATAGTTTGGCGTCCACCACGTTTGCCCTCCACGGTATGTTTCACTTTCGTTGTAATACTTATTTGTCCCTTGCAAATTTTTATTTACTGGTGTAACTCTGAATTTCCTAGGTGGCGATACAGATACAAATACAAACTGGAGACTTTTAAAGGTTACTTTGTATACGTGAAGCATTACGAGAAAGAAACAGTAAAGTAGTACTTCACATTGAATGTTCAGCTTTTAGTTTTGAACTAGTGGATCTAAATTTTACTTTAATTGTACAATCTGATGCTCAAGTAGTAGGTCTGTTTGTACTGCGAAAAAGCGAATCTGAACAGTGTTGCATTCTAAATCTGTGATATTTCCGTTCATGTTCATAAAGTGTCACTTTGCTTGCTTTGGTACCCACCACCTTCGATGATATCAGAAAGTAAGTGCTCTACAGGTTAATTCGATTTGAGAATCATCAGAGTTTTCATTTCTATGCTATAGACTTCTAGAGAGACTTAAATTAGTATTACATATACATAGAGTGATTTGCGTTAAAACAAAACTGCCATCTCTTGAAGTATGCATTTGGGAAGAGAGAACGACCTTACTGTGTTTTAATTTTGGATACACAGAACTCACAAATGTCCGAAATAGATTATTAGCCGAAGAAACGACATGGTGCCGAGTCCATATCGGAGTTTTATTAACATGTACAAACAAAGTCGCCCCCCCATGTCGTCCAATAATAATCATAGTCAAAAGCGACAGATCCGACCTGTGAAAGTATCAATACTTTGATCCTATTCATTCAGCAAGCACGAGGTAGGTAATCGATTTTCCTTTATAAACACCCATGAAATGGCACAGTAGGTATTTGAAGGAAGCCACCCGAGACGATAATTGAAAAAGATTAGTTTTTCTTTTGTTTTAATTTACTCTCAGAATGAAGTGGTGAATTTCAAATAAAAGTATTCTTCAGATGCAGTTGATCGATGTGAAGGTAAAAGTACACACGCGGGGAATATTACTTGATAACATTTAAACGAGACATGCAATCTCACATAAGGTGAGGATGCAGCCAAGAAGATGAAATTGTACCAAAAAAAAATGGTGCGAGCGATTTCACATAACGACCCATTGTCTTGGCTCGCTACCTCCAGCAATGAAAAAATAACCTAACAAGGTTCTGCATTGATCCGTAAATTATAGAACACTGCGGTCGCAAAGCAAAGTGAATGAAAGCAAGATAAAATTCAACTGTGGTCTGAACACAGCTCTTTTTCAATGGTATCTTTGTAAATGCATGTGTTCATCTTGCACGAGCTACATATCTTGAAAAACAATAACGGCTTAAGTGTTATGTCGACCACTGTAATTGTCCATTTTTTTTATTATTTTTTTTATTGTAGTCCATTTAGCCGTCTTGTAGACGTTGCCCGGGGAGCATCACGAGGAGGTGAACTACATTGCTCCCCCACTGTAATTGTTCGTACGATGATTTTAGCCAGTTACAAAATTTGGTCAGTGGGCGCTGTGGCTAGTGCGTTGGACTACAACGCACGCTGTCCAGGTTCAATCCCAACAAACATCAAAACGTTATTTCATGGTGCCACCTCTTCCGAATGTCTGACAAGCAGTCCAGTGTATCATTTGTTACGTTGAGCTTCTAAACTCGCCGTTGGGAGACCAAAAAAAAAAAAAAACTAGGTCCCTTCTATTCGTGAAAAAATATCAAACGCACACACAAATGATAGCGAGAAACTAGGTTCGGTTCTACCAGTAACTAGGACTACTGACCCCGAATATTTATTTTACAAATTGATAATGTACACGGTATTGCCACCAATGTTGTTCATATACATAAATATGAGAGGCCACTTCATGTTGATGTTTAGGTTAAGGCCAACGGAATTGAGTCTTATACCTTTATGTGTATTTGAAACAGCTTCTCTAATCAAACAACATAGATTAAAAGAAGGCTACTTAAAATAGAATGGTTAATGTGTCGTTAGTCTGCTTGACTAATTGGTACAGCATCTAAAAATTGATGATTATGTAACGTTTCAACTGCCTACGCGCATCGCTTACTCCGCGTATGTACAAGCAAGTTGAATAATAATCACCCCAATTCCCAATGTATTTCATACTCGTATTCGACTTCAGTCGAATGTTCTTATTCCGAAAGTCGTACTATGCGACCATACTCGCATGTCTAATTGCCTTCTGTCAAAAGGAAAGCAACGCATTCGACTCTTGGTATTCCCAATCTCATATTTTGCTTGTATTTGTGGCGTATTATAGTCGAGAGCTCATTAGACTACACGTGGTTGCTATTTTTATTTAAAAAAAATTAAAAAAAACAAAAAAATGTAAGTAGACAAATTAATAATTTTACACTTGAAAATGTGTCTTTTAAATTTATTTCGAATTAATAAACATTTATTTAAGTTATTTGGCTATTCCATTATATATACATATATATATTTTGCAGGAAAGTAACATATCGTAGCCAAATGGAGTATCTTGAATCGCTTGAAATGTACACATTGAATGATTCATTTATTTTTTTGCTTTAACATGAATTTTGCCTAATATCCAGGTATTTGATTCTCCTTCCACAAATCGTTGTTCGAGGAACGGCTTTATGTCACAATTCGTCCATATGAACGAATCATGACAAGATCCACGATGTCTTGCAAAAATACAACGTCTCCGTATCTTGGACTTAATTCATCCACAACGAATTTAAATCCTTATTTGGAAAGCCTGTCTGTCTCTCGTTCTCGTCCTTCATGTGCTCGCGCTGTGTGTAAACATTATAAGGGTATTCATATCCCCTTTAGCGTGTGTAGATAATATAATAAAAAAAAAGCCGAAAAGTATTTTTAAAGCTTTAGTATTAAAAAAAAAACTTGTCACATCACTTGCACTTTAGTTATTAAATTTTAAAACATGCACCAGGAATTCGGTAGTTCTAATGGATTGGAACTATCACGAGTTGTTCTGCGAGCCAAATGATAATTTTCCAGTGTGTCCTCTTCGTCGTCGTCAAAAAAAGTTCACTGAATTCATTTTTCAATTGATTAAAATATAAAACAAAAACCAAACACTTTTAACGAAATGTTCTTTATTGATATTTCATATTTGACACTTGGTATTTGACATTCCAAATGTGCGTTTGAATGCATTTCATGCGATGGGTTGTCGTGTACATCGCATTCGACTTTGGGAATAGCAATTCGGATGCGTGCGACTCTCAATACGACTTTAAATACGGGTCGAAGTTCGACATTGGGAATTGGGGTGAATAAAAACCGTAAGAAAAACTAACGTAACGAACTGTGTTTTTGGTGAAGTCATTCATTTTTGAGAGTATTGGACACATAATAATTGATGTGATTTTTTGTAAATGGGAAATCGACATAGATTTCCAAATTCATACATAACCTGAATGATGCAAAACGAGTCACGACAAAAAAAATAGGAACTCTATGAAACTGAGGTTTGTTGTCCACAAATGCGACTTTGTAGCAGTTCTGAATCTAAATAGCGATAATATCAGAAACATGGAAAACATTTTTAGTATCAGTTTACTCTAGGCAATTTTCACAACTGTTGGTCTTGTTCTTTTTTTGACACTGAAGAAAAAGTCTTCTTCTGAGTCTTGCTAATTTATATTCATGCACATGTATCAACAGTATTTTATTGTACTTTGAAAGAGACTTGTCAGGCGAAAATATAAATTCTCTGTTTTTGTAGGTAAATATTTTATAGTTTTGTTCACACAGGGAATTTTGTATTGGAAAAGTAATTACAATGTACGAGTATATTTCAATCGGAAGGGCTATCAAAGAATACGTTTGTAGACAATCGACATTATATTGGTTATCCTGTCCTACAATTGTGAATGTCAATTAGTTGCATCTTAGGTAAAAACTTCTCGGAAATAGGAGAACCTTAAGGTACAATGTATGGCCGGCCATTCCTTGAAATTGCGTTATATACTACTTCCAGTATTATTTTTGCATTCAAATAGTTTGGCACTGAATTTAATGCAATAAGGCCTTGCTCTTACAATCTGTATCTTAGGAAAATGTCACACGTTACTAAGCTTGTTGGCGTTGTAATGCTGCTGCAAGTTAACTTTTCGTATTTGATGGTGGCCCTATTGAAAAAGCAACGCATTTATAAAAACAAATATCAAAGCTTGTAGTTAATTGCACACTAAAAAAAATAAATATTTTTCATTTATTATAATGGTGTCCTGTTATCTTATTTAATTTTTCAGAAGATCACATTCTCTGATTTTTATTAATATGAAGGAAAACAGACTAGGTGAAATACAAAATAATATTTTTTTTGTCTACCATTTTAAAGAGCACCATTTTGCTTTCATTTGAAAGGCATTGATCCAAATTAGTTGCTTTTATTTATTTTTAGTACTTTGTTTTTTTTTTTTTAAAGAGTGTGCCAACAACTATGCCAGTTCAATCATTAGTCAAACAATATTTTTAGCCATTATTATTACAATCAGTTTTGATTTTAGTTTTTGCTTTTATTCTCTTATGTCTATGTACGTATAAATTACAAGAATCACATTTGAAAAACTATACACAAATCCACATCCACAAAATTCAGCTTGCATGTTAGTCGTTAAGATATTTACACTTTTAATTTTAACAAAATCAATTTATTTCAGATTTTTATTGAAAGAAAAAATATATATATAGTTCAAAAAACATTATATGTCTTCTTAATTAATACAAAAAAAGACTAAAAACAAAATAAGATAATAAAATAAAAAAACAACAAAAGAATGAAAGCGAGAAGAAAAATAGATAAAAAAAACTATGAAAAGATTTCATATAAAAAAGAAGAAAAATTACAAGGAAAAGAAACAAAAAAAAGAATGTATTATGTATGCATATAAAAATTAACGAGAGCTTGTTATTTCAACTATAATGTTTTTTGAATATGTCGGAAATATATAAGAAATTTAGAAAAAAAAGAAAACAAAATATTTAAAGAAATAAGAAGAAAAAAGACAAAAGAAGAAATCAAAGAAATATAAAAAAGAAAAAAATATACATCTATAAAAGGAAAATAACTAAAAAAAGGTCGAACAAAAAAGGAGATGATAAAAAAATACAAAAGAATAAAAAAAAAAAACGAAAAGAAGCAAAAAAATCAACCCAAAAGAAAACAAACGCAAAACAAGGAAAAAATTAGAAAAAAGCCCTATTTAAACATATATAATAATTATATAAAACAAAAATGCTAAAAACTAATGATAAAAATGAAGAAATAATAAATATTATTCAAACAACCGTCCCTGTTTTATTTTGGAGAGAGCAACATTATATTTAAATACATTTATATTGTACATTACAATTAAAATCCTAGTTTTTTTTTATTTCTAACACCCAATGCCCCAATAAGTTGTTTTATTTATTTATTATTGTTTATTGTTTACTGGCTATACAGATTACGAGGGAGTAAGTTTGTGAGGATAATTCACGTAAGTATATTTAGGATTTCATATATTGAAGTACATGAGTGATTTTCAAACTATTAGGTTGTAAATCATTTGTTTGTTTCTGCACGTTCAACATGCAAAGTTTTTGGCAGTGACCAGGTCAACTCTGTGCCAGTACCATTCTTTTGAACTTCTGCCGCCTGTTCCAGATCTTCCATCTTCAAACTACTCTTGGGGTTGATCTTGAAAAGCGGAGTTATAGGACAACTTGATTCCGTTTACATAACTTTCGCGACTTTTAACGATACGCGTCCAGTCCACTTGAACATTTATGCACACTTATCCTTCCCGATTTGTGACAACACCAGAGAAGATTGGAATTCTGTCCCGTTTGCATTGCATTGCATTGCATTCTGTCCCGTTTGGTTTTGGCCGAAAATAAGGTCGATCCAATGGTGGATGTTATTCCGCACTATTTCCGATTCCATTTGTTTGTTTATGCACTTTCAACGTTCAAAGTTATTGGCAGTAACAAAAAATGCTAGCCAACCCCACAACAAAAGCACCAGATCCGCAACGATTTCCTCGCGGATCTGAAACGTCAAACTTTATATGGAGAGATTCGATCCGTTCGTTTTCAATGATCAAGTGAAAAGTTGTTCACATTACCGACAAGTGGACGATTCCCTTCGAACGGATTCAATGATACCGATTTTCGAATTTTCGTGAATCATTCCCCCCGGCGGATTTAATGATAGGGGTGCTTGCTGAAGAATTGAATGTAATGCCTATGACAATTTCCAACTACCTGCAAGAGATTGGGAAGTCAAAAAAACTCGATAAATGGGTGCCGCACGAATTGAACGAAAATCGAGAAAATCGCCGTTTTGAAGTGTCGTCTGCTCTTCTTTTACGCAACAGAAATTACCCGTTTCTCGACAGAATTGTGATGTGTGATGAAAAGTGGATTCTATACGACAACCGGCGACGTTCGGCTCAGTGGTTGGACAGCGACGAGGCTCCACAACACTTCGCGAAGCCGAAACTCCACCAAAACAAGGTTATGGTGACTGTTTGGTGGTCTGCAGCCAGTCTCATCCACCACAGCTTCCTCAATCCAGGCGAAACCATTACGGCGGAGAAGTACTGCCAGCAAATTGACGAAATGCATCAGAAGCTTCGACGTATGTGCCATAGATAGGAAGGGACCAATTCTCCTCCACGACAACGCTCGCCCACACGTCGCACAACTGACACTACAAAAGCTGAATGAATTGGGCTACGAGACACTGCCTCATCCACCATACTCGCCGGACCTCTCGCCCACTGATTACCACTTCTTCAAGCACCTCGACCACTTCCTTCACGAAAAATGCTCCAGAAACCAAGGTGACGCCAAAAACGCCTTCAACGACTTCTCCACCTCCAGAACTCCGGACTTCTACGCTACCGGCATAAATAAACTTGTTTCTCGTTGGCAAAAGTGTATTGATTGTAATGGTTTTTATTTCGATTAATAAAGTTATGTTTGAACTAAGATATGCTATTTTGAAATTGAAGGTTGAAAACCGCAAGAACTTTCTTCACAACCTAATATAAAGGGTGCGCCATCTTTTGTCGTTCTGTAAACATTGAATAACTTGGACATTTATCCGAGCATTTATCAACAACAAGTAGACATGCAATGTTTCGGGAAGTTCCAGAATGTTAGATTTATCTCGCAAAATCTTTCTGTGAACTCTCCACTCGGTTTTCATCGCGGTTTTCACAAATCATTTAAAACAAAATTGAATCCATTTTTTTTAATAAAATATATTTTTTCTTAATTGTTTGATTCACTTGCACAAAACAAAAACCAGGAACTGAAAATCAACAACGATTTTGAAATGATTTGACAGCTGTGTTTGACATTTTAAACAAATGAATTCGAAGTGAGTTCCAAAAATCCACTTTCACTCGAAATGCGGAACAGGGGCATAGTGTCCTTTCGGCCAATACGAATAGATCAAACCCAAAATCGTGAAAATCCAACGATGCGTTCTCGAGGTACGAGTGCGCGCACGGGCGGCAGTATCTTATACAGGGTGGTCCGGTTTGAGTTACAGATATTTTGGGAATAGATTCATTGGTTCATGTTATGAAGAAAAAATTCGTCTGAGAGGGGGTTGTAGAGTTGACTTTTCGGATAAAAATAAATTCAATTTGGGACGAACCAGACGGTTACGGTTGTTGTTCTTTCGAATACCGTCCAAACTGAATTAATTTTTATCCGAAAAGACAACTTTGTCCGAGTCGTTTAAAACACCTAATTTGCACACGGTGGATTTTTCTTAGATTTCTTAGTTTTAAGTATTGGGCATTCACGATCGCACAACGAACAGTTGATTTCCTAGCACTAACCCCAGCTAATGCTTTGTTTGTGGAGTGAGCCGAATTGGATGCTAACCTCTGAGTATTCCGCTTGTCTTGAGGCGTTAACACTGGGTAAATTCGTAAACGTCCATTGCACGACGATCACTTCAAAGCTGCGATGATCATTTGCAGTGCTGTGACGCAAGCACATTAAAATGCCATCGCGCTGTTGCATGATGTTTTGCGATCAACTGCAGTTGCAGTAGGTTTTCGAATTGGTGACGGACCTGTCAAAACGTTTTCGAATTCTTGATCTTGATCATCGTCATGCAATTGATGTTTACGAATTCACCCAGTGGGTGTTTTAATTCTTCCATTGTAATTTCGCGCATCATGTTCACTTCTTACGGGCTATTTCGCGGTTTGAAAGACCATACTAATGGTAAGCATCGATTTTTGCTCTTTCCTTTCAGTTTGAAATATGCAATTTTAATCGCACATCGATAGCAAAGTTTGTGGTCTGGATCACTAATTTTCGAATTGAAACAAACAAACCCAGCCTGTTAAAATCATAACCCTTCCTCTGCGTAGTCGGGTAAAAACACCTTATAGACTTGACCGCAAAAATCACATTCACCCCTGTCAAGGAATCCGCGGGTCGGAGCTTCCCTTCACTTGTTCGATTCACTTTCACTTTAGCTTGGTATCATAGAATCCGTCGGGGAAGTTTCCTTACCGACGTGAATGTCGAAAAGGAAGTGTCTGTCAAGTAGGATTTATGACAGCGAAGTGAATTTTTTTTTTGGAATTGTCCTTTGGTTTTTGCAATACAAAAGAAACATAAAAAGAAAATAGTAAAATAAATAGTATAGCTCTATTCCTGGATTCGTCAGCCGCAGAACAATCTTCAGAAACAAAAATACGCGCATGCGTAGGTGGAGCAGTGGGTCAATTTAACTACCAAATAAACGTGTTTTCACATACCTACATTTGTTCTTTTAAATTTGTTTAAAAAATGTGCAACTAAATTTTTCATAACAAGGGGCAATTGGATCTAACTCGCAGCTCATTTTCAAATTCTCCCAAACTGAAATTAGCAGCTTGCATACGATTTTTTCTTAGGGAAATCACCAATAAGGTGTTGGGAAATAAACATATTTAAGGTGTTTAAGTACCTACTAAATTAATCAAATGGTAGGCCACTATTGTGAGTGTCGATCGACGATCGATAATCGATAATCTTTTATTTAGTGCAAAATACATTTTTCTGTTTGTTCAAATTATCAAATTATCAAGTAAAACAAATCAACAGTATGAGATCCGCAACGTTTGAGCTGCGGATGAAAAATGTCATATTTTGTATGGAGAGATCCGAGTCGAACGTTTTCCACGATGCCGTGAAACTTATTCACATTGCCGACAAGAGAATGATTCACTTCGCCGGATTAAACGATAGCGATGCTCAAATTACAGTGAATCTTTCCCCCCGGCGCGGGCGGGTTTCACGATAGGGCTGATTAAAAAACAATTAAACAAATAACAGAAAATACTTTTAATTTGAAAAATTGAATTTTATTGGAACGAATGCATTTCGGTTCTCAACTGCGGAACCATCATCAGTGAACGACATTTTAACAGTGTGTGTTTAATTTTTTTTTTATTGTGATTTTTGCGGTCTATAAGGTGTTTTTCAATTCAAATATTAGTAGACTTTCCTTTAAGGTTTTTGGTTTTCTTTTGCCATTTTTTTCATAAAAAACAAATACTTCCTTTAATCACAAATTAATATTTCACTGCAGTTTGCTCGACCACTCTTTGTCTATTAACTTAATTTCCCCTGGCGTCTTATCAAGTGAACCGAAAAATGCTGCTGTTTTGAAATATTTGAGAGAAAAGAGAACAATAGTACCTTTATGTGTCCCTCGCCAAGAATGTTTTTATGCTAATTTTACAGAGTAATAACTAACCCCTCTGCTAAATATAATTTTTTGCTTATTGATGCAAATAAGGGGAAAAAATCAAGATTAAAATATTTTAAATGCATCTAATCAAGTGAATCGCACGTAGTACAGTGTTGTGCAAAACATACCGGATCTTTTTTGAAGAATTTTCTTTTGTAAATTCTAGTGAGCAGGAAGATACTACGTAAAATTCTTTGATAATACAAAAAACTTATGCATTAGTATACAATTGAAGGAAAAAAACGAAGTATATATGTATATGTATACTTTTATTGAGACTTTCTTTTTTTTTTACAGAGAATATAATAATAGTACATTTTTTTTTTTTTTTTTTATTTTAATTACCGACTTAGGATTGGTCTGGCTTATAAATATAGATTATTAATCGTTATCCAAATGGAGGAAGGCTTATAATTATGATACTTTTAGTATTTAATTTATTGTTATAACATGTTTGCTCAAAAGGAACATTGACAGAATATGTGTGAGATAAACTTAAAACTAAATAACAAAATAACAAAAGAGGGAGACAAGGAGATTGGTCACAAGGCCAGTAATACCAAATCGGCGTACAAAAGCGGCGAACAATACTCTAAAGAAAGTGATTAATACTAATAACTTATAATAATAATAATAACATATCTAATTTTTTTAAACGGAAACAGAAAAATAATCATGCAGCAAGTTAATTTAGAGATATAATAGAAAATTAAAATACATAATTAAAAGTATAATATGTTATATACATATATAAAACAATTTTTTTTAATATATAAAGTATATACATACATAAAAATTAATTTTAGAATGAACAATCAAAGAAAATTCATTTATACAATAATAATTAATACAAAGGAAGTGAGCTCAAGTGTTTACAATTTAGGATGAAGGGTAGCTATAGGATGTTGATCTCCGCAATGCTTAACTCATCCCCTGTACGTTTCTAAACTACTTCTTTTATAAAAGTCAGCTAAGAATGAATTGTCTTCTCTATTCACGAAAGAGTCATCTGATCGCTGGTTTACCAGACTTATTGGTGAGATATAATATCGGTCATTTACCGAGTAATCTATGTTACCATTAAATAAGTTTCTGAGTATGGGATTTTCATGTCGACTTAGGTTAGGTATTCTTAATCTGGCTAAGCTAACCAGATAGCCAAGTAAAGGTATAACTTTTGAATCATTGTATATGATTTCATTTTGATACCATTTACCAGACGGTCGTCTGTATTTAGAAATACATTTCCTAAGGATACTTCGTTCAAATTTTTGCATTTCCTTTGCGACACTTGGTGAGATCTGGAACCAAATTAAGAAACCATAGGCAATAATCGGTCGAATAAGTGTTTTGTAAAGCAACAATTTTGTGTTTATTTCTACGTCGGCTGAGCCTAACAAAAATTTCAGTTTGGCCGCAGCTGCTTTACTTTTTTTAAGAGAATCTCTAGCATGATAGTTCATTCTCAACCTTTCGTGAAGAGTTATTCCCAGATATTTTATTTTCGATCTAAGTGGTAAAACATTGCCTTCAACTCTTAAAGATAGTTGCTTACTCTCTCGTACTGCAAGGTGGTGACCTTTCGGTGAAGCATTCCTAAAGCAAATTAATTCGCATTTGTTTGGGTTAAGGTTGATGCCCTAGGATTTGTAAAATGGCAAGATTATTTCTAGGTGTTTTTTAACGCCATCAAGGGCTGAATGAGGTCTCTCATGCGAGTCAAAAATGATAGTGTCATCAGCATACAAAATGGATTTCGATGTCTGGAATACCGTAGGAAAGTCAGAGATAAATAAATTGAAAAGAAAAGGTCCGAGGATCGAACCCTGGGGTACCCCAGATGCAACTGTAACAGGCGAGGAAATTTCGTCCCCAAGGTGGATCCTGAGTGTTCGGTTTGATAGAAAATTTTTAATCATTTTAGTGAAGTGTGGAGAGAAATTTAAACCAATAATTTTTGAGATAAGGCCCTCATGCCAAACAAGGTCGAATGCTTTTTTGAGGTCCAAGGAACATGCGACGGTACATTTCCTATCCCTGAGGTTCGTGAGGATTATGTCCTGAAGGTGAAGTAATGCGTGCTCTGTTGAGTGTTTCTTTTTAAATCCGAATTGTTCGAAGGGAATAATTTCCTGATCTCTTACGAAATCTTCGATTTTTAGTAAGATGATTCTTTCTAGAATTTTACCTAAATTGGAAAGAAGGGAAATGGGTCTGTAGTTATCAATATCGTTGGAACTGTTTTTCTTTTTCAGGGGAATAAGTTTAGCTTCTTTCCATTGAGATGGAAAGTAACTATTGTTGATGCAATTGTTCATTATTATGGTTAGACTTTTCGGTAGTGTTTCTCGACATTTTTTTATAATAAAATTTGAAATTTTGTCCGTTCCGGAAGATTTTTTAGAATTTAGATTGTGAATTATCGATTCGACCAGTTCCGTGTTGGCAAATTCCTCGCTGGAGGGGGAATCAGAACGGTTAGACTGAGAAAAATGCGTGATTACGGAGTCTTGAATCCAAGCAAGATAAGCACTATTACTGGTAATTATAGATAATGAGTGTTCTGGGTAATCCTGTGGGGTTTTGAGGGTGTAGATAGAGTTATAATGATCTTCGAAGGCTAGAAGCTTTTCTGCCATAGAGTAAAAGGAGGTGTTATTTGCCAATAGAGGTACTTGGACAGAAGCTTGGTTATCACTGCGCTTGCGGCCGGTTATTCTATCAATCTCTTTGAACACTGCCGGTGAGGGTCTTAGTTTTTTAAGTCTGTTTCGGAGTTGGATGTTTAATTCGGCTTTTACTCTATCATGAATTATTTTACTCAAACACGAAATTCGGGAGGATAGTTCCCTATAGTCCTGATTAATCCTGTTCCCTTCTCTGTGAAAAATTCTTTTTAATTGACCTTTCCAAATCTTTCTAAGCTTCAAAAAACGTTGGGTCGGTTCAGAAATGTTTTGATGATATGTCTTAAGTTGAAAACTCTGAGAATGGGCGTTGATACAGTCCTGGAGTGAATTTGTAATAAGGAGGGTGAAGTGCTCAATTTCAACATTTGAAAGATTCCTTTCATTTGGAATTTGCAGACTATTGATTTTCTGTTCGAGGTCAAAGTTCAATATGTTCCAGTCAGTATTCCGAAAAGAGGTGTTAGTCGGTGGAAGTAAGGTCAAAGGGGACAAGTTACAAAGCTTCAATGAGAGAAGGATAGAAAAGTGGTCCGACACTAGATCGAGTGTTGTGCAGTGGTAGTTGTTGGAGACAGGATGCGGGGATAAAAGGTTAGATGACACTAAGAAAAAATCCAAATGGGATGAAGAAGTGGGTCTTGTAGGACCATAAGGTGCTAAAATATTCAAAAGCCATTGTCTGTTTTGAAACCAATTAAAAAGATGAACACCATTAAAGTTTGATGTAGAATCTCCCCAGAAACTATGTCTAGCATTGAAATCGCCACCTATTATGAAGAAGTCCACTTGGGCTATAGAGGACATAATGTCATCTAGTGCTTGATGTAAAGATACTCCGCAGTTACACGGAACATAAATTGAGATAATGGCAAGTTTTTTGATACCGCCGGAAGATTGGCTTAGCTGCAATGTAGTTAAAGTTGCAGAAATTGTTTGGCTATGAAAGGGAATGGTTGAAAATTTGCTAGTGTTCTTGAGCAGAACCGCCGTACCTCTACCTGAATCGTTACGAACTATGACATAATTTTTAAAAAGCCTCCTATGTTTCGGTTTAAGGCAAGTTTCCTGCAAAAGTACAGCAGTGGGTGAAATGTCTTTTAAGAGAAGTTCTAATTCTAGTGATTTATCTGGAGAGATTAAAGAATTTACATTAACTGAGAGGAATTTTAACATTATGGCACAAGTGAAGAAATGAAACCCAGGTAAGCGCTGGGTTTTTCTGATTCTTCAAGATTTGAGTATTTAGGCCAAAATTCTCTTATCCGTATGATAAGGACGTTAATAGGCACGCCAAATAGCCTTATTGATTCCTGAAGGAAGTCGGAAACCAAGGAAGTCTTAGTGAAATTTTCATGAATAGCTGGTTGAGGATGGCTTTTAACGACATCAGCGAAGGACTTATTGGGATTAGTAAAATGTCTTACTTCACTGTTGACCGTTTGTTGAATTGAAATACGTTTTCGAATTGCCGTGAAGGAAAGTTTTTCTTTTTTTTTCATATATTCTTTCCTTTTTATGCAACCTTTGAAATTTGCCGGATGCCCGGTTTCTCCGCAGTTAATGCAAGCTACCTCGGAGGACATTTCGCCTGCACCCAAATTGCATGCTCCCTCTACATGTGTTCCCTGGCATTTGACACATCTTGGTGTAAAGGCACAGTACGCACTTACATGGCCAAACCGTTGGCATCTGAAACATTGAATTGGGCCCTCCCTTTTAAACGAATCCCATCTTATTTTATGATGCAATAAATATCTAATTTTTTTTAAATTAAAAAGGTTTTCTTTATCTTCTGCAATACAAATAAAAATCCCTAAGTCGACATTGTTGTCCCTGGACCACTTAGTTGTGAGTGGTTTGACACTCACCTTCAGTGAAGAGTCAATGTTACTCAGTTCTTCTGCTATTTCTTGGCAAGAAAAGCCATCAGACAAACCCTTTAGTAAAATAGCAGGCTTTCTTAGCTGACTAGGGAGAAAAGAAAAGGCTTCTGCCTTAGAGTCTTTTAGATGTTTCATAAAAAATTCATGAAGATCCACATCCTTTACAGTTAGCTTAAGTCTACCCAACCCCCTGTTTTGAAAACGAATATTATTTAATTTATCATGAAATTTTTTTTTTATAAAGTCAAGCAGGTTTTTGGAGCTCACCCCTTTAATAAAGATTGGTGGGCACCATGTTTCAGCCTTTGTAGAAAGTCCGTTGTTTAGAGATTTTGCGTCAGTTCCTAAAGATGTATTCTCAGCTGTGGTTGATTCTTCTGCAAGAATTGCGAATCTATTTTGCGAATTTCCTTCATCAAAAGATGTTGAAGGAGTGAACCTCCTCTTCCTTCTTGATGAAACATTTTTATATACTTCTGGATCATTTTCCAGAAGAAATTTTAACTCATCATTACCAGTAATAAATTTTACGTGCTTTGGCAGCACTTCTTTTACATTTGAAACAGATGGCTTAGTTATGTCTGCCATGTCAACTTGATTTTCATATGGATTTGTCCTCGGATTTGTCAATTTATTTTTTAGTGAAGTTGGCTCTACTGCTTGTTTGCCGTTTGTAGTTTTGGTTATTTTTGTCCATTCATTGACTGGTTTGTTAATATTTATTACATCTTCTCCGCTTAACAAATCAGAAGGAAGCAACAATTCTATTTTTTTCTTTTTAAATGGGTCTGGGGGTTTCGGCGTCAACGCTGTTTCACCAATCGAAGTCATTGGTTTTGATTCGACTACGAATTTATTATATTTTCCCTTTTTATTCCTTTATAAAACAATTATTTAATTATTTATATTTTTTTTTTATTTTATTTTTTTCCCAAATTTTACGACACGTCCGTATCGGTTGCTCAGATTCGCAAAATTGAAAAAAAAAACGAAGTCCTGCTGTATTAATTTTTAATGTTTTATCAAAAAATTTAACTAAACTCTATTTCATTCCTGTGCAAAACATACCGGATTTTTGGTTATACTTAATATTTTGCCAGTAGCCATTGTTTTTTCTTACCTCTGCGCATCTTTTAGGCTTGGACGACACTGAATTTTAAATTACAGCTTTTGTAATGCTCCACTATTCATTCTTCAATGACGTAAAAAGAGAGTTTTTGGATACGCGTTTCATTGAACCTGCCCGTCTCTTTAAAATGGCCACAACTTTGGGATAGGGTTCAGATCGGGCGATTGAGAGGGCCATTCTAATACAATAATTTTTTTCTTCACAAGCCACTCCTTTAGCAACTTTAAAAGATGCTTTGGGTCATTATCTTGTTGAAAGACCCAACACAGTGGCATCTTATTTTCAGCTTGTGGTAGCTTTTCGGATTCCAGTACATCCATATACTGGAAACGATGCGTAATATGTATCACAAGGCAGGATCTTTTAAGCCTTTCTGTGCCAATTTAGTAATAACAAATTTTTAAACAACTAAGTTGCTAATGTCATTTTCACTTTTCTTTTGTCTAAAATTCAGTTCAAATGACAGTCAAAACCGTTATTAATAAGATGTTATTAATGTAATCTAAAAGTCCAATTATCTTAAAATGTTTATAAAATTTTTCAGTTGTAAGATATAATTTAAATATCAAATCTCTGATTATTATAAAAATTTGTTAAAAAAAAGAGCCTTTATCTATGAAAATAAAATATCTAATAATAATAATAAGATTAAGAGGAAGGAAATGGGGTGCTTTTGGAAATCCGGTATGTTTTGCACAGGCATGAAATAGAGCTGAGTTAAATTATTTGATAAAACATTAAAAATTATTAATGCAGAACTTGAGTTTTTCCTAAAAGGTAATACTAATGCAATAAGTTTTTTTTGTAGTATCAAAGAATTTTACGTAATATCTTCCTGTTCCCTAGAAAAAGAAAATTTTTCAAAAAAAATCCGGCATGTTTTGCACAACACTGTATGTTCTCGTAATGTAAAAAAATTTTGGCCCAACTTGATTCGAGGTACACCGAAAGTTTTTTTTTATGGTTATGACCCGTCAGTTGCGAAGGGCACCGCGACCTAAAAGATCTATTGTATCATCGAAAGTTACAAATGTTATGGGAAAACTAAGAATGCAATAAAAAAAAAAAAAAATCGACTGCTGTTTTCGCTACATGATTGGGTGAACTTGCGAACATCTTCCCTCTAGTATTTTTCTAGAACATTTGAAGCCTCAACACTCTTCATAGAAGAAACAGCACAGTCTTAATAAGTAACGAAACGAATATTTTATTCAATCAATAAATATTTATGAGATGAAATATTAACTCAAAATCAGCTCGAATTCAATTCTTTATGATTTCCTGGACCAGCGACAGATTTTTGCTGATAAAACATTGAAATCCACGGAAGACCCACGAGCAAGAGTCAGTGTTCTGTTCGTTTTTGTCGACACATTTCTCGACTTGTGTTTTCACTTCATCTTTATCACGATTTTGTCCCAATTGTTTGACCAGATTCTCAATCTGAAATCCGGTTTCAGCATTAAAAAGCTCAAATTTCTCGAAAATGCATTGAATATAACAGCGGGTGGTTGGTTCATCGGGGAAATCGAATTTTTTGTACTTCGCAATTAGTTCGGCGGTCACGTTTCTTGATTCGATGCATTCTTTTCGAAACTTGCTAAGGTCTTCCTTGTTTTTTACTGAAAACGCATCAGCTGTTATCTACATATATTAATAAATTTGTTATAAAATAATATATGGATGTACATAATTGCGTAGTGAAGTTACTTACAACAGCGAAAATGGCGAGCAAGATGTAGGCTACGTATTCCATGCTTCTGGATTGCTTGCTGCTGTTGTTTTCTGATTACTGTTTGTTTGAAAATTAAAATTTGACACACTTAAATTTCTCCAGTTCACAGCCAACTGATTTATGGCTTAAAGTGCAAGTACTTTTTAGAAGTAGAGTTTGCAGTTCCTCATGGGACTGTTCTGGGAACACTTCTTTTCAACATTTACATCCACGACATGAAATAGGTTGTGAAAAATTGTCCATTGGGATTGTCGCCGGTGTTAATAGCGAGATCTGTGAGAGATTAATACAAGAAGACGTCTACCGAATCAACATATGGGTTGAGCAAAATAAACTGAACCTAGACATCTCTAAATCAAAACTCCTAGTTATAAATGAAAAGGAGCAATACAACATTCATAAACAATTAGAAACTAATAAGCAGAATTGATTCACGTTTCTGACAAATTAAGTAACGAATTCCTAATAAAATACATTCACCACTATCGTGGAATCCGCCGGATCGGAGATTCCCTTCACTTGTTCGATTCACGTTAGCTTGATATAGAAGAATCCGCCGGCGAAGTTTCTTTACCGACGTGAATATCGAAAAGGAAGTGTCTGACAAGTAATGATACATTCATTTTAACAGCAAATAAAACTTGGGTTTCGGAATTGTCCTTTGGTTTTTGCAATATAGAAAAGAATTATCTACATCTATTATATAAAAATGAATGTGTGTATGTTCGAACCCTATACGACGACGCATCGCTCATCCGATTGCGATGAAACTTTGGTGAGGTGTTGTGCGCATATCAGAATAGATGATCGGCTAAAAATCGGCTCGCTAGGTGGCGCTTGAGTCAAGTTATTAACAACTTCTATATTTATGGACAAAAAGGCTCATATTCAAAATAAATGTTGGTTCAGTGCCAGAATAGAAAATTATAGAATATGGACCCGATAGGTGGCGCTGGAGTCAAGTTATTACTAACTTCTATATTTTTGGACCAAAAAGGCTTATATTCACAATATATATTGGTTCAGTGCCAAAAGAGAAAATTGTCAAATCAAAGAATACAACATAACAACAGTGCGGTTACTTTAAAACTGGTGGTTTTGGTACCTGTCATACAAAATTTCGTAATTGCAGGTGAAATGTGAATATGAATCATTTTGGTCAGTTAAAATAGACAGACAGACAGACAGACAGACAGGCAGATAGACAGACAGACAGGCAGACAGACAGACAGACCGACAGACAGACAGACCGACAGACAGACAAACATAAAGACCGACAGACGGACAAACAGACAGACAGACAGACAGACATACAGACAGACATACAGACAGACAGACAGGCATACAGACAGACAGACAGACCGACAGACGACCAGACAGACAGACAAACATACAGACAGACAGACAAACATACAAACAGACAGACAGACATACAGACAGACACACATACAGACCAACAGGCATACAGACAGAGAGGCAAATAGAAAAATAAATATGTACGCGGGCAAATTTTGGAAATATAGGTGGAGCGAAGCGCACCGGGTTACGGCTATATAAATTAAATTTTTATTATATCTTTTTCATTAAAAAAAAACTTTATTTCAAAAACCAAACCGGCAGCGATTCTGCCTACAAAATAACTGACTACTATTCTAACAAAATGTGTGTCTTAAATACTAAATTAATGCTAACGGAGGCAAATATCTAACGGCGACATGTTCCCACAGGTACTCGTGCATTTCATACCGTACGTGATGGAATGCGGGTCCAGCGATGTAGAGGAATCAGGTTGCACATACCACGGGCGCACTATCAGCGAAGTTCATGGCAGACACATGGGAAGCGATGTTGAGTTTCGGGTTTCGGTTGTCAAACATATTTCGTGTTAACTCTTCCACCCTTAAATTCGAGTGTCCTCACTCGTGACCTTGAAGAATGGCGGGCATTGACTTATGCCAATCGTTTTGATCGATGTTGGTCGTTCCGGAATCCCTGCAGATGATTCTATTGGTAACTGGGCTGCTGCTTGCATTTCTCTCGCTTCTACTGTTGTGGAGATTTGTAAATTGCTTTGCTTGCGTGCTAAAAACAGTATTAGGGATATTACCACTGTTGCAATGATGATAATGGTCGACACACTGTAAGTAGCTATCAGGTGCGTTTCGTTTCTTCCTTCAATTTGGCTTATGTAGAGGGTGTTGTTCAAATGCAGCTCTTTTATCACTTCGAGGGTTAGCAGTTCTTCGAAGGCTTTCGATGGTGAGTCTAATTGTACGATGGCCGGAAGAGGTCTTGAGGTGGGGATTTCGTTGGAGACAAAAGTTCGCTTATTTACGACGATGGTAGCGTTATAGTATTGTACTATAAATGTTCCCGTTATGTTGAGCGTGTCGTTGTTGACCAGTATTGACCCATTGAATTGGTTAAGAAGTAGTGACCCAGGGAGTATTTCCTCGACCGTTGGAATATGTTGATTGTTGATGTCGGTACAGTTTGCTGGTCTGCTTCGTAGTAGGTTTGGTATGCACTCCGTATTACTTAAGTTAATAATTTCGTTAATTTTACAAATGGTTAAATCGTTAAAAGTTTTACAATTATTTTTAATTCCATAAAAATCATTTTCACATCGAAGTACATTATTAAAATCAATTTTAGTTACAAGGGATTTTCTTTTTATTGGCTTTACTAACAGTTTCTTGCATTCTTCTTTTTTTGTGGTTGGCACACTTACGATATAAATTATAGTCGAACTATTACAAGCTATTTTTACATTGGCAAATTCAAATGCCTCTTCCATATTCATATATGATAAGCTATTTTTTTCAAAAAGAATCTTAACCAAATTTATTTCTGTGTTTGAAAGTATAAACGAATTTACTATTCCGGCTTTTGCCCATTGTAATGCATGTTCTATATTTATTATTTCCTCCTTAATTACATCTAATCTATATTTAATAATAGTGGAATATTGGTTTTTAGTAGGTATTAGGGCACTTGAGCCTGGGAACCAATTTTTTGACGATTCCGGGAAACAGCCATTTTAATTCGTCATTTTTGGGTAAAAACATGGATTTGGAAATTTTTAATTACCCCGGTTTTTTTTGTTTACATAAGCGTTGGAAAATTTTAATTCCTCATTTTTGGGTGAAATCATCGATTTTGAAATTTTTAATTACCCCGGTTTTTTGTTTACATTAAGCGTGGGTGGGCGAGAGGGAAGATGAGCCTGGGGAGGAGGAGAGGGGGGAGGGGGGAGGAAGGCTGTTGTTTGTTTACATTAAGAAGGTATTGCCGAAGCCAGGAAGTGACGTCATCAAGAAGATATAGGGTTAGCGTGTGTATTAGTGTACTTAGTGTGTACTTAGTGTACTTAGTGTACTTAGTGTACTTAGTGTGTACTTAGTCTGGGCGAGGGAGAGGGGTGATATGCGAGGGAGAGGGGGGAGGGGGAGGAAGGCTGTTGTTTGTTTACATTAAGAAGGTATTGCCGAAGCCAGGAAGTGACGTCATCAAGAAGATATAGGGTTAGCGTGTGTATTAGTGTACTTAGTGTGTACTTAGTGTACTTAGTGTACTTAGTGTACTTAGTGTGTACTTAGTCTGGGCGAGGGAGAGGGGTGATATGCGAGGGAGAGGGGGGAGGGGGGAGGAAGGCCGTTGCTTGTTTACATTAAGAAGGTGTCGGGTTACATTTTGTTATATATATATCTGTCTGTATGTATGTACATATGTTTGTTTGTATATATATATATATGTGTGTATGTATGTATGTGTATATGTATTTGGATATGATGTGGCGGTATATGAGTCAACTTCAAAGTCGTCGCGTGTCATATTATGTATGTACATAATTATGTATATCGATGTTTTTGTTTTGTTTATTGGGCAAAGGAAGTGAACGGCGTCAGAGGGAGAGGAAATATATGCGACTATTTATATTTGTTGGCGAAGTGAAAACAATGATGAGAGGGGATGAGAGGGGGGTGAATGGCTTGCAGGGTATGGTTTCCTTGATCTATTCATTTAGATCACATTGTTTATTCTGGCTGTTGGCTGAAATGGGTAGTGGGATATTCAAGATCAACATGTCATGGAATGTACTTATTTTATACATATGTATGTATGTATGTACTTGATGTGTACCTATGCATATGTTTGTTTGTATTTCATAGTGTACTTAGTGTGTACTTAGTGTGAATTTAATGTGTCAGAGCGAGAGGGAAGAAGTATATTTGCAGACGGATGGGGAACAATGGTGAGAGGGGGATGAGAGGGGTGAACCATTTCTCGGATCTATTTATCCAGATCAGATTGTTTATTTTGGTTGTTGTCTGAAATAGGTACATTTTTGTTTTTTCATTGCCGATTCTGGCACAGGGAGTCAACAAGTGACGTCATCAAGAAGATATAGGGCTACATTTTTTGGGTGAAATCAGGGAATTCAGAGCAATTAGTGTGTACTTAGTGTACTTAGCGTGTACTTAGTGTGTATCAGAGTGTACTTAGTGTATACTTAATGTTCTTAGTGTGTACTTAATGTACTTAGTGTACTTAGTGTATGTATGTCTGTATGTATATGTACATATGTATATGTATATGTATTTGGATAAGATGTGACGGTATAAGAGTCACCTTCAAAGCAGTCGCGTCATATACCTATGTATGTATGTACATATGTAGATATATCGATGTTTTTGTTTATTGGACGAATGAATTAAAAAGCGGAATAGGAAAGCAATGCTGAGAGGGAGGTGAATCGCTTCTTAGGTCTACTCATCCAGATCAGATTGTTTATTTTAACTATTGGCTGAAATGGTTAGTAGTGTTGGTTGTATTGTTTCATGGAAAATTGTTTTTGTTGGATGGATGAAGTAAAAAGCGGAAAGGAAATTCTGAGTCAAAGCGAAAGGAAAGATGTGCGACTGATTTATATTTGTTGGTGAAGGGAAACAATGATGAGAGAGAAAAGAATGATGAGAGTATGTGAACCGATTCTTGGGTATGGTTTCCAATGTGTACTTCAGATCGGATTGTTTGTTGTTGGCTGAAATAGGTAGCAGTGCTGACTACAATGTTTCAAGAAAAATTGTTTTTATTGAATGAACGAAGTAAAAATCGTGTGATTGTAGAAATTCTGAGCCAAAGGGAGAGGAAAGAAGTATACTTGTATGAGGAGGGGAACAGTGGATAGAGTGGGTTAGAGAGGATAATACTCATAGAGAACAGATTGATTATTCTGACTTGTTGGTCGAAGTACTGATTATAATGTTTCAAGGAAAATTATTTTGAGTTGAAATTCTGAGTCAGAGGGAGAGGAAAGAAGTATATTTGCAGGCGGAGGGAAACAATGGATAGAGGGGGCTAGAGAGCGTAATAGTCACAGAGATCAGATTGATTATTCTGACCTGTTGGCCGAAGTGCTGATTATAATGTTTCTAGGAAAATTATTTGGACGCAGAAATTGGTGGGGGTATTCATGTTTCGACATGTTTAAAAGTCTTGTTCTCTTTATCTTTCGATCATATTTTTTATGGAATTTGCTGACGAATATGAATATATTGTTTATTTATCTTTCGACCATATTTTTTTTTTATGGAATTTGCTAACGTATACAAATATATTGTTTATTTATCTTTTATTTTCTATGGAATATACCTATTACGTTGTTGTTCTTCTTGCTGTCTTTGCTATTGCTTTCATTCGCTGACTATGATGCCTTTATACAAAAATTTATGCAGGAATATTCATGTTTCGACATGTTCCGACATGTTTAAAAGTCTTGGTCTCTTTATCTTTCGATCATATTTTTATGGAATTTGCTGACGAATATGAATATATTGTTTATTTATCTTTCGACCATATTTTTTTTTTATGGAATTTGCTAACGTATACAAATATGTTGTTTATTTATCTTTTATTTTCTATGGAATAAACCTATTTGATTGGTTAAACAGTTTCAAGGGGGCGGGGAGTGTAGAAACATTTCCAAATTTCTGCTATATAAGCTCCAAAGTAAGGGCTGTTGAGTAATAGTTTTATTCAAACAAAGCAATTGAGATCATCTAAAAATGGAACAATTGAACGATCTTGGAAAAATTAAACCTCTGGAAGGATTGAACACATTGGAGCTGCAGAAGAGGTATAAGATCCTCAATGTGTTACGTTGCCAGACGAAATACGGGCCTAGAGTTCTCCTTGAGTTGGAGACAAAGAAGGTGTTTCTGCCGATACGATTCAACTCCATGGATGAGAGTACAGTGAAGGCGCTATCATCAAGCGAAATGGTGGTAGTTAAACCCATGGGGAATACTTTAGAACTGGAGTTCTACCCAATATCGGATGCAAACCTTTCTGTTGAAGAGGTAGACATACTGTATTCTCAACCCTTTTTTTAAAAACAAAAAAAAAATTGTTAAATGCATATACATTTTGAGATGTAAAAATAAATAATTTCTAACCAAAAACTGATTTGTTATTGTTTTTCTTTATTTTCTTCTATTTCGAGTTTTGAGGTGATAAACGGGGTGTTTTTGTTTTGTTTAAAGGATGGAGAAATTAAAAATGGTGTGAGTGTGGAGATTCTGAGACATAGGGAAAGTTATTTAGACTGTTGGCTGAAATGGATAGAGGGGCTAGAGAGGGTAATACTCATAGAGATCAGATTGATTATTCTGACTTGTTGGATAGCGGGTTAGTGGTTTCCAAGGTCTTCTCATCGAGTTCGGATTGTTTATTTTGGTTGTTAGTTGAAACGGGTAAAGGGGTATTCAAAATCATTGTGTATATGTTTCTGCGCATGCATAAAAATTGCACATCAAATAAAAAAAATAGAGCAAGAGCTCAATACATCATTGATATCGAACTCAAGCACCGGCATTGATGCTGACAAATATGTCAACACAACAGATCGAACGTAGTTCATCGGAAGTGTGGCTCGTAAAATTTGGAATTATTTATCGGGTCTTCATAAGCCACCTGTTTACTTCCTCCATCCGAATGTTCGGTAGTTTCTTGTTATAAACATACTTTGATGATTCGATTATACCTACTTCTAGCTACGGTCCGTGCGAGGCACTTATGAGGTACTTCTAATGTTCAGTCAGTTTCTTGTTATAAACAAATTTTGCTGATTCTTCAAATGATATGGTCCGTATGGATCCCTCATATGAATGCTTCGAATGATAAGGTTATGGGTATCTTTTGTATACACAAATTTTGCTGATTCGACAATATTCCTAGCTAGCTATGGTCCGTTTGAGTCCGTTATGCGAGTGCTTCGAGATCAATTTCTCTGATTCGATGACATTAGTACCTATTAATAAATAAATCTAAATCTAAATCTAAATCTATATTCTTAGCTATGGTCTGTATGAGTCCCTCATATGAATGCTTCGAATGGTAAGGTTATGAGTATCTTTTGTATAAACAAATTTCTCTGATTCGACTATATTCTTAGCTATGGTCCGTACGAGTCCCTCATATGAATGCTTCGAATGGTAAGCTTATGGGCATCTTATGTATAAACAAATTTCTCTGATTCTCCTGGCTATGGTCTCTATAGGTCCCTCATATGAGTGCTTCGAATGGTAGGATTATGGTTATCTTTTGAATAAACAAAATTTTGCTGACTTGAGTATATTCATGGCATTGGTCCGTAGCGGTCCCATATGCGAATGCTTCGGATGGTATGGAATATTCATGCTTCGACATGTTTGAAAGGCTTGGTTTATTTATCTTTCTGACCATATTGTTTATTGAGTTCAATGTGGATCATATTTCACACACACTCACACATTTAACAAATTTTTTTTTTCTAAAGCCAAGTTTGTCACATAGAATATCAGTGTACAATATTCGTATAAATAAGGCTCTACCAGCAGATACATTTTTAGTAATTTAGTAATTTTGAACACAAACCTTATCAATCAATATATCATGGAATATATCAAACAACTGATCGAGAATCAACTCCTTATAGCGGAATACCTGTGTCGGGAGTATCCCGAAATGGTATTTGGATTGAGAAGACTGAACGACGAGAATAACTATTCGCTAGGTCATGTACAGGCAGTAATACAAATGCTTAAAGCATTTTCTGAATTATTGGTGGAGCAAGGATTCGATACGCCACCATTGCATCCAGCTTTATTGGCGATTTTATCCATACACCGCTAAAAATAAAAAGTTATAACATTTAAATTTAATAAAAGGTTGAACACATTTTACACTAAAAAAGATAAATTTTTGTTTTTTTTTCTATTTTTTTTCTTTTTTCTATTGCTGATATTGTTGTTTTTTTCTATTGTTGTTGTTGTGCGATTCCAATCAGATCGGATGCAGATAGCAGTTAGCGGATAGCACTTAGAGGATAGCTATTTGCCATCACTAGACTATTAGTTTAATCTTCCGGATAAGGAAGAATCTTTTCCTTTTTTTTTACCTTCTACCAGGCCTTCTCAGATAAAACTTTATCAACATCAGAACACACAAGTTTTTTATTATTAGCACATTCAATATCATGACGACAAGCCTCATCCAACTGATTAATTCCATGATCTTCCTAAGCAAGACGTTCTTTTAACTTAGTCCCAGGACCACAGAAAGTATATGACAAAATATGTAACTCGAATGGTAATTTATTTTTAATGAATTTACCAGTCCGTATTCTTCTGATGAATGTTTTGACTGACCTGATATACTCCATAGTCTCTCGTTTAAAGCAATTTCTTATTACGACTGTAGTCTCTGTATCAACCGAAAAATACATATTTACGCAAACTTCTGAAATCAATTCATGAAACGGAATATAAAAGGCGACCGTTTTGAGTAGAATACATCAGTAACCGCCCGGCATTACAGTGAACCAACCATAAAAAATAAATATAGATTACAATGAACTATATAGTGAAACATTAAGCTCGGTAAATAATCCACAAAAATCTGTAAATTCGAATAAATGCGGGAGTGAGAGTAAAAGTGAAAGAACAGAAAAAAGAAACTTGACCAAGAAAGTAGGGAATGCAAGCCAAGAAGAAAGTGAAGTAAAAAGTTATTGAAAATTCTGAATTTCGAAGGATTAAGTGTACCTCGACCCATGAAAAGCCTTTTGAAGCAGCCTTCCAAGCCAATATTATTCTTCACCATTGGTATTTGATTTTGTCTAAATAATTTAATTTAGAAAAATGGCCGAAAAAGGAGTTTTAAAACGATGCAATGCAATACGTGGAATGGAAAATATGAAAGGTAAAATAAATAATAAAATGTATGATAATTATATATATATATATATACATAGTATTTGGTAAAATAAACGAAATAAATTTAAAGGAGTCTAAGAATCGAATCTCAATTGGATTAACAAATTCAAGTGGAATAGTCTTTCTTTATTTGAAAAAACTTTTAGGTGTTGGACCCTGACTGGGATTGAACCCTGGCAGCATCGCATAGTAGTCCAACGCACTAATCACTACACCATGGTGCTATCGTACTTTACCTTTCCTTTTTTTCTTCTCAATAGCACACATGTTTGATTAAAATGCCCAGAAAACCATTCACCTCCTCTCACCGTCGTTCCCCTCTCAGAATCGATTACGTTAGCTCTATCATCGATATGTATGTAACTTGATCTGTGATCTACCATGTTGTGAGAACACCTTCGCTAGCTGTTATCCGCTAACTGATATCCGCTAACCGCTATCCGTTAACTGCTATCTGTAACGGACCGGTTAGCAACCGCCCTGTTTGGAACCGACCTGTTTGGAACCGACCTGTTTGGAACCGACCTGTTTGGAACCGCCCTGTTTGGAACCGACCTGTTTGGAACCGCCCTGTTTGGAACGATCCCCCATTTTATAATCATAATGGGGAATGTTCTAGGCTGATAAGAACTCGCAGGTTAGTCCTTATTTCAGCACCTACCATCACCTACAGGGAAGATGTTATTTCAGCACTTTTCAACAATTTTATCCCTCCTTCCATCTATCTAGTTTACACTCAATCGTTTCCTTTTTAAAATTCAGAATAAAAACTCAGTTGAATTCATTGTGTTTTATTAATCTTTTTGTAATGTATAAATCAAGGGGTGCTTTTTGTTTTTGTTGATGCATATGTTTTTGTGGCATCGACTTTTTATACATCGGAAGGCAGTTCGTATCTGGTGGATGTAGTCTTTTTGTATGTATCCATCTTTAGAGAGAGAGAAAGAGAGACGTTCTAAAATAAGAAAAGAAAAGTACATTATAAGAACATGTGGAGAGTAATTACTGATAAACTGATCAAGTGTATTACTAAATAGGACAGCTATGATATTATGAAAATCTTTAAAAGGCGCTTTGCCCTGCAATCTATCGTAATTCAACGCAAATGTAAGTTGCAAGCAGAAAATGATTTACCTCTGCGTTGCCCAGCGTTTCCTTTTTGAATGCTTCTTTCAATAATACATTGTTCTCAGCTATAGTTTTGATTAACTCCTTCTGTTGCCTTTGCATTGACTGAATGTTTGATTTCAATTCATGAATCTCCTTTCCAATCAAATAAAGTTTTTCCAGCATTTCGTATTCTAAATAATAATTATTTAAACAAATTATTCAACGAAAAAAAAAAAAAAATTGTCTTTCGTTTATTTTACCAAATACTATGTATATATATATATATATAATTATCATACATTTTATTATTTATTTTACCTTTCATATTTTCCATTCCACGTATTGCATTACATCGTTTTAAAACTCCTTTTTCGGCCATTTTTCTAAATTAAATTATTTAGACAAAATCAAATACCAATGGTGAAGAATAATATTGGCTTGGAAGGCTGCTTCAAAAGGCTTTTCATGGGTCGAGGTACACTTAATCCTTCGAAATTCAGAATTTTCAATAACTTTTTACTTCACTTTCTTCTTGGCTTGCATTCCCTACTTTCTTGGTCAAGTTTCTTTTTTCTGTTCTTTCACTTTTACTCTCACTCCCGCATTTATTCGAATTTACAGATTTTTGTGGATTATTTACCGAGCTTAATGTTTCACTATATAGTTCATTGTAATCTATATTTATTTTTTATGGTTGGTTCACTGTAATGCCGGGCGGTTACTGATGTATTCTACTCAAAACGGTCGCCTTTTATATTCCGTTTCATGAATTGATTTCAGAAGTTTGCGTAAATATGCATTTTTCGGTTGATACAGAGACTACAGTCGTAATAAGAAATTGCTTTAAACGAGAGACTATGGAGTATATCAGGTCAGTCAAAACATTCATCAGAAGAATACGGACTGGTAAATTCATTAAAAATAAATTACCATTCGAGTTACATATTTTGTCATATACTTTCTGTGGTCCTGGGACTAAGTTAAAAGAACGTCTTGCTTAGGAAGATCATGGAATTAATCAGTTGGATGAGGCTTGTCGTCATGATATTGAATGTGCTAATAATAAAAAACTTGTGTGTTCTGATGTTGATAAAGTTTTATCTGAGAAGGCCTGGTAGAAGGTAAAAAAAAAGGAAAAGATTCTTCCTTATCCGGAAGATTAAACTAATAGTCTAGTGATGGCAAATAGCTATCCTCTAAGTGCTATCCGCTAACTGCTATCTGCATCCGATCTGATTGGAATCGCACAACAACAACAATAGAAAAAAACAACAATATCAGCAATAGAAAAAAGAAAAAAAATAGAAAAAAAATTTATCTTTTTTAGTATAAAATGTGTTCAACCTTTTATTAAATTTAAATGTTATAACTTTTTATTTTTAGCGGTGTATGGATAAAATCGCCAATAAAGCTGGATGCAATGGTGGCGTATCGAATCCTTGCTCCACCAATAATTCAGAAAATGCTTTAAGCATTTGTATTACTGCCTGTACATGACCTAGCGAATAGTTATTCTCGTCGTTCAGTCTTCTCAATCCAAATACCATTTCGGGATACTCCCGACACAGGTATTCCGCTATAAGGAGTTGATTCTCGATCAGTTGTTTGATATATTCCATGATATATTGATTGATAAGGTTTGTGTTCAAAATTACTAAATTACTAAAAATGTATCTGCTGGTAGAGCCTTATTTATACGAATATTGTACACTGATATTCTATGTGACAAACTTGGCTTTAGAAAAAAAAAATTTGTTAAATGTGTGAGTGTGTGTGAAATATGATCCACATTGAACTCAATAAACAATATGGTCAGAAAGATAAATAAACCAAGCCTTTCAAACATGTCGAAGCATGAATATTCCATACCATCCGCAGCATTCGCATATGGGACCGCTACGGACCAATGCCATGAATATACTCAAGTCAGCAAAATTTTGTTTATTCAAAAGATAACCATAATCCTACCATTCGAAGCACTCATATGAGGGACCTATAGAGACCATAGCCAGGAGAATCAGAGAAATTTGTTTATACATAAGATGCCCATAAGCTTACCATTCGAAGCATTCATATGAGGGACTCGTACGGACCATAGCTAAGAATATAGTCGAATCAGAGAAATTTGTTTATACAAAAGATACTCATAACCTTACCATTCGAAGCATTCATATGAGGGACTCATACAGACCATAGCTAAGAATATAGATTTAGATTTAGATTTAGATTTATTTATTAATAGGTACTAATGTCATCGAATCAGAGAAATTGATCTCGAAGCACTCGCATAACGGACTCAAACGGACCATAGCTAGCTAGGAATATTGTCGAATCAGCAAAATTTGTGTATACAAAAGATACCCATAACCTTATCATTCGAAGCATTCATATGAGGGATCCATACGGACCATATCATTTGAAGAATCAGCAAAATTTGTTTATAACAAGAAACTGACTGAACATTAGAAGTACCTCATAAGTGCCTCGCACGGACCGTAGCTAGGAGTAGGTATAATCGAATCATCAAAGTATGTTTATAACAAGAAACTACCGAACATTCGGATGGAGGAAGTAAACAGGTGGCTTATGAAGACCCGATAAATAATTCCAAATTTTACGAGCCACACTTCCGATGAACTACGTTCGATCTGTTGTGTTGACATATTTGTCAGCATCAATGCCGGTGCTTGAGTTCGATATCAATGATGTATTGAGCTCTTGCTCTATTTTTTTTATTTGATGTGCAATTTTTATGCATGCGCAGAAACATATACACAATGATTTTGAATACCCCTTTACCCGTTTCAACTAACAACCAAAATAAACAATCCGAACTCGATGAGAAGACCTTGGAAACCACTAACCCGCTATCCAACAAGTCAGAATAATCAATCTGATCTCTATGAGTATTACCCTCTCTAGCCCCTCTATCCATTTCAGCCAACAGTCTAAATAACTTTCCCTATGTCTCAGAATCTCCACACTCACACCATTTTTAATTTCTCCATCCTTTAAACAAAACAAAAACACCCCGTTTATCACCTCAAAACTCGAAATAGAAGAAAATAAAGAAAAACAATAACAAATCAGTTTTTGGTTAGAAATTATTTATTTTTACATCTCAAAATGTATATGCATTTAACAATTTTTTTTTTGTTTTTAAAAAAAGGGTTGAGAATACAGTATGTCTACCTCTTCAACAGAAAGGTTTGCATCCGATATTGGGTAGAACTCCAGTTCTAAAGTATTCCCCATGGGTTTAACTACCACCATTTCGCTTGATGATAGCGCCTTCACTGTACTCTCATCCATGGAGTTGAATCGTATCGGCAGAAACACCTTCTTTGTCTCCAACTCAAGGAGAACTCTAGGCCCGTATTTCGTCTGGCAACGTAACACATTGAGGATCTTATACCTCTTCTGCAGCTCCAATGTGTTCAATCCTTCCAGAGGTTTAATTTTTCCAAGATCGTTCAATTGTTCCATTTTTAGATGATCTCAATTGCTTTGTTTGAATAAAACTATTACTCAACAGCCCTTACTTTGGAGCTTATATAGCAGAAATTTGGAAATGTTTCTACACTCCCCGCCCCCTTGAAACTGTTTAACCAATCAAATAGGTTTATTCCATAGAAAATAAAAGATAAATAAACAACATATTTGTATACGTTAGCAAATTCCATAAAAAAAAAATATGGTCGAAAGATAAATAAACAATATATTCATATTCGTCAGCAAATTCCATAAAAATATGATCGAAAGATAAAGAGACCAAGACTTTTAAACATGTCGGAACATGTCGAAACATGAATATTCCTGCATACATTTTTGTATAAAGGCATCATAGTCAGCGAATGAAAGCAATAGCAAAGACAGCAAGAAGAACAACAACGTAATAGGTATATTCCATAGAAAATAAAAGATAAATAAACAATATATTTGTATACGTTAGCAAATTCCATAAAAAAAAATATGGTCGAAAGATAAATAAACAATATATTCATATTCGTCAGCAAATTCCATAAAAAATATGATCGAAAGATAAAGAGAACAAGACTTTTAAACATGTCGAAACATGAATACCCCCACCAATTTCTGCGTCCAAATAATTTTCCTAGAAACATTATAATCAGCACTTCGGCCAACAGGTCAGAATAATCAATCTGATCTCTGTGACTATTACGCTCTCTAGCCCCCTCTATCCATTGTTTCCCTCCGCCTACAAATATACTTCTTTCCTCTCCCTCTGACTCAGAATTTCAACTCAAAATAATTTTCCTTGAAACATTATAATCAGTACTTCGACCAACAAGTCAGAATAATCAATCTGTTCTCTATGAGTATTATCCTCTCTAACCCACTCTATCCACTGTTCCCCTCCTCATACAAGTATACTTCTTTCCTCTCCCTTTGGCTCAGAATTTCTACAATCACACGATTTTTACTTCGTTCATCCAATAAAAACAATTTTTCTTGAAACATTGTAGTCAGCACTGCTACCTATTTCAGCCAACAACAAACAATCCGATCTGAAGTACACATTGGAAACCATACCCAAGAATCGGTTCACATACTCTCATCATTCTTTTCTCTCTCATCATTGTTTCCCTTCACCAACAAATATAAATCAGTCGCACATCTTTCCTTTCGCTTTGACTCAGAATTTCCTTTCCGCTTTTTACTTCATCCATCCAACAAAAACAATTTTCCATGAAACAATACAATCAACACTACTAACCATTTCAGCCAATAGTTAAAATAAACAATCTGATCTGGATGAGTAGACCTAAGAAGCGATTCACCTCCCTCTCAGCATTGCTTTCCTATTCCGCTTTTTAATTCATTCGTCCAATAAACAAAAACATCGATATATCTACATATGTACATACATACATAGGTATATGACGCGACTGCTTTGAAGGTGACTCTTATACCGTCACATCTTATCCAAATACATATACATATACATATGTACATATACATACAGACATACATACACTAAGTACATTAAGTACACACTAAGAACATTAAGTATACACTAAGTACACTCTGATACTCACTAAGTACACGCTAAGTACACTAAGTACACACTAATTGCTCTGAATTCCCTGATTTCACCCAAAAAATGTAGCCCTATATCTTCTTGATGACGTCACTTGCTGACTCCCTGTGCCAGAATCGGCAATGAAAAAACAAAAATGTACCTATTTCAGACAACAACCAAAATAAACAATCTGATCTGGATAAATAGATCCGAGAAATGGTTCACCCCTCTCATCCCCCTCTCACCATTGTTCCCCATCCGTCTGCAAATATACTTCTTCCCTCTCGCTCTGACACATTAAATTCACACTAAGTACACACTAAGTACACTATGAAATACAAACAAACATATGCATAGGTACACATCAAGTACATACATACATACATATGTATAACATTCCATGACATGTTGATCTTGAATATCCCACTACCCATTTCAGCCAACAGCCAGAATAAACAATGTGATCTAAATGAATAGATCAAGGAAACCATACCCTGCAAGCCATTCACCCCCCTCTCATCCCCTCTCATCATTGTTTTCACTTCGCCAACAAATATAAATAGTCGCATATATTTCCTCTCCCTCTGACGCCGTTCACTTCCTTTGCCCAATAAACAAAACAAAAACATCGATATACATAATTATGTACATACATAATATGACACGCGACGACTTTGAAGTTGACTCATATACCGCCACATCATATCCAAATACATATACACATACATACATACACACATATATATATATATACAAACAAACATATGTACATACATACAGACAGATATATATATAACAAAATGTAACCCGACACCTTCTTAATGTAAACAAGCAACGGCCTTCCTCCCCCCTCCCCCCTCTCCCTCGCATATCACCCCTCTCCCTCGCCCAGACTAAGTACACACTAAGTACACTAAGTACACTAAGTACACTAAGTACACACTAAGTACACTAATACACACGCTAACCCTATATCTTCTTGATGACGTCACTTCCTGGCTTCGGCAATACCTTCTTAATGTAAACAAACAACAGCCTTCCTCCCCCCTCCCCCCTCTCCTCCTCCCCAGGCTCATCTTCCCTCTCGCCCACCCACGCTTAATGTAAACAAAAAACCGGGGTAATTAAAAATTTCAAAATCGATGATTTCACCCAAAAATGAGGAATTAAAATTTTCCCACGCTTATGTAAACAAAAAAAACCGGGGTAATTAAAAATTTCAAAATCCATGTTTTTACCCAAAAATGACGAATTAAAATGGCTGTTTCCCGGAATCGTCAAAAAATTGGTTCCCAGGCTCAAGTGCCCTAATACCTACTGTTTTTAATTTCTACATTTGTTTTTAAAGACTTAATTATATTGTTAGTTATATTTGTAATATTACTTATTCTCTCTAACGATAGTTTATTTATTATTAATTGTTTATTATTGTTTTCTAGTAAATTTTGAGTTTTGGATTTTATAATTTGAAAATCGTGGTGGTCCGGGGTACCGGCTATCCATTTCCACGCAGTGCCTAAAATGTTTATTGCCCTTTTCTTCTTTTTTACTAGCGGCTTGATGCGGTTGAATCGGTTAAGGATTTCGGAAAGTTCATAGGACAGGTAAGGGTAGGCGGGATTATCTTTACTTACATTAGATTGGATTTTAAGCTGTATATCGTCGATTATACCCTGGTATGCTGCAAGGTCAATTATGTGTACCAGCTTAAACGTACCAGTTTGCACTTTCGCTATTCCTGTACTCAGGGTAACCAGTTTTGAGTTGGAATAGTCCAGTATTTGAACCTCTGCTAGGCCCAAAGATATGAATAACCTAAAAGAAGACATCAGGTTTTAATATTGGCTTTATGGACGATTTTGCCTGTTTCGGTTAGAATTGTAGTTGGATTATTTTCCTTGACTACTTCCTTTCTGTACCTTGCGGAAAGCTTGGTACCTAATCGTCTATTAATTTTTACGAAGATAATTTCGCCGGGAGAGTAATTCTTTAGTGGCTGTCGAGTTTTATTGTGATAATCTAAATCTTTATTTTGCTTTTCTTTTAACTTTAATATGTTTTCTTTTCTAGCCTTCTCAAATTGTTCAGGGTCAGTGCTAACGTTTCTTCCAAAAAATACTTCGATCGGTTTCCTATTAGTTGTGGAATGAACAGAGAAATTATACTCATAGATAGCACGATCTAATAGCTCTTCAAACGATCTATGGACTCGGTCTGCCTTAAGGCACCGCATGATCTCGGAAAGGGTCGAGTGAAATCTTTCCACTTGACCGTTGACAAAGCTTGAATATGGGGGAGTCTTATAGATTTCGATTCCCAACTGATCCTGGAGCATGAAACATATTGAGGCAGAATTGAACGCTTTTTCGTTGTCAAAAACAATTACCTTGGGTACACCGTACGCAAATAACAGTTGCCTTAACGGTTCCCTAATGTCCTCAATTGCTCTCGATTTCAGGATGCGAGCCTGTGCGTATTTAGAAAACTTATCGATTGCCGTTAGGACCAAATTGGTATCTGTGGAATAAATGTCGACGTGTAATATATGACCGGGATGTTCGGGGATAGGAGTGTTTTGCAGTTCCGGCTTATTTGGATGCCGATCATATTTGTGTTGTTTACAAGTAACACATTGCCTAACTATTGTATCAATTTTGAACTTCATTTTCGGAAAGTAAACTTTTTGTAGTAGTTGGATTTTATTTTCTAAACTGTTGCGGTGAGCTCTTTTATGCTCTTTTAGAATCTCTTCTTCCTGCTCGGTTGCATTCGGTAGATCTTTAACTTGAATCTGAGTAAACCTTATCTTGTATGATTTAAAATGTGTGGGGTACACTTCCTGAATTTTACCCATTACAACTTCAGTCGTTAAAATACCATTAATAACGCTTGGGTTCAGATGCCGTTTAAGCAGCTGAATCAAATCTTCCTCAGAATAATTCTGTCTAGTAAGTATGTGTCTATGAAAGGTAGGAAAAGGAATTTGAAATTGGTATCTATCTTGGTTTCCAGTAAAAATCATCAGCTGGTTCTTAAAGACGTTAATCGGGCTTTCAACAGTTTGGATTAATTCGTGAGACGAACTTTCGCTGCTGTGTTGTGTAGAAGTCAGCGCATTTACTTGAGAGACCCGTGGAGGCCGCGAAAGAGCATCTGCAACTACATTGCTTCTGCCTGGCTTGTAGCGTAGCTCATAATTGTATTCCTCGAGAATCGCTTTCCAGCGTTTCATCTTAGAATTATTATTTTTGTTACTCAGAGCATACGTTAACGGCTGATGGTCTGTGTAAATTTTTACGCTTGAAGTTCCGTACAAATAACTTCGTAAAGAGTTCAATGCCCAAATTGTCGCAAGTAGTTCTTTCTCATTTGCTGCATAATTTTCCTCCGTCTTATTTAATGTTCGTGATATAAAGGAAATCGGTCTGTCATCTTGTGCAAGAACAGCGCCAATGGCGAAATTAGAAGCATCAGTTGTCAACTCGAAGGGTTTTCCGAAATTAGGATATGCCAGAATTGTATCTTTCGAAACAAGAGAATTTTTTATTTTGTTAAAGGCCGCGATGGCGTCGGAGTTTAAATGAACTGGTTTTTGGCTAGATTTAGATTTGGACATACGTCCCTCCTCCGCCCTTAAAAGGGATGTCAGGGGCTTTGCGAGTTGCGCGTAGTTTTTCACAAAACGGCGATAATACCCTGACAGGCCTAGAAATGACCGGAGTTCTTTAAGAGTATTCGGAATGGGAAAATTTGTGATGGCTTCTACCTTTGCGGGATTTGTTTTAATGCCTTCGGAGGATACCACGAAGCCTAGGAATTCGACCTGTTCTTTAAAGAAATCACACTTTTCTAACTGTAGTTTCATGTTGGCTTCATTAAGAATTTTAAAAACTTCTTTGATATGCTTAATGTGGTCCTCCTGATCTTTGCTAAAGATGATAATGTCATCTATGTATACGTAGCAGATTTTCCCAATGACATCACGCAATATATCGTCTAGTGCTCGCTGGAAGATAGAAGGCGCATTTTTCAACCCAAATGGGAGCCTTGTAAATTCGTATTTTCCGTTATTGATGGAAAATGCTGTTTTCTCGATATCAGATTCTTTTAAAGGAATTTGATGAAAACCGCTCTTAAGGTCAAGCACCGTGAAATACTTGTTCTTCCCTAATTGCGCTAGCACTTCGTTAATTTCAGGGATCGGATAGCGATCCGCTATGGTGACGGAATTCAATTTTCTATAATCGATCACCATCCTATATTTCTTGTTCCCTTCAGAATCCGGTTTTTTTGGGACAATCCATACTGGCGAGTTATATGGTGACCGTGAAGGTCTAATTATTCCGTCATCGATTAAGCTTTGAATTTGTTTATTTACTTCATCTTTAAGAGATACAGGGAATGGATAGTATCGAGTGTACACGGGGGTATCTGAGTTAGTGCGGATTTCGCCTACCACCCTTGTAGTGTAAGTCAGCTTCTCGTCCGGTTCCGAAAATAAAGTGGGAAATTTATTTACGAGGTTGGCAATGTCATGTTTTTGTTCAGAAGTCATATGTGTAGTTCGTATGACTACATTGTTTATTGCCTGTAAGGCTTGTTGTTTTATCCTGACTTTCATACCATTTCCAATTTGCATATAATCTTCGTGAGTGTAGATGACGGCAGACAACTCTTTTAAACTGTCGTTGCCTAATATCGCGTGGAAGGACTTAAGCGATGGTAAAAGGAAAAATTTAATTTTGTGGTTGTTTAGACCAAAGAGACTCGTTTGAACGTGGTGGCTGACTTTAATACTGCCACCTACTGAATTTGCATAAAAACATTTATCGTTTGGTATTGGTTTATCAACTAGTTGGGGTTGTATGTAGTTTCTGTTCTGTTTTCTCGATATCAGATTCTTTTAAAGGAATTTGATGAAAACCGCTCTTAAGGTCAAGCACCGTGAAATACTTGTTCTTCCCTAATTGCGCTAGCACTTCGTTAATTTCAGGGATCGGATAGCGATCCGCTATGGTGACGGAATTCAATTTTCTATAATCGATCACCATCCTATATTTCTTGTTCCCTTCAGAATCCGGTTTTTTTGGGACAATCCATACTGGCGAGTTATATGGTGACCGTGAAGGTCTAACTATTCCGTCATCGATTAAGCTTTGAATTTGTTTATTTACTTCATCTTTAAGAGATACAGGGAATGAATAGTATCGAGTGTACACGGGGGTATCTGAGTTAGTGCGGATTTCGCCTACCACCCTTGTAGTGTAAGTCAGCTTCTCGTCCGGTTCCGAAAATAAAGTGGGAAATTTATTTACGAGGTTGGCAATGTCATGTTTTTGTTCAGAAGTCATATGTGTAGTTCGTATGACTACATTGTTTATTGCCTGTAAGGCTTGTTGTTTTATCCTGACTTTCATACCATTTCCAATTTGCATATAATCTTCGTGAGTGTAGATGACGGCAGACAACTCTTTTAAACTGTCGTTGCCTAATATCGCGTGGAAGGACTTAAGCGATGGTAAAAGGAAAAATTTAATTTTGTGGTTGTTTAGACCAAAGAGACTCGTTTGAACGTGGTGGCTGACTTTAATACTGCCACCTACTGAATTTGCATAAAAACATTTATCGTTTGGTATGGGTTTATCAACTAGTTGGGGTTGTATGTAGTTTCTGTTCGATCCGGTATCTATTAAAATTTTAATAATCTCTCCACTCTTCGTCCTACTTTCGAAGTAAGGTAACGAAGAGCTAGCTAATCTAAAAAATTAATGTCAGTGAAATCCGTGATTTCATCAACATTGGTGTCGGGAATATAGTCAGATTCCTCCAATGGCTGAATGTACTCATCGAAGGTTTGATCATAGTTACAGTCTTCGGCCTGTAAAACTTCATCATATTGACTATCTATGTGGAAATTTGGTTGTGGCTTGGTGGGTTTATACGGAGGTTGTTTTGACATAAATTGTTGGGGTCTTGGTGTTGGACCACGCTGCGAAAATTGGTGAGTCCTAGCTTGAGCACTCTGACCTAAGGGCTCTGCTTTAATCTGTTGATTAGAAGAGAAGGGAAATTGTTGCCTTGGTACAAATGGTGGTCTATAACCTGGTTGGGGTTGATATTGATTCCGTTGTACGTTTTGCTGTTGATAAAATGATGGTCGTGGCGGTGGTTGATAGGAAGGCAAAAAGCTTGACTGAGTGTGGAATGGTTGTCTATTTTGTGGATTCATATAATTATTAGGCAAAGTCCTACGTGGCGGTTGTGACGATGAATTAGGATGTTTTATCATCATACCATGGTTAACCATGTGATGTGATCTATAGCCCTGGTTTTCCAGCTTGAGGCACAAGTGAAGAGCCTGGGGCAAATCTACGGGTTCGCGCACTCCCAGCAACCTGGGAAGATCGCCTTTGAGGCCTCTAATAAAAGTATCGAGAGCCTTGCCTCTATAGGTCTGTGTAAGCAATTGAGTAGACTCTTGAGAAATTTCCATGCAGGAAATTTTATTGAGGATAAGAGAAAGGTGGCTGTATACAGCCTGGTAAAACTCTGATACCGTTTTGTTCCCTTGAACGAGGGACGACATTTGATATTCGAGAGTATTTAAATCACGCTTGTCGGCGTAGTGCATAACAAGGCATTTTGAAATATTGTCCCAATTGAGTGGAGTATTGTACGACTCCAAGACAACGTCAGCGCTTCCGATTATCTTATTGCGGATTACGCTTAAAATACCATAGTATTTAGGCGTTCCTTTTATGGGCTCATAAATCTGGAGGATGCGGTCAACCCCTTTCTTCCAGGAGCTAAACTCTGCTGCATCGCCTGAGAAGTTTCTAAGGCATCGGACAACATCTGGTGTCTTGTCCAGATCTTCTAATTTGTTTCGATACTGTGCCGCAATCGGCTGATCGACACCGGCACAGAAATCAGCGCTAGGGTTTAAAATGTTATGAATAATCTCTTTTCCTGATTCTTTTAAAGTTTTCCGAATTAAGGATGAAATGAGGATGTCCAATTCACGAGTTCCCCTTACCTCCTGGTCACCATCTGAATGCGATGAACTGGTCGTGGATGTGTTGTTTGGGTTATCCCTTGCGGGGGTAGAAGTACGTGCTGATGTGGAAGGGGTAGGATTTGGAAGTAAGATAGGGTTAATATTGATAGGAGGAGCATCGCCTCTAGGGTTGATTGGTGGAGGGTCAGTAGATACTCCTGAGCGTAGATCAGGCATAACTATATATTTATATAAGATGTTTCGGTAGTAAAAAGAAAATAATAGGTATAGCGATAAAAGGAAGAGGGAAAACAAAAATGTTTATATTTTAAATCTAATTCACTTAATGTCTAATTTTCAATTGGTTTAACGCTTTAGTTAATTTAATATAGCTTAATATTTTTCCTTTTATATTCTCACTTTATGATTTTTTTGTTTCTCTATTATTATTTCTCTTTCTTTTTAATAAATTTCTTAACCTTGCTTAGTACTTCACTTTTGTGTTTTTAAATTTTTTCCAAGTCACTTATTCAATGTAATTATTTATTTTTTTATGATTTCTAAATATTTTCGTAAAATTAAATTATTCTTATTCTTAAATCTTTCTAATTAAATTTTTTATTTCTGTATTTTTCCTGTTCTGATTTCATATAAATGTAGTTACTATATATTCTTACAATATAATGGTGAGTTTCATCTCAGAGCGGCTGGTGGGTTGCACCTCCGTTTCCTCCAACGACGAGTTATTGGCTGTGTTGGTTACTTCGGGGCCTCGTTTCTCTGGAACTCACTTGGTAACACTGGTCACTAGCACTTCTTTAGGGCGTTTTGTGACAGAGGTCACTTTTTCTTTTGGATTATACTTGCTTTCGCAACACTTGTCACTGGCACTTCTTGAGGGCATTCACTGGACAGAGGTCACTGGTACTGGGTTATTGTGGTTGGGCGACCACGGGAAATTTTTATTTTTTATTTTTTTTTTTTTAAAAAAAAATTCTCCGTCGCGGCACACGCGTTAGATATGCACTACTTTAGGGCTTAATCGTCGCGGCACATACGTTAAAACTGTTGCACTACTTAAGGGCTTGTTAGTTAACGGATAATTTATTCCCGTGGTCCCTGCTCGGGCGCCAATTAAATTTTTATTATATCTTTTTCATTAAAAAAAACTTTATTTCAAAAACCAAACCGGCAGCGATTCTGCCTACAAAATAACTGACTACTATTCTAACAAAATGTGTGTCTTAAATACTAAATTAATGCTAACGGAGGCAAATATCTAACGGCGACATGTTCCCACAGGTACTCGTGCATTTCATACCGTACGTGATGGAATGCGGGTCCAGCGATGTAGAGGAATCAGGTTGCACATACCACGGTCGCACTATCAGCGAAGTTCATGGCAGACACATGGGAAGCGATGTTGAGTTTCGGGTTTCGGTTGTCAAACATATTTCGTGTTAACTTATATAATAAAAATGAAATGATGATCGTTGGTAACTGCATATCTTGAGAACGGCTAGACCGATTTGGCTCATTTTTCTTTTCAAATGTTCGATATAGTCCGAATGAGGTCCTAACGGAGAGGAAAATTCGATAGGTGGCGCTGAAGTCAAGTTCTTAACAAATTCTATATTTATTGACCAAATAGACTCATATTCAGAACGTATGTTGGTTTGGTGCCAAGAGAGAAACCCACAAAATCTATACCCGATAGGTGCGCTGTAGTAACAGTAAGTAACAGAAGAAAATGTAAAAAAACACCTAGAAGAAAATGTGAATAAAACATTGTGATTTTAAATTTGATGGAAGAAAATAAATTATTCACAGACAGATATACAGACAGACAGATAGACAGACAGAGAGACATACAGACAGATAGATAGAGAGACAGATAGATAGACAGACAGATAGATAGATAGACAGACAGACAGATAGGCAGACAGACAGGCAGATCTATATATATATAAAGAAAAATTCGATACGTGGCGCTGAAGTTAAGTTATTAACAAATTCTATATTTATTGAGCAAATGGACTCATATTTAGAACATATGTTGGTTTGGTGCTAAGAGAGAAAACCACAAGACCCTATAGGTGGCGCTGTAGTCAAGTTATTAGCAAATTCTATATTTATTAACCAAAATGACTCATATTCACAACATATACATATATGTAACTCATCGCGCAACATACATGAAAGGGCAGGACAACGTCTGCCCCCGGGCCAACTAGTAAATAATAAAAATAGTAAAATGGATGGCATAACTCTATTTCTGGATTCGTCAGATGAAGAACAAGAATTGTCTTCAGAAAGAAAAATACGCGCATGCGTAGGAGGAGCAGTAGGACATGTGTTCTTTTAAATTTATATAAAAACCGTTTAATCTTGAAGGTTTATTAAAAATCTTTAATAAAATAAATCGACTTTTTCACAATATGGGGCAAACATGAATCTAACTCGGAACTCATTTTCAAATTTTACCAAAGTGAAACGACCCGCCTGCACCCGATTTTCTCTGAGGGAAATCACTCACATACATGTTAAAGCAGTAAATTGATCAATATTAGTCTTTTGTTTGTAAAATCTGTTTATTTAAATTATCAAGTTATCAAGTAGAACAAATCAACAAGATGAGAAATGTCATATTTTGTATGGATAGATCCGGTTTAATCGAGGATATTGAGAGATGCTACTCCAGGAACAATGTACGGAAGTTTTACCAGAGGGTTAAAAGAATGTGCCAGCAAAACAAATCCCGTACAGAAACCTGTAGAGACGCGGATGGAAATATTGTAGTAGAAACACAGTCGGTGCTGAGAATATGGAAAGACCACTTCTGCAGACTGTATAATGGCGACGAAGACCAATACTCCGCTGTTAGGCAGAATGTACCGTTCAATTTAGATGATGATAGCCAAAACACCCATCCACCTGATCAAAACGAAGTGCGAATAGCAATATCTAAGCTAAAGTCAAACAAGGCTGCTGGACCTGACGGTCTACCCGCAGAGTTATTTAACACTGGCAGTAGGTTGGTGGGATGGCTGAAGAAATTGGTCGCACAAACAATAATAGGAAACATGTGGAAAAAACTACTGTGAATCATAAGCAAGGGCAAAACTTTCAATAATACACAAAAACTCTCCAGTTATCCTGGACACCACCCATAGAGTTAGTTGAAACCTAAAAAAAAAAACACCTGAGTTTCCTATCATTACGCCGATCTGTCTATCTCTCGTTTTTGTACTTCATGTGCTCGCGCTGTGTGAAATAACATTATAAGGGTATTCATATCCCCTTTAGCGTGTATAGATTCTAAAAAAAAAACAGCTGGAGATGACTTGGTAGTGAGCATACACCAACTCATCTCCAAGGTTTGGTCAGATGAAAGTATGCCAGATGAATGGAATCTCAGCATCGTCTGCCCGGTCCACAAGAAAGGAGACCCCCTCAACTGCTCCAATTACAGAGGCATCAGTCTACAAGATCCTGTCTGCCATACTGTGTGAACGCCTGAAGCCCTTCGTCAGTAACCTGATTGGCCCCTATCAGTGCGGTTTCAGGCCAGGAAAGTCCACCATAGACCAAATTTTCATACTCAGGCAGATCCTGGAAAAATCTCAAGAAGTTCAAGTCGATACCCACCACCTGTTCATCGATTTCAAGGCCGCCTATGACAGCATATGGAGGGATGAACTGTATAGAGCCTTGTCTAGTCTTGACATCCCTGCCAAACTCATCCGTCTGTGCAGGATGACGATGGAGAAAGCTCGCTGCTTCATCAAGATCGGTAATGACCTCACCGAGACCTTTGATGTCAAAAAAGGATTCAGACAAGGTGACGCGCTGTCATGCGACTTCTTCAACATCATACTTGAAAGAATTGTTCGTAACTCACAAGCCAACACAAAGGGCAAAACAAAATATATGCTGTCAACAAAAAGGGACACCCAACATCGACGAATTGGACAGAACGTCACAATAGACAGCTACAACTTCGAGGTAGTAAAGGACTTTGTCTACCTCGGCTCTGCCATAACTTAAAAAAAATGACATCTCGTCGGAAATCAAACGAAGGATTACTCTTGCCAACCGCTGTTTCTTTGGGCTAAGAAGGCAATTGAGTAGTAAAGTACTTTCTCGATCGACTAAGGAGACTCTATATTAGACCCTTATAATCCCCGTCTTGCTATATGGAGCTGAAGCATGGACTTTATCGAAAGCGGATGAAGATATCCTTGGTCGCTTTGAGAGAAAAATCCTTCGTAAGATATTCGGTCCCGTTTGCGTTGACGGGTTCTGGATGAAAAGATTCAACCACGAACTGTACGAGCTGTACAACGACATCGACCTGGTCAAAAAACTGCACATTGGACGTTTAAGATGGCTAGGACATGTAGAGCGTATGGACATCAACGCTCCGGATCGGAGAATATTCGATTCTAACCCGGAGGGTCAGCCCAACATAGGATGACCTCGCCTAAGGTGGCGCGCACAAGTAGAACAACCTCAACCAACTTGGAGTGCGCAACTGGAGGCAGTTAGCTAAGGATCGGTCTAACTGGAAGGGGTTGTTGGTTGAGGCCTTGGTCCACCCCGAACTGTAGCGTCACGTAAGTAAGTAAGTAGTCAAAGCTGGATTAAGTGTAGTTCAGCTCAGACACTCGTTTTGTTGTAGGTATAAGTTCACCCACAGTAGAATCAAACAGAATAACTGCAATTGCGGATAATGGTTTTGGTTTAAGAGGTAAGAGGTAATAAACAAATGTGTCGACCCATTTGCAAAACGAAAAACAAATTCTTTTGCCAAATATCTTGTTAGCAGATTTAATTATTGTCAAACTCTTAACACAAAATGCACAAATAAAAATATTAATTATAGTCACACGTTTTAAGCGAAATTTAGTAGATTTATTTATATATACAGTTAACTCCGTAATATAAACCAGTCCGACGTCAGCTTAAACTTGCATTTACAATTACACATGCCAAGTCTTTAGTTGGTCTTCAAACTCTGTTGTACCAAGGGTAAGTTCTTGCCAATGAAACACTTGAATCCACGGAACACCCATGAGCATGAATCACTACCTTGTTCGTTCTTGTCGACGCACTTCTCAATCTCGGCCTTCACTTCGGTCTGAGTGCGATTTTGTCCCAATTGCTTGACGAGATTTTCAATCTGGAAGCCATCCTTAGCATTGAAAAGGCCAAATTTAGCGAAAATACATTCAATGTAGCAGCGCGTCGTCTCGTCATCTGTGAATTCGAACTTTTTGTACTTTTCCACCTGTTCGGCTGACACCTTTTTAGCTTCGACACATTCCTTGCGGACATTCACCAGGTCATCCTGGGTCTTAATTTTGTACTCTTCGGCAGATGTCTAAAATTGGAAATTGATTATTAGTTTAGTTGGTTGATTGAACGCACAGCGGTAATAAATTACAAATGCAAATATAGCGAAAAGAATTCCAAAAACGAGATACTTCATCTTGATGATTTTTACGGTGTACTAGCGTCGATTGATCAAAACTGACTGATAAACGGTGATGCTGCGCCTAGCGCTTATATAGTGGCAGCGAGGGTGGATTCTTCAACATTCAGCGAGTGGCATAGACAATGCGAGCTCTATTAGGAGGTCACTTAGCGGAACGTATGACTGAGTGGGCGATTCAAAATGAATGTCATTTCAACTTTTGCCACATAAATTGATTTGAAGATGAAAAGATTGAAAACATGGAAAATTTCTTGTCGTTGTGCCGGCGCGGCGTATTGTACAGGGACTTCAAATTAGGCGGCGCACTATTACTTAATTATGTTAGGTACTCGCAGTTTGTATTCATCTAAAAGTCGTTCCATGGAACTTTCCTATTCAGAGGGGCTTTTGTGAATTACCATGAAGCAGTGGGCAAAAAGTCGAAAGGGAGTGCGTGATGCGTTTTATGTTTATAGTTTGCATTAACACTTCAATTTAAAGCGCATCCTTTGCACTTTTAATATCGCCTCCTTGACAGTTGAGAAAGGTCGTTCTGAACTGATAGAGTTTCCTGTTCGAAAAAAGAAGCGGATTCAGACTTCGAATTTCGCAATAATTTTCGCTTTGGAAATAATAGAAATGTGTACAGGTATTTTTGCAGATACATACTCGCTCCAAAACTGGAACAGTGGCAGATGCTGGTGTATTCGTGAAACGAGACAAATTTCGGTTTAATTTTTCAGGACACCGGGAGTCCGGGACATGGCCGGAGAGATAGATATGGTTTGCATTTATTCCTAGGTCCACTATTTGTTGGTGGCTTAAACCGTTCAACGATTTAGAACTCAAATTGTCAGTCAGGATTTGCAGGAATGATATCGTTAATATTGTTTGGTGTTATACAGTGTTGCATTCTATTTGTATCTTTTTTTGTATTTGTATTTTGTATTTTTATTAAATAATAATTTTACACTTAGATATACAATTATCTTTGAATTGTGCAAATTTTAAAAAAAGGTAACAAAAGGTAATATAACAATAACAATAGTAATAGAAATAGTAATGATTTTATCCTCAATGATTTGACAATATTTAAATAAATAATAAAAAAAAATAAAATGGAAAAGAACAAATCCCTAGTTCTCTAATTAGATATTATGCGCAAGGTGATGTTTTAACTGTCTCTTGAAGTCGCTAATACTTACAGATCTCCTAATATTGACTGGAAGTGAATTCCAGAGCCTTACTGCGTATTATACCTGTATATGGGTAAAATATACGTTCGGCTTCTTTCAGAAGACGCTGGTGGGAGTCTTTGGTAAAGGTAATCCGGCAATTTAGTCTCTTTTAAGCGGAAAAAGGTTAATATCTTGGAGTCTAAGTATCTATTAACATCCATGCCAAGAAAGTTTTTTACATGATTCGAGATATGTTCGTAACGACGGATATTATATACGAATCTGACTGTATTGTTAACAGCTACTTTAAGCTTACGTGTGCTATTGCTGTCTAGGTCACAGAAAATAGGGTACGCGTAAAAAAGAATCGGCAGCAAAAGTGTTTTTACCAGCATTGCTTTTATTCTAACTGGAAGACATTTACCTATTTCATATAATGCACGAAGAGTCCCATACACTTCCCCTACTGTGATTGTTACATGTGCATCCCACGTAAGATGCTGGTTAAAAGTTACTCCAAGATTTTTCGCGCACGTGATATAGTTTAACGAAGATCCGTTAATGCAGATCCTAGGTAGCCTGGATGTATCAATATCTAACCGACTAATTACAATGGCTTGACTCTTATTTGAATTCAGCAACAGCTTGTTCTGACTTGACCATTTATGGATAAGGGTCAGATCTTCATTAATTCGTGAAACTGCGTCTTCCACTAAGTCAATAGGGTAACTCAAGTGCATTTGTACATCGTCCGCATACATTTGTATCTTGCAATGCTTTGGAGCCGAAGGGATATCATTATTGAAGATGAAAAACAACAAAGGACCCATAATAGAGCCTTGCGGAACTCCGGCCTTGGTTTCGAGAAAATTCGATAATATCCCGTTGTAATACATTCTTTGAACTCTATTAACAAGATAGCTGCTTATAAGTTGAATCGCAGTGGGATCAAAGTTAAAGTAGTGCTTCAATTTCAAAATTAGGATATCATGAGGGACCGTATCGAAAGCTTTCGAGAAATCTAGCATAACTAGTGACGTGACGTAGTTTTTATCCATTTCGCAGCGAAGATCATCCACATTACATCATTACATTGAGAAATTGAAAGGTACTAACAAAATGTGCATACTTCTTTCTCCACTAAACACTAAAAAAAAAATCACAAACACTATTTTCGCTGGTTTTGGCTGCATTGCTCCCAACACAATCTAAGGTTTTTATTTGCTATTTCAGTGGAAGTCGGTTATAACGACCTCGCTTACCACTCTTCTTTCATTTGGTTGGTTTCTTTATATTTATATACATACTAAACAATTCAGATCGTAATCAATGGCAATTAAGGCACGAGATCATTTTAAGTAGCGCCACCTATCAAGCAACCACAGCACAGATTTTCTGAAAACAAACATAAAATTTAGAAAATAAGTGTGGATTGTATTTGTACCAAATTTTGTGGCAGCAGCGTTTAGATTGCAAATTCCATATAATTTGTCTTTGATAACTCGAACTTGCATAGCTCGAATTTCTTTATAACTCGAACAAAAAAATGGTACGTGCATTGGATAAGTCGAATTTTTCGGGGAAATCCCTATTTAAGCGAATATTTCATGTTAGGGGAATTTTTTTTTCGTTGAATATTTTGGTGTTGGAAGTTACATACATACCTATGTTTGTATGTGGTTTTTTGTTTTATTTTTCGTGGATATCCTTAACATTTATTCTTGATTTCGTAATGCTGCTGGTTTGTCGAGTTTTAAAGTTTTATTCATCAAAGTCGCAACGAAGAAGCTTGTGACTTTTTGCTGAAACATAATCTAATCATATCTACGAAGATTGTTTCGGAGTGAAGGCAGAGAGTAAGACAATATAGTTGGAATGTCTTTAATAAACATAGTAAAAAATAAAGGACCAAGTATAGACCCTTGCGGGATGCCACATTTTGTAATTATAAGGAACAGCTTGGACACTCGTCGGTCATCTTTAGTGATTTGCTCATTATATACGGCCAATGAAATTTGAACTAATGCTGTTCTCACTAGTTCTTGTTCCATTGAACTAATCGCATACTCATATAATTCCTGATTTATTTCTACCTAATTTACTGTTTCTTATATGTATGTAACCTCAATTAAAGGATAATATAAAATATTATCTAATTTTTTTTTGTCACAATAAATAAAAATAAAATTAAATTTTTCGGTATTAATTCCTCAATAAAGGTCGAGATGACCTCGAATTATAACTGCAATCATTTTTAAGCATCTTCTCGCCAATTTATGTTATCGTCCAGACGAATGGAAATTTTTTGGAACGCAACAAACAATGCAATCATGCCATACGAGTACAAGTACCGTACGGATACAATAGATTTCTGGGTTGTTGAACTAACATACTTTATGGAATAATTTATGTACGTAAGTGCGTCCATTCTATTAAATAATATTTGGATGGGGGAGCAGACCACGTCTTCTGATTTAAAATTACCCTCTTTACTTTTTTCAATTTCTATACAGTGCGACAAAAAAGTATTCCGCCGTGGAAATTTAGCAGCTTAATTTTTTTTCATAATTTACTCGTACTAAATGTATTATCAATAGAAGGCTTGGGCACAACTCCAGCATATGAAGGACAGTACCACAGATTTGTGAAGCAAGAACGGTTTGTGTTCTTGTAATTTAAAGTGTACTTTAAAGATAAATAGGTAACAAAATGATTGATTGTCTATCTCTTAGCTGGAAACCAACGCTGAATGACATATTGATGCTTAGGATAGGCAATGCTAGGTACTTGTATGTCGTTAGATTCAAAAATAAGATTCTTCTAATGTCCGACTTAGATCAATGTAGATCCATTGTGATGCCCATGAGGATTTGTTGTTGTTGGGATTTTCTTGGTTTGGATTCGCAAGGCTGCAGATGACATTTACCAGTTTACTGGAGAGCTACTCTATATCATGGGAGAAATCTCTTCCTGGAATATTAAATCCCTTGGGAGCTGTCCGATTGCTTTCCTTTATTTTCTATTTGAAAAGAAAATGGAGAATAGCTTTAAAAAGCCTCAGTTGGTCGTTGTTAGGTCTGTATTTAATGCATTTAGCTTCTACTGTAAAAATTATTAATTTTAAGTTGTATACTGGTGAAAATATACATACATACATATTAAGTTGATGTTGAAAATAAATAAATTTCAAAAAAATCTCAGCTTGAAAAAACCGGCCAAGTGCGAGTCGGACTCGCGCTCAAAGGGTTCCGTAGTTTTAAAACTAGTTATATTTTGTTTAAATAACTGTTTCATTTCGTTAACAGAAAAAAACGACCCACCTCTATATTCACTTTACAAACTTATAATCAAATATTATTATTTGGAATGAGAAATTGGATAAACATAGTTTACGAGTCGGTTGGAAAATGAAAATTGCTCGAGATCAAAAAAAAGAGTTTTTTTTGCCCAATCGAAATCTACAACAGGGAATAGAATACTGGTGCTTCAAACTGAAATAACAAATGTTGCTGGATTTTGGTCCAATAAAGAGTTTTCCTCTATGCATTATGACTTATCTCTAGATTGTAAAACCAAGGCCGTCAAATTGAACTTTCGTATTTCTAACTAGAACCACATTACCAGAGCAGGGTTTTGCCATTATGTATAAGTAACTCGGCTGTTTTAGTACACGGGCGGAGCCGGGCGGGAAAGCTTGCACATTAAACATGTTTATATTTACTCCACGGATAAGTCTAAAACGCAGGTCTGTTTTTTTACCCGACTAGGCAAAAGGGTTATGATTTTCACAGGCTGTGTTTGTTTGTTTGTTCGCAAGTAAGGATGTGACCTCGTCCAGCCTAAACTATGGAACCGATTTTAACAAATGAGGTGTCGTTGGATTCATCTGGAGTGTCGTAGGCTATGTGACGTCGCAGAAAACTCAATATAGCGGACGCAAGATGGCGGATTATCTTTTTTTTTCTTTTTCTTTACAACCGCCTTCATGTTGATAGTGGTGTCAAACGAAAGCGCTTGGCAAGTAGAATACAATACGCTCTGGCGTCATTATAAATTCAGTATGGCGGACGACCACAAGATGGTGGATTACCGTTATCTTTACTACTTCCTTAATATGGGTACCAAATGAAAGGGTTTGACAAGTAGAATACATCGTTACTTACCTACAACTTACATTTTACATATTTTCTAAAACTATAAAGCTATACATATACAAAAAAATTAAGTTGAGAAAAACTAAAACCCGACTACGGGAAAAACTAGCTGAAAAGTACGAAATAAGATGAAACGAAACGATGATGTTCAGAGTATAGCCGTTGTCGCATCATCCTCAGATAGCGGCCATTGCTCAAATAGGTAACCGGTTAATAACATATTGTTCAAGCGGCCATTGGTAGTGGACATGTCACTCAATTTATTGCAGAGCTCCCTTGGATTCCTGGACCAAACGGTGCCAAGCACTACTCATCTGTTGTTTACTATTGCTAGATCCTTACATCAGTACACTTAAACCTCCAACCTTTCAGTGTAATAAATAAAACAATTCGTGTTGCAATTAAAAGACAATTTTACGTTTAAACAGAAGCCTAATTGGATATTTATTTAAATTGCCAATTCAAATTTATTGTATAAATGTTTAAAAGTGTCCACATGGTTCTGTGTAACACTACAAAAGTTTTATCAGCTATTAAATATTACATCTATTTATTTGTGTACGCTTTTAGCCTTATATTTCTTCTTTAAATGTAAGTACGAAAAATCTCTTTGAGATAATCTAATGCCTTCCGGTTTAAAATTGTATTAGCATTTGAATATTGAAAAAGACTTCTTAATTATAAATTCAATCAAAAGTGCTTTGGAAAATGATTCCATTATAACACTTTTGTAATATACGTAATAAGCATGGAAAAATATTTCCTTAGAATACAGTTTAAACTCCCAAAAATATATTATAATCGAAGCACATTTAGTACCACACATTAATTGTTTTCTTTCAATATTATAAAATAATTAAAAATAAATATAATTTCTGAAACTTATTATTTAGAGAAACAAAAAGAGAGTTGATACTAGATAATCGTAAAATTAATGGTAAAATACAAAGGAAAACAATTATTCTATCACAAAAGAACATAAAAATATGTATCAACTAAACCATATAGTATATGAAACAAATAAAATGTTAAATTAACGTTCTCTCTTAAGTAAAAAAGGGGTCCTATAAAAATTGTAAAATAAAATAATAATCCGGTTTACCTCCGTTACCGTTCGAATCAGGTTTACATTGGTGCTTTAGATAATCATAAACATATTTTAGAAAAAAAACTTAAAATTGAGCGATATCACAAATGAACGCAAACCAAAAAAATGCGACAAAGTAGCAGGTCTAAGCTATTTTGTGAATATTCTAAGTTTATATGATTTTTTATTTTTATTTTATATTTTTGATTATAAATGGAAAAGCTTGTTTTCTTTCTACGGTTATTGTTTATATTTTATATTTAACATTTAGTTGAAAATGTGATAGTACTACTTTTATTTTATTTTATTTATTTTTACTCCTTAGTCTGTTCTGGTTAAGAATTGTTGTTGTCAGTTGTTTGTTTGTCAGTTTGTTTCTTAGTAAGTTTTCTGTTAGTTCTCTGGAATGGAGCTTAACGGTTTCGACAAACTAGTATTCGTTGTGTTAACTGTTGATTTGTTATCTTCTAGCTCGATTTCAAGCTCTGGTAATGGATCACGCCAGTAGTTAAAGTTGGAAAACTCAATGGAGCCCTCATCGTACTTGATTGGTGGAAAGAGTTGATCGACGATGTAAGTCATGCTGCAGTATCTAAAAAGAGAAAGAATATTGTTATACATAGTTTTTAAATATACAAATGATATAAACATGAATTGAGTATGTCGAGAAATGCATTATAACTAATTTTACAGAATGAAATAGTGAGTTATTGTTGAAAAAAAAAAAGAAGAAACATTGCTCCATCACTTGTCCACTTGCATATCAAAACGTGTGACTTGGAACTGTTGGAAATTGCATATGGAAACCAATTATTAATTTCGTCAACCTTCCATGATTGGACATTAGTTGTCACTTTGAATTACGATTTGATACAAGATTGAAGCGAAGTTGATGAGAAGTCTATCGACAATAAAACCTTTAACCATTAGCTAAATCGCCCGTCTAGTTTACTTCCTTACGAATCCGTTTGGAAGTTAAAGTGACAAATTGACTGTAAGCAATATGCATTTCTAGGGTTCAGGGTCCACTGTTAAAGATTGTTCAGATTGATCAGAGATCAGATGTTATCTCAGTTACCGCTACCTGAGTCCAACGATATCTGTAGAATCTGCGGAGATGAGGAAGAAAGCCATTAAATCCAACATATACTCTGCTACTGCCCCCACCACCAAGAACGACGCCTCCGTACTTTAGGTCATAGATTCTTGGAAGACATAGCAGAACTCGAAAATTTAAAGATATCGGATCCTCAAGACTCACCACGAGCACAAAATGGTTTACGAGTTGGTAAAAAAGAAGATTTAATCCCAGACTATGAGGTGATTCACAATCGACCTTTGGGATCTCCGAGTAGAAATGATTGCTCGAACAATCACACACCCTTCCTAACCTATATCAGTTACGTTAATCTTCTCTTTACACTTTGAATTTATTTGTTTTAAACATTGAAACCTTTTTCTTTGCTTTGACAAACACTAACAGACAAGAATATGTTCCGGCGGGTCTATAGGTTTTCCAGTTAATCATTGGAGAGGTGACTGATCATATATGATACCCGCCTGTATATAACTAAGTCCCAGAGAAACCAGAGAATACGATGTACAACGGCTGCGTTTTGATGATCGGACAAAGAATACTTTCTTTCCTTAGTCCAGGTGAAGACTGATCCTTAATTCGCTGATTCCTCCAATTTAAAAATAGAGTTAATGCGGTGTAGTTATAGTTTCAAGCACTTACGCCTAAAATTGTAATGACTCGGTATTTACAGACAGATAAAAAACAAGGAAAAGGTATATGCCAGTTGGAGTTTTTGCACTGAAAGAGTCAATATGGACTTTAATACTAAGGTAGGCAAAGATAGCGAACTCTTCAAATATGTTACTGAAAATTATAAACCCTCCGAACGCTGAACTATCAACATTAAAAGGAGTTCGTCTTCGTAGATGATAAGGGCTTCTGAAAACACCCGGTAAAATTATTCGATTGATGATTAGCTAAAAATATTAGGGAAACATTTGTCCATAGTTAAAAATGAAATTGTAGACGGAAGTGTGTATGCTACAATCGTGATACGCATGTGTGCCTGAAAGGGAAGACTGCAACGGATAACGTGACTACCGATCGATCTGGCTGAAAAGAATTGTTGATGGTGGCTCGTAGAGTAGATCTAGCAAACGTGAATGCATACAAAACAAACACCAAATTAAGAAAACCACCTAAGTTTGCTTTCCAAAAATAAAAATATAAACAAAAATGATAACCCCCTTCATTTATTTGTTTGTTTGTATTTTTCTTTCTTTGAATAGACAATAATCATATCTAATATGTATATACACATAAGTTTATATAAAATAACAGAAATAAATCACTTTTACAAATATAGTCTTAAGCCTAATAAAAAATAACGTATATCACATTCAAGTAACACATTTCGTTTTCTCTTTCCGCTTATACTCCAATGATACGTAATTATTGTCTGAATCTATGTATGTACGTATGTATGTATACGTATATCCTTAAAGATAATAATTTGACTTATATAAGAAGTCCGATTTGCACTTTGGTATTGTCACTGTCATCTCTATTGTCATTGATATCAGCGTCATGGATATCTCAATCGAATACATCATTTAAATCATCTTCAGCATCGGTTTGGCTAAATTGCAATTCATCTTCATTGCCTGATGCACAGTCGAAGTCATCTTCTAAATCGCTGTCACGTGCGATTGGTGGGAAATATTCGTGTACCTCCAGCGATTGATTGATGTAGCTACAAGAGAAAGCATCATCACAACAGATGGACTTCATCATAACAGCGGGGGGGAACAACTTGACAACTCGACAAATGGAGAGCATTTCAAAATTGCATACAATATTATATGTGAATGATTTGAAGAGAAAACAGAGGAGGACGACAATCGCAACACATCACCAAATGGAATACTTTTGTTATTTACGATTTCTAATTTGTTTCTGTTTGTTTTTTTGTTTTTGTTTATTTTTATTCGCCAATCGTGTGAATATTTACTAATTTATTTGTTATGATTCTTAAGTAAGTTAATTGGAGTAATTGTTTAATGCAAGTAGTAAATATTTTTAATTCTTATATTTCTATAGTTAATGAATGAGTTATAAGCGATTACTTGTTAAAAGCTAAAATAATGACCAGAAATAGGAATATATTGCACCATACTTTAGATTGAAATACACTAAATGAACGACCACTGATTTTGAATGATTTGGATAAAAGTTCTCAAGGTCAGATTACGATACTTAAGAAAGAAAGCATGTATGTACATACATTTCAGTATTCTATGAATAATATAATTGGATCCATTAGAACAACAGTATGGAGACCATAATATACTGCTGAATTGCATTTAGACTGAGAGATACGAATCTGTGGTCACCAGTACCGTGTTCCAAATTTGCCTTTCACGATAAATAACCCCTAGGGCTACATAGCCCCATGGGTGATTTTGATTGTTTGAATTGGATCGATGCAACAATCTTTCGGGTTGCGCTTGCGAGCTGCGTGCGATATCTATGTATCTATCTGTGGTTTTATCTCTCTCTCATATGGTAGTGTATGGTATACCTACTACTGTACTACTACAACTACAAAGGATACGTTCCCAAAGAATTCGTGTAGAAAAAATCCGGTTTTGTATGGACATACTTATCATTCTTTTAATTTTTAATTTAATTTAATTTAATTTGAATTCGTTGAACTACTGAACTAAAGATATCAGTACTAGTTAATTTAGTTCAGCAAGGTGAGCCGATCTTTTGAACGGCTCCTTCATGAGTTACACAACTCTAATTTCTACATATTTAACTATGGAACGGCCGAGTTTTCCATCGCTTCTCGTCGAAACGTTCATTGTAAATTTAATAGAGCAAGTGGAAAAAAGACAAGACTTGTAAGAGTACTCTGATGTACATAAATCAAAAGAAAAAAATTATGGGAGGAAGTTTGTGAAGCAGGTCCAATTAATTTCGCAAGATCATTAAAGCTGGTCGTGCTCATCCGATAAAAGGCGAAAATTATTTTGGGGTAATCCACTAATTTGGAATGCATCACGTAAAATGTTCCATTCAATAACCTATCACTGTTGATAGGATGCACCCAATACTCTCGGTTTTTCTGTAATGTGCTGCGGAAGCTCTTACGATATGTTCGATTTCATTTACATACCAGTTTTGTACTCACTGACAGACAGTATTCGCTGAAAATCATACTAACTAAAAAAAATACTTTTGGCCAAGCGCCGCGTCGGCTACAAGGTTAAACACCCGTTTTTACCAGTTTCTCGTGATGTTTGCTTATAAAATAAGTGACTAGGACGACAATACATATGACAAAAGCTTTGAATACACATACACATGTATGTATGCCTGATTACAATTCGGTTTTTGCTTGATTTGTCACAGTAAACATTTTAGCTGGCAAATAATTAGTTTTTAATCTATGAATATATGTATTATTTGTATTATGTAAGCTCGCTCGTATCAACAACCCGTGCTTTTGATTCGTGCAATATATATGTACATATATGGGTATATATAGTCGCAAACACCTAAGATATTATATAATGAGCAAGTACTTACGATGATTGGAATGTTTGGGTAAGCTCATGTTTGAGCTCTCCTTTAGTATTAATTGTAAATATTCTCATGATAGGAATGCCAACAGCTCGATACGCCCATACATCCTGAAAAATGCAATAACAAAAAACAATTAATATTTCCAATCCATAATGGACTAAAATTTGGTCGAGACAAACTCATACATTGATACGGTTTCCATAACCGGCATAGAATGGATTCTTTTCGGGGAACAACGCTTGAATGTCAGATAAGCAGGCAATCTTGAATTGTTCTGGCTTCTTTTCAATCACTTCACGATGGAATGCTGAGATCAATGAAGTGGGATTCAAGAGTAACGGACCGTCGGGTAACTTAACATCACCTTGACGAATTGATCGCAAATACTCGCGAGTAGCACGCGATTGCCCAATCGCTCGAGCTGACAAATACAGTAGTTTGTAACCATTTTCTTCGATTTTCGAGAATAGTTGAGCAACACCCAATTGTGCCCAGTCCTTCCCAACCATCGGTAGGATGTGACCCAAAACATCGGACTTGGTGATGGTGCCATCGATGTCTGAAATCACAACCTTATCGCTGTGTTTCCAGCGGAATAAGTAACACTTGCAGCGAGTTGTGCCCTGATAGGCAGTTGTAACACTGAATTCAATCTCATTCATTCCGGCTTTTAAGTTTAGTTGTTTCTAAATTAGAAATAGAAGGTGAAATAGATGTGAAGAGGTGAAAAATAGTTAACACTTACAATAGCCTCTGAGCTGAGCCTCAAACTCTTTTTGAATTTTTCATTCTTAAGTGCCATTTTGGTTGATGACATCGATTCCTGCGAGAGTTCATCGTTGTCAATAGCTGCTGAAGTATTCTCAGCATTTAGAGTTGAATCTTCTGTCTTGCTGAGAGTATTTTCGCTGACACTGACATCCGGTGAAGTAGGACGTGACGTTTGAGTCGCCACAGCAGTCTGATCAGCATCTAAACCTAGAAATGATTTCAGATTCAATTAAATTTCACAAGATTGGAGGTTATATTTCGAACCTTTGTCATCGTCCTTTAGATCGATCTTTGGATTTTTCATGTTTCCAGTGCTTCCACTAGCTGGACGACGCCAATACCACCATGAGCGCTTTGCAGCGGTTGCATTTACACCACCAGACGAAGTGCCATCTGCTTCAACTTTTGAATTGTCAAGCTTTGAATTATTCATCAAATGTTCAATGGCATCCTAATATAGAGGCAAAGGTTTAAAGTTTTTCTTATCCATAAAGAAACATTTATATGTTTCTCGTATGCAACATAATTAACAAGAAAGAAAATTCCAACAACAGAGAAACAGAGAAAGGTAAATTTTGTGTATTTTTTTTTTTTAAAGAAAAAAAAGAAAAGATTCAAATTAGGAAAGCAAACTTACGTTAGACAAAGGCTTCTGGAATGTGATTATGGTCATGACGATGGGGCATGCAGCAGCCCAACTGTAGTATTTACCATTCAAACGTACAACTAAATTTGGCGAGGAAAATAGGCTGGGATCTTGGCAGACCTGAACAAACACAAATGTGCGATTGGATTGTGATTTGAGTGTATGATTATGTGAAAGTTTTTTATATTATATGTATAATTTAGTGGTTAATTTGTTCATGGCAATTATTTACATTCTTGGTTAGCACATTTCAATTTAAACCTGCAATAGTGTCGATATCCAAAAAGTCACATGAAAGAACTGAACTATTTTTAAATACAATGTCTGAGATCACTGCTAAACTCGCAATCAAGCGAGATGAGATGATACGGACAAAATAACATGGACAAGTGTACGATGGTGCCTGATACAAAAGAAGTGTTTTATTCTTCATAAAGTCTGAAGTTAAAAGAATGTGTTAAAATACATGAACATTTTCACTTAGATCACAATGAACCATTTTGGTTTGGTAAATAGAACTGACAAGTACATGCATGCAACACAAAAGCTAACATAACCCTGCTGCCTATGAAGGACATATGTATTAAATATACAAACTCCTGAGCAGAATCATTTAGAAATGCAACAGGAAGCTGTATGCATAACAGGAATCTGTATGTATATGAACATGCATTACCCATAGAGACCAAGCTACAATGACTAATAAATTTCCCCTTCTGGCCTTTCTCAGAGACAATGGCATTAGAACATTTAACTGGTCAAAAAACTTCGACATTAAACTCAGTAACACGAAGGACTGGATCAATGAATCTAGAATCTACAGGCTGAGTCCTCATACCATAAAATGGTACGCAGATGGTTCAAGAATTGAAGAAGGAACGGGGGCAGGAGTGTTTGGGCCCGGAACTAAACTATTCGAATCCATGGACAGCTACACTAGCATTTTTCAAGCTGAAATCTGTGCTATTGACAGATGTTGCCCAACTCAATCTTGATAAACGCTACAGAAGACACGACATAGCAATGATATAAGATAGCCAAGCAGCTATAAAAGCAATCGGGGTTCAGATCATCAAATCTAGAATCGTCTGGGAATGCCTAGATAAACTAAATAGATTCGACGAACGAAACAACGTCACCATCTACTGGGTACCAGGGCACCTGGGGATAGAAGCTAATGAAGAGGATCAATTTGCAAGAAAAGGGCTGCCACACCCTTCTGCGGCATAGGGGAATACATCATGAAAGAGGAGCTCTGATCACTGGAGAAGACAAACAATCCTGAACAAAAACTCAGAGTCTAAGACAGGCGAAGAAAATTTTGGGTTATTACAATTTGAAAAGATTACAAGCTTGCCTTAACAAAAACAAACTCCGGATCATGACTGCGTTCCATACGAGAAGGACATGTAAGGAAGCTGGGTCTATATGATGAAGACTCATGCAGATTTTGCAAATATTCCAGTGAAACTTCAGAACACATACTGGTGGATTGTGGGGCACTAACCCAGAAAAGATTCAAGTGCTTAGGTAAATACCAAATTACAGCAGAGGATCTACAACTCAAAGCACTCAATCTCTTACTGCGATTTCCTAAGGAAATTCGTCTGGATGAGGTGCTGTGACCTATGGAATTCTCATCTGGGCTAGATGTGAGCAAAGCTCTCTCTAACCGATTCCAATAGGAATAGTGACGAGAGGGAACTTCCTTCGTCTAGGACTTGTAGGGGGCACAATAGATGTTAAGGTCGCGGTGCATCTCACCCTTCCATAATAATAATAATAATAATAATAATGTAAGTGCGAACATATCTGCCATTCCGCTATAGGACAACGCCAGAGATACATCTTATAGAAAGTTAAGACAGCAATCTCCAAACAATCGACTTAAACTTGGCAAGCGGAAATCAATTATCCTATGATGGGCAAATTGTCTTGTAATGATGATGTACAATGCGAACTGTAATAAACTTGTATCCTCACCTATCGTATGGCTGCGAAGTACGATGTACACATTTATGTACATATATGCAATTATGTATATTAACAAAAAGCAACTCATAATTCAAAGGGAAACATAAATCACACTTAACATTGATTTACAGAAAAAAAAATGGCTTAAATTGAAATGTGCTCTCAATGGTTATTTATTCGTTTGTTAGCGCATTAAACAGCAAACAAAATAGACACGCTTTTAAATACAAAAGCAAATCACTTCTACTTACGTCTGAGTATTTAATAAGATTTCTATCGAATTCCTCATCAGACGGATCCCCCTTCTCAGATGCACCACAAAGTGACATTGCCACAAAGTCTAGGTATCTATGAAGACATTTGATAATGAAGAGGTACATAAAAAAAGGATCTTTCTAAAACTAACTTAGCATCCTGTGCATGCTTGCCATCTTCATAGTCAGAATCCAAACTCTTTGGTCCTTCCATTGAGCTTGGGCTGTGTGGAAGACTTGTCCCATTGCCACTCTCTCTATCGTCCTCATTGCCAACCATCGAGCTATCCTTTATCGATGGGAAGTACATGGCGGCCATTTCAGGATCCATACCTTCAGCATCTAACTCTGACAAATATACGCCACCATCGGACGCATTCTTACGCATCTTGTTAGTTTTCTTCATGAAATTGAACATGCCACTAAGCATGGAATTCCTCTGACCCTGTTGAATGTCTTTCTGCTCTTCATTTTGTGTGGGAAGTTCACCCCATTTCCACGAAGCCGAATTCATATCCACGTCGTGATCCTTCTCTCGCATCGAGATCTCCAATTCACTGTCACTCTGAATCGGTGTATTGGGGCGACCTGCGCGTGTTCCCGATGCAACTTCAGTGTCGCTAAAGAAATGAATGTCCAAATCTTGAATACGACTAGATGGCGTGATGGGACTAGTTTGACACTCGCTAATCGGACTCGCAGCAATGGTTTCGCTTGAGTTGAGAGTATCCTCGGTTTTTGTAGGCGATTCATCGTTCGATGAATTAGTATTGTTCGACATTGACACTGTATCAGGTTCAACATCATTTGTTTCCATTGGTGTTGTACTGCCAATTGAACTGCTCGATGAACTCTTGCGCTGTGCGTTTTTCTTCTTCATTTGAGACTTCTTGCGACGCTTCTTCTTACTCTTTGATTCTTCCTTAATACTATTGCTATCAGTGCGTTGTTCACATACAGCAGCACTTGCTGCTTCTTTGGTAGTAGGCATTTCTGAATCGATTTTCATTGATCCAATTGCCTCTCGATAGGGTTTATAAATTTCAGGTTGCCCTATGGTGGTAGTTTGCTGCTTCACTTCAGCAGGAGCAGTTTTCAAGGATGATGAATCCTCTTTTGTCAATGTACTGTTGCTCCAATCCTAAACACATTCTCCATTAGTAAAGATAAGTCTTAAATATTTGACTGTTTACCTTCTTGTCAGTGACATCGAATTGGAATATTTGCTCCTCATGCTCGGCCCATTCCTGGCGAAGTTTCTGCGTGGTGTACTCCTTGATCTTCTCACTTAAGTTTCTACGTTCCAGGGTGTTGTCAGTGTGCCTAAAATGAAATGGCAATGGGTTTGTAATAATTTCTCCAGAAACGAATTCGCATTTCAAAGATAGCAGAGCTAACAACGTTTCATTTCACGACTTTATAATACTACAAAAACTACAAGTACACAGATACATAAATCTTGAACCAAAAAACAAACGAAATAAAACGATGATGTTCCAAATGCATATGTGTGTATACCTCCGATAGGCAAAGTCATAGACTTGATTCTCATATTTGGGCGTGGTGTCGTCCTTAATGCTTTCTTTGGAAAAATCAATTGAATTTCGTCTTGGCAATGGCAAGGACATCGGTATATCATCACTAGCTTTTCTAAATGTTATGTAAAGAAAAAAGAAAAAAGAAAATGCCAGAAAGTCAAAATAAGAACGAAAATAAAATCTCAAATCAAAATGAAAACCAAACTAATTATGGGATGGGAAATGAATATAAAAATCATTAAATACGAGTTTCTTCTAACTAAGTACATGTGAATGAACATGCAGAATTTCAAAAGCAGCAATGATAAAATGACATCTTTTTATTTTTTGCAACAACAGTCGAAATAGATTTGAAGATTTCAACGCTAGTTCAATGGCGCTGCAATTTACGTACTTGGCTTTCTCTTCGGCATTGTCGACATCTACATCGGCATATTTGTTGGGGAAGTAGTCAGTTGGTATTGGTGATGTTGCCAAATTGTCTGGCAGCTCTTCAACATCCTCTCCGGCACACTCTTCGACGAAGAACGCTTCACCGGATTCACCCAGTTTCATATGGATGTCAACTGGTTCGCCATTAATTTCAATGTCAACCTGAAAGTTAATGAAACATTTAGTTAGAAAAGGAAACAATCCATCTAGATATAATCGGTTGTTTATTTTTTTTCATTTCCAAATTTTGAATATTAATAGAGTATGTAGTCATTTAAAAATAATTGTGTCGAATTTACATATAAAAAAAAACTGTTTGAAACTGTGAAACCGAATTAATTCAAAAAGCGAGATTCTACGAGTTTATTGATTCAGTGAGAGTAGCTGCTTTGTCATGTTCTTTTCTGTTGCTTTTTATTAATCTCACATTGATCCCAGTTAATTTGTTTTAAATTTTACATGCAATCTTTAGTTGTGCCATACAGATGACAAGTGAGCTTGTAGATGGAGCAACTCTTTAGTAGCTCAACTGATTTACTGCTAGTTGGGTAAATTTTATAGGTGAATTCTAGTTGGAGTCATTGATGGACTATCTTGAAATTCTTTGATATCTTGTTAGAACGCATACTTAACCAAGTGAAATGCTTACGAGTAGCAAACCTGTTTTTCGAATCTCTGCAATTGTAGATTGCTTTTTGAGTCATTAATCTTTAAGACTTTTATATATGTACTCTTACACTAACTACACTTGCTTTAATTGATACTTTAATCGTTATCGTGATGCTTGGAAAATATGTGAGCAGAAGCAGTTCTTTAGACCAGGTATTCCATTGTCTCTGGATATTCACCCCAATTCCCAGTGTCGTACGTCGACCCGTTTTCATAGTCGAATTAACAGCCCTATTATGGTTAGCGAATCGAACGTTCGATAAGAAGCGAACTCTATTGCGAATCACCCGTATCGTGGTATTATGGTTAGCGAATGTGTCATTCGCCTGTAAAACAACTGCTGCAACAACAAAATACAAAATAAATGACAGTTGCGAACATAATACCACGATACGGGTGATTCGCAAAACAGTTCGCTTCATTTCGAACGTTCGACTCGATGACGTATGAGAGTCGTATCGCATTTGAATTGGTATTGCCGAAGTCGAATGCGATGTACTCGACAACCCATAGTATGGTTCTCCGCAAGAAATACATGCGCATAGCCTGGTTGGCGAGATGCCTTAAATGTGTAAAGTTTTTCAAAAACACCCGCCGCACTATCTGTACTACGATGTTCTTTAATTCTGCGTAAGTGGTAGTTAGTTGGATGCGTACCGAACCCACGTTTTCTTAAACAATTATTGTCTAAAAACAAAATCTTCGAGTAAATAAGTTGCCAAACGAATCTTCTCAATTCACAATTCAAAAACGAAAACTCCAGCAAACAATTACCACTTTAAACTTGTGACAAGCAAAAGTCCGTCCACTTTAAACCCTCATGCAGCATGACATCCATAAATATCAATCTACAACCAATGGTTCTATTTGTAATAATGTTGAGAAAAGAAAAAAAAAAACAACATTTTTATGAAATAAACATTCGATGTGTTATTGCCTAAGATATTAAAACGTAGTTAAAAAAAAGCGGTCTTCGTGCTTAAACACTTTATTGATCGCAATAATATTTAAGTGTCGCAATAACTACATAAACATCAGTTAAACTTTTGCGACATTTAGCGGTTTTTCTTTATCTCCAACAAAATGACTTGACCACTGTTCCAATTCTTATCAATCCATTACTAAGTGTGCGATAAAATTGTGAATAAATAGTAACGCTTGGAATTTCTTACTAATTTCATTATCGAATCATTATTTTAACAATCGCTGAACTTTAAACTTTTAAAATAATATATTTGTGCTTTCGTTTCGGCTTGATTATGCAAATGGAAAACATTTTTAAAAATCAAAAACTCACCACTTTCTCACGACTTCTAAGAACGCCTAGCTTTCCAAATCTAACATGGAATGGAGAGCACTGGTACTCGCCATCAGGTTGTTCCACAACAATCACATCGATGGCTCCAGTGAGGGTGGCTCCATTAATCTCACTATAGAACTCCTTGAAGTTGCTGAATACTTTTACTAAACTATTCATTTTAATGTTGTTTTTTTTCCCCGCCAATAAGTTATTCTTGATTTTATATAAATGTTTCACTTAGGTCAGAGATGATTTTTTTGCTTGCAGCGGCTGAACTTCTTTTTTTATTTGTAGTAAAAAGTCTTCAAATCCGGTCGTAGGAATTATTTTCTAGCCATTTTTGGTTTCTTTTTTTTTCAACTTTAATTTTTGTAGTGGTAACACGTTGTAAGTAAATTTGTAAATTTACAGCATCTGGAAATAGAAAAAAATGGTTTCTTGTTAGTTTAATCTATTTGTGAATTGTGAATAAGCTTTCAAACTCTAGAAACTGATTTAGAAAACATATATAGCTTCAAACGCTGGCCATACAAAATTAGAATTTTATAAATGAGATGCGTGCGTACCATCAAGTGACTCAATTAATGCTACATAGGTGCCATTCCTCTAGATCTGTACTGTAGCAATATGATCGACAAAGCTGCAATCCGACTGCCTTACGCAGTTTTCCCGGGATGGAAAGCCGTCAGCAACATTTAACAGGAGATTCACTAGTAGAATTTACTAAAAGAATTGTACAGTCACTAAGAAAAAGGACCCTGAGAGTTAAAAAAATAGATTTCGGTATAGAAGCTGACGTTTACTGGGAAACTATTCCTTTAAAATAAACAACGGCTGCAGTGTCTTCTAAGCCAAAAAAGCATGCAGTGATGTACGGGTCATTATCGCAATGCGTCATTGGTATTTATGCGGGAATCGAATCCATGCGTCTACGACTGTGACTATCCGGCCCTCGCCAATGGAAAAATAATGACTCTGGATTGGCAATTAGGAGTTGCGTTAAGAGACATCCTGCGATTTTTATAATTATTTAATTCAAGTTTTGCAAGTCCTCACAGATGTCAAGAACGGAACGGAATTTTGGATAAACGTTAGCAGCGGTATTTATCTTAGCTGATTCTTAGTGCGGAACATAGGTTATTTAAAGCACTATGGAAAATCTTCAACAATATCCAGGAACAAGTCGATATTCTTAGACAACATTTTCAGCAGCAATTCAATGCGCACAAATATTACGCTATTGGAAGATGCTTTAACTTTTGCGAATTGCGGCTACTGACAGTTTTATTCTTATACAGTAGAATCCGCTTAAGACGCTCACGCTTAAGGCGGTATCCCGCTTTTAACGCTCCTTTTCTCCGGTCCCTTCATTTTGATAAGAATTCGTATGAAAAAAAATCCGGTTAATACGCTAACACAGCTAAACGATACACTTCGTACAATTTGTATTTTCTTGTTTTTTTTATTTTTTTTCCAGAAAAACCATTCGGTGCATTGGCATATACGGCGCGGCGGCGGGATGAAAGGTATAGCATAATACATGTAAAATTTCAACTCTTCTTATAAAATAACCATATTTTTAACTGTATGTAATTTTTTAGTTTTAACCGCATAAGACCCTATTTTCTGTCGGTTCCTTGAAGAGCGTCTTAAGCGGATTCTACTGTATTTGTTAAGTAAACAGATGCAAAATACACGTCGACAAGCCATGGAACGCTATATTCCTTAAGATTGCGGAAAACTCGTGACTATTTCTGCACGGAATAATTTCGTTAATTTGGGCGCGAATTAACGACACCTAGCAATTGTTATAAAAGTTGTTGGTGGGATTTATATGGAAATTTAGACCATTGCCTTTAGACTCATTTTTAATGATACAATTTTTTGTTTGTCTCCAAAAATGAATGGAAGAAAACTTAAAGTTCCAAATAAACATTTGAAAATAAATTATGAAATTATGTCGTTTCATTTTAAAGATATAGCAAAACAACATCGGGTAAGTGCTTTTGGACTACCCTGTAAAAGTGGGGAAAAAAATTATAGGTACACAAAAAAAGATCATCAAAGTTCATTGTACATTTATAGTCACGAAACCTGGCCCTATACTACTATTATTCATTTTTTTTTGTTGTACAAATGTTATTATATCTTGTGCGCTATGCATGGCTGAGAATACACGTACGTAGAATGACACCGCAGAAGACATGGCCTCTGAATAACATTTAATATTGCGAAACTATATGCATACGAATTGAAGCGATCGAAAAGGTTTGTTTGTATTTATTTAAAGTGGTCTTGAGTTTTAAAGCTTTGGGCAATATTATTTATAGTTTACCTCAAGTTCAAATGCATGAATTAAATAAAAAAATATTCATTTCGATAAATCCGCAAATATTTTTATTTTTTATTTTAGACTTGAACTTATCCAAGTATTTTTAATATACATAAACTGGAACTAAAGGGTGTGCCATCTGTTGGTATTTTTCTTAATTTTGTGGTGCATCTGTTGGTTTCTTTCTATATTCTTCAGAAGAGTAGGAAGTAAGTAGTAAGCACGAAGCTCGCTTACAAAAGAAGCTCGACTATGTGACCCTTCATTTCGCTTTGATTATATGTTGTCCGCAGACGTAAGCACTGATGTCAAGATTTGTATGAAGAGCTGCTAACGTGCTTCAAAAGAAGCCAATGGAAAGCGCTGACTCTACGATACTGTGAGTGTATACTTTGAAGTTTTTCTTCCTGATATGAAGGTTAAGCGCTTGCACACTGTATCCTATGGAAGCGCTTACTATTTTTCCCGCGGTTGGTGACATGTTTCTCACTTGTATCGAGTCAGTGTGATTTTTGTTTTTTTTTTGTTTTCCAGTTTTTTTTCCCAATCTCGATTAAGGGTATTTGAAATAGGAGTATTTCATGTAAATTATGATGAAAGAAACGGAAAAAATGCTTACTTAAACGGGAATGTAGTCAAGCGATATGTACTTAAAAGGGGTTTTTAAAAAGAATACATACATATTACTTTATGAACTTTCAAAAAATCGTGGATGCTATGCGGGTTTTGCACTTAAGAGGGTGGTCCTTTACCGGGTTTCACTGTATTCAAAACTTTCAATAGAATGATGAAACTATCTATTCAGTTGATAGTACCCTATGAAACTTCTTAGGTCGTAGGATATTCGGCTGGGAAATAAAGATTAAACACGTTTTGTCGATATGCGATCTGTTTCTTGTTTGTTTTGGTTTGTTTTTACAGATTTAAATGTTTTGTTTAATCATTTATCAACTTGAACCACTGTAGTTTTTTTTTTAAATTATATGTTGTATCTATCTACGTGTACATATGTTTATTGTTTATGTATATTCATAACTCTAACCATCAGTTATTAATGACAATGACAACAAAAATATATTAAATCAATTTCTGAAGCACAACCTCAAGGTTGTTGTCGTAGTTGGTTTCAGCTTAATACACAATTTAATTACCGTTGATATTCGCAATTATGTATGTATTTATGAGGGTTAAACTACTCCAGAGCATATAAGTGCGAAACCGAAAATGGTGTAACGATGGCTTTAAGAGTTTGCGCATTAATAATTTCCAATTCGTTCATTAATCGAAAAAAATAGTTGCGTGCAAACGTTATGTACAAACACGTATATCTATAGTCAGAGAAATGTATTAATTTAAATTGTAAAAAAAAAAAAAAAAATAATGAAAACATTTCTTTTTCAAGGCGAAACATTTCTCCTCGCGAGGGGTCGTAGGTACCAGCGTTTCAATCTATGTATATACATACATATGTATATAAAAATGACTTGGTGTCTGTTTGTATCAACATAACTCGGCTGAACATCATCCGATTTGCATGGGAATTTTTTTGTTGGATTCGTGTTGAACCAGGTAACACCACAACGGAGCCGAAATTTTGAAAATCTGGACCCGATAGGTGGCGCTGGAGTCGATTTATTAACAAAATCTATATAAATGGACCAAAATTACTCATAATCACAATATATGTTGGTGTAGTGCCAAAAGAGAAAACTACTATATTTGGACCCGATAGGTGGCGCTGGAGTCGAGTTATTAACAAAATCTATATAAATGGACCAAAATTACTCATATTCACAAAATATGTTGGTGTAGTGCCAAAAGAGAAAACTACTATATCTGGACCCGATAGGTGGCGCTGGAGTTGAGTTATTAACAAAATCTATATTAATTGACAAAAATTACTCATATTCACAATATATGATAGACAGACAGGCAGATAGATAGACATATACACAGACAGTCAGATAGATAGACAGAGAGACATATAGACAGACAGTTAGATAGAAAGATAGACAGACAGATATGTAGATAGATAGATAGATAGATAGATAGATAGACAGACAGGCAGACAGATAGGTAGATAGATAAATAGATAGACAGGCAGACAGACAGAAAGTCAGATAGACAGACAGACAGACAGACAGATAGATAGACAGATAGACAGACAGACAGACAGACACACAGACAGACAGACAGACAGATGGACAGACAGACAGATGGACAGACAGACAGATGGACATACAGACAAACAGGTGCACAGACAGACATACAGACAGACAGATATACAGACAGGCAGATAGATAGACAGACAGATAGACAGACAGACAGATGGACAGACAGACAGATAGACAGATAGATAGACAGACAGATAGGTACACAGACAGACAGATAGACAGACAGGTACACAGACAGACAGACAGACAGATAGATAGAGATGGCGACATTAGTCCATTTGACACTTGAATTAAAGAATGGTGTACAAAACCAACTGATTTTGCATTGAAGTAGTGATTTCCAATGTTTAATTTTGCTTAATTTTACCTTAGCACTAATTTATAAGAAGTATATTTTCTTAATGTGTATTGATTCATTGAATAAATAAACATTGCGTAAGTTGACAGGTGTCCTTTTTGCTTCATCATTTCACAAAAAAACTAAATATACTAGACGGAAGCGGCAACTCATAAACGCACACTTTGAAACTTCAATGCATACTTACTAGATGTATGTACATTACATACTACATTGGTACATGGGTATATACAATTTTGTCAAATTTTCTGTATAAATAGGTGGGCGGTGGGACGAGAGATCATTCACTAAATCAGTTGAAATTAAAACGTTAAACCGAGAAGAGACTGTTTGTGTACGCGGGCGAAGCCGGGCGGATCAGCTAGTTTGTTATATAATCTGGTGAACAAGAACACCAGACTACATTTAAACACAAATGAGTTTCGCTTTAATTGGATTTAAAGATACGGGTACATCCTCCTTTTGCTATAAATATTTCGCAAAAGAAACACAGAAGCTGGTAATGAATCATTGCAAAAAAAACCACAAATCAAAATGAAGCACACTTTCTTCTAGAATATCACGAGACTAGACTCTGCTCTTCAACATACACATATGAACAGATTTATAAATATGTATTGTAGGTACGTATTTTTAAAATATTAACGTGATCGTCTGCCAAGAAATATTCACGAAAACCAAAACAAAAAGGAAAGCATACCTACTTGGAAAAATATTTACATTTAGATGTTGTTGCCAAAAAGCGTATAGAAATGGAAATTTTCCGTGCAATTCTTGACACATTTACAGAGGACATCCGAATTTACCAGAACATTAAGTGTGATGGACAAATACATGTTTAGGAGGTTGTATTAGTTGCGTGGCCATTTGCATAAAATGAGATTTAAACAGGTTGACAGATGAGCTTGACCTTTACCTTCGAAACAGAAGAATTGTCTTATCATTCATCGATGAATGTTTAACTGTATCACTTAATGCGATGTTGATACGTTAATGTATGTACGTAAGTGACATCAGTGATTGTGTTTCGTAGATGGGCATTTGAACAATCCTCCTTAAGCCCACGTACAAAAAAAAATCGGAAATGCATTCGTATTCGAATCTATCAGCTGTTAGTTTGAAAACTTCGTTATTGAACTCTTTTAGACGTTTATTTGTAACCTATAAAGGCTTAAAAAATGCTTTCAAATATAAAATACAATATACAACTTAACCTCTACAGAATTAGTTTAGCCTGGATAGCTATCGGGTATTATGAGTTAAGCCGCGATAAAAACTGTGCCTCCAAATTACTTTTGGGGAAATTGTATCGACAATGTTATCGAAAATGTCAAAAGTGACGAGCTACGTCATGTGAAAAAAAATCGGTAGAGAAGGATGTCTTCAAAGGAGAATAGGTAAATACATAATCAAAAATAAAAGCTAATCTTAATTTCTTATTTCCTGTTTGTAATTACCCAAAGAAATATAAGTGTCATTAATGTAACTATGCCTAGTGCTGCCAGATATGTATACATATATTAAGTTAACTTTTAGCCGCGATAATCGTTTTTTTCACGCGAACTTTTTCTTGGCCTATATAGGCTACAAAAAAACACACCTTTTGTTAGAAATTTAAACGTTGACGATAGCACTCGTGTTTGTATGAGTACACCGAATTCGCTTTGCACTTAAATGACAAAATGAATGATTTATTTACCGTCGTTTTTTAATCTATTTCATAATACATATTTGTGCGCAAAGCAGTTAAAGAACATGTACCTCTTTTGCCAAAAAAACAAAGTCAACCATTATGTATTTACCAATGACAATTTATTTGACAGTTCGTCTGTAAGTACAAGCACAGTCACATAATACCGTATGTCACAATCTTAACTCGTTTGTTTGTATGATGTTTCACGCATTTCCTGTTCAAATTACGCTAGAAACGTCTCAGTTCTACAAAGTGTGCCTCGACTTTACAAACTTACACAATAAGCATACATAAGTACATACGTATAATGACATATGTACTCGTAGGAAAGAAAACGATATTATCACTGAAAGTTGTAGTATAAGAAACCATACAAAATAATTGTAGTTTCTTTTTTAAAACTTATGCAGAAATAGAAATAGAATAGATGTAATGCTGTTACGTTGCAATGAATGAAACAGTAGAAGGTTTTGTCGGCTATTTGTAGTTCATTGTTGATAAAAACAAAAGAATAATAATTGATAAAACAGAACCCATTGTAATAGACGGTGTACTAAACAAACCCTATATTTAACCAACAGAGGGAGTTTATTATTCTAGACTGAGCTGATATTCAATTGGAATTCGTTCACTTACGGAAAATCATTTAACCAGTTGCGCATTTTCTTTTTTGTTCAAAACGTAAAATCTCAATTACTAGTACAATTTCCAAAGTCAGCGAAATCACTTTCGCAGATTATTTAATATGTGTCATCTGAGATAACAATTCGCATAAAGAACCTAAGTTATTTATTGATAAACCAAGGTCACCATATCAGGTGGTGGTTTTAGCTAAAAAAAATATTGCTCGAGATTAAAACTGTAAATTATGAGTCAGAGTCAGTCAAGCAAGTCAGTTTTAACGTAATGTTGACTAGTCGCTAGTTTGCAAGAAGGAAATTAAACGTTTTTCCTAATTAAGCTGAAAATGAAACCTGCAATTTATGCAGCAAAAATGAAGGCAAGCAAAGACAATCCAGAGCCAGATATCTGTTTCTGACAGAAGAAGTGACAGGTTCTAAGAATTGTTTCGTTAAAACTTGACATAAGCATGGGTTCGGAAGAGTGAACAGCGCACTGAGGTCAATGGGCGTCACTTTTCCCTTCAAAGTTCTAGTCGGTTAACTTTTCATGATCTGAATGGGAAGGCTTACAGATCCTGGACAGTATGGAGTGGTGTTACTTTACGTTCAGATCGTGAAATAATCGACTTATTCAAAATCTCGGGCCATATACATACATATAGGTAGAGCAAAAAACAAAAAACAAAATCTCAGTGAATTGATAGCCATAAATTCGCGAAAGAGCTGAAAGATTAAAGCGCTTACTTAATTTTGTTAATAAAGTGACATCTGTCACATACTACGTATGTACATACATACATACATTGGTGTCTATACAAGTGCCAAATAATTAGAATAAAAAAAATTGTATTGCTTTCAGAATTTGAATTTATACACCACACTATCTCGAATGACTTGCAAAACAATTATCAAAATTTCACTTAAAATAAGCAAAGAAATAAATTATTTAAATGTCTAACAACGATAAGCCTGAGAGGTTATTTGTTTACATTTTGTTATTCCTAAAAAAAAATCCCGAAGCTAAAGGGTTATCAGCATTCATTTGTAACATTAACCTGGTGATAAAGTCACATCAGGTGACAATATGAGGCGTGTTTTTTCGTAACCTATAAAGGCTTAAAAAAAGCTTCCAAATATAAACTGCAACTATAACTTATAACCTATTTATAGAATTCGTTTAGCCTGGATAGCTATTGGGTATTAGGAGTTAAGCCGCGATAAAACCTGTCCTTCCAAATAACTTTTCTCGAAAAGTGTTATACAAAATGTCAAAAATGACAGGACGTCATGTCAATTACGAAAAAAAAAATGGCAGAGAAGGATGTCTTCAAAGGAGAAAGGGTAATAATCAAAAGTAAAAGCTTGTTTGAAAATTTCTCAATACAAATATCCTTTTTTTAAATATCGAAAGAATACAACAACTAACTGAAGTGTCCATTTTTTATGTGAGCTTTTTCTTGGCCTATATCCATAGGTTGCAAAAAAAAAAAAAAAAAACACGACTATTAAACAACTGAGATACTGCAGACTGTGTCGAAGATTCCAAGCTTTCGCATTAAACTCTACTGTCGTATGGGCCTTCAAAACCATGAATTATTGAACAAACCGACACATAGATCGAAGAGGTTAGAAACATCGAACTAAGATGACGAAGGCATACAGCACACAACACCCCAATCCGAAGAGTCTTCGACTCCGATAACCACCCGATAACAATGAACAAATAAATAGAGCCTCCAGCTTGATTATGAAGTTTGGCTTATCAGTAAAGTCGATTTGCCTCTGTTATAAACGAACGCGTGAGCTACAAAGAAAATACAAATTTTGAAAGTTCACACAGTTCAATCAATAAGCTTACTTTTACAATGAATACAATTTGATTAGAAAAGAAAAAGGTTTTCGTTTGTTTTCGCACCTTTGTAAAACAAAACACGCCACCGTTATCAAAAAAAAAAATATTTAAAAAAATACCGCTGACGAAAAAAAAATCATACCATATACAGGGTGGGCCAAAAGTCCCTTTCCGATTTTGAATGGCAGCCGCGATCGCCAGATCTATCGGCTCCATACTTTTTCTTATGGATCTTATCTTTTCCTAAAGGAAAAGGTTAACATTACCAAACCACAGACTACAGAGGAGCTGACACCAAACATTCGCGCAGAAATCGTGCAAATTACACCGGTCACACTTCAAAAAGTCATGAAAAGTGCTATCAAAAGAGCCTATGAGTGCACGAATCCTAATGGTGGCCACTTTACCGACATAATTTTACAATTTCTTTTTTATTTCATTAGTTTTCGTTAAAAAGTAATTACAGATTTACAGACTTTCGGCCCACCCTGTAGAGAACAGTCATTTGAGTTATAAAACACTCCATGGTATCAGCAAAATGTCTTTCATATCTTCTTTTTTTTACACATCGTACGAGTATTACGTACAATCGAATATTGGTGAAAAAAAACACGCCGATTACTAGTTCTGTCATAGCACATGTCACTGTCAACAGTGCGACATGTTGTTGAATTAATGAAAGTGTTTTTGACGCAACGTTCTATTGTTACTAAATATTACATACATTACACGCAGATATGTAGCTGAGTTGTGTATTAATATTTATCTGTGACAATTGTTGATTAAATAAGATCACAATCTTGAATTGCTTATTTTATCTATACCATCTACTACAATAATATTTGACATTTGAAGTATGTATACACATCAATTGTTTTCATTTATATAAATTAACACTATATATACCTATGTATATGTATACACTTCATGGCATTGCCAGAAATTAGTAACCCCTCTTAATCGGATAAGTTAGTTGTTCTAGAAATTCGCCACTAGCTCGAGCAAAAATTAAAAGTACATATTTCGTCCACCAGTTTGTTCTGGTGTGTTAGTCACAGCATTTGACGTTTAAGTAACGCATGGCAATTTCACTCGTTGTTGATTAGTGAAATATAAAGTGCGGCGCTCTCGTTCGACTTTTGTAATGATGGTACAAAGGTCTTGACATTCCCAATTTTTGCGTCATAGCATGACATTTGTGAAGAGCACAACAAGGTGGTATGCGCTGACATTGTAACTGTATTACAGTTGTATTGTAATGGTAAAACATCAAACTCTTGTAGTAAACATTGACATTTAACGCAAAAAAGAATACCAACCGAAGGGAATGTATCGGATATCAGAAAATGACAATCAAAGCCGATTGACGAAAGTCGTATTTCACTAAAAAAAATCTGCCGAATAACTGACACATAACGGCAATATTTGGAACATGATACCTATACAGGATATCTACCTGTGCCCACAAACATGAAACAACGGGCCCGCTCAACTGAAATCTGGGATTAACTAACATTTGCTTTACAGAATCTGATGCAACCAGTTACACAACGTATTTGTTATACGTTATCTAGAATTTATTATTAATTGGGTTTTAGTTGTTTTCTTTTTTTTTAAACATTGTCAACTTGAATAAATTAGAAGTGACGGTGCGTTTAAATCAAAGCAGACGTTTCTGAGTTTGCATTACCTTCGATAAATGATAAATAAACCACTGCCACCACCAAGTAGTAAAGTTTAGAGCTTGTTTCTGTTGGCCGCGCCATACAAATTATGAAAGAATGACGTAAACAGATGAGTCAGAGAATTAAGTGTTGTAATACTTCTAAACAGCTGCGACGGAAGAGTTCGTACTGATTCGGCGGTGAAAAAAAAAGACAGAACCAATTCAGTCCAACCACATTCAACTGAATATTGTGATTCTTAAGTCAGTTCTTGAGGATTCTCTCATTTCACAGAAAAATACGCGAGCGCTTTCGCAGAGAAAAATGCAAAACGTCAAAGTTGGAGATTGTAAATGAGACGTCAAGCTAAAATAATGCTCAAAATTTCACTTGCTTAAGCCGATGTGTGAGAGCTTGCATTTTCGTGATGGTCTTTTGCGATTGATTTCCATAATTTTCCCGAACATTTCTGGCAAATGGTGGTGTACCATTTAGAATTGACCGTTCTACGTTGCTCTTATCTCTAGTGGCACGGTGGCAAAATGTCCAATTATTCCGAAAAAATAGGCGACCATTTGCTTCGAAGTGCTTCGTGCGCGAACAACTTTTATTGGATTTGGCTCGTCTTAAGACCCATACAGTCGATTGCTGTTTAGTTTCGGTTTCATATGCACAGATCCATGATTCGTCGTCTTACTTACTTAGTTGGCGCTACAGCTCGAGGTGAACCTGGGCCTGCTTCTCGCAACCATTTGTGTGTGCGTGTTATATTTTTGCACGAATGGAAGGGACCTACAGTTTTTTGCCGACTCCGAACGGCGAGTTGAGAAGCTCAATCGTGACAAATGATACTCTTTGATGCTTGTCAGACATTCGAAAGAGGTGGGCACCGTGAAAAACTTTTAGGTGTTTGCGGCGGGATTCGAACCCAAGACCGCTGGCACAGTAGTCCGACGCACTAACCACTTGCGCTACGGTTCGTCGTCTGTCACGATATAATAGACGCACCGCGATTGAATTTTTTCAACATTTATTTGCACCAATTGAGACGAGCCTTTTTTTTTTAACTAATCTTTTTGACGGCCAAATGATCATGCAATATTGAATGTATGCGAGTGGAACTAAAGCCCAAACATGCGTGAATCTCACGGCATGTTACATGACGATCTTGCAGCGTCAGTTTACGCACAGCATCGATTTTTTCTGGCGACTTCACGAAGTTCGTCCGACCGCGATTGAATTCGGGAAACCAGCGAGGCGAGTTGATCGGCACAATGTTGTGGGTTTAATCCATGTCGAAAGTCATAGAAAATCATCGCAAAAAAATGTTCACGATTTAATTCCATTTTTGTCCAAGATGAATGTTTCAAGTACCTGCAAAGAACACAAATAGCACTCGTATGACAAAACGTTCTGAGTACGATTACCAGTAAAAATGTCTAACTTTACGATGACAGTGTCAAATTTGACATGTTCATACTGGTGTTGCCATATCTCCAAACATAAGCAATAACCTACGTTTTGTAAAAATAAAAACATTCAACAAGTTTTTAAGTCATCCTTTTACCAAAAACAAACGGCGATTAATTTTTGCTGTCAAACTTTTGAGCCGTCATCCTTTGACAGTTTTTATTTTCCAAGCTGCTAGCTTTTTCAGTACACGAACACGTTCGCAGAGTTTCACATTAAAGTTTAGCTAAATTGTGGTTTACACGAGCACGCGAATGTCTGATTTAAGACAAAACCCAAAAAGTGCATTATTAGATCTGTTTGGTATATTTTTTGGGTCTGTGAAATAATAAATGACTTGAAAAGTGGGGGAAAATCCTCTACGACAGTGGAAAATTCGCAAGAAAGTAACCAAACACGTTGTGGATAAAATCTGTAAATTTGCTTTTGTTTTCCACTAACAATGAAGATTATGATATTTCACAACTGCCAGATGGCTGGTTTGACAGAGTTGTTGAACCTTACGCAAAGAAAAAGATGGTGTAAGATTGTGTACGCATTTGGCTCCCTCTTTTACAAATCTTTTGGATTACCAAACAGGAAATTCGTAAGAATCCTATCAATTTGTACGAATTCGTGAGTTACCAAACAGACCTATTGATGACACAAATAATGGGATAAAAAAAATGTAATAATTTCCAAATGGCTTTGGGCTCACTCTGATACGAGTATTTTGACAGCACTTGAAAGTACTTTAGTGAATAACTCTCTTAATGGACACTCCTATTAGGCGAACACCCCTTTTGCGCGGGCATTTTTTCTTAAATCATGTTTTCTTTAATATTTTTCGGAACAATTTGTCCTCTATTGGGCGGACTAACTTTTAACTAATAAAAAAACTAATGAAAACTATGAAAAACGCCTCTCTTAGACAGATGCGAACCCCTTAGCAACGGATGCGAGGAACAAAATTACCTATATCATAAATTGTTCATCGTAAAAAGCCCAGAGTTGGCGATCTCCCGAATAAAGTGTTTTCGTTAATTCTGTCTGCACTGCCTTATTCAGTTTTGGCACGTTTAAGTGAGTCTTATTCCGATTGCGAAGACGGTAACTGTCCGCCCAAGAGAGTTTTCACTGTACTTTGCATAATAGTGAATTATGATTGATACAAAAGAAAATAATGACAACCTGTGTTAATTATTCCACGAAAATTACCGAGCGATATCGTACAGAATTTGACAGTTGCAAATGATCAATGAACACGCCAAAATAACGAACATCAACATTGCCGATAATCACTAATAGACATTCTCGTATATAATTATACAGAACCAAAATGACTTAAGTATAGACCAGCATGTACGTTGCGATAGCTAAATAATATAAATTTCCAAACCACTTACGTCTATTTCAACAGCTCTGTAACTCCAATGATGTAACAATATCCATCCACATACAAAAATAAATACGAGTTTGTTCTCCAACAACTCTGTTCAAGTATACTGACAGGTAGATATCTATTGTGTATGCCTGCCTACCTTTTCGTTCACTTGTAACCAGCTAAGAAGCGAACACAACTTTCACTACCAGATGTTCGAATATCTAGGTATAGTTGTTTTACAAAAATAAAAACATTTCCTCAGATTTTCCGCGTCGCGTCAGCCAACATTGTTTGACCTTCAAATGCAAAAAAAAAAAAAAAAAACGAGAATCACAACCGTTTGTAGCTAGATACAATCAAATTTCATTTGACAGCACGAAATCCGCTTGATGTGAGTAAGCAAGTATATTTTGCTGATCAAAGATCACTCGGATTTATTTTTGTGTTCTTCCTTTTGTTGCCACCACTATCTTCGTATTTTTTTTTATGAATTTAATAAAAATGCACCATAATTTCACATCATGCGATACAAATGAAATTAGCACACTAGGCAAACGCACTGTTGAACTTTATAAAAAAAAAAAGTATATTATTTGTTTCAATTCAACTAATTCACAAAATCACGCGTCTCTCGCTGGTGTTCTTGGTTTTTATTCAAATTGCATTTTGTTTGGACTCTGGCAGCCGTTGGAAGAGGTTTAAAGTCCACCGACAGAGTAGTACGACGACTAGTCTTTGAGTGAAAACTCGTTTAACAATTTCATAACAAAAGGGGGGCGGCGCGCGAGAGCTTTTTTTCGTTTATACTTGTTTGTCTTTTGTTTCTTTCTTTTTTTTTTTCTATTTCACTTCTCAGATACTCGCTCGTTATGCTGAGCGATACAACTCCGACAAGTGCGGATCTGACACTAAATGATTTGCACGAACGAAATATAGCTAAATACTACCGAGCGAAGAAATAGAACTGTCGTCGTCCGGCAGCGTGAATAAAAGTTCGAAGGCACGAGCGCGAATGCCAGACTCAGAGTGAAGAAATAGCCGACAAAGGACGGTCTACTACCCGGTTTTCAGGGCTATATTCGTGGCATCAACAAGTACTAGATGCAGTCAACTAAGATATGCATAAAGCATGCATATTAGTTAGGCTATGACTTTGGGTGGGCGGAAGAAGGCTGCGGAGTGAAAAGATACAAGTATCTGAGACGGCAGCGGAATAGTATGTACGTGATCAATGAAATTAAAGCTTTCGGCTGGGTTATTCAAATAAACTTTTTGTGACGCAAAATTGTAAAAAACAACAAAAACAAAAACAAGTCCAACAAATCGGCTGGTAACAGGGTTTTGCATTTATCAGCTGTGTACGCAAACATGAGTCAATCAGTCAACAAGAGACTACGAGTATTTTGTTCACTTGGCAATTTTATATGGAATTATGTATAAATTGTGATGCGTTACGGAATTGATTTTCACAATATTTGCGGACAGCTCCATTCCATGGACAGATTCCTTAGACGGACAAATTTTAATTTTCATATTACATTAATTTTACGTTCCATTAGCCGGACGCTCCCTTGATTGGATGCGGACAAGCATATCTGTAAGTAATTATTAAATTTAATCCCATTAGACGGACAAAAACAAAAAAATCCTCTGTAGCTTTGTTACTTGCTCACAGCCGCAACAGATGTCAATGAAAAGACAAAGCGCGGCGGTGGTTAATATCAATATAAGGCGTTTTTATTTTTTAGTTCAGAGCAGAGCCTGAGTTGTCAAGTTGTGTTTCTTTTTTAGCTCATAGTGTTCAGAGTGTGGAACGTAGTGGAACATGTGTTTCTTTTTTCCCTCAGAGCGTGGGCTGAGCGCGCTCGGTACGCTCAGAATAAATTGACTGGGCATCCTGAGTTAAATAATAATTTTAAATAAATAATAAATATATATAATAAAATAAATAATAATTTTAATAATTTTTCTTGAATCTACATAATGTTACACATTTAAAGATAACTGTATGTATCTACGTGTTAACATGTTTATAAGTTAAATAAATAAAAATAAATAAAATAAATAAATAAATGCTGAGCGCAGCCAAAACAACATTTGACAGATAGGAAAAAATCGAAAACAATTGAAATGGCGGACGAGGATTTTTGTTATGGCGCATAAGTTAGTTAATACAATTTAATAATTGTATCAATTAATATTAATAATTACTTTGATTATGCATAAACTTATTTTAAGGTTATAAATGGATGAAAAACAATTTAAGGTTATAGACGAGTGAAAAATCATATGACAATGACAGCTCGTGCTCATACGCGTTCTGAGCACACTTAGTTTAGAGTGCGCTCGATTCGGTCAGGCTCTGTTCAGAGTTCAACTCTGAACTAATAAAGAAGAACGCCTTTTGTAGCTAAACTACTACCATATGAACCAGTTTGTATGAGTAGGACGGACATTTTCAAAAGATCTTCTGTATTTTGTGGATACCCAGGCGAACAAGTACCGAATACAAAAGCACGTTGCAGAAATCAGAGAAATTATCCGAAAAAAAAATCGTGAATACAGCCTGCGTTAGATTAGGTAGCCATCCATTGTACTCGGTAGGATTCACTTAGACAAAAGTAGGTCCATTGTGTTACCACGTGAGCCAATTCTTATCGGTGCTCTTGGAACCATTTTAAAAGTTCGATAAATATCCATATTTTATTGATATTCGTTGAGGAAATATCTTGAAGGTCTATAAATATTCTCCCAGTGAGGATTCCCAATCTTTGTTGTTTTGTTTGTTTTAATATTTTGTTTTGTTAATCGTTTCAAACAAAGTTGAGTTCTAGAAAAATTGTATCTATCCCTTGGACGGACATATCCCTTAGGCGGACCAATATTTTGTCACCGTCACTGTCCGCCTAAGCGAGATTCCAATACATCGAGGGAGGCATGCCACGAAATATTTTCTGTTATTTATTTTTTAAGGTGAGAGTGACCAAGGAGTTGAAAACTTTTGAAAATGTCCGAAACCTTTCAGTACATCAATTTATCAATGGCGGTTGGAAACTCAAGTTACACATTTACTTATTTTTAATAATGACCCAACAAGCAAGTAATATATTTTTTGCTAAAATAAACACGAGGCTTATTCCAAGGCTCTTGGGTACTATGAACAAGTCTATTGCGCTGGGGCCAAAAAAAGTTTTAGAGCAAACATCTTAGTTATGTCAGACGGGTTTAAACCGGCAAATCTTTGCCCTACAGTTTGAAAAATGTATACCAGATTCAGGGCACACGTGGTCTCTCTTCCAGCGATTGTACAATTCAGTGGCGGGTTCACCAGATCGACCTAAATTGGTGTGCTATGCTTGAAAGTGTCATGTGTCTTCGATTGTGTGTCGAAACTTGTGAAAAGTATAAAACCCTTTTCCACTCTCAACAATTTGGCTGAGTTCCAAAACGTCACAAAAATGCACATGGTGCTTTTATGATTCAATTTTGTGATGCCTTCATCCTGCTTCATATTTTGATTTCGACGTTTTGGTATAACATGATGCAGATTGTTTGTAATAAATACAAAACTATAAAATGAGATATTTTAAATAATTAAGAAATACATATGTTTTTACAAGCGCAATTATTTGCTAGTGGTGTCACGGTGGCCAAAAATGAGAAATGACATTTGCATTATGGTTACTCACGGTGCGCTGTCTGCGCATGTGATTCATTCACAATGTGTTTTAGAACGTAATGAACTGTTTTGGGTTTTCATTATGGAACGGTTGACCATGTAGTGAAGTGGCAGCACAGCGTTTTGGAATTCAGCCTATGTCTCGAAGTCGGTAGGTTCAATTGTCAAATAACGTCAACATCTACAGCAAGTGACAATTTGATGCTATTTTGAAGCTTCCTAGTGTCAACCTGAGAGATGTTTTTTCTTCAGCAGGATGGAACACAAGCCATGAAACGATTACTCTACTTCCGCCCGATGACTATATTTAGGTGCTTCGATCGTATGTCTGACAATACAATAAACGTAACGTATGTAAGCTGATGTAAAACCAAAAAGTAAAAACTTTTGTCAGTGGTTGTATTTTGAATGTGTGCCGTGATAGTTCCGCATTTTTGTCATTGATCTCCAAAGGCTGCCAATGAAAAATATACATACACATACATATGTACGAAAGGTAACTGTTGCCAAGTGTTGTAGTTCTGATAGCGATCTTGAGTTAAAGGTCTCACAAAGGACCAACTTTCCAACTGAATTTTATTATTAATAAAGCAAACTACTGGAAAAATCCATGAGTCACATCACAAATGCTTTATTTCAGTTCACCTGTTCATACTCACAAGCGTTTACTTGTTAAATCATTTAAGTATTTCCGTAGGTGGTACATGACAACTTAAAAAATATTTAAATGGGTTCATTAGTCCAAAGCGTGTCAACAAAAGCAGTTAAGTAGCTCGTATGATAGTGGACACGCGCAGATTGCTTCTCGCAACCATATTAGTTATTTTAAGATTTTTTCCACCTCGCATACGTCACACTTTTCTAACAATTTGCCAATTACCAATACAATGTTATTGAATTGCAATGTTCTATGACTTTGGAATATTTGATGGGATTCTTGAGAAAAATGTATTCAACGAAAATATGACGTAAAGAAACAAACCGTAATGCTGGTAGTAGATAATGACACAGCATGGACTTTAACATACAGAAACGTTTGTCTATTAGCGTATGGAAAGTGTCAAGCGCAGTAGACACGTGTTACGTAATGGGGGATGGGATTTACTCGTAATGTATAATGATTGAATCACCGTTTATTGCATTAGCTAGTCCCGCGTCTTGTCACGTGGGAATTACATGACAGTTATGTACGTTCGCATTCGTGTCATCAAGAAATCAAGAACAGTGCATAAAATATTATTTCACGCTTTCTAGAAATTACGTTTATTACATTTTATTTTGAATTCGTTGGATTCGTTCACCAATGTTGAAAATAATATAGAAATAACCTTTCAATACCTCACCTATGTACATATATTTAGTTATGATAAATTGACAAGTTGTCCGTCCAACAAGAGTCGTAAGCAAATAATTAAAAAAAAGAAGATGTCCATTTTCATACCTGTCGAAAGTGGCGTTGGCTACGCTCAGCATTTTACTTAGGATGCCCCTTCTATTTGTTCTGAGCGTATAGAGTGCGCTCTGAGCAGGCACTGGGCGAAAAAATAAACACACGTTCCACAACGTTCCAAACTCTGAACTCTGAAGTACTCTCTTGAGCTAAACACAAACATATTTTTTTTGACAGTTCATGTTCTGCTCTGAACTGAAAAAGAAAAACGCCTTATGTCATATTACGTACAAGGATGTTTCAATTAGCTATATTTGAATAGGTACGTTTGCCGAACTACACGCTTGGATTTGAGGGTTCCAAAGTGCAGAATTGGAATCAAAACTTGTGGTTACTGATAATGTGGGATGATACCGCAATTTAATTTTGGAGTAAGCGAAAGTAAATAAAGCCCCATTTAGATGATCAGTTTCAGTATCAGTTGTCAGTTCAGTTGACAAATCAGTTAAAAAGGTAGTGCATTTAGACTTCAGTTGGGTATTCAGTTGAGTTGAGTATTCAGTTGGTTCTAATATCTTAGAATTGTCAACCAGACGTGAGCCCTGTCTATGTTTTTTCTGGCAAACGCCACCAGCAGTGACACAACTAGAATAGGGCAGCTCTCTCTGTGGGTTGTAATAAAAGCGGTGAAAATAGATTCAAAACTAAACTCGTTAAAATAAAAACGTCGATATCAGCAGCTCGGCAGGCAGTCCAACCTATTAAAATACATACTTAAATACGCGGCATATACCTACGTATATATACATACATATTTGCATTTTCAAAGATATTATCTTTACATTTTTTATTTCTGCTTTGATAGGCTTTGCCTTGACCAATAAATAATAAATACTATAAAAACGGTATTCTCATATTTGTTAGTTTTGACTTCCGAAATTTTGGAGGTACGTACATAGGTACATATGTACATATATTTATGTAGTTTAAAAAAAAAAATCTGAATCGTGCATGGCTTTTGGAAATAATATATGTACCTATGTACCTATCGTACAGTGGCGAGCAAAAGTGGATACGTAATTTCCGATTTCGCGGTTCTCCATTCATAAAACAATTTTCTTTCAACGAATTTAAATAAAATTTACAGATTTCTTTGTTTATTTCATTGTTGAAGTAACTGTATACTTATAAAAACTAAATTATGAAAATAGAAGCCAACACAGCCCAAATACTGTCTGTCACACGTCCCAAGTATCCAGTTAAACACGGTTTTTGTTTTTCCTACCATGGTTTCACGGGCTGTGTGGCAAGTAGCGCAGTTTGTTGAAACCAAATGTCGTCGAGATCACGGGCTCAATTACAGACAGCAAATAGTCCGTTATCAGGACGCGATAATGGCCGCCATCCACATTTACGCTCCGGCCGGTTTTTGAAGAAATATGGACCGATGATTACACCAGCCCATAAACCACACCAAACCGTTGTTTTGTCTGGATGTAATGGCAGCCCTTGAACGTCTTGAACGGTCTTCAGTCCAAATACAGCAATTTTGCTTATTGACAATTACGCCAGAAATGGGCCTCATCGCTAAACAAAATTATGCTATAAACGCAACAAACATATTCCTTGTAGGACGTTTATACAACTGAATAATTTGTAGGCGTAATACCATGACAGTTTGACACGTCTCACGGGTGATCTGTCATGAAATCCCTACTGAGAAATGTATCTCTAATGCCCGTTTTCACAGTGCAAGCTTAAGTGTCGGATTAGTTAAGTGTAGAATTGGACATAAACTTCACTTACGAAGTTTCCGTTTTCACAGTCAACCAGGTTTGCCAATACGGGTCGTTTGGGACAAAGACTTTGCCTTTTTCAACATTTCTTTGTCATTTGTCCTTCTCGGTAATTTCTCAGTCCCAAATTCAATTTAAAAAAAATTGGGCGATGCGAATGCAGTTTTGATCGTTTCGAAAGCGAACGCACTCTTGAAACGATTTGTCATGCTTGAATAATACTAATATAATTATTGAATTTCATTTTATATTTTGATAAAAAAAATGCTACGAATTAATTCCAACTCCCATCTTCTATCTATCTTCTATATATATAAAAATAAATTGCTGTGCGTTAGTATCGCTAAAACTCCAGAACGGCTCGACCGATTTGGATGATTCTTTTTTTTGTTTTTTTCGTCCTAATTCAGGGATGGTTCATGAAAAAAGAAAATTTAGAAAAATCCCAAGGAAAAGCCGGAAAATCGATTTGGGTTTTGTATGGTAATTTTGAATTTTTTTTTAGTTTTTTTATGTATATACTATACGTTTAAATAAAAGTAATTTAAAACTAACAAAAAAAATGTAACCACAATTTTGATAAGATAAACTATTATCTGTTAACAATATCTATCGGGCTGTCTATCTATCTATATGTCTGTCAATCTATCTATCTGTATTCCTGTCTGTCTGTATTAATTGACCAAAAACATTCATATTCACATTTCACCTGAAATTACGAAATTTTGTATGGCAGGTACCAATATATTATATTGTGAAAGCGGAAGTATGTTTTGTACATTCGTTTACTCCAGTAATTCATCAATCAAGTAAAGATTAAGTACATAATTTAACTCAAACTCATCGCGTAACGTACGGAAAAGGGTTAAACAACGTCTGGGAGTTAAAATTAAAAATTAAAATGTCGGATTTGGCACTCTCTGGATTGCCACTTAAGCCACGGAAGTCGGTGGCTTAAGTTCAACCACTATTTAAGTGGATTTTATCGTTAAACCTGCACTGAGTTTTTCATTGGATCGACATTCAAGCTCGCACTGTGAAAACGAGGATACATATTAAAATACTAGCTGTCCCGCGCGGCTTCGCCCGTGTCTTAAAAGTATGGTGTTACTTACAATACATACATTGTCATTTAGTTCGAAGAATCAAACACAGTGCTATCGGATCGCACCCCAAGATTTGCAGTCTACAAATATATACAATCCACAAAAGTGTGGATTGTAAGTATTTGTAGTTTGAATAAGTGGCATTTCGCAAGAAAGTGGCATTTGTTAGTGTTTTTATTTTTACATTAATTTAAATAATATTGTGAATAAATTAATTTAAAACTCGGCCTATAATCGGCACAGGACACAGTCGCTCAGGGAAAAACACATTTAAATCTCCTCGACCAGATACCTGATTGATTCTCGACTATTTTTGAAAATTATTGTTAACCGATTGGTATGCAAAAACTGTTGTACCTGTAAGTTTTTTATGAAACCTGTTGTTTTATCCCATGGAAATGAATTCGCTCAAACCAAAGGCAATTCTCTTTTCTAGGTTGATGGCAGCTAGGCTTGAGGAACTGACTAGATTGCTAGAAAGTGTTAGTTTTCTAATCCGTGTGAACACTGGGCAATCTGTTAGGATGTTTTAGGAGGTCTCGTCGCTACAGACAGACCATAGATAATTTTGTTTAGACCTTATCCCTTGGACACGGTAGCCACTGATGACGTCGGTCATTCTTCTTACGATGTTTTTGCTGTCTGCAAGTGCTATGACAAATGTCGTTTGATCTTATCAGGTACATATCTTCTATCTGACTCCGAGACTAAGCTCTGGGCCGGTAAACGGGGTAAGAGCTAAGAGGATCCGGATCTGGCTAGAAGGTCGGCCAACTTCCTTGTTTACTGTACTTTGTGGGCTTCCAAGAACTTTTGGGGCTTCTTGACTGGAGAGCAGGTAAATATGGTTTACCATAGTTTAAGATTTTTGTCACGCACTGGTTGATGACAAACCAGCTGAAATATACTCGTAGATATGTATCTACCAAGACCAAATGGAAAACTCGTGACTCATCCAGACAGATCCGGAACCGAAAATTAATCTTCGAACTCTCCGTCGAATGAGGACATATCTTAAATGTTTATCATTCATCCCGTGGCAGAATGACTTTTGAATAATGTTCCTTGAAGCATAACTTGGGCAGTAATCGTATAGGGAAATTGGCAGACTGTTGTGACCTACTTATTGTGTTTTAAGTGATATGGAATGATGATGAGTCTGTGACGCAACGACAGATTTGTGTTTGTTAGTAAAACCTATCAAATGCGTCAGAAAAACACCGCGTCATCGCATTCGATTTTACACTCTTAATCACACGGCTTTCTCGCGGTTTCCCATATTTTTTAAATAACAGAACTTCAGAGAGATAAGGACATTTGAATATTTGCAAGCAGACGAAAAGTGAGAACTTAAAAAAAGAGATTATGTTATTTTGTTTTGAGATTATGGTTGACGCCGGTTGACTGCTGTGGAAAATTTTTTTATCTATTGTAATTTTTTCTGACTGAAACAGAATAGAAGGAAAGTATTAAGGATAGGTTTGGTATGCCGGCTGATGACACATCTCACATCTCAACAATCTTACGTCCACGTGAATCTTATGTGATATCCATTATATGTTTCCACCGGTGGTATAAGTGTCTTGGTTCCAGCCACCCGGATGCTCTGGCAAACTAAAGCAGATCCGATGGTGATTCATCGGATAGCTCGTCGATATGTTGGAAGAAGAATTTGTCCAGGGGCCCTACCCTATATTTCGTTCCGAAAGTCAATCCTATTCGAAATTGCTTTTCGTTTCGCTTTTGAATTGGTACTCTGTAACACTTTCGGAATATAAAAGATACTACTAGATTTTTTTTTGTCGAGTCTCGATATACTTCTAATGAGATGTGTCAAATAAATAAAACGAGAATAGGAGGAATAATATTGTTATGAATTTTAAAGGAAGAATTTAATATAATAAAAAAGGAAAATGTATTCTGTTGCACTTCGAATGGACGAAGAAACAAGTTAAGAACGGATTGATTGAGTGGACAATTATACGGGATATATCAAATATTATTAAAAAAGGTGATAAAAGGTAAAACTCGGTTGGTACCAAGGATTCATATCACCATTAGCTATCACTTATTATTTTAGTTTTGTTCAGAACTTTCGCCTTTCGAAGGATGCTTTTTTGTATGTTTTGAATTGCATACGAGATGACTTTCCTTCTCCTTTGGGATCCACTGAGGTGCCTCTAAATTTAAAATACCCGATGATGCATCATTAAACAGCATTGAACAGCAAATGGAGAACATAATGATGCCTACTCCAAGCTAAGAGAATACGGGAGCAAATCAAAAATAATTTATTAAATCAATAAACACAAAAAATAAAGCACACATGAATTGCTTGCTTGTTTAAATTGTCATCATCACCAAGATTTTCTTAAAAAAAACTTGCATTTGCAGGTACTTTTAAATCCTTCCGTTAGCGAATTAGTCGTAGAAACAAATTTTCCGTTTTTCAATGCTTTTGACATTAGAAAACGAGTAACCGAGTACCAAATTTCCACTTTCGGAATTGTAAATCCGAAAGTAGTAGATTCCATTCTGCTATCGAAATAGAGAGTACAAAATATTCGTTTTCGGAAAATTTAACTTTCGAAACGAAATACAGAGTAGGGCCCCAGGGTTCTATTTCTCAGTTGGCAGACGTTTGGGCAGTGACAGAGGAAATGGATCGTGTCGTCATGAGCCTCTTCGTCACCACATTTCCTGCAAATGTCAAAATCGTTCAGGCATAGTTGTCTCATGTCATCGATCGGCTAAATGTGTTAGCCTGCAAAGTCCGTTTTGAAAAATTTTGTTGTTCAATTTTGGCCCAAAGGTTACAGAGTGGGGGCTTGCTCTCTGTCTAGGGCGGAGCCCTATCCGGCCAATTCATCCGCTGATTCATTGCGTGGTATTCCGCTGTGATTCAGAGACCCAAAGATTTACATTGTGCTGCGTACTAAGAACCTTTAGTTCTTCGCGGCAACGATTCACAAGCTAAGATGATATCTGTGTAGCAACAATTGCTTTTATAGCCGCCTGGCTGTCGATGTAAATTGTGATATCCTCCCGTGATATTTTCAGCATTTAATTGGGCAGCTTTTGTCACTGCTAAAACCTCCGATTAAAAACGGAGCTGTGGTCAGGGAGTCGTACGGAGCTGCTTATTCCTGATTCCTCCAAGAAGATTCCCGTTCCTATACCTACATACATATGTCCAATTTCGACCCATCGGTGCAGATAGACTTGGAGGCTTTAGATATTTCATTATTCTCCCACTGTTCTCTGCTTGGAAAAGCGCACGAGAAGGGTCTTTCGAAATCCAAATACGGGACAGTGTAGTTCGAATTGATATTACCGCTAAAATAGTTGCTAAGTATCCTGGTGTGTCCACATGCATTCGGTCACCAATGCTTTGACTGGCTTATTTTGAGAGCGCTCTTTGCTGCTGCCTTCTGCATGTAGAGATTCAGGGGCAAAAGGTTGATAATAATAATAGCTTCCAATCCCGCTGTTGGCTTTGTTCTCATCGCGCTGGTTGTTTCAGTGCATGTTATTCAAAGTATTTACTACACATTTAGATTCGAATGTATTATCTCGCAGTTGCCGAACCTATATACTTTTTTAAGGTTTTCAAAATAATATCTGCAGTTGGCTTACAATTGTTTATGGTATTTTTCTGAAATGATGGTACTACTCATGCACGAGAGTGGTGACAGATTTCGATACAACATCGTTCGAAAATGGACTGCGGAGTAGGCACGGGGATTTTCTCGGAAAAACTCGACATATCGAAATCCTATCGCCTACCGAATTTCGCTAGCGTCTTCCAGGCGGAGCTAATAGCGATCATCGATGCTTGGCACAACTTAATAAAAGAACTCGCGTGGACATCGCAATAGTAGTGGCAGTCAGTACAGGGCAGTGGCCATGCAGGCAAAATAACGATCCATCACAACAATGTTTGTTTGAAAAAGAGTCGCTTGTTAATTTTCTATGCAAATATTCGGCTCTAGCGAGGCAACGCATACGAGGGTAAGCTGAAAAGACCGGCCGATTTTGTGCGATGATTCGTCACCATGGATGAGACATGAGTTCACCACTACACGACAGAAATAAAACAGCAGTCTAAGCAGTGGGTGGAAGCCGGTGGTTCAGCGCCAAAGAAAGCGAAGTCGATCGCATCTGCCTGCATGTTTTGCGATGTGTAAGGAATCCTGTTAATTGATTACATTGCAAAAGGCAGATAAATTACGGGCGAATATTATGGTTAAACTATATCGGAACAAAAGTGCCAATAAGTGAGAAATGTGCAGAAGATGAAAGCTCACAAAATTCCAACTAACCCACTAGCGCCATTAACGGATGAAATTTATTATTTGTTTGACATTTGAAAGCTTCAGCCATTAAACAAATGTATTTCTACGCAATCATGCACATTTATTCGATCCTAGTGGATGAATAATAAAAAAGAAAATTGGCTTCAAACCTAAAATTCTAGAAAAATGTACGGCAATAATAAAACCGGTAATTGCTTTCGTGCATACATATACGTCTGAAATCATGTTTTAATTTCATCGGAAATCAGCTGGTATTGAAAAAAGTGAATAAGCGCCATCTATTTTTCATCATTGCATTGTATATGAATCCAATTGGATCTACTTGAATTCATACAAGATCTTTTTAGTAGTTGGTTGTTGGTTGGAAGAACTACAGGAAAGCTGGGTATCACTTTTGCGTATTTTTTCAATTGCATACCCATATGCACACACAAAGTACAATGGGCCTACAGGTCTACGTGCTTGTTGTCTCTAAGGAGACAACCCCCTTCCAAATACAAATACATATGCACACAAGTGTTTTTTCACAAGTTTCGCGACAGGTGAACTGCAACTCAGAGACGAGCACCTAACGCAATCTCTTTCAGCTGAAACTTACTAAAAAATAATAGAACGGTATATGACAATACTGTAATATTGAGTTACAATAGACTCAAAAACAGTTTTTCGTTTTTGTGAGCGTTAAACGGTATGTAGCATTACTGCATCATGGCGCTGTAAAGTGTTAAGCCGCGGTGACTTTTATAAATTGAAAGGAAATGATGCAGATGTGCCATGCGATGGAGGAGTACAACACATCGTTTTGACTGTGTTGTACTTTTTAGCACTTTTGTTCCGATGTGGCTCTGGCTTAATCCAACATGCTTGACCAGCTGGATGCCAAAATTCACGAGAAGAGGCCTGGCTTGAAGAAGAAAATAATCATCTTTTACCAGGGCAATGCACAAGGATGTGTTGGCGGTAGGAAAACTGCGGGATTCGGGATACGAATTGCTCGGCTTCCATTTGTTCCCAAACTTGAAGAAATTTGTTTCTGGGAAGCACTTCGCATCTGATGAAGAAGTTGAGAGGGCTGTAGATGAATATTTTCACAGACTCTCACTTCCGGGGACGAATACTGATGTTGGAGAAACGCTGGATCAAGTGTGTTGTAGTCAACGGAGATTATGTAATCATTTTTAAACTGAAAATCGCAGTCTTTAATTGTCAGGCCGAGAACTTTTCACCTTACCCTCGTACTTGGCAAACCTTTCATTGATGACCTTAAGGAGATTTCTCAGAAAAGGATTGGAGAACTGGTCCTTTTCTTAAACTCCACAGGTTGGATATATGAATACCTCAAACTACATCCGAATAAACGGGTCACCTGGCGATGTGGTATCAAAACGGCGCCGTTTTGCGCTATTTGATGCACTTCTACCTACATACCTAGTGGGGAACAATTTTCCAAAATGGCGAATTTAGAATGTGTCATCTACGAACGTACCTAAAATGATTGGTCTAAAACTTGAGTCATGCTAGCTAAAAAGCAAAAATTATAAAACAATGTAAAAATTCATAAAAAAAAATAAAGAAAACAAATTAAAATAATAATGTAAATGCAGTGATATATTTTTTTTGTTTTTCTTTTTCATAAGTATACTCGTATGTATGTACTTTTTTATACACAAAAAAAAAAATAAAAAAATTAAAGATTAAAAATTAAAAAATTAAACAAACATAAAATATTATATACTTAGATTTGTGAAACTTTGCATAATTTAATAACTCAAATACAACCATTTGCTTCGTAAGTAAACAACAAAAAAAAATGTTTTAAGATTTACTCGCACCGCGTCTCGTCAGTCATCAGTTTTTCGACTTTCTGCGTCTAGCGTCTGTTATAGCACCCCATAGTTCAATAATAAAGTCATCCGTAAACCCAAACGATTCCAAATCTGAGTTGTCAATGGCCTCGGCAAAGTCCATTGAGTTTGTCTTATTCGCACCGAGATCCCAGATTTGTGTGGCCAATTCCGCATCGTTGATACCCATAAATGACTCCAGCAAATTATTTATAGCTTCGATGCCGCACTGCGTAGAGTCGTCGAACTTCTCCTCGATCTGCACGTTGCCGTTCGCCTTGAATCGTAACGTCTCTTTGCCGCTGCCGTAACCTTTACCCGGTGTTTTGGGCTGTGATCTTGGACCTATGCCCTGGAATCCGCTTTTCATGGGCTCCACCAATCGAATGGTGAATGTGGCACCGGTGGGGATTTCCTTCAAAAGCCTCGCGACCTCGTAGTGCCGTTTGCCCACCATCTCCATACCGTTTAATTTCTCTATATGATCCCCAATGGCAATGTGCTGGATGCGATCGATGACACTGTCTTCCTTGATCCTCTTTATAAATGCATAGCCAGCACCGTTGTCTGTGATGGTAAGGCCAAGGGCATCCTCTGATTTGACAATCTCGATCTCCTTCGGTCGACCCTTCCGGTGGGCAAATATAAAGTCGTCCAGGCCGATCTGACCGCCCAGCAGTTTCGCCATATCGACTTTATGGGAATTTAGTGTACAAAAAAGGATATCATCGACGGGGATGTCATAGCACTCGGCGATCTTCTTATACAGCTCCCGTACGCTGGCGAATCCTGTTATCAGTCCTGTGGGGCTGCCGTGCGCCAGTTGACAGTGGAACACCAGTTGCGGTTTCGTGACATTGGAATCGGGTCTGGGTACATTGCCAGGCACTGCGGTTAGTTTGTTATTGTTATCTTGGTGTGGTATTGTGTCAGGCGTTGCTTTACTGGACTTCTTTGCGAATAGCGGCATATCTGTATATAAATTGGAACTCGTATAGTTTTTTTCTTTGTTTTTTTTTTTAATACAAATTTGTACATGTGTTTTGAGTTCAGTGTAGTTAATTCATTTGATGGTGTGTATGCGTGTGTGTGTGAGTCTCAAGAACTGCCTTTTTTTTATATCTATTTACATATTAGTTCGGCCATTTACAGTTTTATTTAAACAATATTTTAAGAGGAAGATGTACAGTAATTATTTTTGTTAATTGTAATTTGTGGAACAATATTTACAAGGAAAACAAAACACGTCTGTTGTAGAGCTTAAATGTGTCGAATTTTCCCCGCTACAGTCCTAGCAGAGCTTAAAGTACGGGGGCTGACACAACACATCTTAATTTCTGTTGAATATGCTGACTGAAGGCTACACTAATGCCATATAAGGTTTTGAAAAAACAGCTCAGATATTTCCATGCCACAATTGAAGCATCAGGAATCTTATAAAAGACGTATTAGATACGTTTCCTTAGACAAATGCCACCTGGATAAATCAGAGTCTGGAAAGCACAGACACTGTGGCATAAAAACACTGAATCCGAAAACAAATACTGTCCAGCAGGTAATGAATGCAAACTTTTAGTGGGCTAAACGTTGACTTTAAAAATAAATAAATATACGGCCTGCGTCAGCAGTCCTATACAGAACCAAGCCTAGCTTCTCGCAACCATTTGTGTGTGCATGTTATTTTTCCCACGAAATGGAAGGGACCTACAGTTTTTTCCGACTCCGAACGGCGAGTTTAGAAACTTCTCAGGTCAAAAGATACTCCTTGATTGCTTGTCAGACATTCGAAAGAGGTGACACCGTGAAAAAACTTTTGTGTTTTTGCTGGGATTGAACCCGGGCAGCATGCAACGCACCAACCACCACGGCCACGGCGACCACGTTGACTTTTGTCAGCCTAATTCAGAAAGTCGATCTCTAAAATCTAGCGGTGCGCAGCACAAACTCCAATCAATCGAGGATATTGCGCAGAGATTGGGTTGTATGCCGTAAATAGGAATGTCGGACATGTGAGCCCACCAGGAACTCATAAATGACGAAAAGAGAAATGAAACCAAAGATCCGTGACCATTAAAAGTACTCCGCCGACTGATTTCTAATTAGTTCTTTCAAGGCATTCCTTAAGAATCAGAGCTATCATCATGTAAATTCACCGGCGATTGTCGACCATGCGATATAACGAAACGTTATCGACAAAAGTTTGCTTTACGAAACGCTATCGCTCTCTTGTCGTCTATCATCCTCGTTTTTTTTTTCAGTTTGAGAGTCACTTAAAATTGCAATCCAGCTAAATAGCTATCGTGAAATCACTATTGCCGGGAGGGTGGTATTTGAGAGAGTTTCTTTTTACACTTTAGTTGATCAGTCAATATTATTTGGACCAGAAAGGCTTTGTATGGTTAAGTGAAGCATAGCTATCGATAACGATAACGACTGTCTTACGTGATAAGGCCCCAGGTGTATCGAAATCGGATGGAAATTACATTCGAAACTTTCGTCACTTTAAAAATTCGGAGAGTGATTTTGACGTGCTTTAAATTTTAGGGTCAAAATCACATTAGACTACCAACTATCATGGCAAAAGACGACTTTTTAGAAATGTCAACTAAAAATAAATATGAGAAGGAAGGCTTTAAGAATCTCGTGAAGTAGCCATTAAACAAGACCAAAAGCAAGCCACTGGCCACACAAGTTCTTTATAAACTTAAGTTATCCTAATATCTTCTTAGAACTAACGAGTTAGTTAGCTGCACAAAACTGCTTTCGAGATCATATCTAAATGTCAATTGCTCGAAGTATTTTACTACAAAAAAATGTCAAGGATCTAAAAATTACCAACGACTAAAAAGTTAATCGCTGCTTTTGAAATGTTAAATCCAGTTACCAGCGGTGGCATTATGCAGTTCAGCAACTGCATCTTCGTAGCTATTTAAACTGCACCTACATATTTATGTTTGTACATCGAATTTCAGTATGAAGGTACTTTAAAGATGGTCCTGCATATAACGAAGAGAAATTAAGAATTGAGTTCAAAGCACCTAATTCAAAGAACCAAGTCAATCCTTTACAGAACAATGAGCGGCTATTGTATTGCGTCCGGATGTCGGAAATATTGTGTTATACGCATAAATGATTTTTTGAAAACTAAAGCACTGGTTTGAAACTTACGGCGGTGGGTCAATTAAAACAGATGGCGTTGCCACCTCAATTCCAACATTTTACTTCTCAGTTCTCAAGAAGCTTCTTTCAAAAGAACACACCCAAATTTTCAGACAGATCTGTCAAATAGTTTCATTGTGACAGCCATTGACAACAGACGGCTACTAGTATTTTGGTAAAAATGGACAAAAGTAAATTTCGTGTGCTTATTAAACATTATTCACGGAAACCAAACAAAAGCTTTACCATCGTTTGGAACCATCCACCACTGGTTTACTCGATTTCGGTGCGGTCGTACCAGCGCAAGTGACGCCGAACGTTCTGGTCGCCCAATTGAGGTCACCACACTAGAAATGGTCGATTAAATCCACGGAATGATATTGGACGCTCGGCGAGTGAAGGTGCGCAAACTTGAAGAGGCTACAGGCTTATCACATAGATCAGATGTTTCAATTTTGCATAAAGATTTGGATATGAAAAAGCTATCCGCAAGATGGCTGCCGCGTTTGCTCACAATCGACAACAAAACGCCATTGTTTGACAATTTCAAAGGAGTGTTTGGCGATGTTCAATCGCAATCCGAACGAGTTTTTGCGCCGTTTCGTCACAGTGGACGAGATGTCACAACACACCAGGGACCAAGGAACAGTCCAAACAGTGGACTTCCCCAGGCGAATCGAAGCCGAAGGTGGTTCTGTCGGCCAACAAGGTCATGGCGACAGTTTTCTGGGATGCGCGCTTTGTTATCCACATCGATTACCTTGAAAAAGGTAAAACGATCACCGGTGCATATTATGCAGAGCTTTTGGATCGATTCGACACCAGTTTGACGCAAAAACGACCACATTTGGCGAGGAAACAATTTCTCTTCCACCAGGACAGCGCACCGGGTCAAAGGTCCGCAGTCGCAATGGCTAAATGCTATGAATTAGGGTATGAATTGCTTCCTCATCCAGCATATTCTCTAGATTTAGCCCCCTGCGGCTATTTCTGGTTTTCAAACAAGAAGAAATGGCTCGGCGGTAAGAGATTTGGGTCGAATGAAGAGGTCATAAAAGAAACAATCACCTGTTTTGAGGGCCTCGAGAAATCGTATTATTTGGAAGGCATCAACAAATTGGAGAAACGTGCATAGAGCTAAAAGACTATGTAGAGAAATAAAATGTTCTTCTGCCGAAAAAAGTGTTCCTTATTTTAATTTTTAGGGACTTATTGATCCACGCTCGCAGATGGTGTTGTCATCAGGAGGCATCGGTACAATTTCTAATTTCCACTTAAAGTTGGTAGGCAAATGGAAGAGAGCTGCCAATGAATCCTAGTCCTCAGTTTCGAGACGACAAAAGTAAAAAAAAAACTTCCGACTTCCTAAACAAACGATCGCGGATGCCAGAAAGCTGTGATTTCCTAAGAAGACTTCGCTATCTTAAAACGAAAACTCTCCAAAGTCTCCAAATTTATAAGCAACCAAAAAGTGTATACCCAATCCGTATACCTCTTGAACACCTCCACGAAATGACAGATGACAAAACCGACACTTACACTTACAAAGCGAATAAGATTTGTTTCTTTAAACATTTCCTTTTGTACTTAAATATGCACCCCCGTGCGTTATCGTTGAAATTAATTCCATCCCATGAATACGCAACGCACACGGACAGCTTCCGTTCTTGAAAACATCAGTCGCGTTAGGAGACGTTGCATGCCTCTCACTCTAATTCAATAAGACTAATTGACTTGTGGTGCAGCGGATTTTGACCTTTATTAATTTTTTTTGCATTTCGTAAAATGCTACGAATCGAACAAATCTCACAAAAAAAAAAACAGAACTTGAGACCACACATGATACGAGTATATACATACAAAAAAAACAATAAACACACATATTAGAACACAAAAACCATTTTAGATACAACAAATCACCTTTTTCCAAAATAAAAATCACTTTAGTTAGATAACATGAGTGTCAAAAAAATAAATCCACCACCGCAAAGACCTTTGTTTTAATTTAAAACAAAAATAATTAGTTTAGTTAGGTTTTCAAAGCAAATTTTTATAACATTAGAGAGACAAGAGAATGACCTTAGTTCACGTATAATCGCACTGAAAATATCTTTCTTGAACAAGGAACAAATTTCCACTGAAATAGGCAATTCAGTCTTATCTCGGGACAAGATAAGATTCTCCAATTGCCCACAGAACACACAAATACGTACTCGTATGCTCACGCACACACAATGTTTGCATGCTGGAAATTAATGCCAGTTGAACTTCACTATGCCGCTGAGCTTTTCGAACAGCTGGCGCCCTCATTTTTGATATTCTATAAATGGAATATGCATTGTAATTAATGGCACAATGACATCGACCAATAGAGTGTTGCATGGCGGAGGCGATGCCGGTATTGATGGTTGTGGGAAGTTAAATTGACAAGTAAGTCGCCAATCATCGACGACAATTGATAAGAGTCAATTAAACAATTCGAATGTCTAATTTCTGTCAAATGGGTGATTCGATTCGATGGCAAAATGTACACAAACTATTTAAGTGATTTTTATTTCATTTCCTAATTTTTTTTTTTTAGGTTATGGGCACAGAAGCACAGACTCTGCTTCATACTCACTTTTGAATCCACGGAAAATTTTGTTGCTTGAGTAAATTTTTGTATTTTAGAATTCGAAAAACTGTGAATACTTAAATATTTGAATACAAACTGTCACTGTTTTGAACAAAAAAAAAAAAAATTTAAATTAAAAAGTTTTGACGTATATTTTCGGAGCGGTTACTGATTGATTTGTTTAAAGCCCGACTCCAGTGATGGGAATGTGTGGTAAGTTTGATAGGGAAAACACGTAGACATTTTTTTTATAGATATCTATCTTACTTGATTGTTAATAATTGATTGCTCAGCCGACACGGTGAAATGTGGTGCTTCACATTGATTGTATGTGCCTGCAGGGCTGTTCTAAGATATTCGGCGCCCGTGGGCTACTAAAATAAATGCGCCCCTCTTCATAAGAAAATACACAAGATGGCTCCAATCAACATACATACGTGTTTAAAATTAAGGCATTCTGCAATTAAATTGATTTCTAAGTGCTCCCTATGTACATACAGTGGCGTTCGAAAAATTTTGCTCAAACCTTTTCTTAATCTTTCGGATGGGAGTTCTTGGAATTTATGATAGCTACGATGTTGTTTGCTATGGGTAGCAAAATATCGTTCAATTAGTGAACAAAAGTCAATGTAACTATAAATGGGAGGTGTATTTAGCTCGTGATAGCCGTCCAAAACGAACCAAAGTGATTAAAATAACAAAAAGTGGGAAAAATCAGTTCCGAGTGCAAGTCGAATATTTTGTGTCTGTCACGTCCACATTCGACAATCCGTCAAATTTCTGAAAGATTAAGTTTACGAACTGTATGGAAATGGAAATGGAATTTAAAAAATATCGTGAGACAGTGACCACCAGCAGAAGGAAAGTCTCAGAAAGGGCAAAACAGACGACCTCAGTGGGAGATCATTTTTTGGTGATCCAAAGCTGTCGGTATCAGTTTAAAATTTCAGTGAATATTCAAAATGACCTATTTCGAGCTAAAGGATAAATAAAAAAAAAATAAAATAATTTCAGCAAGCTCAGTAAGAAAAAGGTTCGTAAAAGCTAGAGCACTCAAGCAAGTACTGAAGTCGGATTTTCCAATAAGAGTCAGAAAAAAACGATTAATTTGGGCTGAGAAGTATCTCAATAAGATTCAAACATGTGGAACAATGTTTTCTTTTCCTAAGAATCCAAGTTGAAGCTGCATTTTGGAGATGGAAGGATTCTTGCGCGAAGAGAACCAATGGAAAGACGGAGCTCTGAATGCCTCTTACGGATGCCTGCAAAACTGAAAGTGTGATGGTCTGGGGATGCTTCTCTGAAGATGAAAAAGGTAGAATGGCCTCTTAAGAATCGAAAGACCCTACAGCAGTTTATCTACGAGTCCCAGAATGTGAATTAGAGCACTGACGCGGGTGCCCTTTGGTGACACCTGCAGGTTAATTTTTCAACTGGACAATGCTCCTGCCAAAAACAGCCAAAATTGTAAATATGAACTTGTTTTGTTCCAAAAAATATAAGATTACTTTGAAGCTTTAAAAAAAGCAAGCTACAATTTTTACTATATTTGTATTTTTTTTTTATTTCTTAATCTAAAAAGTGCTTCGAAAAAAACAATGTTGATGTGCTAAGCTGGCCTCCCTACAGCCCAGACCTCAATCCAATTGAGAATATCTGGTCGATCATGAAACTTAAGATTGCAAAGGAGCGTCCAGTAAATTTAAATTCTAAAACATTAACTAATCCGGCTCCTGAGCACCATACTTGTATCCACATGGAAAAACCTAATTGAGTCACTCAATCGCAGATGTGCAGCCGTTATAAAAGCAAGAGGAGGTCCAACGAAGTACTGATTAAATGGTCAATGTCTCTAGGAAGCAATAAAAAAAAATACAAAAAACTGCTATAATTAAACATTTTTCATTTATTATTAAAATTGACGCAACTACCCAAAGAACCCATTTTTCGGTCTAAGACCATGTTGCTCCCTTGACTAAAGGTATAAAATTCTAACACTCTAAAAGTGTCATGAAATGTTTGAAAATACGTAATAAAACAAAACCTCATTAAAAAATATTTAGTTACTGCAACCAATTCGCCAAACTTCAAATAAAATAGTTTGAGCAAAATTTGTCGAACGGCACTGTATATATTTCGTACAACTTTGCAGCATTCTTTCGAATTGTATTTTCATTTCAGTTTTTTAAATTGACAAAGATATGCATATTTTGTTATTTTAGTGATGAAAAGATTTTGAATAAAAATAACTAATGCCCGGTAACACTAACAGGCCGTTAAAATATATCTACCCATTAAATTAAATTCTGTTTTACCAACCCCATTTACTGAATTTTTAACTAACAGGCTGTTAGTGTATTTGGAAAAAAATTTGTTTCTAGTGTACTTCAAATTCTCATGGGGAAACAGTGAAATAGAAATAATATCGACTTATAAAATAGAAAAAGTCCGCAAATTAACGAAGTACGTTTTGAAAATGCTAAGGTTTGTGTCTTGTGCTAAAGAAAAAATAACGAAAATAAATTACATAACAATAAAGAATATGAAATGCTTAAAAATGGATAATAAAGATGATGAAATGCTAAAACGAAAAGAGGGTGACATTTTATTGATAGCAAATTCACTTTCTTAATGAAGAGAATTTCACAGATATTAAACAATTTATTTGTTTAGGTTGAAATCACGCTTTTAAATTTTAAATGGACGAAAACGGCCTGTTAGTTTAAGGGGCTGTTTAAAGCGATTTTAAAATTAAAAGTGGTTGGAGAAACGGAAAAACGTCATTTCAAAATTAAACAGCCTGTTAAATATTTAAAAGTGGTTGGTGAAACCGGGCATAAGTTATTAATAATAGCAAAAAAAATATAACAATAAAAATTGCCGCCCAGAAGGATTGCGCCCGGGGATTCAGCCCATTTAGCGCTGTGGTTAGAGTGGCCCTGTGTGCCTGTGCACTTATCAATGGTACGATTCTGTATTCGATATCTTGTGTAGAGGAAAACAAGTCTTGTTATCTACTTAATGTCTATCAGTAGACCAGAGTTGCGCTGTGAGTAATGTTAATTGGTGACATTGGTTTATAGTGTACGTGAAGTGTTGGAAAGTGTACATAAGGTGTTGTTTTTGTTAAACGATTTTTTAATTCTCTGATAATTGAGTAAATTTTAGAAATCTTGGGAGCCTTACAATTACAAAAAAAGTTGCAACACCCTTATCTCCAGAATTTTAAAGGCTAGACGACTTTAATGAATGCACCCTGTATCGATCAGCTGTTTTCATGAATTTCAAAAAAAAAAAATTAATCTAAACGCTTAACTACTGTAGGAGCAATTTGGACAGTACGAAACGAAAATGCATTAAGCTGCGTACCATCTAACAAAAAACGGCACATAAATGGACCAGCATAACCGGACAGCATCCATTTACAGTAAAACCTCCGGATTGGGGCACTCCAGGGGACCAAGAAAATGCGAACCAAATTGGTGGAGGTGCCCCGATATGAGAGGACCTCCAAATTGGGTCAAATATCATTTTGTTCCAACTATTCTGCTGCCTGTATTCGAAACACTACGAAAATGAATGAGTGCTTTGTGGATTGTGGCAACAGATAAGAGCAAGGTTTTTTATTACAAAAGCATTTCCGATATTCTAGGAAATCTTTCTCCCCTTCTGTGCTTTTTGTCCCAATTTGGAGGTTGTTTGTTAAGCAATTCTAACGAAATATGTAGCTGCCCCATTATCCAATTCAGAGGTGCCTAGTTTTCAGAGGTTCGCTTATACAAAAAAAACCAAGTGTATGCATGAAGTGCAGTTCATTTCGAAAGTGCCCCAATTATAGAGGGTCCCAATTATGAGGTTTTACTGTACCTACTTCTTTTTTCATGGTACTTTTATAGACTATGCTTACTTTTGACACATTCCAATTCAAATCTAACTGTACTGATGCAGATATTTGGAGGATTATACTGCAGGCTAGAGGCTACTACTGTACTTTGCTACTTTGATTTGCAAATTTATCCCATTTTGTTACATTTTATTTTTTGAAGTCACATTGACCTTTCTTAAAGGTTCCATAATAAAGGCCTTATAACATAAGTCAAAAGTGGTCGCCGTCATCATCCCACTAAAAACTGGTTAGGCAGTTAGTTTCTAATTGGTATACGGAATATACGGAAACAAAGTTTGCAAAATTTGTTAGGAAACAAAAAAAAAAGGAACATCCTCGCTACTCTTTGCATCACGACAAAGCGCCTGCCGAAAAAATTAACAATTTTTTTTTTTTGAAGATTGTCCAGAACCTTATTCCCCAAATCTAGCGCCGTGTGATTTTCGGAAAAATAAAAAAATTCAGGGAAAGCATTTAGGTAAACGAGATCGGAAAGCTGCAAACAGGCAATTTTTAAAGCTGTTTTAAAATATGGATTTATCGATTGAAAAAAATGTTCGTTGGATTGAACCCGGGCAGTATTGCGTAGTAGTCCAATGCACTAGCCACTACGTTGCGGTGCCACTAAGAAGATAATATTGTTCATGTTGCGCGCATATGAAACTATGCTTTCGGAAATTGACTCGGGAGTTCCGAGTGCTGAAGAAATACGAGTAAAACCATTTTCTCCCGCGGATGTGGACTAGTTGCTGTAATCTGTTCCGTGGATGGCGTCAAGTTAAAAGGGGGTTAAAGGTGGTTTGTTAGCGGAGTAAGAGCAAGTCCCACACTACTTGAACTTACGCCAACCTTTTTTTAGTTAACAATAACGTTTTCCACTACCCCCATGGTCTGAAGCAGCAAGATTTCTATTTGCTAAAAAAAAACAATTTTTTTACACGCAAGGAAATGTCTTCTCTGTTAGGCATTTTATTTTAATGACTAAATTTTGAGCGTTCGATTTAATCACGTTAGCCACAACCACAATACTCAGGTGACCTACAAATTATCAAATCGAATCAGTTTCATAGAAATAAAAACATGTTGGCATTCGCTTTTCTTTAGTTGAATAGAAAAAAAAAAAACATATTTCTCTATGACCACCAACTTGTCCAGCACCTCATGATGAACTGGATACTGGTTTCCGATATCGGAAGATCTTGCTTTCGCGAAACAAATGGTGTAGTTTTTATCATAACAAAACGAGACGATGCACATACAGATAAGCATAATGTATTTCATATTTCTCTTTGAGCCCAACATAGCCGAAGATAAAATGTGTGATCGTGCGCATGATCAGATTTCATGGTTTCATTTCATTAAATTCTAATGAGTTCAGATGAAAATTGAAAGTTGTTTTGCCACTTTTTAATATGAATTCTGTTTGTTTTTTCTCTTCAGAATAACAGTAATTTTCAGATTTCCAACACTTTTTTAAATCCGATCTACTAGCACCGAATTGCAATTTTAAACTCTAATTGGCCTGATTTATTATGGTATACAAAAACCAAGAACTTTTCCCTTAGCAGTTCTGAATAAAAACTCTGATCTCCCATTAATGACATAACGTATTGTTATTGTTGATGTCATTTATGAGCAAGAATATTGAATTTTCATTTACTTTATATTACATATCACATTTAAAATCAATCAGTTAAGAACATTAGCTTTGTTCGATGTCCCTAGCCGTAGGGCGCCCTGACTAATGTCAGTGTATTTTCGTGGTTGTCAAAAAACCCAGTGCAACCCTCGAAAACATCGAACACAAATAATTCGGCCTGACAAACTGTCATTCTTTGATAACTAAAAAAAATTAAGTTTAAAAAACTAGAATCCGACTACGGGAAAAGTAACTAAAATGTACGAAACAAGATGAAACGAAACGATGTTGTTCAGAGTATAGCCGTGGTCGCATGCTGCTTTGCCCTATGAATGCCTAGTTACAGGGCAGGACATTATAAGGGCATGCGACCGCGGTTATAAATACTCTGAACATCATAATTTCGTTTCATCTTGTTTCGCACTTTTAAGTTGCAGTTGTTTCAGAAAATATGTAGAGTGTATGTAGTTAGGTAAGCAATGTCGTGTTTAACTGGTCAACCCCTTTCATTTGATACGCAATTTAGGCAGGTCGTGAAGATAATGGTAATCCGCCATCTAGGGGCGTCCGCCATATTGAATTTAGAATGTCGTCATATCGTAGTGTATTCCACTTGCCATCACTATCAAGGCTATCGTAAAGAGAAAAAAAAAGGAAGGTAATCCGCAATCTTGATTCATTCGTCCGCTATATTGAATTTTCTGTGACGTCACATAGCCTAGGGCTGGATCAAGACGAATCCAACAACACCTCATTTGTTGAAATCGGATCCATGGTTTAGGCTGTACGAGGTGACATCCTTACAAACAAACAAACAAACAAACAAACAAAACCCAGCCAAACAAAAACAAAAAAACAAAAAAGCACAAGCACAATGAGCAAAACAAACATCGAACGCACCAGTGCGAATCCAGTACTCCATAGGGCGGACATCAAATAAGGCTATTATCTTTATATATAAAAATTGTTATGAAGTTAGAAATGATTGCAAATCAAAAGTTTTCAAGTTTTCCGATAGATGGTCAAGAAAACCAAAATCTCAAAATTATTACTACAGTAAAAAAAATTGATTTACGTGCTTCTGGCTTCATAAAAATTATATAGTCTAAGTTTCAGCTCAATCGGATGCTAAGTTTTTGAGTTTTTAGGATATTATTATTATTTGGACAGTTTTCTTAAATCCAAATAGAGTTGTCGGCATTTAATTCTCCATCAGAGTCATTACTATTCACAAAAAGTCACTCGAAAAAATTTCATTACATTTATGACATAAACACTGTTTTCAATGGGTGTAGCGAAGCGCACCGGGTAACCATTAGTGTACAATATTTATTAGTGATCCAAACTCAAAAATGACTAGGTACGCGATTGCACTAGGTACATGATTGCACAAATCTTGCAAACCATGTTAATTCCAAGGTTTTTAATATTAATTTACTTAAAACACCTTCTTTGTAATACTTCAGGCTTTGACGTTTTACATTTTTCTTTGCGAAAGCGTCGCTGATGCTTTGCTTTGAAATGAGAAATCACTTTATTTAGGAGATTTGACAGTTTTCATTTTTCTTTGCCCAAAAGTACAATACCTGAACAGACAGGGACCCATTATTTTTATATTCGATGTATATACTACTTAATTCCAAAAGATAACGCCTCACACAATGACATTTGCTTTAAAACAAAAATAGTCACAAAATAAAAACAGATACTGCAAAAGAACAGCAAGATGAATTCTGGTGTGACGCTAACAGAATCACGTGAGTTGATAAACGATGTGACGTACACTTCAGGGGATGGTCAAATATGGAACAATGTATGGTGTGTTTTCTATATACGGCATGCGCCACTACTGATGTGAATGAATTTAATCTTCACACTGATTTGTACCATATTGCTTTCCATAAATAGTATAAGTTTCTATTTTACGTCCTTTCGATTGGATCTTGTAGTATTATTGTTATTGCACATATAAAATAAACATATTTATAGATAATATTATGAAAAAGCTGCTTTAAGATTTCATTTTGTTAGAATTTTGTTGTCATGTGACATTTGTGGCGTAATTATGCAAAATGAGAAATATTAATGACGGATGTATGTACAAACATGCATTAAAACGTTTTAAAATGACAGAAGTAATAAAATAGCAATCAAGACAACATTCCAAAAGTAGATTTTAAAATCTCCTAATGTAAACTCAATGCATTGGATGCGATGCATCACGCGTCTCGCCATGTGTAGATGTATGCATCATGTACAACATATAAGCTCAAAAATCAAAAATAATTAACAAATTAATTAGAAAAATGTACAAGAAATCATTGCCAAATGCAAAATGCAGTATAGAGCGCCATATACATATGTATGTTTGTGGTAAACTTATACAGAGAAACCTCTCTTGTCCGACGAAGGTACACGACAGTATTTTTAATCAATATTAACATACTTTTCCTATGTTATTCAATTACATTCATCATTTTTTAATAGTTTGTAATACCAAAACAAACAAAGTAAAACAAAGAATATATGTCAATGTACTGTGCTTCATTTTTACAATCAAATACGGAATTTTACCTAAATATTTATACGTTATGTCGCTTATTCAACTCACTACCGTTTGATATAAAAAATGAAACTAATTTTTGTAGATTTAAAAGATCTATAATTGAATTCATTAAAGCACACCATCTTTATATTTGAATACTAATAAAGAATATGCACGCACCTTATATTAAGTTTAATATGTATCTATTTTATGTATTATTGAATTTGAATAGCAGAGATCTGCTTAATAAATAAATGAATGAGCAAAAAGAAACTTCATAAACATCCTGTTACCATTTGTAAGTAAGTAGGTACAATGCTCACTGCATTTTTTTTTGTAGCACAGTTTAAAATACTGACTTTTTCTTTTAATTTAAAAAAATTATTTTTTTTTTAATTTAAATTAAACAAAACAATTTAGCCTGCGAACTGATGTATACGAATTAGAACCAAATACACGAAATCGAGGAAACCCCTCTATGTCAACGGAGAAGAATGTTTTTTGACTTACCATCTTTTGCATCTCATGTTTAAAATGTGTGCCAAAGCTTCAGCTGCGTCCGATCAAGGGACAATTTGGTATAATTTTGGTCTGTAATGTAGTATCCGCGTCCGTTCAATGGAATAACGATAAGTTAGTACTAAAATCGTCGGTCATGTATTTGATGTCCGTACAAGGGGGCGTCCGTTCATGGGAGGTGTCCGTAAGTATATGTATATGCTATCAATTTCTTTATTTTCACAAAAACCCACACTTTTTGCACGAGAAACAAAAATAATTGTCCCTTGCGAATGGGAAATAAAAAACATTTCAAAAACATTTCAAAAACATTTCAGAAATGTTTCATAAGCGTACACGCCAAAAGAAACATTTCAGAAACATTTTTGACCTTTAAGTGAAAAAACCACATGTGATCCTATCAATATGAATGATGAAATATAAATTAACACGAGCACTTCTCTTTACATTAAAACGCATAGCTTAGGCAAACGTTTTGGTATTTTCTTTTACATATTTTGCGGAGTGTAAACGTGTGTAAACGAAATAAATGAAAAATAGGAAAATGTCAAAAAGCTGCCAGTTGCTGAAAAATGTGGATGGAATAGATTTTCAATGCATTTTCTTTTACAGTTTCGTATAAGTCTTTGAGATTCTAGTACGCACTCACATCTCTTGGAATTTTATATTGAACATTTTTCTTACTGCTCTAGTTTCATTTTCAATGCATTGAAAATGGGGAAAAAAATGTAGTGTCATACGGGCTTTACATGTATACATATACAGTATTGTGCAAAACCTAAGCAACCATCTGAAATCGACACTTCACAGTAAATTTTTTCAACTTTCTACCCCACCAAATAAAAATAAATGAATACGGAATGCAGTATATAAGCATATATTTTGAAATTCACAACTTTCTAAGAAAATAATATTACCGTAGAATTTATAAAAACGCGAAAACCATAAAAATAGCCAAATTCAGCTGTGCAGAACCTAAGCAACTTTGTAATTCACTGGAAAAAGAAAACAGCTAACGGTAAGGTCACACATAAAATGTTGTAACCTCTTAATCTTTGTTCTTGACAGATTGTCTGTGATCAGTTTTCTATTAACTTAGACGCGTAATTGATCGAGTTTAATAATGTCGCGACAAAAATACTCATCCTGTTTTAAACTAAAGATTATTGAAGAAATTAAATCTGGAAAATCTCAGGCATCACTAGCTAAAATATATAATATTAATAAGTCTATTATTTCACGTTTAGTAAAAAAATATCATGCAACGGGACTCGTTGAAAGTGAAAATTACGGTGGTAGGCCGCGTAAGACGACAAGTCGAACTGATAGAAACATTTGTGGCGTAATTAAAAATAACCGTTCATAAGTTCAAACGAAGTTGTAAAGGTACTTAATTTAAACATTGATGCTAGCACGGTGCGTAGACGTCCTATTGAGAATGATCTTCGAAGTTATAAGCCATGCAAGAAACCGTTGCTCACAAAAAGACATGGTAAAGAACAGGTGGTGCAATTCAATTCCTTAAATATAATTGAAATTTAACTATTTTTTATATTAGGCTAAATTTTGCACGGAAATATCAACACTGGTCCCCTGAAAAATGGAAAACAGTTCTGTTCAGTGATGAGTCGAAGTTCAATTTATTTATTTCTGACGGGATTTGTCATGTCAGACGGCGTAAAGGACAACGGCTGAATTCTAGATTCTGCACATCTACCGTTAAGCATGGTGGGGGCAGTTCGATGATATGGACCTGTTTTTCGGCAGAAGGTGTAGGTACATTCTACGAAATCGATGGAATTATGGACCGATTCAAATACAAATCGATTCTAGAATCAATTATTCTACCTCATGGACAGTGGGAAATGCCACTTCGGTGGGTGTTTCAGCAGGATAACGATCCGAAACACATATCGAAGTTGGTAAAGGAGTGGATACAGGATAGTGGGATTCAAGTACTTGATTGGCCGGCTCAGTCACCCGACTTGAGTCCCATTGAAAACCCCTTTGGCATTCTTAAAAGCCGGGTCGCTGGACATTATTTTCCCAACAAAATAGAGCTGTTCAAACCTTTGAAAAGTGAGTGGGAAAATATATCCCAGGATACAACTTCAAAGCTTATTGCTTCTATGCCTCGTCGTTGCGCCGAAATTATTCAGAATAAAGGATACTACACCAAATATTAAAAAAGTTGCTTAGGTTTTGCACAGCTAAATTTGGCTATTTTTATGGTTTTCGCGTTTTTATAAATTCTGAGGTATTATTATTTTCTACAAAAATTGTGAATTTCAAAATATACGCTTATATACTGCATTCCATATTAAAATCTTTTTATTTGGTGGGGTAAAAAGTTGAAAAAATTTACTGTGAAGTGCCGATTTGAGATGGTTGCTTAGGTTTTGCACAATACTGTATATGTATTTTGTTTTTAGTCAGTAAAATCCGACAAAAACGTGAAACAAAATGGAAGCAACTTTTAAGTTTTAAGTCATCTACTATTTGAACGAGTAGCTACGCATTAAAATCGAAAGATAACGATAGAGTTGCGTTGGTTCTATTTTTTATGAGCTTTCATTCCAATCATCGCATGGTATTTAATTTTTTTTCTAATTTAATTACCGCTGAGGGTGACATGATCCGATTGAGGACGCATAGAAGGCAAACGTCGACGCACTATTGTCATAAATTCCATCCACCCACTGGTGTACAGAACATGAATTTATTTGTTTTTAACATAAGAAATACGAAACGCGACACGTTTCGACCTTCAGACGAACAAACAAACAAGAGTGCAAAACAAAAAGAGGCCCGTGCAGCTGAATTGGTCCAAGTTATTAATATTGAAGTTATAATCAAAAAACCGGTCCACAAGACCAGTTTGTTATTCGACATATACACATATAAACATATGATAACGTCACAAAGTAAGTAAACATTGAGACAAGCCTCTCAGAAGTACAGCTACTGCGTTACAAATAAATATTGTGTACATTATGTAAGTGAATAGCGCGTTTGTTGTGTTGTTATTGTCATTAAAGATAAATTCTAGATAGTAAACAAATTATCAGCGCAGGAAATGCTAAGCCTTTGGACTCATTTCATATGCACGCAGTTCTATAAAATATTTTATTTTTCTTACTCTCTATATAAAAACAAAATCATTGAAAAGTTCGATCGCGTATTATGTATAAAAACAGATAAGTATATAGTGGATATAAAAAAAAAATAATTTCTAGTCGTATGTGTCATTCTACATAGGAGACAAGCCCACCAATTGTAGCCAATCGTGTTTACGGAAATGAAAACGCAAAGTCTAGCCGTTGTTATTGACGCCAACAGATCCCCTACTGACGCCCTCTCAAAAGTCATTTAAAAATGTTTTTGTGGTCATTTTGAAATGAGCGATAGAAAAAGCTTTTCTTTCATTACAATGAGAGTTGAGTGGATATTGCCACGAAAGCTTTCGCTTTGTTATTTCAATTTTGACTCGTGCGTTTTTTTTTTGGGGTATCACGCCACTTTTATTGATTTTAACAATATTTGTTTGTTTTAACCCGTTTTTAGGTTTGTTATTGGTTCTCCTGACAAGATTTCTGTACACAGTTACATATTTGAACCTCCTTGCTAGGTTTTCGTGTAGGTTCTGGTGTCTTCTTGGAAAACTGAAAAAATAAAACTCAGCAAGAGAACTTAAAGTCCCCAAAACTGCAGCAATCTAAAGATCTTTGAATGGGCTATGCATTTTTTTTAATTGTATTGGATTATTAATTCACCTCGGTACAGTGAGGTTTTTACTGTTTTTACAGACCTTTGTAATAGCAGAAACAGCACCTAATCGAATACCTAATTGTTTCAACAACAACATCGGTTGCAGATAATGCATCAAATCAAAGAAAATCACCTCCCAGCACCTACCAACTAGCCGACAGAGACCTCTTGACTCAAGTTTTGCAAACTCCAATCGAAGGAATTTTTTTTTATATTGCGAACGACCTTGGCTAACCGCACAAACGGTCTACGAGTCACGAATCACGCCATGTATGTAGTAAATGTGAGCGACAAAGAAGTCAAAGATGAACTATAAAAAGTAAAATAAGTCCCCAGATGGCATGAGAAATATGAAGTTATAAAAAAACGCCTAAAATAACTACATATAAACATCATATACAAATTAGCAGTTAGTGGCATGAGATATGTTCCGATGTTTCCTCGCCTACGTTCCACATTCGTCAAGGTATTGTTGTATTGGGCTTGGGTGGGTTCATAATTGTAAAAAATTTGCTGTAAATTTACAGCAGCAAAATCTGTATAAAATTATGAATGCAACTTATGCAGCAGCAATGTCGCAGCCGTGCAGCAAAATAAAATAAGCTGCAAATTCGCACAACAAAAGCGTTAGTTTGACATTTATGAACACAAGGGATGCCGGAACGTTTGCAATGGTAATGCAGTTTTTCTACATTTGTGAACGCAATATCTTCATTGCTGCGGTTTTCTTACAATTATGAACTCACCCCTTATCTCATAACCGGAAGGTGTTCTTTGACTTTACAGTTTCCCGTCAACAATCTGGTAATAGTAGTGTGTATTTGTTTCCTAAACAGTCGTAGAAGTTGTTTAGTTCTTTTCAGGGAACGGATTGATAGAAAGAACTTGGCTTCTTGTATACCAAGTTTCCATCCATTAATGAAGTGCTTTTGTTTCTTAACATTTGTCGATGCTAATGGGCACACCATAGAATGGTCTCAGCAGCATAAAAAAGAAGCAGACCCTTTTCTGGCTTCTTCGTCTGCTCTTTCATGAACGTGTGTCCTGGCACCCAGATCAAGTGAACTCTATTTAGTAGAACCTCTAACACTGCGCAGCTTTTCTCATTTCACGCGATATGGATAAATAGGCGAGAGTATGAAGAGTCCAGCATGTGTAGACTTTTCTTTTGTTTTTTTTGGGCCATCAACGTACCCTTAACATTAAAAAAAAAAACAAAAAAAAATTACGGAATTCGTCACACACGCTAAAATATCAAATATAGCGTGCAAATAGCCGGCAAATCATGGGGCTGTCGACCTCATATTCTCAGATGGATGTATGTACATATATTAGCATGGTGAGACATGTGATCACCTATGGGGCAATAGCATGGGCAAAAAGAACTATGTGAAATACCCTAGCATGTATGCATGACGGATGCAATGAGAACCTGTCCAACTGTCGCAGTGGAGATTTTATTGGAGCTTACTCCATTGCACCTGGTAATGCCCTCCGGGCAGGAGTGTTTGGTCCCGGAACTAGACTATTCGAGCCAATGGGCAGTTACTCCGGCATACTCTGTGCTGACAGATGTGCCCAACTCAATCTTGATAAGCGCTACAGCAGACGCGGAATACATAGATAGCCAAGCGGCTATCAAGGCCATAGCGGCTCAGATCATCAAATCTAGAATCGTCTGGCATTGAAGGTAATAAAGATGCGGACAAACTTGCCAGGAAATGGGCTCCCACACCCATTGTGGGCCCTGAATCCTTCTGTGGCATAGGGGAACACACCATAAAAGAGGAACTCCGATCACTGGAGAAGACAAACAGGACTAGGTCCTGAACAAAAACTCAGGGTCTCTAGGACTTGCGAAGAAACTTTTGGATAGTAACTAACTTGAAGAGATCCAATGCTCCCATCAGCCTTGAAAAAAAAACTCCGCAACCTGACTGCGTTTCTTACGGGGCATTGTCAACTCAGGGGAATTCTTAGGAAGCTAGGCCTATAAAATAAAGACTCATGCAGATTTTGCAATTAGTGCAGTGAAACTCCCAAATACAAGCTTGTGGATTGTGGGGCATTAACCCAGAAAAGATTCAAGTGCTTGGGTAGATACCAAATTACAACAGAGGATCTACAGCTCATAGCAGCGAATCTCCTACTGCGATTACTCAGGAAAATTGGTCTGGATGAGGTGCTGTGACCTATGAAAATTCCACCTGGGCTAGGTGTGAGCGAAGCTCTCTTTAACCGATCCCAATAGGAATAATGACGAGAGGGATGTTCCTTCGTCTAGGACTTGTAGGGGGCACAATAGATGTTAAGGTCGCGGTGCATCTCACCCTTCAATAATAATTATCACCCTAACTCTGAAAGTCGTATTTGCGAGTCACATATGAGCATTCTCGTATTTTGTAATGTATTTGCTGTTACAAAATACGAGTGTGGTCGTATGCGACTCCCAAATACTACATACTTTCAGAATTGAGGTGAATAATAAAATATCAAACACTACTAGATATTTATCCGACCGTTGAATGGACTTTCGTACTTCAGAAGTGTTAATTGTTGTCAATTTGAGGTAAATGCAAAACCTTTACAGCGTGAATACAAAAAGTTTTCTTTATAACCATATGTACGTACTGGCTAATGATACACAAATAATTTTCAACTATAAATCACAAATAAACAAGACAAAAACCGCAATGTGACGTTTAACTTAAAAGTACCAACTAATTTATTTAATGAGTGATAATTTCGTACATGGTAAGTCATAAATTAATTAAATCCAATAATGCATCCAAGTCACACCCGTAAAGCCGTCTAACTCTATTTTTGAATTTGTTTTTATGCATAAAAAACACCACTAATTTTCATAGGAAAGCCATTGTCTAGGTCAAATGAACAACTCCATTATTTCGTAAGTAAAGCTTTTATCGTACGTTTTTTCTTCTCTTCTTTGTTTTTCTCTTTGGCGTACTTCGGTGTTAAGACCTTGACACCTGATACACAGGCCAAAGGTATACGTGCCTTATAAACTGTTGACCATAGAAACGGTATTATTACATCTCGGACGAAGAAGAAGAAAAATCATCTGTGTTTCGTTAAATGATACGAACGAGATGACTGTAAAGTCCAACCTGTCCAGAGGAGTATATTGACCTCGACTGAAGAATGAGTTGACAACTGAGATACCAAATGCACAAATGGTTGGTTGACGCGGAAGAAAACCGAATAACTGTAGGTGGAGTGTTTGCATTTTCTTCAGCATTTAGTGGTTTACTAGCCGATCGAACTTTGTTTTTTTTTTTCTTATTACATTTTGTATGGAAGCGGGTATTTTGTTTTCGAAACAAAGCCGTATTTTGGAAGTTTCATAGAAGTGGTTTAACACCTCCCTCCCCGTGTAAAGGATGTATTTACTAAATGAGATATGTATATGTAATGTAGCTAACATATAATCTCCATGAGAGTAGCTTAATCTATATGTACAAGTCACAAGGCATGGATCATGAATATGAACCAAATTTGAGTTAAACGTTCATTGGCTATGGCAGTTAAGTTGTCTGCATTTTTTTCTGCTAACAATGGTGAAAATTGAATAAGTCTAGCTGTATCCTGAAGAGGATACTATCTATAGTTCATTGGAAACCCAAACGAAAGGCTTACCCGAGGTCGCTAAGTATTTATTAAATTCTTTGTGATCATTAGCTTGGTAGCGCTGATCTTATGACGGTTTAAAACCTCAGTTCTTCCGAAAGATTAATGAAAAACCTGGTAGTAATTAATAAAAACCAGTTTGCTTATTCTGAGGCCTCCAGAGGAGTAATCTTTAATAAAATGTACATTTTTTTTCTCTTATAGACTTTGTTACATTTTGTTACATTTGTTACAGAATATTAATTACCTAACCCGCGTTGGCACACGTTGCTTACCCGGCCCTTTGTTGTTTCAACCACCATCATTGTATGGTAGCAATTACTTCCCGTCAGTCTGTCTGTTTAGTTGCAAAACACAAATGCTGAACCCCCACCACAGTTTTAGTTTAGTCAGATTTCCAAGTGCTAAATGTGGTCATTAAAAATTGCAAAATTCACAATAAATTAAGTAGCGTAAATAAATACCTGATTGTCAAATAAATTCACTAGTATCAACATACCTAACTCTATAAAAACTTGGGTTGATTAACATTTAAAAAATGCAAACCGCAAGCGTCACTTTATTTGCATTTAAAAATATGGTTTTCAGATACACTCTTCATTCCAATCTTCATACATCTGTTGAACAACTGAATTGACGATTTAATATATACGAGTACTTATGTATTTCCCAAATTTATTTGTTGTTTCCCAGCGCTTACACGAGAATTAGATGTAAATCAATTTGCAACCAGCAAGAGCATAACTGAAGCATTAAAAATAACTTCGTCACCCACTGAAGGTTTCCGCAACTGATTTTGGGCACCTGTAACAATTTTCACGACAATTTGAACCGTCAGCCATTGTTCTTCGTCATGCTTAGTACACTGCGACATTATAAATTACCATAAGCTATAGTCGGCGGTGTTGAATGGAACATGGCACTTGTACTCCTATCACTACAAAGAGGACAATGTGAATGGCCTGTGCCTAGTACTGCAGGCTGTTGTGATTCATCAGCAAACTTTTTGGGTGTCTACTTCGCATAAGGAAATCAATATTTTGTTAGCCCTACCAACCCTTTTATCATTCCAGACAGTCGACAATATTAAAATGTTTGTGGTTGTCAAGTGTTGGGCGTATGAAAGCACTGTTTCTATGCGACGACGGTGACACCATATACCGGAAGTGGAAAAATACATATTAAGGTATTCCCAAGCCACCAGGATGAGTTTACCGGCAGGCCAGGCTTAAGCCTTTATAAAGCTTTCACAGCAGAATAAAAAACCGGAACAAAACTCCAAATGAATTGTCAAAGAAAAACCAGCCCACCACACCACAGCCAACAAAACAACAACACACCAACAGCAGCAGGGTCGTAAAGTATCGATTTTCATTAGCTGTGCTGTTAAATGTTCCCATTTTCCAATTGCTTTCCGATTTTTACATTATTATTTACAAATTGCTTAGTTATTAGTATAAAATATGATACAACAGAGACAAAAACATGTTAATCCACCTTCGGCGTTAGTACAATTAATAATAATTAATCTGAGTCGTATGAAATTCAAAGACAATTAACACGGTTTACTCACCAATTGCTAAGTGGAATGCACAGAAAATTTGTTATCGAAAATGTTTTGATATTTTTTTGTGGGCAATTTCACAGAATGGATACGATTTTTTTTTGGGGGATAGTTGAATTAAAATTTCATTTGGAAAGCAGAACTGAAAGAAAAACAAAGGTTCACCTGCACTGTACACTGACTGCACCACTGACATTAGATTAGAAGAACAACGAGAACGACCGACCGACGATGACGATTTTCCACTTCTTTTGCTTCTATTTTGCTCCTGCTCAGGTCGGGAAGAGCGATACAATAAGCGCCCTTTGGACTGCTTTAAATAGGTTGGAGAGAGACAACCAGATTGATATGCGGCGAAAAGAAAGTTAGAAAGTGGTAGAGAGGGTCAAAAGTGTTGTGTGTTTTTCTTTCATGCAAACAATTTATTTGCATTTGTCAGTTAAATGTCAAGAATCAGTCGGGCCAACTGAGCATTGTGAAATTGCGAGTTACAGGGTGCTAGGTGTATTTTCTGTGACACAGAAATATTTCGGATGAAAATACAAATAATTACGAATTGCTTAACTTTACACGATGTTTTTAATGAAAACATATCTGTTTTTGTTTTTTTTTTTTTGTAAATTTTGCGCATTTTTAATGTGTATTATTTTGTTGAATTGTTTTTATACCGAACTTTGATTTTTGACTGATCTACGAGCAACAAATTTGACATTTGGTAGTTGACTTAACAGAATGTGACACAGCAATATGGCGTGCTAAATTAACGGATCTCACCGAAATCTCGGACAGTTCTGTAGGAACAACACGATTCCGTACTTGAAGAATATGGGTCTTCTCCCAATTGGGTGCTGAGATTAAATTTTTCTTCCTATTTTTGACATTTTCATATTTAATAATTCATACACGTTAGAGGGTTATGATTATGAATACCCTTACAATGTAATATACAGCGCGACCACATGAAGGACAAGAACATGAGACAGACATAACAAGAAAGGATTTGTTGTGCATTCATGTATATGCATGATGCGATTGCATATCATTAATTGAAGGAAATTAATTTAAAAAAAGGAATGTATTTAAGAAGAATTGGTACTAATTTTGACAGAAAATTTCTCCACCGCTGAGAATAAGTCTGTTCCCGTACTTTCTGCACCAAAATTCACAGATTCTCAAATTTCATGGGGTGTTAAAGTGTCTCAAAGAGAGTCAAATGTGTGCAAAAGTTCAGAAACGCATTGAACAATCTTCGTACGGGAATTAGGAATTGGATTTGACTGTTTTTCGTTGTTTTTCACAGTTTTGGATAGGTACGGGAACAGTCCTAATGTTGTTCCATTTAATACCAAAAAAATCTCAACTGTAGCAGCTTGGCTGTAGATTAAAAACGAAATACGTTCGCGTACGCTCCCAAAATTATTTCCCTATGCTGCGAATTTAAGAAAAATAAATTTCTTTAGACAGGTACATATATGAAGACTGTCAAATCACATACATTTTTCATATTTTGCTGTTCGTTTACTTTTTCGTAATCTCCCTATCATAGAATTTCACATCAACTCTTGTAATTATTATAAGTAATCCTGGTCGGCTTTAAGTTTCACACGGTAGTGATCTTTTTTATTTCTATTCGTTCTATTTTAATATTTGCTTAACAGACTGTATGCAGTCATTATCAATGTGTTCTAATAAGCCATCGTTGACATATTATATATGGACTGCTAGTGAAATGTCACTTTCATACAACTGTGGATAATTCGGTTCCAACATAACTAGCGCCACGTGTTTCGTAGGGACAGCAGTCTATTGCCGTATATACGAGTTACTGCGAATATACGTTGCCGCGTTGGTACCAACAGATGCCACTGCCAAAATTTCAATAAAAATTTGAAAAAGCCGTTAATTTTCTTTACTGACCCATAAAATAGATAAATATGTTAAATTTATTTGGAATTCATGTTTTGTGTTGATTAATACTTTGTGTTTTTGCTTTATAATGCAGTACAACTTCTCACAATTTATTAAAAAAATACTTAAATCACAAACCAACGGCTTTCGTGAATTCAAACACAGTCTTAGTTTCCACATTTCTCCGCTACGAAACAAGAGGGCTAGTGCTTATGTTCGAACCAACGCGAAGTTGGGTACTAGCAGTCCATATATAATTATGTCAATGTAAGCCATCATCAGCTATCAGGTACCTACCTAGCGCCTGTTAATTGCCAACTTTTTGTATTCGTGCCATACGCCAGATCGGTTCATCATGAATTCATGATTATGTAACAGAAAACAATTGCGATTTGCATATGAACTACCGATCCAAAAATAGAACGTTCTTATTTTATCTAACTAATAACCAGTTGCTGATATTAGGATGTTTGATATGACTTTTTAAGTGGGGATATAGCTCAGTGGTAGAGCATTCGACTGCAGATCGAGAGGTCCCCGGTTCAAACCCGGGTGTCCCCTTTGTAGAACTTTTTGTATTTTATTATTCATATTCCCAAGAACGAAATCACGGAAATTCACCCTTACGTCACCGTCTTATTTAAACGACCAGAAATACTCTGTACTAAGATGACAACAAGAAAAGCCAAACAATTGATTCCGAAAAGACGCAAATTTACACATTTTATTCGTTTGACATTTAACATTGAAAGTAGAGTGTGATATATAATTTCATTTTAAAGAAAATGCATAAAGTTAGAGAACAGTAAACACAAAAAAATACATCTTTACGCTGTGCTACCGGAGGCGCTATTGGCGATGGCGCACTCAATGAATGAATACTATGTAGACAAAGAGAATCAGAATGACAGCGAATACAATGACAAAATTCCTCTTCAGATTGTACTTGCGATCCAATGCAATGAGAAAGTTCTTGAATGAGTCAGCTACGGAGTCTTGTTTGGTGGTACTGCGTCGACCAACTATAGACGATTGGAAGCGTTGGGTTTCACGTTTGATTGGAATGCTCCGTGGGGATTCGACTCCTTTTAACAATGGTTCCGCTTTGAGGCGTTCTAGTTTTCTAGCAAAGTCACTCAGGTATGGAGCTTCATCGTCGTCATCATCCTCATCATCATTATACACGTTGGAGTACTTCGCAGTCGGAGCAGCAGGTGCACCATACCCACCAGTGGTGAAACGACGTGTGTTTGATGTCGTCTCTGATGAGACAGTGTTGGCCGAATATCCAGAGCCTAAGGAGCTGTAACGTGATGAGGGTAGCGATGGCTTATACAGTGGTTCTGGATCAATAGAAGTTCTATTGACCGTGGTCGTCCGGAACGACAGGGTACGGTCTGGTTCGACTGACACCTTCCGCTGTGAAAATCCGTACATGGTATCGCGTGCTGGCTGAGACTGCGATTGAAACAACGGACGGGTGATGGGTTCATATGAGTTGGCGTAGCTTGCTACCAAATCATTTTCCGACTCAGATTCAGTTTCATTGACCGTTGACGGAGAAGTTACCGTTTCATGACTATAGGATGTGGTTACAACACCAGTCTTCGATAGTGAAACTGACCGCCGGTTCCGAGGTATTATAATTTCCCTTTCGCTCTGTTCGGCGGCCTCTAACAAGATGACATCATCTTCATCTTCTTCGTCTTCTTCGAGAACAACTGCAGTTTTACGTTTTTGCGAAACCGGAATGCTGACTGGGGCATCCTGCTCAGCTTGTGTACGCACTGATCGCCTTCTGTCAGTTATTGGGGCTGATTTGGTTGCTGCCGACAACAAAGTAGTATCATCAACAGTGGAAGTTACACTTGTTGTCGCAATCGTACGGCGGTTAATTCGACTCGGCGGGCGCTTGGGAACTTCTTCTATTACAGCATTAGCTGCAATAGTGTCAGCATGTGATGGAATTTTTGTAACATGTATGGTTTCACGACGATTCTTTTTTTTATCCGCTGGTTCTCCGGTCATAGCAACACGCAGTTTCCGTATAAGCAGCTTGCGGCTGGTATCTGTGATGGGTACATTTGGGAGACCAAATTCCAAGCACTTTTTACGGAGTGACGCATTGTCGAGGCTTTCTAAATTGTCGTCTGACATTTGGATGCAATTCGATGTCACAGGTACGCTAACAACACACTGAAATAAGGCAATTTTATTTACAAATTCAAACGAAAATCACACCTGGTTTACAATAACTTACAGAACAGATAAATGGTAACTGTTAGTAGGGTTAGCACGTTTTTAAAGATATTTGTACCTACTTAAATTGAAAAAATGAATGTGTCGCAGTTTAAAGATATTTCAAACTTGTTTTCCAGGCAGCCGGCGCTCTTTTGAATTTCACAAAAGAAAGAGACGCGATGATGATGCTTTCAATTCTGTGTCAGATATATTCCAGTTGTTCCACGATCCACAGCGTAGCTGTCACTTCTGGGGTTAGTTCGATTTAAGTACTAGTGTGCTTTGATTTCAGCTATGTATATGGTTAAATGGATGAATAGAAGTAAAAAGCATGTGAAATTACTTTTTTTAATGTATACTACAGTAAAAGCTCAAAAATTGGAAACAAAAGTTTCTGCGAAATCTAATTTTTAAAAGTTTCCAATTCCAATTTCGTCAATTGCGTCTGGTGCAAGAAGGGTAATTAATTAAAAAAAAAAAACAGAACTTATCGCTCACTGCGAAACCTCAGCCGTGTTTTTTTGTACGCGTATATACGCTTATTTTGCAAATTTACATGTAAATTACAACAAAAGTAAAATAAGCGGCGATAGTATCCCCGCTTAGCTAAGCGGATATAAAAACAGTCATACCAAATACAAAGTTCTTCTCTTGCGATGAATTCTTATGAAAAAATTCATTCTTTTGACAACCGGAGAAACCCAAACGTAAACAAAGAACAATCAAAAACAATTCTTTCATCTCTTACTTATTCTTTTGCCGAAGATTGGTTAAGGTAAAGTCAATAAGCAATAAATTGATTATTTAGGATAATAAATTATTTCTTTTATCGGAATTTAATATATTTGAATGTGCATTCCCTGAGTTTTCCATCTTTATATTTTTTTCTCTTCAAAAGAATTTTTTTCTGCTTTTACACTTAGACTTGTGAGTCTAGACTCACATGGGTGCAAAAGAGTAAGAAAGTTCGAAAAGATGAGAAGGAAAATATTTTGCCCTGTGAGTCGAGGGTAAAGTTTTTGGCGACTCTTTTTGACGTTTTCCTTTTCTCTTCTTCGTTTTATCACTGTGTTGCTTCCCACCTAGTCATCTGCACAATACAAGACTTGCGAAATAAAAGAGGAATGTCAAATTTGAGTCAAGGAAAAAAGTCTGAATTGTAAAAGCGCAAGACTCACGGATGTAAATAACAAAGAGAAATTCGAAAAAAGTCTAGACTCACAACACAAGTCTTAAGTGTAAAAGCAGACTTACTGACTGCTCAAGTTTCGCCACGTTTACATGCAGGGTTGAGTGGATGAGCTGAAACTCAGATGAAATTTCGACCTAAGTATTTCTACACACCGAGTTGAATGGTTGAATGGTTGAAATTCTCTAACGTAGTTGAACTTGCCGATAACTAAACACACTTTAACCGGAACTAGCCACAAACGCAATCAAAAGAAATTTTATATTTCTGCTCCAAACAAAGGAAAAAAAAAACAAACAGAGATCACATGCACAGAGATTGCATGTCAGTTCAACCAATCAACCCAGGTACACATTCATTTTTTCAGTCACCCTTGTTATAAATGTCACTATATTCATACCAAAACAAATGACGTAAGCAACACAATTTGCGCAATCGACAGGCGGGCATGAATGCGCAAACCTGTGTCCGTGTGTTTGCGCAAACATGCCTGTGTGATTTTAAATTTTTTTGAAATCCGCTGGGATGCGGATTTACGAATCATGTTCATTCGTGTTTGACTTTGGTTAGCTAGTGTAAGACTATCTTTACATTTTATAAAAGGAAGTCCCCAAAATTTTTCAGTATGACTGCGCTAATCTTGAGAAACACTGAAGCGGTTTTCACTATTATGATCCGCGGTCGTTATAGCTGTATTCAAAATACTCTTTTACTTATAGGAGCTGAGAATTCGAGATCGATTCGGCAGAAAATAAAATGTTCTGTCATTACACAGTTCTAGCATTCATTTGAGATATAAATCATCCTTCTGCGTTATCATGGAGCTGAGCTATGCTCAAAACCACTTATGAAATCATCACCAACGATTCGATCGGTGGAGATTGAAGCCAATAGCCATGCGACGTCATAGTGCGTGTATATGGCACATTTTCATTTCTGTCCATTGACTATATGGTCGCATGTCATTATAATAACGACTGTCATCGAGTCAGTCACCTGAACTATTAAAATATTGACAGATTTGGCAGCATTCACTTACCAGCATATTCAGCTAAGAATCATAGTTTTCTTTTTGCGCGTGCACAAATGATGGAAAACATTCGTCCCTCTCACGCTACCATTCATCATACCGCTGAAGATGCATACTTTGTTTTCTTCGATAATTCTTCGATTTTTGGCGGACGTGGTCGAGGTCTTTTTGACTTGCTGGTGGTTGAAGGCATTAGTTGCTGCAGAGTCTAAATTTCTAAGTCTTTTTATAGCTCATATCAAAGTATTTTATTTATAAGAAAAAATAATTTTTAGCTGTAGTTGTTTCAAAAAATATGTATATTTTATGTATGTAGGTAAGCAAATGTCGTATTCTACTCGTCAAACTCTTTCATGTGATAGCCATATTAAGAAAAGAGTAAAGATTACGGTAATCCCCCATCTTGGAATTATTGAATTTAGAATGACGTGGCTACTTGCCAAACCCTTTCATTTGATACCACTATCAAGGTGATTGTAGAGAAAAAAAAAAGAAAAGAAAACCAGATAGCCCGCCATTTTGATTGCTCCGTCCACCATACTGATTTTTTTGTGATGTTACACAGCTTTGGACACTCCGCCTCTCCGGATAAAGAGAAATCCAACGGTACCTCATTTGTAATGATATTGCGGTACGTTTCCGGCAAAAGTATACACAAATGTCTCACAAATGTTGCTTGTATAACGCTATCGGGACTGTCGCTAATCGGAGGGTTAAATAAACCTTTTATTTTTAAAACGTTCTAATGTAAAAAAGAAGTCTAATCAATTTTGTTAATGTAAAAATATTCATATATTGAAGCAAAACGGAGATAAAATCGAAGAAAATGTGTTTTATTTTAAGAGGAATAGTAAGACAATACGGTAGAATGCAATTTAAATCATAAAATGTTACGTTCCAAAACATGAACAATCTCGAAAATATGAACAGCCTCGGTTTTGATTAGTTCACGTCTTCCAATGTTCACTGTACATGCTTCTGGCACTTGTTGTGTCGTCTAAATGTTTTTTTTTTTTTTTTTTGTAATACAAATAACACCAAAAAACATGATTGAACTCCATATTTTGCTCCAACTATTAAAGTTATTTTGCTAAAAATTTGCTTTTTCTGGTGATTTCAGAGTTGTGTGAATTCCAGTTGTCTCGTTAAATAAACTTTAAAGGCGTCTGATTCTTCGGTCTCCAAGTCAAGCAGTCTTGGTTGCATCAGCGGCTCTGAGTAAATAAATTCCTGCTCTAGGCAGTCGGACATAAGTTGCATTTCCTCGCGGGGTATATTGATTTGATCTTCAGCCGTTACTAGAAGAAAAATAAGATTATTCGCATACATAGTCATAATTAGTTCGATAGAACATACAGAAAAGGTTAATGACATCCTTTTGATCCACTCGATTATATAAAGTTTTGATACCTTGCTGAACTGCACGATGCATTTCTTCAAGTTGTGTAGGTTTAACCGTATTGAGCATATTTAAATCTGGATGCCAAAAGAACTTGAGCTCTTTGGCAAGTAAAACCTCTTCAAGTTTTTCAAGTGCCTGCAAAAAAAAAAAAATAAATAAGAAAAAAAACATTTACAAATTAAAATTTATAATCGCTGGAACTGGAAACTTCTATTCGAAGGAAACACCAAGTATAGCTTAACAATATATTTTTTAGTTCATGCGTATTGTCGACGACCAAAAATGACGAGCACACAGATAATGTCAAAGCAAAAAGAATTGTTTTTAATATTTTTTCTCTGGTACTTTGCTTTATTTTTGTAGGATTGGTAGCCTTGGTCACGATAAAGTTTTTTGTTTTCTTATTTAAAATGGCCGTAACACGGTAGTCTGTCAAATGTCAAGAGTACAGAACAAATCATTTGCAGCGCCAAAATTCCTAGCCAGTTGCTTTTGGCTGGGGATAAAATCAAGAATCAAAAATGTTGCCAGCCAGTTGTTGTATTTTTTGTATATGTGAAATATGATTTCGCCAGTAACTACTGGCTAGCTACGTGAAAAAAAAACACAGCTTATAACCCACTTACCACACTAACAAGTTTGTGGACAGGCTGCTCCCAAAAAGTATGGTTGTCTTTGTTATCTTCGACGAGCCACAGGAATACCGTTTTTATGTAATAACTCTTAAAATGATTCATATTTGGTTTCATATCTCGAAATTTTTTCAATAGCCTCAACACAACCTTCATTCTCATTTTTCCTGTTAAGATCTTTCTTTCCGAATCCGTATATGATGTCCTAAATGAAGGGTTATCCCTTTGAATAGCGCCCTTTAATGGTCGTGGAACTGCATCCCAAAACTCTGAAGTTAGTTCCCTCTTAGACAGAGCATCTCTTTTCTCGAAAACAATTACCGGAACGAAGTCAATCGATAGTATAAAGGTTTGGTTTTCGTTGTGCACTTTAATTGTATGTGCAGGCCCTGATGTTGAATATCTTAATTGGTATTCTTTGCTGCCAGTGGAATATCTCTTCTGCATATCATTCAGAACCTGCGTAAAACAGCTCTGGAACCAAGAAAGAAATTTATTTTGCAAGAGGAAGCCTCTATCATCCACCCATTTTTTCAAAAGATAATAAAGCTCAACTCTGGATCGGTCCGCTTGGAGACTTGTTAACACTCCTTCTATGTTTATTAAAATATTACCAGTACTCTCTTTATCTAATTGAATTTCAATCAATTGCCTTGCGGGGAAAGCAAACCGCAGAAGAAGATCGTATTCATCAGCATTCGATATTTTTAATTTATCCGCGTAACTTCCTAAGGAAAAGAAAATTAAATATGATAAATTTTTGTAGTTTGTTTTTCAGATAACTTTTAAGGAATTCAATCTCAACTCCGTCTTTTTTTAACTTAGCGAGCAAATACGTACGAACCAGTGCTGAGGGGCATTTTTCAGAGAAGTCCCATCACACGAGCCGAAAATTCCCTTTTTAAACAAAATTTCCGTTCAGTTTGTACCTTTGTACTTGGTATTTTGTACATACATATTTCCAGGCAAATAACGTAAATAAATAGGTTTTATAATTAGAGAAAAACAAATGGCGCAGTATTAAAGTCGGATAAAGTACAATTTAAAATTATATTAGCACGTAACAAAGAGTTTTGATAATTATAGTTCACTAGGTCCACAATATCGTTATCACCTCGTGTTAAAATTAAAGTCATATTATGTATTAAGTATTTAAAGTGAATTAGGATTTTCATCTGTTATTTCAGTGAGAAAAAATTCGTAAGATTCATACCTAGCTATACCGAAAACATTTTTACGAAATGTTAAATTCTTCACGTTAAATATTTAACTGCTTTTATACAAGCAAGTGCTAAAGCCGGTGTGGACCTACGGTATACGGTTGTACCAAGAAAACAAATGCCAATATTTTGCAGACCTTTCAAAATAAAGTGGTTAGAGAAATTGTCCAAGCACCGTGGTATGCTAGAAACGACGATATCTACAGGGATCTCGGAATTCCGACAATCGAAGCTGAAACTAGAAGCTTCGCGCGAAAACATAGAAACCGACTAATCGGACATGTTAATAATACAGTCCTACTTATTTGAGAGCAATTTATTGCGCCGACTTCAAAGGACAAAACCTTTCGACTTGACGAGATAAGGATTAACCGCATCTATATTGCGGAATATGCAGGATCTTTCATTGGAAAGTAACCTGCCAAACGTTTATATTTCGTGATAGAAAAATTGCTTGATAAGTAGTATAACTTAGTTGCACTATCTAACAAATTTATATCGAAGGGTGGTGTTTTTGGTCAGTAAGAATCTGACACTACTATGAGCACGCGCTTGCTATTCTCATAGTGTCTATGGAAGATTTTCACCTACCCTCGGAAAAAAAAAAAATAAAAAAATTTAAAATGAGGTTTCGGCTAGTACGCTGCTGATGCGAAACGAAAAATCCCATACAAAAGTGACACGACGAAATCGAAAACGGAAAATTTCGTCGTGATTTTCGTTTTGCAGTACGCTGTTCCGCTGCGAAATTATGCTGATGGTGATTGTATTAGATAAATCTCTCCACTCAGTTTTCGCAAAGAATTTATTGTTCGGTACATTAATTTCATGCGAAATTTTGACGTTTGCATTTTATTGGTACACATTATTTTCGGTTTCGTGTTTTATTTTATTCGTTTTTTGTGCTATTATGGAGTCATACGAAGTTGAAATTTTGGAGCAGCATGATATATTAGAAGCAGATAACTTCCTGCAGAATAAACCACCCACATTATCACCAGCTCCAGTGCCGCAGAAACAGAAAAGACGAACAAGAGATCACAATTCAGCTCAGAGGAAAAAAAAAATTGGCTTCGTTGGTAAAACACAACGAACCAATATGGAAATTAAGCGACAAAAGGCATAGGAACAACAATGCTGTTGCCAGCATTTGGAATAGTATTTCAAAGGATTTAAATAAGTCAGGTACTTAATTTGTTTAGTTTATATGTATAATAAAAACATGTAATTTTCCAGCGGACGCTTGCAAAGCAATGTGGCGTTCTCTTCGAGACAGCATGCGCTACCATACCATGGAGAAAAGAAAGCAGAAGTTAGGTAGTGAAGCAGATAGTTCTCTTGTTGACGAAGATGCGATATTAGAAGACGATGCAAGTGAAATCAATTGGGAATTCGCCGAAAGCATGGCATTCATGATGCCCATCTCATCACAAAAACGACGTCGGTAAGCAACATTTAGGCAACGCCATATCATCATGCTAACAGAGATTTAAATGCAATTCCCAAACCCATTTTAGAACATTTCATAGCAGTGGAGTGGAAGAGGATTCTCCTGGTGCTTTCGGTCAAACGGCGATGTTTGCAAATGCCGATGAAATATCCAACTATGCATATGTAAGTAGGATATTTCAATTTCAATTGTAAATCCAATTTGGTTTTCATACAGCTCAATGAAAAGCGTAAGCCGAAAGAGCCGTTGATTGAGAGCGCCACTACATTAAGTAACAGCATCAGCGAGCTAATACAGATTCAAAAAACAAGAGCGGCAGCACCACCGCCACTTAAACATTATGCGATGTTGGCAAATTGGGACCGCATGCTCCTCAAATTGTCAGACGATGTGGTGGAAGATTTAAATATGCGAATTACTTCGCAAATATACGAAGCAATAAAACAAAATTCTAAATAAATTTTACCAATCCTAAATTTTGTTTTTTAATGGCTGTTCATACAGCAGAATGTTATACCATATCTTTTCATTTTCAGCTTTTTAGATCAATATAAAAGTAAAAATACACCAATAACTTTTTATTCTACGAATGCGGATTTATTTTGCCATGGAATAGACCCAAGAGGTGAAATGAAATACTTTTTTAATTTATCCCGCACATATTTCCCAGTATTGCTTTGTCTTCCTAAATGTGAATGGATCAATGAGTAATGTAGTGCATCAGGTGAGATTTGTCTTCTCCATTCACCTGCAACTAAACGCCCAGTTTCATCATAATGATCCGTGTACTTGAAGGGGCAATACGATTCCTTGTTTTTGCTCAACATATAGTTATGCAGATAGCAGCACGCACTTATAATTTTTTGAGCTCGATCTGGACTGCAGAACATAGTTCTAGACAAACATAACCATTTCCAACACAAAATGCCGAATGATATTTCGACACAGCGCCTTGCTCTGCTAATTCTGTAATTAGCTATTCGTTCTTCATCCGTCAGTTTATTCGGTTTTCTTGGTGTATACGGCTTGATTATTCGTTTGCAGAGTGGGAAAGCGTCATCTGCAACGAAGAGAAATGGAAGCTTTTCGTTTCCGACACTCATGTCTTCCGGAAATGGCAGTTTGTCTTGAATAGTTGCTTTACCAAGTTCAGTGGAAGCAAACACGTTAGCATCTCCTTCACTGCCATGTGCACCAATGTCAAGATAAACAAATTTATAATTTGCATCAGAAATGGCCATCAATACAATGCTATGAAATCCCTGTAAGTGGTAAATAAGTAAAAATATATAAGCCAAATGTTGAGGGAATAGTTTTTCCCTATATTCTCATAGGATTGACCAAATTTATGATCCTACAGGGCACTACAACAAGCCGATTAGCGACGAATAGCAACGAACAAAAGCGAAGTTTAAAGAGTATTATATATATGTATTTATTATATGCAAACCTTATAGTTGTAAAACAAACTTCCAGCGTTTTGTGGACATTTAATGGCAACATGCTTGCCATCGATGGCACCTAAGCAATTTGGCACGTTCCACTTCACATTAAATTCATTTGATATCCCGACAAATTCCGCAGCATCTAGTTGGGGAATATATTCAGCTAAAACCTCGCAAAGGGCAATGCAAACGCCATCTAAAATGCTTCCAAAATGTTGCTTACTTATTCTGTAAACTGACGATACGTGCCTTTGTATACTACCACTCGCTAAATATCTACAAGAAATACGAGATATACTATTAATAGAGATGTAACGGATAGAAATCTAGCCGGATACCGTTACATCTCTAATTATTAATCTTATAAAAATTGCACGATACCATTGTGTATGTTTCATATACAATGACAATACGTACTCAATAGCAATAGCAAATTTCTCCAAAGGAGTTATTCCATCACATGGTCTTGTGTTTCGTATCGGAGTCAGTTTTGGTTCAACCAGCGAATAAAGTTCCTGAAAAATTGTTGGTCCCATATGAAAATTTTCATTGAAAACTTTTTCGTTGGACACCATGTCATAGAACTATAAATAACACCATTTAGTTAAGCTATCCAGAAGAGTGACAAAAACCTACATCAGTTACAAAACGGCCTTTTGTCTGCCTCTCCTGTAGATAAGGGTTAACACGAATAGAAGGAAGTTTTTTCTTACTTTTTTAAACCATTGAAAGAACAACAGATGCAGAAGATATTATCGTTGTTGTTATTAAATCTTCTTCAACTTGATCGTTGTTTTCAAAAGACATTTCAAATTATTTTGTTTTTATTGAAGAATAATCTAAATCTTTAATCTAAATTAATTATTTATTTTTGATTTATTATTTTTCTTTCAATTATTTAAATTATTGCCGCCTGTCACTATTGTCAGTTGTATTTTTCTTAGCAGCTGATTGAACTCTCCATACATTTTTTTTCGTCGATATTTCGCTATCATTTCGCACTCGATTTGGAGACCATAGGAAAATTTCGTTTCGCATCAGCAGCGTACTAGGCTTAACGTGGACTATAACTATTATTATCTTGGTGTCCAATTTTAGTGGCGAAGTTGGAATAATGCACATTTTGTACTAATGGCGTTATGGAATACTCTTTTTTTCCCTTAAGGGGATATGTACATGGGTTTCCTCGGGTAAAAAACTGCTTATTTTTAACAACCTTCTGGTGATCAGAAAAAAAAAAAAAAAAAAAAAAGATTCTTAATCAGTAAGAATGTCGCTAACGTCTGAACTAAGGAAAAAAAATGGCGGCTGTTTGAAAAAAAGGGATTTTTTGCCCTTTTTTCAAAGTTTTTAATTTTTTAAAAATAGTAAATAACAAAATTTTTACATAAATCTAGTTCCAACGATAGAGGGATATATAAAGAAGTTCTGCGCCAAATTCCAAGTTAATCGGTTCACTAGAACTTGAGAAACCACGTCAGACGTCTTGGAAAAAGTAGTTTCGAGAAAAACGTATTTAAAGAAAAACGTTACAACGACCTTCACATATAGAGACTTTCTGAGAATTCATGGTGTATAAGAGACTTTCTGTCGGATAATTCAGGAAACGTTTGGAGGATACATTTTTGAAGGTCTAATCTTTAAAAATATGAAATAAAACAAAAAAAAAAACGATTTGTTCAAAATTTTAGATTAGAATATCCCCTTAATAGCTAGAATAAAAAATAGTGGACCTATATGACTCCCTTGAGGAACGCCGGATCCTGCTTAGAAAGAGTCTGAAGGAAAACCTCTAAATTTAACCTGATATGACCTCTGGTTGAGGTAAGAGCCAAGCCACAAAACAAATAATGGGGGAAAACCTAACACGTCGAGTTTGTCATGGGAAAGCTGATCAAAAGCTTTGGAGAAATCAGTGTAGACACAGTCCATCTCATGACCATTTTCTAAGAGATTGGAACAGCTATGTGAAAATGTTAACAGGTTTGTGACAGTAGACATGTTTCTGACGAATCCATGTTGTTCTTTACAAATAATACCTCGACAAAGAAAAGTAAGGTTATCACACACCACTTGTTCAAATAATTTTGGTATGCATGACAGCTTAGAAATTGGTCTGTAGTTCGTGATAATATTTCTATCGCCTTTCTTAAAGACGGGCGTAATAAACGATTGCTTCCAGAAGCTAGGGAAATGTCCGTTGGTTATGGAGACTTCAAAAAGAAACTTCAACGGCAGAGCAAGGACATCGCTGCATTTTTTAAGGACAATTGGAGGAATGCCGTCAGGACCTGAAGAGTAATCATCTTTTAGATATGAAATAAATTTGGAAATAGCCTCCAAGTCTAAGGCAATGTTGGTAAAGCCAACTTGAGGAGCATCCTTGAGATACTCAAAGTATATTCATTATCAGTTCAAGTGTCGGCAAAATCCACAGCTGCTGGCGAGGGCTTTGCCCCGCAACGTTAACGTAGACGTATTCTATAAACCTGGTTGTACACTCTCGTTCTTTTACCCGGTGTTCGTTGTTCATTGTCAGACGTACGCGGAACAACGAAAGTATGAATGGCAAAATCGAACAACATTCGAAGAACGATTGAAGAATGAACACATAGATACGTAAGAAGTTCCAAGCTGTTTGGAATTTTCAGTGTACGGTTTTACCCAAAAACACGGAACAACGTGTGCGGTTATGACGATAACCGTAAATCGTACGTTGTTTTGCAGTGTCCTTTCACTTCTTTATAAAGATGGGTGATTTATCCAGAGATTTTCTTGAGGAATTTATAGAATTATATAACAGTTTTTCATGTTTGTGTGAAATAAAGTCCAAAAAACATAGTCAACGCGATGAAAAGAGGAAGGCGTACATAGTATAAGTGGATAGATTAAAAGAAGCAGAGAGATAGCAAGGTGCCCGAAATTACAGTTTTGCTGGAACGATAACGCAAGTTAAATATACAGTCCAAGCCATGAAACTGGCTATCGAACAGTTTTCTTTAATAACACAACGTTTTCTTATGCTTTGGTTTTCAGCGGAAAAAATTTCGATATACGTACTCGTACATATATGTTTCCACATGGATTTGCTCTTTACCTAAAATACCAATCAGTCATTCCAATTACGCATGTTGTACCCCGTGTCTCACTTCGAGTCGTACTCGTATCGTATTGTATTTCGTTTGTCATTATGCAAGTCGTATGCGTTGAATACGACTCCCTATAACAGGGGTGGCCAAACTTTCAGGCTATGTGTTCGACTTTTCGCTGAAATTGGTTACGCATGCTACCTACCCATTATTTTTCTTTGAAAGAAAATACATATAAATATATACACAGGATGAGAAGGTTAGCCAAAATGGTTACGCCAAACTACTTGCGAAAGATTGTATCCAGCTACCTAACCAATAGAAGGTTCAGATATGAAACCGAAGAAGGAGAAAAGTACTATAAAGTTTCAGCGGGAGTTCTAAAAGGATCAGTACTGGGCCCTTTACTTTGGACTATCATATACGACGGAGTTCCATAGCGGGCAAGGAAAGGCTGAGTTCCAAAATATAAAAAAAATGTTTCGATGCGGTAGCAAAACATTTTTGATACGCATCCGCAATGCAACCATAATGCTTTGCATAAATTTAACTTTGTAAAAGTTTGACGTTTCGAAACGCATTTTATACAGAGCCGATTGGCACTGATCTGAATTGTCGGGGGGGGCACATCTCTTAGAAACTTAATTAACATTCTTTCAAAATGAAGTGTTCCGTGTGTGATCAGAAGATTGATCGCGGCTGTCTAACTAAAATAAATTGTAGTGACTGCATGCATTTTTTTTCATTTTTCGTGTGTAAATATCACTGAACATGAGTATTTCGCATCGAGTGGAAATCCATTTCGGCGTTATAAATGTGTAGTGCTAAGACGCCGCTTCTTACGGGCCCCCGTATCGGTTGTTCCCACGCATAACAACAACAATGCGCCGCCTTCTAGTGCTATCAAACATATATCGGCCGACAGTAATGTGAAATCTATAGCAAGCGGTTCGTCTACACATATGGAGAACGGCGAGAGCGAATGCACTCTTCAAATGATATACATATGTAAAGCTATCTAATATGGAGGAAACAAATCGGCGTTTTCTACAAGAACTGAACGAGTTACGTAAAGAAAATGCAGCACTAAAATCTAAATTAGATCATGTAGAGAGCAGGCTAAACTATCAGCAACAGCACCTTTTAAGTAACTGCATCGAAATTGTCGGAGTGTCTAACGCCAATGACAAAAATGCTATCAGCAAGGCAAAGCAAATCTTCAACAAAGCTTTGTCCATCGATGTTACTGACAGCGAAATAGAAAAATGTTACGTAAAGAAAGTGCAATCAAAAATATATAACAACGGCGTGCTCTCCACGTCTCCAAAATTAAAATCAATCATCTGCATGAAGTTCTCTGATCTTTCTACGAAGCAGCGAATCATGAGCGCAAAGCGGACGAACAAAAGTAATCTCAACACGCATGTGACTGGTATCGATGGTGTGGGCGACGTTAGCAGCAACAACAACAGCAGCAGTAGCAAGGGAAGCGGTATTTATATTAACGATTCTCTTACTAAGTACACTCAGGCTTTATTTTATAAAGCTAAACAAGCAAAAATAAATAAATTTGTTAAATTTGTTTGGTACAAAGACAACAAAATTCTTGTAAGAAAGGTTGAGGGTGAAAAAGTCATTTTAATTAAATCCTTTAATGATCTTGCACTTATTTAGTGCATTATCGGTTTTCCATTTGCATAAATGTTTGATGAAAATGATCTTTTTGATGACTTTTCTACCCATGATCCTTATGGTACCAACTGTGATAATTTATTTGAAAATAATTCTTACTGCGACGACAAACTTTTTATTGTCCACCAGAATGTTAGAAGTTTAAGAGAAAACTTTCAATCTCTAGTTACTCATCTCGCGTCCTTTTCGTGCATTCCAGACATTGTTTTCGTATCTGAAATATGGATATATGATTTTGAAAAATGCGATTACTCTTTGCCCGGGTTCAACTTTGTTGCTAGAACTAATGAGAATTACGCTGCAGGAGGTGTTGGTTGTTTCGTGAAAGAGGAATACAAGATTCTTGCTGCAGTTAGTGTTGACTTTTTGAGTGCTGATGTCTTGAAAGTTTTCATTGAAATTAACCATGAAGTTTATGTTTTTTTATGTGTATACAGACTGCATATGTTTAACGTTTTGTCATACATAGAAGAATTTTCAGGTCTTTTAGAAAATGAAAAATCAAAGAATTTAATTATTGTTGGGGATTTTAATCTCAACAATTTGGAAAGTAGTGAAACTATTTCTAGTTACTTGGCTTTGCTAGCATCGAATGGCCTAGCATGCTTTATCAATGAGCCTACTAGGATTGTATCTGGTAGATGTCTAGATAACATCTACGGACGCTTCAAAAATGTTTCGCTCGGTAAATGTGAGAAGTTTCTTTTGGATAAAGTACCCTCATAATCTGAGTTTAAAAACAAGACATAAAACATTGTGCGTTGAATTTAAAAAGGAAATTCCGATTTGCCGAGATACTTTTTACCGTACTCAATTTAATTCTGCTAAGGGAAACTTAAAAAATGAATGGCAAATAGTAAATAGCTTGCTTAATAAATCTTCCTCTTCTAAAAAAAACCTACTTCGATACGTGTATACGTGTTAATAACGTCGACGTTTCAGACAAACCTGCCATTGCTGAAGCCTTTAACAGCTATTTCACAAATATAGCCAGTAGCTTACAACCATGTCCAGTTCAAACGCCTTGTGTCTGTTCATCGTCCACTTGTAGGTCTGCTGAACTGTTACAAAGTAACAGTTTTGTATACAAGCCCATAACATCTCTTGAGATATTAAAAGTTATTAGTACTCTTAAAAATTCTAACTCGTGCGGAGCTGATGGTATCTCAAATCTGTTTGTAAAAACAGTTGCCTGTTTCCTAGTGGATGTCTTGGCAGATACAGTAGAATCCGCTTAAGACGCTCACGCTTAAAACGCTATCCCGCTTTTAACGCTCTTTTTCTCCGGTCCCTTCATTTTGAAAAGAATTCGTATGAAAAAAAATCCGGTTAATACGCTCTATTTCCCGCTTAATACGCTTACACAGCTAAACGATACACTTCGTAAAATTTGTATTTTCTTGTTTTTTAATTTTTTCCCAGAAAAACAATTCGGTGCATAGGGATATACGGCGGCGACGACGACCACCGCCGTTCTTATAGGGACAAACAAACCATATGAAGTCGTTTTTTGTAGTCGTTTCTTTTGGCAGTTTTGTTTCATTTCTTGTGTGCGCCTAACGTACATACAGGTGGTGTCAGTGCATTAGAATTTGATTGCGTACAATATTTAGTACAAGGGATGAAAGGAAAACTAACATAAGACATGTATAATTTCAACTCTTGTTATAAAATAACCATATTTTTATTTAAATGGATGTAATTTTTTAGTTTTTAATACGCTATCCCGCTTAAGGCGCTATTTTCTGTCGGTCCCTTGAAGAGCGTCTTATGCGGATTCCACTGTATTTTTAATCGTTGCATATTTGCAGGGGTTTTTCCAGAAGCACTGAAATGTGCAGATGTAGTGCCATTGTTTAAGAAAGGTTCTGCTTTTGAGATGTGTAACTACAGGCCCATATCACTTCTTCCGGTTTTCAGTAAAATCTTCGAAAAACTTGTAAAAAATAGAATTTTAAGTTTTTTAAACAAAACCAAGTTTTTTTTAGCCCAAATCAATTTGGTTTTCAGAAAGGTAGGTCGACTGAAGATGCGCTCTTGCAGTTTTGTACGCATATAATGTCAAACCTCGATGAGAAAAAATATACGGCTGGTTTATTTATTGATATTACAAAAGCCTTTGATATGGTCAATCACAATATTTTGCTGTGCAAACTTGAGAAAGCCGGATTTCGCGGATTCGTACTGGATTGATTTAGGTCATACTTAAAAGATAGGTCGCAGAGAGTGAAGATAGATGAGATTAGGAGCGAAGTTAAGTTCTTCAATCTAGGAGTACCCCAAGGCTCTGTTTTGGGACCAATTCTGTTTCTCATTTATATTAATTCACTACTTGCACTGAATTTGAAAGGTTCACCTACAGCTTTTGCCGATGATATAGGTTTTTCTTATGGTTTGTACAGTCCTTTGGATCTTGTTGCTGACATTAATTGGGATCTTAATTTATTAAGAAACTGGTTTGCTGAACACAATCTGATTATAAGCTTTAAAACTAAAATAATTTTTTTCAGTTTGTCATCGCTCATTAATTTGAATGCGAATGTATTTTATCATGCACCTGCACTGAGAGAAATTTACAATAAAAATATCAAATAGAAGCATATTTAACTTTTCGATGTTTAAACATGTCGCTTTAATGAAAAATGTAAACTGATTTCTGGTGAAATCGAATAAATACATGTTTGATGTTGAATTAACAAATATTTTAAATACACATTTGTTAACTTAAATCAGTTCATGTTTGATATTATCCATAAAATATGAAAGAATTTATTTTAAATACAATTCTATTAAAAACAGTTTGTATTGAAATATTCAAACAGATTTCTATTTGATCTAACCATAAGCAAGTTAAGCTAAATTTCGTTTGAACCAACGAATACATGATCATTTTAAATAGATCTTTGTTTGATTTAAATAATTTCATGTTTGAGAAAACATGAATGAGCTTGTTTTAAACAGAATTATTTTGAAAACCTTTGGAAATGAATTTTTCGAACAGATGTATATTTCATTTGACTATAAACGTGTTTGAATTTAACATGACTTGTAAATGTACCGTAATTTGTTTTTACGTTATTCAGTTTCATCTTTCATATATACACCAGTAGCAGTGGAATGTGGAAGTGAATAAGTTGTGCTTGAGTTTTTATTGATTAAAGGTGTTTATTTTAAGTGGTTTTTTTCAATAATTATATTTCAAAATTAACAAGTGTATTTTTTTGTTTGTGTCGGGATGATGGAGTCCGTGAATAAAAAGTATTTAAATGCTAATTCCGAAACTCGGCATTAGAAGCGAGTTTAGAGAAAGACTCTTTTTCTGGAAAAAGAAAGAGGTAAATAGTTTTTGAAATAAATAATATTATTATCAAACGACGTTTGTTTATCAAAACTTTCAATTTTTTAGTTCAACATTGATGACCAGACCATTTCTGCCGATAGCCGAATATACAATTGGTTGACGAATTCTGTGGTATCTAAAACGTCTCACTTAAGCACTTGAACCCATTATCCTTCTGCTATGAAATGTGGTCCCTTAAGACACATTTGGTGTTTTAAATTTGAGGCTAAGCACAGACCATCCAAAATATATTCCAGAAGTATTATTATATTAAGAATAAACCCTTCTTTTAGTCTAAGTAAAAAAGCTTGTTTAAAATTTGCAGAATTTATTGTTAGATATAAATAACGAATTGATATGAAAGAAATCAAATACAACAAAAAATTTCAAATATACTAACATAAGCACACTAGCCGATTCCAAGTTAATTGTAGAATCTGATATAATTGAAGGAAACTACAAATCAACAAACGTAATTGAATACAAGGAAACAACTTATAAAAAGATTATTATCTATCCTCTTATTTAAATTCTACATTACATTTATTTAAAATAATTTTGCTTTTAACAAATGACATTGATGTTTACGTATATGTATTGTTGTCCTATTGAGATTTTAAAATTTGATAAATATTTTCAGGCTTTTGAGATAGGTAAAAAGCTGAAAAAATTTTTAAAATGAAAAATGTTTCATATTTTACAAGTCCTCCTTTACATTTGTATCAAATTAACAACGGAAAATGTTAATTAAGAAATAAGTTTTTGTAAAAATAAAAATACATAAAATCAGTTCAACTAAAAGAAAATCTGTTTTTTTTTTATCCAGTTCATTCTCCAGTTCATTCTCGAGTTCAAAAAATATATAAAACATAGTGTAAGTATGTATATTTTTTAAGGCATAACATATTTAAATTTAAAGTGATTGCTATTTATTTTTCTCAAATAGAGTTCCATTTGAATTAAAAGGATTCCTATTTAAGAAATTTAAATATTTTAATATCAAGTTAAATAGATTTCTATTTAATTCTCTTAATTTTGATTCTGTTAGTTTCAAATAGAAATCATTTTGATTCAAATAAGCATCTGTTTATAAAATTTACATTGAACATGTTTATTTCAAATAGAAAACAAGTTAATTCAATGGAAAACTACATAAAATTATGATTAAAAATAACAAAGTTATTCATGTTTAATTTGAACAAAAACCATTTTGGCGCCAAATCATATTTATTTATGTTTAGTTTAAACACGAATGGGTTTATTTTTTTTCTCAGTGTGAGTGCCTAAAATACAAACTATCAAATTGCAATTGTACGTATTCTCCCATTTTTTGTGATAGCTCAAATTGCAGTGATAAGTGTTTTTTAATTGAGAAAGTGAATGAATTTAAATACTTGGGACTTACAATTGATTCTAAAATGAGCTTTTCGAATCACACACAAACTCTGAGGAAGTATTTTCGTTGCACACTTCTTCTATTTGCGAAACATCTGCTCAACAATACTATTAAAATCAATTTATTATGGAATTTTCCATTCGAAACTGCAATATGGAATTGTTTGTTGGAGAGGTGTTTATTTAAATAAAATTAAACCATTGTTAATTCTTCAGAAATATATCTTACGTAATTTATGCCGTAAACCTAGTAGACATCCTAGTTTTCCATTGTTCTGCGACCTGAAAATTCTGCCAGTCCGACATTTGTACTGCTTTAAAGTGTTGAAGACTTTCTTTATGAAGTCTGGAAATCGCAACTATCGTTTACTTTCTAACTACAACTTACGTGGAAACTTTTCGTATATGGTGTCTGTACCAAACTTTCGCACCACTGCATTTCGTAATTTTTATTCAGTTTTATCATGTCGTATATTTAATAAGCTTCCCCAGTCGATCAGGACAATATCATTGCCTGGAATGCCTTTAAAACTTGTAAAGCATTGGCTTTTAAATCTGAATTATGATAATTTAGAATCTATTCTTTCTAATATTCTGGTTTAGTTTTAATTTCAATTACTGTTATTCATTATTTCTTGTAGCAATTAAACCTTTATAAAGAAATTATTTATTTTGTTGCGAATTCTATTTTTTTATTTTTGGGACAACTTAATTTTCGGAATCCAATTTATTTTTCTAATACATTTTTGCTAAACTTTATTTTGGATAATACAATTTTTTCAGTATGGCACGAGATACTTTCCAAGTATGTACCTAATATTTATAAAAAAAATGTTCAAGGCTGTTGTTGGTGGCAACATGAAATTTATTGAAATTCAAATAAAAGCATCGAAAAAAATATCGATGCGCAGTTTGCTTAGTTTATGCGCATCGAAAACGTTTAGGATGCGTTTAGAAACTTGCGACTAATGATTGGCCTATATACGGGACACATCAACTTGAACAAACATGCAAACATTCCTCACCCTCACTAACCAACCAACCAACCATTAGGAGTAAAAATAATCGGATTTGGCGACGACATCGCCGTTGTAACTGTTGCAAGATACAGTCAGCTGCGAACGAAGCAGTCTCAACCTCATCAAAGACTGGCCAATATTCACCGGCCTTTAATTAGCAGATGATAAAGCTATCCTAATAATCAGCCGGAAAAATGTGGAATACGTGGATCAAAAGATCGAAATGCTCTGTAAAATACCTAGGAGTAATATAGTAGTCGACGATAGACTTAGCTTTAAGCCTCACATTGACTATACGGGCAAAAATGCGTCCAAGATTCAGGCAGCAATCTCTGGAATACTGCTAAGCATCGGAGAGCCCGGATATAGTAGAAGAAACTTATTATCCAAGGTAGTAAGTAAACTCAGTCCTGTTATACGCTGGCCCAGTTTCTGTGGGGGCTCTAGCGACAAACGAAGTAATTAGAAAGTTATCGTCAACATATCGACTTAGCGCACTAAGGGTCATCAGTGGTTTCAGTGGCAGGGATGGCCCCCCCTCGATCTCCTTGATGATCATCAGAAGAATCAAGGAAGGAGAAAGAGTAACTTCAATGACCAGGTGGGAAGCTCGGTGAGACATCACTACGAAGGGCAGATGGACGTACAGTTTGATCTCAACCATAGACGTTTAGACAAACCGAAGGCAAGGAAACTGTGACTACCACATTAAGCAGTTCCTATCTGGTCACGGTGGGTATCGGAAATACTTACACCGTGCCCAGATAGCCCAAATCAGGAAGATGACACAGAGCACGCAGTATTCCACTCGAGGGGGAAGTCATCATCTTTTTGAAAAGTCTCTTGAATACAGAATTCACATGAATTCAACTGAATACTGAATTCACTATATGAATTCCTCTAAATAAAAAGTGAATACGTTGTGAATTCAGTTCTTGTGCAATGAATTCTTCTGAATACACTGAAATTCTTCTGAATTTCCTGAATTCACATCGGAATTCACTATTGATTAAAAAAAGTGAATTCACGTGAATCACTTTGAATTCACCTTGAATTCCCACGAATTCACTTTGAATTCATATTTAAAGTTCCTTGAATACACTGATGACTTCCCCCTCGATTCCACTGCATACGTTTTCTGGGATGGAGTGCAGTGCAGTGTTGTTACATTTTTTTAAGAATGATATTCATGTTTTGCGTATTTGTTCTTATAATGTGTGTATTAATTTATAGCATATGCGTAAATGCCTCCGCATTCGGCAAGTCGACCGCGGTCTACGGTTTGGCCACCCATGCCCTCTATAAGTTGCTGCGTATTAGCAACGCATTGCATCGCACTTCAAAATTAAATTTTTTCTGTCAGTGCTGGTTTTCTTGCCGGCGAGGTCAAGGGGATGTCTTAAGTTGGCCACCTGTATAAGTTGACCAGAAATTCTTCCACCGCATGTGGTCGAACTACCAAGGTTTCACTGTACGACCAAGTTCGTATATGATTCGCAAATACGACTTGCATAATTGGGGTGATTGAATATACATACGCCAATGTGTGAACGCCCGGCGAGAACTTTAAGCCGCCGAGCCGATGCCACGCCTCTACGCTGGTCTTTTCTATTCTGTTTTGTTCTGTTTGAAGTTTTTAATTAAGATGTCCAATTACATGGTACTAAGATGTTCACTGGCTAACGTCAATTAACTGAAACTAAAATCTCATCCTTCAAAATTTGCGCAAATTTTTCAGTTCATATAATTTTTCGGGATGTTGGGTTTTCGGGATACAGACTTTAAAATAAAACATATGTACGCGTAATGCACAAGCTCACCACTTAGTTTATCTTCCCGAAATAATACTGCAAACGTTGGGATCATTTTAAGGCCATCAATGATTCTCTTCTTTATTTGATTGTAAAGTTCGCTGCTCTCTTGGCGTTGCCCTTCAATGTTAATTGATCTACTTATATTGTGATAAACTTTCTCCATCTGAAATATCAAAAATACTTTTAAGCATAATGACTAGAATTAATTAAATATTTATTTAATTATAATGCATTGAACAACAAAAAATGGAAAATCTATTACATTTGACAGATTTGACAGTTTTCATAAAGCTGCCCAAACAAAATTTCTCGTGCTAAAATTCGCAGAATGATGAGTTTTCTTACTCTCTTGTTAGATCTCTCTTCTTTAAAAACTAGGCCTAGGACACCCTCCGGATTAAGGCGAATCCAACGACATCTCATTTGTTGAAATTGGTTTCATAGTTTAGGCTGTACGAGGTGACACCCTTACATGCAAACAAACAAACAAACCCAGCCTGTGAAAATCATAACACTTCCTTTAGCTTGTTCGGCTAAAAAGGGCAATCAGTTATTGTAAAATGCTTTAAATAAGTTGGAAAACATAAGTAGGTATCGGTTGGCAAGAAAGTAATTTCGGTTTTTACAAGAAGATGGCGTTTTGTTTGTTTATTCTCGGTATTGTCAATGTTATGATTCTTTTTCTTTTGACATTTGATAGCTGTCACTTTGCGCTTACTCTAGATGCAAATCGAGCTTAACTTTAGGTCTGTTTGGTAACACGCTTTTTCGTTTTCGAAATACTATGAAAACTTTCATAGAATCATGACAGTTTCATGGCTCTCAACTTTTTTTTACTCTCATTTGGCTCTCAGCTTGCGATGCATTTTACGCTACAATAGGTCTGTTTGGTAACCTGTTAGTTTATGTAAATTTACATCCAACTGTCAAAAATCAAGAGAAGAGAGAGCCAAATCAGAGTGTTAGAAAATGTTTAGCTCTTGCGAAAGCGTGCAACATCAGGTCTGTTCCTGTACTTACTGCACTAAAATTTATGGATTCTCAAATTTCAAGGAGTGGGTGTAAAAATCTGTCAGAGAGAGGAAAAAGTGTGCAAAAGTACAGGAACGGATTTAACACCAAAAATATGGAAAATGTATGACATTTGACAGAATTGACAGTTGGCTTAGTGCTGTCCAAAACAGCCCGAAGAAATTCCTTGGGCTAAATTCGGCAGCATGGGGAAATTTCGTACTCTCTTGTTAGCGCTCTCTTCTGTCGAAAACTACGCAAAATCTTCGTACGGAGGACTTGACTGATTTTCATCGTTTTGCGTAGTTGTCGGCTGCTTTGGACAAAACGGGAACAGACCTATCTATTTCATGGAGTCATCGAGGGACATCTATTAAACAGCAATCTGACAATTTGTGAAATGTCAATCACTTTTTGTTTGTTTAAAATAAAAGAAAATTGGTTTTTCGTGAAAATATTCAATAGTTAAAAAAGAAGGAGAGGATGTCCCATTTGTGTTAATAAAAGTTACCAAACACACCTACCTTTTCGTTGGGGTGTGCTGTTCAACTCTGTCAAACCAGCCATCTGACAGTTTGTGAAATGTAATAAGCTTTGTTCAGTGAGAAAAAAGGCAGATCAGAACAGCACAGATTTGTGAAAATGTCAGATCAAGTCAGCGCAGAAAAGTGATTTTGACATTTCTCACAAATCTGTTCTATTAGTACGAGTAGGTGCAGAAAAGTTGTCCAGCACAGTGTTATTGAACACAAAGCAGATTAGTCTCGGATAGACACTTTTCTCATTGAACACGTAACCTTATACTTTTCTGTTCTTTTCTGCTTCATTGAACAAACTAATGATGTTCATTTTCAGTGGAAAACAAAAACAAATTGAAAGGTTTCACCAAGTGTTGTTTCAAAAGCGTTTGGTAACTTTTGTTCACGTTTTCTATCTTTGAGAGGATTTCTTTCTCTTTGCGAGGATTTTACTATTTGACAGGTCTCAATTCCTTATGCATAAAAAAAAGTTACCGAACAGACCTATTATCAGACACTCCGTACAAAATTAGAAAATATAAAGACAGTGGCGCAAAATTATAGTCGATTAAAGTACACTTTAAAATTATTTTAGCACGAAACTAAGCATTTTCAAAATTATAGTCGTCATAAAGCCCACTTTGTCGTTAGCGCCTCGTATTAAAGTTAAAATCAACCGAACCGAATATTTAATATGGAGCTAGACTACTACGTTTTTTTTTATCGAAACTGTCACTTTTATGTGTGTTCGATTAAAATTTCTCATAGGAACGTTGCGAAATAGAAATTATTTAGCAGCATACTAAAAAGTGTCTATTATTGAACAAAAATTAATGTATGCTTTTGAGTTTAAAGTTGCGTATAACTAGTACGGAGTTAAACTGATAAAGTGGGGTTGACTATAAATTTGCGCCAGTGTATTTAAAATTGTATTAATTATTTTCCTTTTTTTTATTTATTTCCTTTTACGAACAAGATGTCAAATGACACACTCATATTATTGCAGAAAAACAGATCAATCTCGTTTGTTTTCCATTCAGCACGAAAAATCTGAAATCTGAGAGGAAAATCTGAAAAGCACAATCGAAAACGACATAAGGAAATTCTAATCTGGGCTAGGCGTGACGTGTGAGCGATTTCCTATTACGTCAATTTGTTGAATGTTGAATTATACGACAGTGACTAACGTTTAAACTTCATTCAAACTAAAAATTTAAATTTACAAATTCATGGTTCTTGCATAGGGGAGCGGCGAACTTTGCGATAACGATAATAATAAAATATAAATAACGCAAAAATAAAAGCGTTGCTTATCAAACTTAATTTTTTTCGCTCTCAGATGCATTTCTGGTCCCAGTCCCAGCACAGATATTCTTCCCGAACTGCATCTTGACCCCCTATTTTCAACAAATATGAACTTAATAAAAAAATGTTTAAAAAGTATCACTTCCAAGTGATTGACACACAAACTTTTTTTTTAGCTACGGCTCTATCTTGATCCTCTTATACTACCCAAATGTCAAAACTTTGCTCCTCCTAAGGACACCAGGTTGGATATAGTAAAATTTTGCGTTTTAGATTCATTTGGTGGTGTTTTTTTTTATAAAAGCTTCACTTCAAATATGTATATTTTACATACCTAACTGTTCATCTCTAAAAGACTCATTATTTATTTACAAACACCTTTTTTTTCTTTCACCCATGTCAGATAACGACATACATACATATGTTAACTAAGCAAAGAAAAGTTCTGTTATTTTTGAATGAAATCTACATACACTTGGGAATGATTAATTTTTATTTATTTTTAAGGTATTTTCTGAACTAAATTGTTAAACAAATCATTTATTTACCTTTATGGATTATTAATAATTATGATTCTTAGATGGTACTATATATAAGTACTGTGGTACAATAGATCTTCTAGGTCGCGGTGCCCTCCGCAACTGGCGGGTCAGTATCCTTTAAAAAAAAATATATATAAGTACTCGTATATACAATTAGAGAATAAAATAAAACCACCGACCGCACTATAAGGAGTTACACAAGCGACTAAAGTTTCGCTACCACAAATGTAATTCTCACTGGATCCCCAAAGAAATAAGTTTGAAGTTTAAATTTTATCGATACAGATACGAAGGTTATTTTTGTACAATAATGATTAGAGCTCTGAATTTTCGTGGACTTTTTAGATTACATATATTATAATTTCAAACAAACATGATAACAATAACAGTAGACTCTTCGTCGAATATACATATAGTACCACCGATAATAAGTGCAATAGACTTCAAAGCATGACACTTCTTGGAATAAGATATAATTAGGTTATTCAGTACTTATAAATAAGTATAAAACAATACGTGAATTACGGTGATTAATAAATTAATGGCGGCAGTATAATCAAAAGTAATGATTTATCACTAAGTTATAGGACTGCTTTATTTTTAACATTGTTTAAATACAGATAGTCCTGAAAATTTGTGATTGTGAATTTTCAATAACTAGGAAAATAGATACTTGTAAGATTTAAAACGAAAAACGTGGGACGAATTTAAATAGTAAGGAGTGTAGACAATAAGTGCAGCCACTTCCACTACCATCGAAGTGATTTAACTTCTTTTTTTTTGATCTACTAAAACAAAACAATTCACTTTATTAAAACCGAAGCGTTAACTATCATATACAGTCAACATCGGTTAAAACGAACTTGAAGGGACTAGAAAATTTGTTTGTTATGACCGATATTTCGTTATAACCGAATTTCGATTTTTTTGTAGTAGAACAAAAGCAGATATTATAATAATGGATATTAGTTCATTCAAGCTTGCAGTTCAAAGTAATCTGTAAGTTTTTACTGTTGATCAGCTGAGTAGAGCAGCATCGATGTGTGAATTTTGTATATTCAGCTGCCAAACATCTATTTGAATTAACAGATTCGAGTCTCGAAATTTTTGTAGTTTTTTCTACAATGCTAAATATTCATCGTTTAGTACAATTTTGAAAGAAAAATATAAACCGCACTAAACATTTTTTAGCGACCAAACACTTCCTGCATTGACTGAAATCAAATCGAAAGCGATACAGAATCAGTTTTCTGTGTAGAAAATGTTCGCTACAACCGATATTTCGTTATAAAACCGATTTCGCTATTATAAAGCGGGGCTCTATGTCTCTATTTCCGATATACTCAGGGAACTGGATGATTCTGTAGCATTTGCTTGACGACGTTATACTGTATGCAAGCGGGTCGAGAATTGATGAAATTCAAACAAGGCTTCAAGGCAAATTCAAAGGTTTCCATAGGTTTTGTACTGAATGGAAACTTAATTTAAATTTTTCAAAATGTGAAACCATACTGTTCCGCACCCCAATAAGACGCGGAAATTCAGATTTGAGACATAATTGGAGAAACCTCAAAATAATGAGTTCAAATGGTCTTCAGATCGAGTCAAAGACTGTTGTGAAATATTTAGGGGTTCATTTGGACAAAAGTTTTGTACTATAATGAACACATAAATATACAGTTGCAAAAGGCTAGGGCGGCATTTATGTCTCTCAAGAAGCTTTTCTACTCCAACTATCTGAGATCCGATGTGAAGATCATTTGCTACCAAGCATTTCCTTCCCCTCTTCCTTTCCCCTTCGTCCGTATGACTCCCTGTCCCAACCAATTTTAGACCCGTCTCTTGGTAGATGATTCCTCCTCCTTGTCCCTGTCTCTTGTACTAACAATACAATTGCCAATTCACACCGTACCGTTACATAAATGGCGCCCAACGTGGACTTATCGTAAATTTCTCAATTTTTGATTAACAATTTCATTAGATTCCGTCCAACACACATGTTGTGTCGATATTCAGACCAGGTCCTTTCGAATAGCGTTTTCCAAATCAAACAATGATGGTTTGAAACGACGAAGACCGTGGCGCTGATCTTTCGCTATACATGTTCGAAGTATTTGCTCTGTCAATAATCGGGCTAGGTCTATGCGAATAGCGTTTTCCAAATCCAACAACGATGGTTTGACACGACGCGATTCCGATGCACTGATCCTTTGACAGGTATCTACTTTGATTTTGCCCCACAGGTGTTTGCAGGTTGTCTTGGAAACGTGTTACAGTGAGTTCTTTTAACTCGCTGAAACAACCTCGACAAAACCGTGCAAGTACACTTCAACCATAGTTTTTTACTTTTTTGCTAGCGTTACCACAATACCTACGAATGAACCACCCCTACCCTTAGCCATTGAAATGAGACCACACTTATGAATAAAACAACTTACATTTTTATCGCTTATCGTATTATCGTATCTTATATCTTTTTATATATATCGTATATATATATCCTATCGTATACCGCCTAATCTTTATCGTATATCGAATTATCGTATCTTATATTGAATTATCGCTTACCTTATCGAATTATCGTCATCTTATCGCATTATCTTTATCTTATATCGGATTATCTTATCTTTATCTTTTATCGCCTTATCTTATCTTATCGTATATCGAATTAATTTTATAGTATATTGCTTCGGAATTGATGGTTTCGCTTCTGCGTACCTAACTCATTTTTTTTTATTTTTTTTATTATTTATCTTTTTGTACTTAACATTAATCCCCTTGACTTACAATTACCAGCATGGCAGTAGTGCGTACACCTGATGGCCCAACCGTTCCCCCTGAGGACCAACTTCAGTTAACTTGCTCCATATGTCAGGAAGAATTGACGCTGGGCAAGGAAACTGTAAAGACAGCGTGTGGACATCTGTTTCACAACACGTGTCTTAACGACTGGCTACTTACTTCGGACTCTTGTCCAGTATGCCGACAGGCCTTGGTTGAACCTAACCACCAGGACGCTACTCGTGAGCCAACTACTAACCGTGGTAGAGGCGCAATCCCAAAAGCGCGTCGCCCCAAAACTCGCTCCACGACGCAGCAAAACGCTGCAGATTGGCGCCTCAAGGATTCGAGTATCTTAGAAAGTAGAATCTCCTCGGGCGGGAATAAATCTCCAGCACCCCAAGCCATGTCCTTACCTCCACTTACCAACTCTGGCACGAACCTATTTACTCCCCTGGACCATGTTTCTCAAAGTCGTGAGACAGATATTCGAAGGCTTGTCAGGGAGGAACTAGAAGAAGATCGTCGTCAGAATAGAGACTTGACGAACCAGGCCATGGAAACGATGTTCCAGCGTTATCTTAGTTTCATGCCTCAGCCCCAAAACCAGGCACCTCCGAATAGCCCGTTTACAGACCGAACCAGTTGGACTCATCCAAATGTACAACCACCACCTCCACCTCCTACCTTGCGACCAAATCCCGGGCGGTCTTATAACGAACCCACTATGTTCCTCAGCAATGAAAAGGCTTCCAGTACGATCCTGAATTGGAACGTGAAATTCGATGGCTCTACCCATGGTATAAGGGCTGAGGAGTTTATTTATCGAATTCACGCTCTGACTCAACACACCCTGAATGGAAACTTTTCATTGCTCTGCAATAACATGCACGTTCTCTTCACGGGAAAGGCTAAGGAATGGTTCTGGCGATATCACCGGCGTGAGCACTCGATTGAATGGAATGCATTCTGCGAAGCCTTACGGTTTCAATATGCCGATCCTCGTTCGGATTTTGATGTGATAGAAATGATTCGCGGTAGAAAACAAAGAGAAAGAGAATCTTTTGACGATTTCCTCGACGCGGTTCTTTCACTAGCGGATCGCTTGGCCGAACCGTTACCGGATAGCCAGTTCCAAGAAATCCTTAGGAGAAATCTAAAACCTGACCTTAGGCATGAGCTGTTACACCTCCGCATCTCCTCCATCGCGGATTTACGCAGGGCTTGCCATAGACATGAAAATTTCATGCAGGAACTAAGCAGAGGAAATTTCAATCGTGGCGCTCCTCCACGTAAGTTCGTGTCCGAAATCGATCTCGAGTTTTCAACCGATGAAGAGATGTCCGCGTTGAATGTACCGAATAAAGCTCTTCTCTGCTGGAATTGCGATGCAGTGGGACACGCTTACATCGAGTGTCTGCAGAAGAGAAAAGTGTTTTGCTACGGCTGTGGCTTAAAGGACATTTACAAACCGAAATGTCCGAAGTGTTCATCGCCCCAGGTAAACTCCAAGGTGGATGTGGCCACCAACACCGGGTCACATCCCGCTCGAAGGAACTAGAACCTGTGCTTAACCCTCGCACGGCAACACCATCCCCAACTACTCTAGTGTCCCCTGGCTCCACCTCCGAAGCCTCTTCTGAAAACAAAGTTCCTGGCCAGGATATAGGAGTGCAAACTCACGACTTTGATCTTCTACCTTCAGTCGAAAATCGAACAGTTCATTCGCCGAAAGGCCTCGATCCTACCAAACCGTTTCACGAGAGATTGCGCGAGTACAACCAATTTCGCGCTAAAATATTTTCCGTTCCGAGTAAAATCTTACCTAAACCCAAACGTTCCACCGCGCGACTTCGCAAATTTTGGAAAAACGTCCGAAAGAGTAGAAAACATTTACTCAGCCAAATCCTTTGTAAAGGTACGTCGGACATTAGGCCGTATGCTGAGGTAGAGATTTTGGGCAGGAAAATTAGTGGTTTGCTAGATTCCGGAGCATCGATCAGCTGCCTTGGAGCAACTGCAGCCGAGGAGGTTTTGCTTTCGGGAACAAAACTTAACAAATTTAATGCATATGTTAAAACCGCCGAAGGACGCTTGCAAACCGTTCGAGGCAGCATTTCCGTTGACGTAACCTTCCGGAACGTTACAAACGTCCTTGAGATTTATATAGTTCCATCACTCAGCCAAAATCTTTACCTCGGCGTGGACTTCTGGAGAGCTTTTCGCCTCGCTCCTGGTATAATAGGAGAGCTGGCCACCTTGCCTCCACCCGAATCGCCTGTGCATGCGCTTACCCCGTACCAAAGCGAACGCCTCAAAAGTATCACTTCGCTATTTCCATCTTTCGAAAAAGAAGGCCTGGGTAAAACGAATCTGGTACAACACGGCCCAGACCACGCACTGCTAAGACGATTGGGGATGATGGACGGTGAGGACATGCCACTCAGGAGAGGCGATCAGCTAAAAGGAATCCGTAATCAGGTAGTTCAAAACATTCAATCGTCTTTCGCTAGGAACGCAGCCAAGTATAACACTAGGTCTAGGCCGGTCGACTTTAAGGTTGGAGACGAGGTATATAGGCGCAATTTCGCTCAAAGTAAGTTCGAGAAAGGTTTCAATGCAAAACTCGCCCCAGCTTTCTTGAAAGCTCGCATTAAGGACAAGCAGGGATCGGCTTACTATGTCTTAGAAGATTTAGCGGGAAAGACCCTAGGGACGTACCACGCTAAGGATATACGCCGCTAAAACTCCTTCTCCAGATTGGGTATTACGCTGTCCAGCTGCCCCAATCTGCTTTGTAACGAAGTCGAGCTGCGCCGTATATGTGTTCCCATACACAACAACATCTTCGTACCAACATGTCTTTCCCTAGCAGCGCCACATCCACCCACCCAACGCATGAAGTACGGCCGACAAGTGAAGTCCTGGCCGAAGCCAATGCGCACACATTTCGTTTTCCACACGCCGGCATTCCTGTTGATTGTCTTCACAAACAATTTTTTTCTCGATCTTTTTTTTTCTACGTTGCTTTAGGGTGACGCCCCGTTTGGGAACTTTCCATTGCCTGGTCACGCCACTGTGACAAACTGTCTGTGTGTTTTTTTTTTCTCTCGTTTCCAATCCCAAACTCCTTTGACCTGGGATTGAGGGGGAAGCATCGTATGACAGGGCGAGGAGTATGAACCTGCAAACCAACTGCCTGCGTGGCGTACGTGACCAGGCAATTGTCACCCTTTTACCACCGTTGTCGATTCTCCCGTAAGCACACACACAGCAGCCGAGCAGAACAAAGCGAAGAAGGAAAGAAAGAGAAACGAGAAAATAACGAGAATGCTAACGAGAAGTAGTTTTTTTGTTGACACAGGCACTCAGAATAGACTGGTAAAACGAGAAAGGAAAATAAAGAGAATGAAATGAGAGGTAGATTTTTTTTTGTTTGGTTTCGCTGACACAGGCACACACATGATATGCTGGTAAAACGAGAAAATAACGAGAACGAGATGAGGGACAGATTTGTTGGTATGGGTGTAGCACAGCACAATATCGGCAAAGATTATACATAGGGGGAGGCAACTAAAAAGAGTTTTTTTTTGTTGCGCAATAGAATTACGTTCGCGAGGTTTAATGTGGAAAGTAAGAAAATATTTTAGTCAGTCGTGGATTTACATCCGACCAGAGGAGTCGTGTTTTGGAGTTGGAGAGTGGCAGTGGACCCTAGAAGGATTATTTTTTTTGAGTGCAGTGCGCGGGAAATCTCGTCCCTAATCCCGTGGGCAGTTACCACTCCCGAACCTTCCACCGACCCAAGTTTTTTTTGTATTACCTTAGTAAATCGCGAGAATTTGTCTGTTTTTTTTTGTTGCTCGGGTACCGCAGCCAAGCCACAATCACCACGTGCAGTGCCGTGCGTACAAAGATTTACCCAAGCCCCTGTGTGCAGTGACTCCCTAACGTGCATAGTTTTTTTTTGTGAATCACCTGCCCGGCAAAAGGAAAAATTCCAAGCCGCAGTAACCACGTGCAGTGCCGTGCGTACAAAGATTTACCCAAGCCCCTGTGTGCAGTGACTCCCTAACGTGCATAGTTTTTTTTGTGAATCACCTGCCCGGCAAAAGGAAAAATTCCAAGCCGCAGTAACCACGTGCAGTGCCGCGCGTACAAAGAATAACCCAAGCCCCTGTGCGCAGTGACCCCCTAATGCTAGATGGTTTTTTTTTGCTGGCAAAGTTTTTAAATCGTAACCGAATTTCAACGCCACCAATTTTTTTGAGGCTTTGGTGCTGATCCGGTCCCCTAACGGCGGAAGCGGTACATTTACCGTTCATATTCTAACACCCTACTGAGGGCCCAGCGGAGTCGTCGGCGAGCTGTTACACCAGATCCCCGGAGCATCAGGACGTGGGACTAGAATTAAGTATCTAGGTTTTCTTTATCTCTCAACTAATTCTCGCGTAGATTCCAATTGCTTTTTATTAACTTTATGTGCGGCTCGACCGATTAATTTTCCTTTTGATTAACTTTATATGCGGCTCGACCGTTAATTTTTCTTGTGGATTACCTTTATTAACTTTATATGCGGCTCGTCCGTTAATTTTTTTGGATTAACTTTATATGCGGCTTCACCGTTATCACCCTGTGAAAATTTATATATAACGTATGGTTTTTATTTGAATTCTCCGAGTACTGGAGGTATAGTGCGTGAGGCCACAGCTGAGGCATCTGTAGGGTAACTTTTTTTCTAGGTACACCCCCCCCCCCTCATCGGCAGGCCTGACGACGCGGGAAGACGGGTAAGTTTGATTAATATTTGAAAATGTCCCTTTTGCCTTATCGCACAATACCGAAGTATATATCTTTATTTCTTTCCTTTTCGTTTTTATATAACGTACCAATAATTATTTAGCATGTACTGAATATTGTAATAAGTTTTCTTTTATTACGACGAGTTCGTTCAATAAAGTCATGAATATGTGGTTGTAATTGATTCGTATCTGGTCTCATTTCTAAGGTCCTGGTAGGGGATCCCTAGTAAGGGGGCGATCTCGTTTGTTTTTGGGTGCAAGTCCTTAACTTTCAGCGGATACTTGCACATGGTAGGGAGGGTATAGACCCGCTAGGAGGATGTCCACCGGTCCTCCCTCGGTAATGGTAGTCCGTTTTGGAGTAGTTTGTTTCGTTTTTTTTTGCTATATAGGTTTCGACTTTTTTTTTCGTAATCGCGTGCAATAAATTTTGTTGTAATGGTGTGTTTGGACCACAGATGCAAGATCCCACCCCGATCCGTCGAGCTCCAGCCGAAGACCGAACAAGGCACGCAACCCGCGTCTTAGTGGCCGAACGTTTCCTTTTTCCTTCCCCTCTTCCTTTCCCCTTCGTCCGTATGACTCCCTGTCCCAACCAATTTTAGACCCGTCTCTTGGTAGATGATTCCTCCTCCTTGTCCCTGTCTCTTGTACCAACAATACAATTGCCAATTCACACCGTACCGTTACATGCTTCCGGTCTGTCCAGAATTGACAATGTGATTATGGGCCTTGTGAAGAATCATTTTGCCCGGTCGGCGAATGTTATAGAAAACGAACTCATTTCGGGCTTGTTCTATCCCAACCCTGAATATTTCGGAAATACATTAGAAAGTGGATACGTACCACCTGAAGCATTCTTGTTTGTTGATGCTCATGGCTATCTAGCAGATTTAACGAACGTACCGATAATATACCATGTTGCCAGACGAGCAACTGATAAAAGAATTAAGTATGTACCTACAAGCTTGGGGGATAGCAATGCTATCTTAAGATACTGCGTAAGCATACCTGAAAAAGATAAAAATAATTTTGATAGACTCAATCGGGAGAAATACTGGTGGCTTGATTGGGCTTAGGCTAGCATATAATAAGGCCAACCCAGGCCCTACCATGTGATTTTTGATCTATCGATTATGCGTTAAATTAACGTTTGAGCGACAGAATAGGGAAAGGGAAAGGTTTTACACAAATTTTCCTTAAATCAAGTAAAAAATTAATATTTAAAAAAAAAACACATAACATACATATAATAAATTATAAAAAACATTATCATACACAAAAAAAATAATATAAGTATTGAGTGCCACTAAGGCCATTAACTTTAATAAAAAAAAATATATATATATATGTATATAGTTTTTAATTTTATTTAGACTAAGAAAAATGTAATATTGTTTAAATAAAATAAATAAACGCTTGAAAAAAAAGGCTCTTTGTCTCTATGTCACGACACTTTTTGTATTACTTCCCTTTTTCCAAATTTTACTTCCTTTTTCATTACACTTTTTGAAAATTAAGTGGCTGTTCTACTGTAGAGCAGCTGCCTTTGAGAAAACTCACGCAACAGTTCACATCATTTGCAGTGCAATCAAATTATTCGCGACTTAGGTGAACTACTCATGAATCAATAAGTTATTGCATGCACGCCCACGTTTTTCGATTTACATATATCTAACAAGTACACTCAGTTCTGTTTTTATACGAATTTTTTTTACACGAATTTACTTTTACACGAATCAGAAAAAAATTAGTTCCCTTTTTACACGAAGCATTTTAAAATAACACGAATAAAACGTCAAGCAATTTCAAATTTCGGGTTTTCCCCTAATTTTATAATGCACGATTCTAATGAAGAGCGCGGTGAAATGTTTCAAAGTAATCTAAAGATTGGAGTTAAAATGGGAACACAGCCATTGATTACCGAGTTTCTTCATAAAACTACCGAAACTCGTGTTGAAATTGCTAGATTTTGCGCAGAGATCCAATAAATAAACTGATCCCGAAGACGAAGACCATAATATTTCTGGTCTTAGCAGTGATCTTGCACAGCTTTTGTCAGACAATGACAACGAATAAAACATTATTTTTACAAATCTGTTCAATGTTTGTACCTTCTTTGAATTATGTACATACATAAGTATTACCTTTTATATTGAGCTATTGTATTACTTTTATGCTAGTCTGAAACCAATATTTTGTTTGCTCATATGTAAATATATGTCCATACAAATACTCGATTTTTTTTACACGATTTTTTTTTACACGATTTTTTTGGGAACGTATCCTTCGTGTAAAAACAGAATTAAGTCATAGTCATTCAGAATTCACAATTACAAATTTTCAGGACTATCTGTATGGCTGAGGTTGGGACTCAGACCTTTTATTCCGCCTTTATTTTGTTGTATATTAAACATTTATTTTTAGGCATAAACATTTTTTTTTTAATTAGCATCTTATTCACTCCCGTTAATTAAAATACAGAAATTCCATTAGTTAACGGTAGCTATGTGTTATAGCCTAAAAGTATGCAGTGCAAAATTTTCAGTATAAGTACAGAAATAAAAACGTTGCATATCTACAGGTTTCATAATGTGTTTGAAGCTCCGCTCCGATTCGGAACCCTAACGAGCAGGAAGACAAGAAAGCGAGTGCAGTGAACTCTGTCATAACCGGACATTGAAGGTACTGAGAAATTTGTCCGGTTATGAGAGGTGTCGGTTATGGGAAAAAATTGTACATCCCTTAAAAAACACAATAGGCATATGATATTAATTTTATTTTATAAAATAATTCATTTTTATGTGATGAACACAAAATACGCAAATTACCAAAAGATACTAGCTTCTGTCTATGGCAATAGGGTCGATCCGTAATATCTGACAGACTTGGTCGGATGTTAGCGTTCACTTTATCCAACATGTTGTCCGAAATCACTTTGCAAGTAGATTTAAAAGATGTCGGACGACCTGAGGACAGCACTTATGGTATTTTAGAAGGAGAAAGAAAAAGGAAGTGAGTTTGGCAACAGTAATGGTTCATCCAGCGACCATAATTTCCTTACGTTAATTTGCTAACAGAATTACAATTATTGAATTCTCCAGGCGATAATCAGAATTTTTTATACATCTTTCCAAATTTTTTCCCGAAAATTCAAAATTTCCAAACACAGCAATTCATAATTCTACGACAACAACCACACCACTTGAAATAAATTTGCTCTAGGTCGGACAGACAAGCGCACATATTATCAGATATGTTCGTTCGACCACCAAAATAAAAACCATCCAAAATGTCTGTCCGACCCTTCGTTTCTTGAGTTCACATTGTCAGATTATCGGTCTGTCAGATAGGTCGGATCACATGTGGATTTTCTCCCGTTTCCGGGGATTTTCAACCCGAAAGGGGAAACGGGGAAAAAGATTTCAAAACGGGGAAAATGAACTGCATTGAAATGATGAAAAATGTTTCCATTCATTGACATTTTCAATAAATAAATACTATTGTATTTAGTAAAGCAATAGATTGAAAATATCACAGGAATACAGTGCGTCAATGCAAACAATTTTATGCACATAGTCTCACATTTGCATTTGGCTGAAGATTGCCCACAGCGCATGCGACACTGACTTCATCCCTTTCTGTATATTTGACAAATAATGATATTCTGTTTCATTTAAGAATGTGTATTTTAGATACAGATAAAGAATTTTAATACTAAAATGAAGTGATTAATTTAACTTCCTCTTAAGTTTGAAATTTTTTGTTTTTTATTTTAAATCTCATATTTTGTTACTCTTATACCCATAGAAAGAACCATTATTGAACGAAGTATATACACTGCGGTTTACTAGATTAGAAGCAGGAATTTTGGGTAATGAAAATGATCTATCTTCCGATATATGGCAGTTCTAGAACAAAAAAGGATGGTGAAAGAAAGTGGTTTGTGCTAACCCTTTTTTATTGACAAAATTTACTCTTTATACAGAAAAAAAAATAAATCCCTTCACAAACAACGATAGTAATTTTACTGCTTCTAATCTTATGAACCGATTTAAATGCAATTATTTCTGACTCATTGGACAAAAAGGTTTTTAAAATTTGGTTATGAATTAAATACAAACTTCTCTAACTTTCACCATAATTTTTTTGCTTCGCTGACATATAACAGGAGAAATATCAGTTTTATCTCCCAAAGTTAGGTGCTTCTAATCTAGTGAACCGCGGTGTATGTAAAACTTAAATGTTTTCTTTTTCAGTTATTTTATATACTGTAAGTGGTATTATTCTGTTATGTTGTTAATAGAAAAAATAAGACTGCATAAAAAGTAGTGTTTTTTTTAGTTTTAGTTTCCATGCTAAAAAAGGGAATTTGTTCCACCAAAACCTGGCAAGTGTACCCCTCTAATCAAGCTTAAAATTATACATACATATGTACATACACCTAAAATACAACTTTATTTAAAAAATTCAACGGGAGTCATAAATGCACAGAGGTAGTTGTTGGATAATAAAGCAAAGGGACACTCCACAGTTTACATTTTTGTTTCGTGTCTTTGCAAAGTGTAGGGGAACTTGGGGACACTTGATCCCCCCTTTTCAATTTGTCCAATATCTTTCTCAAAAAGTAAAACATTAATTGCCTTTTTATTTTAACGATATTATAAACAATTAATTTGTTCATCATATTGTATAGTTTAATTAAGAAAGTATGTAAGATAAAATATATTTTTTGCCGTTTTTCTAAATTTATCCAAATTAACCAAGTGTCCCCTATTCAGGGAGACTTGAACCGGGCTTAGGCCAGGGTAGACTTTTATGGGAGGATACAGCATACAGTCCTGCCAATTTCTATGTAGGAAGATCCTAAATGGCGGAAGATAGTTCCCCAGTCCGTTTAGGTATAGCACAGTACAGCATTTTCGGAGAACTGCGAAATATTGTGCTTATTGAAACACAATATCTCGGGAACAAGTTTCCCCTACATTATAGGGATCAGATCTACCCTGGGGTCATAATTTCATATTGAAATTTTTTCTAATACGTATCGTTTTTTTTTTAAAAACAAACCTACGAAGACTTATCTAAATGAACCCGTTTTCGATTATTTTTAGAGATAATTCGTATTAATTATCAATACCTATGTATGATAAAAAAAAAACAGTTAAAATTCTTATGAAAAAACAATTTGACAACTAAAAAAGAAAAACTCGTCATCACAATACTGCTATCTGCGCGCGAGTTTTAAATTAATATTTGTCGTTTCCAACCAACGATAAATAGTGTTTTGCCAGTGAGCGGTAAAAAAATGAATTTCCCACATCGATATAATAGCCAGTGATCAAGACTCCCAAGGGATCAAGTGTTCCCAGGTTCCCCTAAAGAAGAGGAAAACAAAACAAAAACAATATAAAGAATGTTAAAAGTTTCCCATACGTAGATGTGTTTTGTCCATTTAAAAGAGAGTGACATTTTAGTGCGGTTACGTAAATTGGTGTCCGTGTCCGGCTATGAGAGATTTTTTTATATGAAAAATCGTGTATTTATTTCCGTTCTTTGAAATTTGTCCGGTTATAAGAGGTGTCCGGTTAAGAGAGATGTCTGTAAGGAGACAGTACACTGTATATGTGTGTATATTGCATTGTCATCCAGTTCTGAGCTATGTTTAAAGTTTCAAGTATCTAGCTCATCGGGAAATGATTATAAAATCAGTTACAAAATTTGTACCGAACAGACAACAAAGCGACCTAATAACAACGTTGTAAAAAGTAACTGGCTGTGATATATTTTTCTTAAGAATTTTGCTTTTTATTAATGTAGACAAACATTTTCGGAATATTTTTTACTTAACTAATTAATATAAAAAAAATTGTGCTGAGAACAACACATTTTTTTTTGTTCTCAAAAAAAATCGAAATATTTATTCAAAATTTTAAATCATTATATAAATAGGCGAAGGCTTAAAAGAGCAACCCCTTTTTAACTGCCTTAAACACAACATATTCGGTTGATTTTTTTTTTGTTTTGTTTTGTTTTGTTTTGTTAGAAAGGTTGTGAAAAGGGGCAGTGCAGTGTCCACATATTTTTCCAATATGTTGTGTCTTACTTACTTAGTTGGCGCTACAGCTCGAGGTGAACCTGGGCCTGCTTCTCGCAACCATTTGTGTGTGCGTGTTATATTTTTGCACGAATGGAAGGGACCTACAGTTTTTTGCCGACTCCGAACGGCGAGTTGAGAAGCTCAATCGTGACAAATGATACTCTTTGATGCTTGTCAGACATTCGAAAGAGGTGGGCACTGTGAAAAACTTTTAGGTGTTTGCGGCTGGATTCGAACCCAAGACCGCTGGCTCAGTAGTCCGACGCACTAACCACTTGCGCTACGGTGTTGTGTCTAAGCCAGTTAAAAACCAGGTAAAATAATAAATATTAATGTGTGCATTTCTCTCGCACAATTGGTCGATTTTCGACCACAGGTGATACTAGTAAACATAAAAGCGTACCAATTATTAAAATAAATGTAGCACAAAATTTTACTTCCAAAATAAAAGTTTAAGAAAACAGGAGCAAAACATTTTTAAACGATGAAAAGTTAAAGGAAATTCGACTATGAACACATAAACGTTTCCACGTTTTTTTAAATATGGCTGAAATTAAAAAAAAATTACTTAACAGACTTCAATTATTCTCCCCTCGGGACTGCCGTTAGGTACTACTTCGCGGGGCTGTCTAGCAAATCATGCTATACGTCATGTGTCAGCTTCTGCTGCCTCTGCTGCTTTTCTAAGCTTTTCTTTTATTCGCAGCTCCTTTAAGAGTACTGTTATATAGCAGCAGATGGCCATCTAATTCTCTTCTGACTACAACATATGGTCGAGGAGATCTGGCAGAGTAGTTCTCCTAGTAACGAAGCGTGTGCGGTAAAATATTGCGTGCTGAGTTTCTTCTTTGTCGTTTGGACATTCCGGGTAGGATGGTAAGCTGTCTCGTCCAAATCTCTGCAGGTATTTCCGGTAACCGCCATGGTCAGACAAGAACTGCGTAAGGTGGTAGTTGCAGTCCCCGTGTTTCCGACTTATCCAATCCTTGATTGTCGGGATCAGCTTGTAGATCCACTTACCACCTGCCTTTTTATATGTTTTCCCACCGGGCTTGCCACATATGGTATGTAGCTGCAGACGCTCCCTTTTCTTCTTATTTTATCATCTTGATTTCATTCGCGTAATGTTAGCCCAAGGCTCTCCTGTTATAAATTTTCATCGTTTCGTCTGTGAGGATGTCGATGGGGACCATCCCAGCAATAACAAAGACGGCTTCGAAAACCGATGTTCGTTCGTAGGGCGCACAGTCTGTCTATTGACGACATCTTCCTTTTTGTTTCCTTCGTCTTTAATGCTTGCGCCCAGATGGGAGCGGCATATAATATGATGGATGTCGTATCTTTAGAGAGTAAGGCCCCTCTGCTGTATCCAGGTCCACCGACGTTTGGTACGACATGAGAGTGGGCTCCTGGTAGTTGTGATGCCTTTCAATATTTGTTGGTTGAAAGGCGACAGTATAATATGTATGAAAGATTGGACCTTTTCAATAAATGGGACGATATTGACTTCTTCAGACGATTTAGATTGCGGAAGCAAACTGTTGCAAATATTTTATACACACTCGAACTTTATAATCAATACAAAAATTAGTGTATAATCTCATGAACACCAGTGCAGAAGCTTTGAAGCTTTTATCTTCACCAGATCATAAAGAGCATTCCACATATGTAGGACCTTCCTTTAATGTGAATCATTTCTGATTGACCAATTATTTCAATGCTAATTTAAAAAATAACGGCTTGCATACTTAACCCTTAGCCGGATTCAAGTGCTTGCGACTTCACCGTCGTCGCTGAAACTTCCCACAAATCTTAAAACATGGCGATTCAAACCACTACAATGTCAAAATCCCTCTTTAATACACGTTTTCACCAAACCATCCATATTACCGCTTTCACAGGGAATCTGGGGCACAGCACGGCAGCCGCACACAGCACAGTGGTTACCTAACCACAGATTTACCCAGTTGTGAACAAACCGGTCGTAAATTAAACATTTCATGCGGTACACCCAAATAATAGTAGAAAAATGATGCTGCTTATTCACACTTTGAACATTTGGTGTGATTCAACAAGGTTTGTCAGACTTGGCGGTTCTTATTTCTACCCAGAACCACATTACTAGAGCAGCGTTTTGCCTAATAAGTAACGGGACTGTTTTAAGGCGCGGGCGAAGCTGGGCGGGACAGCTAGTAATAAATAAATTTTAAGAATAATTTGTATTATTTCGCCTTTTGTTCATACAAATAAGTAAGAAAATAGGGTGTCCGGTTATTACTTTGAGCCACTGTATATGTGCTTTGAACTGCAGTTTATTATCAATTATTGCTCCAAGATATTTGATTGCTTCTGTTGATCTGATGGTTTGCTTACCGAACTGAAAATTATCAAACTCTACAGTTTTTCGGCTTGTTATTAATACCGCTTCTGGGCCAAGGCCTGCTGTGCGCTATCAGTTGTATGTGCCTATATATTGATTGCATATAAGCGTTGATTCTATGTGCATTTTACTCGTATCTTTATAATATACATAATTTAGTGAAGCGTTTTATATCTTAAATAAGTTATCAAATAATTTTAATGCGATATTGAAAGCTTTCCAAAAGCACAGAGTAAAAAATAACTTATCATATATCATAAAAAGATAAAAATATATTCACAATTTATACAAATAAAAAGGGGATCCCCACGTTAATTAAGAATGGATGCTATTGAGGCTCGTACATATGCATACATATAATATAGGTCATTGATTACATAAATCGTTCGTCCAACAAACATTTTGCCAAAAAAAGTTTGATAATAAGTCAGTGTGTTTAATGATTTTTTCATTTCAACATGAGCAGCAAAAATTGTATCAATAATTTTGACAAAAAAAAAAATTGTCAATAGGGTATTGGGAATGCACATGTATCCGTAGATATGCCCGTACTCAGTATCGTTCTCTTCATCTTAATGGTATCAACTGTAATGTACACATGGATGTATGTAACTATGTACTTATTAAGAGCTATTTCATATTGACAAAGTACATAGGTAGAGGAGGACGAGGCTGAAAGTAACAGGGGTAAGTTGCCTGTAACAGCTAGCAAATAAAGGGTTCTCCTATAAATTAATAGTCGTTTGAAAAAAATATCCTCTTCTCTAAAGAAAATAACGTGTGTCTACTTTCGTTGTGAATTGATCGTTAGTGGAAGCAGTTGTGGGTGAGGTGAAGGAAATTGAAAGTGTATTTTGGGTATTTCACTTCACACGCAAGAGATACAGTGCTAGTCTGGGTGCACGGTAGTGCACCGCCAAGTTCTACGCGGCACTACCAGCTACCGTTTACCCAAAGCGCTTCGCGGCTATTTACCTACCCTTATAATTCAGCTTCCAAAGCTACGCAGCAATTGTTTTCCGGGCATGTATATTATTTTTAGACCCGGTACTTTAATAGGGACATCATCAAGCGCTGGCAAACCTGGCAGTAACTTTATCTAGTTCCTTCTTGATTAAGCTCTCAAGTAGCCTGTGATCTGAATGAACCACTATATCCCGGTCATATATGTATATAGTAGTTGAACTTTTCACATGCAACGATGACGACAATTTCTTTCGCAGGAGAAGGTTGAGGCTATAGGAGCGACTTTTCAGGAAGCGTATAAAGTGTCCGAACCATGACCTGGAGAATCGGGTCCTTGTGCACAACTTCTACTTTTGAAATGAACTACAGCAATGGCGATCAGAGAACATCGGTTTCACCGAGTTCAATTAAGACAATAGGACAAATAATGCCATCGCCAACGAAGGGATACATCCCCCGTTCTTATCGAAGGTAGAGCTCCAAGCGGTCTTCGAATCATTGAGAAAGAAGACGTGAGTGGGAATCGATGGAATATCTAACATTGTGCTTAGACATCTCCCTCTAGAAGCGGTAAACATTTACTGCATATTGTTTAATAATGTGCTGAATAATGCATATTATCCAGCGCATTGGAAAACAGCAGTAGTGTATCCTATTTCTAAAAGAGGTAAGGACAATTCCAATCCGGCAAATCTCCGGTCAATAAGTCTCCTTCCGAACATCAGTAAGGTATTCGAAAAAGTGATCAATAGAGCCCTGAGTAAGTGGGTTGAGGACAAACATATAATTTCAAATAACCAATTCGGGTTTAAGGCGGGGCACGATACCATACATGCCGCGTCTAAGCTCGTATCGGATATCCAATGGAACAAAAGCAAGAAACAATGCACGGGTGCCTGCCTGGTTGACTTGGAGAAAGCCTTCGACACCGTTTGGCTGGACGGACTTTTTAACAAGTTGAGCAGGTTGAGCATAGGTAAACCACTGCTCTACATACTTTATAATATGCTAACCAGTAGGCGGTTCATTGTGAAAAATAACAATGTGACCTCTGCTGGTACTTTTGAAATTAAAAATGGTCTACAACAGGGTGTGGTCAATTCGCCGATCCTTTTCAATATTTACACAAGTGATCTCATAGGGTCTCTTCACCATGCTATTGCGTACGCAGATGACATTGCAATTCTCTTGCAACGTGACTTCGATAAGATTCAGCGGCCTCTTGGGACACCAGAAAGAATTGGTGAAAGTTTGCAATCGTTGGACGACACGGGCGGCCACTTGCATGTCGAAACGTAGTCAGATACCTCGGGCTCTGGCTAGACCAGTATCTGTATTTTAACAAACATTTATGCTGCTCTGGCCAGAGCCAGAGGCGCTTTTGCTCTTACAAAGAGACTATTTTATGGCAGCCAACTCGATGCCAGGGTAAAGGTTATCTGCTACATGGCCCTTATACGGCCAATGATAGCCGTGTGGTTGGAGAATATGGAATAACCTGATCTTCGGGGCTTACTACCCCAATTTCACGTACCACGAAAGAGTGCGCCTTAACGGCTTTATTCCACCAGAAGCGTTTCTTTATTTCGACCAACAGCGTCTGATTCAGGACAGAACAGCGGTGCCGCTAATCTTCCTTGTTGCTCGCAAGACTGTGGATAGGCGGCTCAACTACGACAGAGACGTCGCACAGAGCCATACGGAGCGCCTCCAGTTTAGTAGGTCGATTTCGGGGCGCGATGGGTACGATGTTGAACAGCAGCATCAGAAATTCTGGTGGCTGTTGGATAGAGATGGAATTCCTTCGTCGATTCCGTTCGATCCGGGGTGGACCCCAAGGCATAGTTGGCCGCTTTTTGTATTGTCTATTTATGTAGATATGCCATGGCCGGCTTACATAGGTTTAGGTAGTGTAGGTAGTATTAAGTTTTATAAAAATAAAAAAAAAAAATTTACAAAAAAATATAAAAAAATAAAAAACAGCTGTCGCCTAATGGCTTCTTCGGCCTTCTTGAGCACCCAAATAAAAATCCGTCCTCTTTTAAGGGGAGTTACAATGATTTTATTTCCTATGAAAAATTACTTTATAAGGACACGAAATCTAAGAAATGAGTAAATTTACTTACAAAGGTGTAAGACCTGCAAAGGTCAACCCTGCAGCGACCACCAATTTCCACAGCACCGATTAACCCAAAACACGCCACGTTCGACCTATATTAATTTAAATTTTTTGACACACAGATTCGCCACTCGGGTAATCACTAACTGTCGTCTTATTCTTCCAAATATGGGTTAAAAGAAAACACCTCCAAAGTTCTGAGAAGAACTGATCCGGCAAAAAACTAAATAAACGCGTTATGTTCCACTCCGATGTCACCGCGCTAATTCTTTTAAATATGAACGAAATATATATATGCGTTCAATTAAAGCCGGTAACAAAACTGCAAACGTTCCAGCGAACTCCGATTGTTCTTCTTGCCTTAAATGTAGCGAAAGGCCAAAAAAGACCGTAGGGAAACGGGAACTTATATTTTTTTGCTCAAACCGTTTCTTCCTTTCCAATAAAAAAAAGAATCGTTTCTAAAAGTCACGTACCACAGAACGGCGAATTGAGAACGAAAATGTCTCCACGCTCGGGGTTGGCTGCAGTGCTTGGGAAACTGGTGGTGCCAAGTAATCAAAATTTAAGGAATTTGAACATTTGTTTTTACAACTCTAAGTGAAATAGTTAATTCATATTGAAGGTGAATAAATGAAAGAAGTAAGTTGAAAAGATGAAAAATTGAAAAATTCTTACTCTAATATTTAACAACAAAAAAAGAAAATTACATAATAGCTCGATGACAACAGCACTTTGAAAACCCAAAAAAAAATATAAAAACACAAAAACCCAAAAAAAAAAAACTATTAAATAAACACAGCACAAAAACAAACAAAAATTACGTATTTATTTACGAAGCTAGAGTAAGATATGTAGGTAAATTAGTTCTAAGTTTTATCATAAGGTCTTAAGCAAAACATAAAAATGTCATTTCACTGAGTTTTTTCAACAAAAAATTTTCTCAGTTTTAAAAATCGTAAAAATAATTAAATTTACATAATAAAGTTAGGTTAAGTTGAAAGACATAGTATAAGTATTAAGTTTAGCTTAGAGTGCCCGTGTGGGGCCAGTAAGTTAGAGTAAGGTAGTTAAGTTAGTTAAGCTAGTTTTAAGCACTTTTGTCTAGCATGTAAGGAATACGTGAATTAACAACTAAAAATGCATCAACAAAAAAAAAAAAAATAATAAAAATTGAAAAAATGCGAGTGTCAAAAAATAATCGATTAACGATACTTATCAACAAATTTGAGTAGATGGTATTACGATTGTCAATTACAAATAAATGATTGACTATCGTCAATTTGTAACAAATCTCCCTTGTGAATGGAGCCAAATTGCACCAAATATGCAAACCAATTCTACATTTTAATAAAAAAAAAATTCATGATGAATATTGTCAATGAAAAATTTCAAAAAAGTGGTTTCCATTCACACAGCAGTCAATTACATTCACAATGATCAAAACTTTCATCAATTGAGTTACACAATACCGAAAATTTGATTGATTAATAATTTTATCAATTGTCAATTGATTGATCATTTATATTTGGTGTCACCGCTTATTTTATTGTTGTTGTCTTTTACATGTAAATTTGTAAAATACACGTTTCGTATATACGCGTGGAAGACTCTCAAGACTAAAAACGCACTCATTCAGTGCTGCCAAGTTAGTCGCTCTCTTTCTCTGTCACATGCTTGATAAAAAAATCATTTATAATTGAAAATATAACATTTATTATAGTGTATTTAAAGAAAACATATTTATGTCTCTGACTTTTGTTATGTCGTCTAAGAGCCCCCGCACACTACAGACTTTTTGTCGGCCGACAGTTTAGTCGGGCTTTTAATCAGTATGAACATATATGAGAGTGCGCACACTACAACGATTTGATATCGGCCGATAAATAAGTTTGATAGGCTACACGATTGCCTTCAAACTAAAGTATCGGCAAACTATCGGCCGACTACTTAATCAGTACGGCGCTCTTCTACGTGCGCACACTACAGACTATAAAGTCGGCCGATTTTTTTCGATAGCTCAGTTTGCTCTGAATTTTAAATTAATTTTCTTTAAGATCTGGATTTTTCGTTGTATTTAAATATGGAATTATGGACATATTTGGGCGTAGAGCAATGATTACCTCTCTGGAACATTTTTTACTAACTACCATTAAGCGACTATTCTCTGCAAAATGTGTTTAACGACTAGCAAAACCAAATCGTTCGAGAACAGTCGACCGATTGTTTGTCTAGTGTGCGCACTCACTATCAACCCGACTATTTCATCGGCCCAGTGTGCGCACTAACCGGCCCAACCCGATCAAACTATCGGCCGATAGAAAGTCTGTAGTGTGCGGGGGCTCTAAATGTTTTTTTTTGTAGTACAAAATAAATAGCTTTTTGCAAATATCACAAAAACACGCTTGATCTACATATCTTGCTTCAACCATTTAAAATTATTTTGCTAAAAATTTTCTTTTTCTCCAAGCATTTCTGATGGCTTCAGAGGTGGCTGGACTCCAATGATCTTGTTGAATTAGCATCAGAGGTGTCTGCAGCTTCTTCGGCATTTTGGATAAATTCGTGCTCCAGGCAGTCGGACATAAGTTTCATTTCATCGCAGGGTATTTTCTTTTGTTCTTCAGCCGTTACTAGAAAGGAGCGAAAGTAAGATTATTCGCATGCATAGTCAATTAGTTCGATAGATAGAGAACATACAGAATAGGTTAATGATATCCTGTTGATCCAATCGCTCGTATAAAGTTTTGATAGCTTGCTCAACTGTACGATGCATATCTCTAACTTGTGTTGGTTTAATCGTTCTGAGCATATTTAAATTTGGATGCCAAAAGAACTTGAGCTCTTTCTTACCTAAAGCAGTTTCAAGTTCTTTGAATGCCTGTAAAAATAAAAAATTAAGAAGAAAAAAACCAAACAAATTAAAATTTATAGCCGCTGGAATACAAGTTATAATAAAAATCCTTTTGCTTTTATATAAACTTGTATTTTTCATCAGCATCTCTATGTTCTTTCGATTATTTTCCATATATATATATAACTTGTAATAACCAATATGACTACTACTCTATTCAACTGTAGGGAGGTTACATCCGAACTCACTGAAGAAGTTGTTTCCAATAAAATTATATTCCCTCAAGAAGCTAGGGTTATATTTGGGACACTCACAGAAACAAAGATTATTCTTAATGCTTGGAGTGTAAAAGAGGCACGAGCCCACTTAAAACCTGAGACTTTACGACTCCTGAAAGCTATACAAGGTATTATCTTACCTCTTAATGAATACGCAGCGGAAGACATTCTTGATATAGCCCCTGTAACAGGTCACCTTAAAAGTCTTTTAATAGTAGACTACAAGGACTTAGTGAAGCTGGCTAGGTACTCGGATTGGGCTCAAGGGAATAGTAAGACTGCTTACCACTTGTTATATTGTCTTTCTGCATTTACGGTTTATGGTCCTAAATGTTACAAAGCAAACTACATGACTTTCTTTGAGCTCAATAAGGATTCACTCCAATTCTTCGATCTTAGTACTGAAGAAGGGAAGAAACAACTTTCCCTCCTTGCCTTAGGTACAACTCCTGTTAGAGAAGACATAAATTCTTGTCTGACAAGCTTCAACAACCTAGAAATTAGAAAAGAAGATTTGGAATACTTGACTTTAATTATTGCACTTTCCATGTCGAAAACATTAGTGAGTAGTACTTTCTATACTCAGTGGGTCAACAACAGAACGAAAGCATGGCAAGGGATCCACAATCTGGTACGAGAACCTTATGCCAAAATGCCATTTGAAGTAATTGCTAATTTTCGGAGCATAGTTGACAAGTTACCTATACTTAAGACTGTGATTTTTAAAACACTCTTAAATGCGGTCCCCACATCATTGACAGCAAAGCATGCTGTAGATATGTAAGCCTTCACCCAATTAACTATGTTGGGATTCATGCTTAACTTCATAGGCACACCTGTCAAAACTAGAGCCCCCTTCTTACGATGCATAATGGATGACATGATGATTATGATTGAGAACTATAACATGATCAAAAGTAGATATGGAAGTAATTGGCAGTATACAAACTTTATGAGCCAACGAGCGATCTGTTCTCAAGTAGAACTATTCCAAACCTGTCTCATGCTGCATTACATCATGTCAAACTAGAGAAGCAGTCTGGAAGTTTCATAGCAAAGTCTAAATCTCCAGTTAATGCCACAATAATAGAGCGGGCTATGACACATCCAGTCGATGTCGCATCTACAGCTCAAATAAATCAAGACTTATCACGATATGCGGACGTTTTTGCAGAAATGAAAGTAAGAATCCAAGATGTGAAGGATTTTTTCCAGAAACAACAATCAAACTAAGCAGTATTAGTAGACTTGGAAATAAACCAACATCTTGTTGTGCCCCAGTTTTGGCACCGGCACTTGTCTCCGTTTGTTCACCTTGCAAGTCATTGCACTGGTATGCAAACAGAAACAGTATTGCTGCGTAAGCTATTTAATTGCAAGGCAAATGCGCTGGCAATGTCATTGCCCACTGCAATAACATTGTTTTGCTTACGCAGCGATATTGTTCAGTTTCGCAACAAGCAGGTCAACCAACGGAGAAATGCCGATTTAGCTTCCTGACCTACCTCAACTTCCGACTGGAACTGAAGTTCAAAGACGGAGTCGATTGATACACGCGAACGCGAGAAGACGTTTTATTTATTTCACACAAAAACACTACAATTTGGCGCAGCCGGTAGCGGATAGACTTTGTGAATCTGGTATCGTAGGGATTCCGGTAATGGGATGGTGATTTTGATCAGAATGCTTTCTCCGTTCGGGAACACCGATGTTTTGGCTGCCTGATGAAGGACGAACAGATCGCCAAAAATTGGTTTTCTCTTCGATACCACGGTATTCAGCAGGTCCGTGACATTGTCTACGTCTAGAATAAAAGGATGGAGCTTAGCCTGATAGAGATCGTTTAAAATCGAAAGTTCCAAGGATTGCCTGTTCTCGATTTCCAATAGTTTTGATGTGATTATTGACGCCAGGTCGCTTACATCACTTCTCATTCTCATCAAGGCTATTTCCTTTTCAGTTGTTGCACTGAAGTTGATGAAAGATTCGCTCAGTTGTCCAATGCCTTCTGCTAGGTTATCCACTTCGTTTGCCAACTGCTGAATGGGTTTACTCAGTTTATCGAAGTTCGAGCCCATTACCGACAGTTGTCGTCGCATTAGTTGGAAGGAATCCTCGTTTCTCTTGTGCAAAAACTCCAGCTGGTTGTAAACTTTACGTGCGTCTTCACTGTCCATTGTACCGAATGCCCATTTGGAGAACTGTCCAATGAATTCCAAAGCTCGTCTTTGTCGGTTGAGATGGAAGATGTGCTTCATACGGCGACTGTTCTGGCGAAGATTGGCGATGTTTACAGCAGCTTCTTGAATCAACACATGACAATGTCGTTGAAAATCTGAGTCAGGGATGCCTTGGCGCATTTGGTCGATTTTTTGGTCGCAAGCTTCCGCGAGCCCAAGCACGGTTGTGTAGTCCATCGGTGTGAACTTAGTTATTACGGTCCAGGTGTCTTGGTAAAAAACGCCTGTTCCTATTGTTTCGAACAGCACCGGCGTATTTCTTAACGGGTTTATTTCGTAAGGGGCTTCTGCATTACCGCTTTGCGCCATAAATAGTACCAGGAAGTACATACTAAAATAAGGTTTAGGAATCATTCTTAACAGTAAAATAAAACAAAATTGAAATGAAGTAAGCAATTAAAATTGTACTCTATTAGATTCTAATTTTAAATTTAAATATCTTAATTGTAAATTATTAGTTATTATTATTATATATTAGTTATTATCTTATTTTTCTTATATGTATATACCTAATCGAATTGTCGTACCTGAAAAGAGAAAAACTTGTTATTAGTGATACAGTTTAAGTCGGTTATTATGTATCTTCTTGACTGTTTTATTTATCTTCACGGCGGTGGTGACAGGCCCCTCGATGGAAACTACTTCGAAAGGTCCTGTCCACACTACCGCGAATTTATTTTTCCTTGCAGGGTTTCTTATAAGTACTCTCTGGCCTACTTGAAAAGAGACACAATTGGTATGCCTATCGTAGCTCTCCTTCGATTTAACTTTAGCTTTTCGAAGGTTCTCGTTAGCTAGCTTGTGGGCCCTTGCGAGTTGGTACTTAAGTTGGTAAGGGTAATCGTCGGAGTTATAAAGCGGGACGGTCTGCCTTTTCAGGTTTGTTGGCATTTCGAATTGAAACCCGAATAATGCGCTTAAAGGCGTTATTTTAGTTGCCGTGTGTATAGAGTTATTATGCACATGCATAGCCTGCCTGAGCCACTGGTCCCAGTTTTTCTCATCATTGGCTACGAACGCTCGTAGATACTCGGCTAAGGGTCTATGGCTCCTCTCTAAGGAGCCGTTTGACTGCGGATGGTATGCAGTGGTGTGCATTTTCTTTATGCCAAGTAACTTGCAAGTATGCGAAAACAACTTGGACGTGAAATTTGCTCCATTGTCCGTGACAAGAACTTTAGGTATTCTGTATCTGGTAACGATTTGCTCGTAGAATACTCTTGCCACAGTGGATGCTTCAGCATCCGGCAGCGCCGCGCAATCCGTAAATTTGGTCAGATCATCCTGAAAAGTTAGGATATATCTATTGCCCGAATAGGACGTGGGTAGACCGCAAACGATATCCATGTACACTTTGTCGAAAGGTAACGCTGGAGTATCGGTAACTATCATGGGCATTTTTGTAGGTGGTGAGCACTTATTTTTCTGGCATTGAGAGCATTTTTTGACGTAATCCAATACATCTCTTTTCATGCCTTTCCACCTGAATTGTTGCCTGATACGCCCGTAAGTCCTCTTTCCCCCCTGATGACCACCGAGTGCCGAATTGTGAAAATCTCGTAAAACTGTCAGAATTTCGTCAGGGTCCGTCAGCGTTACCCAATTGGATTTGTTGGCGCTATCTAATTTTTGAGCATTATTTGTATCTGTGGTATTGACGTCCCCTTCTGAATTCCTTATGTCTTCAGATTTCTGCCCGACTTCTTTGCCTCTTTTTCGGGCTTGGGCCCTAGTGACAGCGAGGCACTGTGTTTCCACCAGTTTTCCAACATCTTGCTCTGTGGGTTTTGGTATTCTACTTAGAGCGTCAGCGTTTTTGTTCATTTTCCCAGGTTTGTACTCGATCTTGTAATCATATTCAGAGAGTTTATGATGAAAATTAACTAATCGTGATGTGGGGTCTTTCACGTTGAATACGCCTTTGGTGATCGCTGTACACTGTGAAGGGCCTTCCCAGTAAATAGGTACGGAAGTTTTTGGTAGCCCAAACTATTGCCAGGAGTTCCCTTTCTATGGTGGAGTACCTCTTTTCCGTTGGGCTCAGTGATCTGCTGGCGTAGGCTATGGGTTTATCCTCGCCCACTTTGCCTTGCGATAGCACTGCCCCTAAGGCTTCATTGCTGGCATCTGTTGTCAGAATAAAAGGCTTAGTAAAGTCGGGGTAGATAAGAATAGGAGGAGAAGTTATGGCCATTTTAAGTTCTTCAAATGACCTTTGGCATTCCTTCGTCCAGTTGAACTCGACATCCTTTCTCAGTAAACTATTAATTGGGGCGGCTATAGAGGCAAACTTTGGGATAAACTTACGATAATAGCTGGCGAAACCTAAGAAGGACTGAATTTCTTTGATATTTTTAGGGGCGGGAAAATCGGTAACACAGCTAGTTTTGGACGGGTCAGGGAGGGCACCGCTTTCCGAACACTTATGACCCAAATACACCACTTCTCGGCATAGAAAATTGCATTTTTCAGTATTGAGCTTTAAATTGTTCTCTCTTAATTTAGAGAAAACACGCACTAATTTTTCGCAGTGTTCTTCTAAGCTTTTACCGTAAATTACAATATCATCTAAATACACGAAACAGTCAATGCCTTGGAGCCCAGTTAGAATATGGTTCATTATTCTCTGAAATGTAGCGGGGGCCCCGGTTAGACCAAACGGCATTCGGTTGAATTCGTAATGACCGAGTCCAGTGCTGAAGGCAGTTTTCTCCCTGTCCTGACTTTTTATCATAACTTGATGGTAACCGTTGGCCAAGTCGAGAGTGGTAAAATAACGGCAGTTTCCTAACTGGTCTAGAATATCTTCTATTCTAGGCAGAGGAAATGCGTCTTTTATAGTTACCTCGTTAAGCTTTCGAAAATCCACTACAACTCGCCATCTCTTTTGTCCGTCGGCACCCGACTTTTTCGGAACGACTAAAAGAGGGGAATTCCATGGGGATTTGCTCGGGGAGACAACTCCATCGTTTAGCATTTTTTTGACCTGGATATTGATCTCGTCTCGGGCAATTTGTGGTAACCTGTACTGTTTTTGGTTGATTGGCCCTTGGTCGGTTTTTGTGGGAATATTATGGGCGAGAACATCAGTATGGGTTACCGGATCACCGTCAAGCAGAAAAATGTCGTTGAATTGGACGCATATGTTTTCTACGCAAGATTTTTCCTCACCATTGAGATTTTGTCCTAGGTTTAAGGAATCCAGTAATTTGGAGACCCTTTTCGTTGGCTCTAGTTTGCTGATATGGAAAATTGAATTTTTTCGGTTAGTGTCACATAATTTGAATTTGTTGACGTTGCTGAATTGAGGTACAAAATTGCTGTCTATTACGCAGTTTTCCGTGGTGGCATTTAATATTGGGACCAGAATGCAACTATTTTTCACCGCGGTGATTGTGTTGGCTAAGTATATACCCGGTTTTAATTCCTGTGCATGAACTAGGACTTCTTGTAAACCAGTTTTGACCTTTAACCTAACTACCTTTTGCGTACGCGCTCTGATTTCCAGAACATTGCTATTGACTTCTTGGGTCAATCCTTTTGCTGCTTCCAAGGATCTCAGCTGCAAATCTGGCAAGACAGGTTTACGTTTTGTGTCTAGAAATCTCAAACGTTTAGCTACCGTATCAATGATAGTGCGATTCCAAAGTATGTCGCGGCCCAATATACCATCTGCGGGTATGTCACTCGAGTTACCTATGACGTGCAGTTTTGTCTTGAGTTTGAAGTGGCTGGAGAGCGGGATAGTCGTTGAAAGAGTTCCCAAAGTTTTCATTACTCCTCCGAATGCTCCACCTAACTCCTTCGTTTCCGCAAAGCTTACATCACTTGCATTGATTAATGCATTTTGTTTTAGCAAACTGACGTCCGCACCAGTATCCACCAACATTGTGGCCATACCATTTTTTGCAATGGGTAGTGGCAATTGTACATACACGTCGTGTCCATGGCGCTGGCATGTAAGTAATCGATCGCGTTTAATGAAAGTACAATGTTTTATGTAATTGGTGACCCCTGATATAGCCAGTTTGACTGTGTGTTCCACGACGTTTCTGACTTTTAGAATGGTGCTCCTGAAGAGTGGGTAGTGTAACCTAGCGAATTTAATGGAATCCTGCAATGCGGATGTAATAATTGGGGCAATTGAAAAAACATTGAAAAAACTAAAGAAGTATACCATAAAACTGTACCTCACCTTCTCCGGTCGCTGTATGCTTTTTGGAGACTGTTTTGAGGAAGTTATGGTTCGTCTTAACCGAAATTGACGGTGTTTCCGTCTTTTAGGCTTTGAATCAGTCTTTGAACCTGGATCGTTAACGGTCAAGTCCGAAAATGCTGAATTTGCCTTTTTTTCGGGTTCTGTTACTACTTGAACCCTTGGTGTATCCGAGGCTGGTTGGGCACAGTCTAATTGTCTAGACTGGGCCCCCTCGCGTTTCCCTGGGTTGCTCTTAAATAGTTTTGTTTACTTGGACATTCCTCCTCTAAGTGGTTTATCCGTTGACACCAAAGGCATTTCGTTTGCCTTGGTAACGTTTTCACAGCAAACACAGTTTTCTTAGGGCAAACGTCATTCCTATGCCCGTAGGAGCGGCAATTCTCGCAGTAAGGAGTATTTTTGCGTTCTCTACAATCTGCATATGTGTGATTGGCTTTGTTGCAGAAACCGCATTTTACCTGAAATTTTGGGGTTGCGCTCCGAGTTTGTGTAGGCATGTGGGGGTCAGATCTATGGAATGCTTGAACGGAACTACTTGGGTGTGGTGTTGTTCCTTCGTGTAAAGGGTGGGGAGGGAGATATTGGTTGGGCTGCGCTGTGTAGCCATTGAGTTGATGAGGGCTAGTTTCAGCGCCGTACGAGCGATAAGCGACAGAGGAAGAAATTTGGTTGCTATATGGGTTCTGCCGAAGTTGATGGCCATAAGAAGGATACTGGGGTGGGAGGTACGCTAGATTCTGTGCATAGAATTCACTGGGGTGCAAACCTGGGACGGGTATGCTTGGCCTCAACATAAGTGCAGTTGTCTCTGCGAAATCCGCCAGTTTCTGTAGGTCTGCCTCATCTTTCGTCAGGAGAATGTTACGCAGCGATGAGTCATTCGCACCCATTTTAAAAGCGCCTATGGTGGTATTTTTTAACTCCTTAAGGAGCGCCCCGGTCTCAGATTGCGCGTAAGTAGCGCCTATAATTTCGGCAGCTTTGTTTTGCAGACTACCGAGTCTTCTAGTGAAGAACTGTATGTCCTCACCTGATAGCTGATACGCGCACTTTATTTCTGCTACTACGCTGTCCAGAGTTCTTCTCGTTAGGAAACTCTTTATGAGCCTCTCCAGGTCCGCTACTGTCTTGGGCGCATTGCTCCTCACCAGTTCGAAGGCTTCTCCTACTAACTTTGTAGTTATTAGGGCAACATACTTCTCTTCATGCTGTGGTGCAACGCATTGCATACCCAAATGACAAGCGTTTAGGAACTCATAAACCCTTCCCGACAAGTCTGGCGTACTAGATCCAGAAAACTGCGGGATAAGGCGTGAGACCGTTTTGGCAATCCCCTCGTATGGCATTATAATTATAATTATAAATAATGATATATGATTACTAGTGCTTATTTGTTAATAGATAACTATAGATAATAGATAAAAAGACTTATTAACTAGTAACTCACCCTACCGGAAATATCTCACTTTTTGTATTTATTTTATACGATTATACGATTATTATATACGATGTATACTCCTTCGCTCACTCAGTAGCCCCACTTTTTTTTTTTCGTCACTATTCACTACACTATTTCACCGTCGTTTGTTTTTTTCCCGAAAAAACCGAAACAAAAAGCAAACGAATAATTGAAATATTAATATCGATGGATCCAACGATCGATCCTACCGGCTGCGCCAAATTGTAGTGTTTTTGTGTGAAATAAATAAAACGTCTTCTCGCGTTCGCGTGTATCAATCGACTCCGTCTTTGAACTTCAGTTCCTGTCGGAAGTTGAGGTAGGTCAGGAAGCTAAATCGGCATTTCTCCGTTGGTTGACCTGCTTGTTGCGAAACTGAACAATATCGCTGCGTAAGCAAAACAATGTTATTGCAGTGGGCAATGACATTGCCAGCGCATTTGCCTTGCAATTAAATAGCTTACGCAGCAATACTGTTTCTGTTTGCATACCAGTGCAATGACTTGCAAGGTGAACAAACGGAGACAAGTGCCGGTGCCAAAACTGGGGCACAACAATCTCAGCACAACGTGCATTTTATAACGTCTAAGAAACCAACGTGTTTTATTTCTCTATCAGTACTACGTACAATATATTATAACCTTATAATTCTTTTTCCCTTTTTTTATAAAAGTATATTTTTTTTTGAATTCAACGAATTCTCGCAGAAAAACATTGGTGTAGTCCAAAACCTCTATTCGAAGGAAACACCAAGTAAAGCTGAACTACGTTTTTGAAGTGAAACTTCTTATGTCGCGGTAGGACAGTAAAATGAAACTCAAATGAAACAAAAATATTCACAGAGGGAAAATTTAAAGGGGTATCTTCTATACATAGTACAAAAGGAAATGTCTTTCTCTATTTACAGGATAATCTCGAGAACCACTAAAGACTAAACGGATTTGGATGCGGTTTTCACTATTATGATCTGCATTTCCTGACGGAATTATTGAGTGTACTCAGCCTACTCTATCACTTATAGGAGCTGAGAATTTGAGATCGAAGTGGCAGAAAATCAAATTTTCTGTCATTGCACAGCCCTTACTCAACAATGGCTTATTGGATTTAAAACCAAAAAAAATTAGTTGTAGTAAATTCCTTTTGGATTCATTTGAGGTATAAATCATCCTTCTGCGTTATCCTGGAGCTGAGCTATGCTCAAAACAATTCATAAAATCATTGCCAACGATTTTCCATCAGTGGAGACCGAAGCCAACAGCCATGCAGCAGTGGGTGACGTCATAGTGTGTGTGTATGTAGCACATTTGAATTTCTGCGTATTAACTACTACTACTAGCCTACTACGCTAAATATGATTGTAAAAGCAAATTAAAATTTTTAAAATGTGCATGGCGCATGGGCAATGCCGGGGGGCAACAGCTATACCTACCTATGTACATATATATACATATGTATGTACTATAGAAATGTATTAGAAGAAAATAATTTGTTTTCTCTTAAAAGTTGCAGGTGGGCGAAGCAAGGCAAGTACGTGTCATGTCAGCTAGTATATATGTACTGTGAGCGTCAAAAATGAGTAAACACCCATATGATTTTTCGAGTTACATGTAATTTAAACAAAAAAATTAACAAAAATTGGATTCCAATGATGCAAAATAAAAGCTTTATTCAATAACAACAAAACAGCGGAAAAAATAAATCAATTAAAATAAAACTTATAAATTTTTTCTAATAAAAACTAGCCATACCCCATTTTTTACGCGTCAAAAGTAAGTCAACATTACCAATTTCTTTAAGGAATTCATAAATTTAATAGCTTAAAAATAAATCTCAATATTTTACTTAAAGAAGTTATAAAGTCTGAACGCGGTCAAACAAAATATTAAGTTTTTGACGCCCACAGTATATAATAAAATAATTAGAAAAAAAAAAAACAACCTACTTGTTTATTGACAATGACAAATGACAATAATTAATTATTGACAAAAGTAAACGAAAAAATTCACAGAAAGAGAAAGTGGATAGAGCTACCCTACCACTACAGCCTAAAGCCCAATTCATAATGTCGCGTTCGGGCGCTCTCGCATTGACAGATAAAGTAGAAACAATGCAAACATATGGGACAGTGCTGCCGAAAGTACTGCAATAGTAGTATTATACTGCTATTTTATCATCCCGTTCTCCGTACTGCCTAAAATTAGATTATACTGCTCAAAGTACAAAATTGAACTTTCAATGCAAATTCAAATAATATTGTAGTAAAATAGTAAATGCTTGCTATTCATGTTTTACAAATATTGTAAACTATTAAAAAACAAACCCGTACCCGTAGATATATTCCAACTGCAATTATATTTTTCCAATATGAAATTGCGATAAATTTTTATTTTTGTTGTTGTCTATTTCTGGTCTAAAGGTGTGTTTGAACCAGGCAGAGACACTGTACAATAGGAAACATGGCCAGTAGATACGGTATTTTCACAAATAACTTCCTGAGATATTTTCTGAGACGAGCAAAGTCCACTCCAAATTATATGCTGCATTTGGAAACAACAGTGCCACCCCTATTTTTAGACACGCTTAAACTGCACTTTGAATATGCTCGGCTCCCTAGACTAGTGCTCAGGAAAGCTATATCAACAAGGGGAAATCTCATCAGAAAGTGGGAGGGGTTGGGGAATAATATCGGTGAAAATGTGAGCATTGCCGCGGACATAAGCACTGCTGACATAAGGAAGATTTTTACAAAACTATTAGAGAGAGCAAGCTACACTTTGTATGACCAATGTAAAACGGAAGCAGTAACCTCGCAACATAGAATGCTTTACAGTCAACTTAATTATAATCTTCAAGAACAGGCGTTCTTCCTTAATCGCTTTCCGCTGAAGATGATTAATTTAATTTTTAAAGTAAGAGGTGAAATAATCAATTTAAATTACATCCCACACCGTCCTGACCTGCCCATTCTTTGTGACCTGTGTAACCTACAAGAAAGGGAGGATGTATACCATTTTATTGCCAGATGTCCCATCTTAAGCGAGTTTCGTGTGAGATACTTTGGTGTAAACACAATGGATATGAATGATGCTCTGAACATTTTAAACGGTGAACTTGGTTGGGAAGCATTGTATAGATACACTGCAAGCGCACTTAATTACAGAACACGTATTATTGAAGGCGACTTCTAAATAAACATTTATGTATTTAATTATGATTATTACTACTACTACAAATAACTTCTGTAGAAGCTGCATGGACCAGGATGACCATGCCTTCTATGTCACTGCCCGGCTCCCCAAGAACGGCGCCTGTCTTGTATGACAACACGGTTCTTCGACTGCCTGATCGACCTTGCTAAGATACCGCTTACAACACCTAAAAAGCTTAATTATAAGATCGAAATGGTTTTCGCAAATGCGTGCTCCAACATCCACAACAATCAGAACTATCCTAACCTAAGATAATCTACGGTCTAAATAGAATAAAAATAATATTTTTTGCGAGGAAATAAACTTTCTTTTTTCAATTCTAACCTCAAAATAGCAAAAAATTATAGTTTTATAAGAAAATTTCATGAAATAAGGTGATTAGTAAAAATCTACCCCAGCTGCCGCTCTAGTAGTTACGTCGCCCCGGACAAAAAGACAAATTGGCGCCCCTTAATCATATTTTTATTAAATTTTTATTAATATTGATAATTAAATAGTACAAAACAGTAGAAATTAATTAAGAAATATCCGTACCTAGCCAAAAGTTGTTAGCCGTATATGTTTAACATTTTTAAATGCTATTAGAAAAGGGCATTATTGGGCAATCAATCAAAATGCCATTATTTTGAAAATAAAACAATTTAACATGCGCTAAAATCACAAAAAATTACAAGTTGAAGACACGATCTACTCGCGTAAATCAGAGAAGCAAAGGGTTTTTCAATAAGGACATAACAATGGGTCGTATTGCTCATCAGATTCCTATGAATAACATAAGAGGCATAAATCTAAGCATTTGCTAGGAGAATTCCAATTCCGCTATTTAACTGACTCAGAGCTTTTGCTCCGTATTTTTGAGCCATAAATCGAACGACTCGCCGTGCTATTTTGTTAAAAAAAAAATAATGCAAAGGCAGCTGAATCGATAAAATTCGATGGCGATGTTGAAAAAATGGAATACGATAAAAAAAAACTCTGGCAAAGACTAAAGGTTCCAGTCGAGATATTCCACTTATGCTTCATACAAACTATAGTTCTCGTCAACTTTGTTCAATTTGTCTGTAAACTTTCTTGGAGTAAGCGCTCTTAAAGCTGCGACCACCGACTTACAACTCGATAGTATACGGCAACTTCTCCTTTAACCTTAAATTACGTTTTGATAAATCATAAAAAAAATTAAGGGTGCAAAATACAAATGTGATGTATAGTTCCACTTTAAAAAAAAAACTAAGTTAGTAGTGAATTTGAATTCATTTGGTTTAAGCTGTGAAGTATTCTTTCAAATACAAAAAGTTTCAAAGTTTCCAGAGATATTTTGGTTTTGTTCTACTAATTTATTCCAAACCAAAATTTAAAAACGCATCTATTCCAAACGTGTAACTCGCAAAGCCTTCTTTGAATTTATTTAACTAAACATATAGTCGTTCGGGGCAAGAGTGCGCATTTTGGACTTCGGGCTTAAATTTTGAAGAACTTACAACAGATAGCAAACAAAAGAGCCTATTATTTGGTAGCTCTATATTTTAGGAACAAAATTATACAAAGATATTTTATATTTTTTTTAATGTTTCATATGTTTTCATCAAAAAACCAAAGTAAGTCAAGTTGCGCACTCTTGCCCCGAAGTCAGGGTAAGAGTGCGCAGCCAGTTTAAGTCACAGTTTTCGTAGTTGAAATGGTTTGAAACTTTACTTTTGCACAAACCAAGTTCTTCGGCAGCATTTTATGGACTGCTTCCATTTTAAATCAGCTCCCCTGCCTCGAAGATTTTCTTTGGGATTATCAATTTCCTTTCCGTTTGTGTTTGGCAGATACCATGCATTTTTCTGGGAAAACAAAAACAGAAAAATAGTTCAGCTGCGAGCTACCACCTACCGCTTACGACTGTGATGTGCTCGTTGCATCTTTCGAAAGAAGGTAATAGCCTAAAATTTGTTATTATTATAAATAGTTAAATACTAGGTAAGAAAGCACTTCGCACTCTTTCCCTAGACGCTACTTTCTTTTCATTGTTTTGAAAATCTAAGAACCAATAATATTGTTCACTAAAATTTTATCCTAAATCAAACACACATATACACTGTTTATGCCTACCCAGTAGCGAATCGTTGGAGATTTCAGCAGACCTTGCCAAATCACCTCTTACTTCATCAATGAAAACCTAAAAATATAGGAAGGCCTTCCTAAAATCATGCCTAGGAAGCGAGTTGGTAATGGCTCCTGTTTTAAAATTTCCACCACTTTTAAAATTTGAGCATCAATTGTATTATCACTTCGCTTCTAATGGAATGACCGTTTTCAGGCCTGACTTTAGTAAGCGAGTAAGTAATGGAATCTGTTTTAAAATCAGTTTGAATGGCATTACCGCTCCGCTTCCTATATTTTCACTTTTCAGGTCTTCTTTTCGAACAGAAATATGTACCTACCAAACAAGTCTGATCACGTTAAAAATGTTCGAAGAAAAAAAGAAGTGCTAAGTAACATTTTAATAAAGTGTTGTAAAGTATTCGATGAAAAATTAAATTAAGAAGTGTGGTGAAAGTTAGTTAGTATCTTTGTTTCTTATTTACAATATTTTTTTCTAAAACTGAAATTGATCTTTTTTTTTAATATATGTAAATACTATGTCCGAAATATACAAACACAATTTGCCAACACAATGGCCCAGAGTACTGCGGGGTAGGGTACGTTAAACATCGATAGTACTATCGATAGTATCGATGTTTACATGCTATCGAAAACATCGATGTTTTTTTAATATCGATAGTTTTTGAAATAAAAAACGTGCCGAAACTGTGAACTGTTGAGCACATTTTCTTTTGCATCACATTTTCTTTTCCATGCTCATAAGCGGGGAATTCCCGGAAAATATTCTTTGTCTGTTTTGTGCACGTGCAATCCGATTGTTTTTTTTTTACTTCTCTGTACGTTCTGTGTTGTGTAGGTACTGTGTACTTCTTGTCGGGTGAAGATTCAAAAGGAAGAGCTGCTTACAATTGCAGACACGCAATAATTGACATACGACAATTTTTTTGGAAAAACCGCCAATTGATAGTAATAAGTGTCCCATCGGTTATTGGATAAAATCCAGCTCACAGTTACTGAAGAAATTTTGCACAGTTATATTAGGTGTGTTTGTTAACTTTTATTAACACGAATGGCACATCTGTCAAATAGTAAAAGTGGGGGAAGATCCTCTCTTCTTCTTTTCTAACTATTGAATATTTTCACGAAAAACCAATTTTCTTTTATTTTGTTAACAAGAAGTGATTGACATTTCAAAAATTGTCAAATTGCTGTTTGAAGGATGTGCCTCGGTGACTCCATGAAAAAGATATAGCACGATTTCGCCAGAGGGGAAATTTTTTGACACTGTCATTTGGCTCTCTCTTCTCTTAATTTTTGACAGTTGGATGTAAATTTTCATAAATTAACAGGTTACCAAACACACCTATTTGTGCATACCAGCAACTTTTTTTCTAAAGCCGGCATGATACATATCGATCTAAGAAACAGATTTTAAAGGCAAGACGCCTTAAGTTACTTTTCATATATCAAAATGTGAAGTTATTTGAAAAAACCAATATGTAATGTTCTTGTTTTTAAATAATGATTTTGAAGTAGTTCATTGTTTCATTAAATTTGTTTCAACTATCGATACTATCGATAGTTTATCGATAGTTTAAAGAAAAATATCGATAGTATCGAAATACTAAACTATCGATGTTTAACGTACCCTACTGCGGGGTAGTGATGTGTCGTTCGTGAACGAATCATTCAATTGAAGCGCTTCTGTCAAAAGAACGAATCGTTCACTTCACTAATGTGCTTCTTTGCATCTTTCGCTTCTTTCGCTTCTTTACTTTCGATTCAAAACATATTTCACATCTTTCGATTCCCTACCTCATTCGCGGTTGGATTTTTCGTTTCTTTCGATTCCCCACTTCAATCGCGTCCTTGCTTCTTTTGATTCCCTACTTCATTCGCGATTGGATTCTTCGCTTCTTTCGATTCCCCACTTCAATCGTTTTCTCCCTCTTTTGATTCTCTACTTCATTCGTAAACATTTCCATACATTGCACTTTAAAAATAAAGTTTGCTGCTCTTACATACATATATAGCAACTATTCCCTTACTCTTTGACACTTTTCTGCTTCGAAATTTATTCTTCTCTTGGTTATATGAGGGGATGTATTTAAATAATGTATGTGTCTCTGTTTTCCTCAAAGTAACTGATACTGTTGTCACATTTCTTTTCTTTCTTTTAGCTGAAGCTTCTCGCAATGAACGAAGTTACATTTTTGTTTCTTTTTACACAAATCACGATCGCAATTCGCAACCATAAAGCAAGTTCCCCTTTTACACTTTGTTTTTTATTTCTTGTGCCTTTTGGTAGGTATGGATTTTGTGTGAGTTTGTGTGTCAAATTGTTTTGCGAACTCTGGACAACACTAAAAAAAACAGGGTGATGAAAAATATTTGCATTTTTTCGATGTATTTTTTAAATATAATACATTTTGCAAAGTTGGAGACAGGTATATTAGGCGTGTGTTTTTTCAAACCTATATAGGCTTAACATGTTTCCGCAACATGTTTTCAATGTAAAATATAAATCCAGTCTTATTTTTGTATGGAAAGCTTTTTCGAAATCTATATAGATTTGAAAGTAGAATGAAGGGACAATATGAAAATTTTGATAATGTAGTTGTAGTAATAATAAATGAAATTAATAATGTAATGGTATTATTGCCTATTTATACCTAAATTCAAACGTGTGGATTAATGATATTAATGAAATAGCATATATGTATAATATTTCCTTTGGTACACCCAGTTGTATAGCCCGAAACAATCATACATAGGGGTAAAATCTCATCCAATTCCCTCTTTCAAAAATAAACATTTCCTTTTCCATCTTAATGCTTCAAAAAAGAATGATTCACTGAACGCTTCACTCAAGCAAAAAATTGAAACGGCATCCCTCATATGGGGTGCTCTTAAATGTGACTTCAGGCGTTATATATATCGTAGATGTCGTAAAGCTAGAACCACACTTGTCTCGTGTTGTGTGTCGCTGTGTGGTGTGTCGTGACGCCATCACTCGTTTTTCGATTTGCGCCAAAGAGCTCTAAGAGCTCACACGAGATAGGTATGCACAGCTAGCGTCACGACACACCACACAGCGACACAGCGACACACCACACGAGACAAGTGGGGTTCTAGCTTAAAGTTCTGGGCAATGGCCGAGTAGAACTATGGGATTACTGTTAATTTGTCAAAATAAAACTATTCCCAAATTGTTTAAATTAATGCGCTTTATTGTTCGGGTTTTAAAACTGATTTTTATGTCTGAGCTGACGTGCTTACGAAGAATGAATGATGAAATACTTTTTGTTTTTGAATGCTAGGAAGTGTCTTTCTTTTCTCTTCTCCTTTCAGATGTAGGTGGCGCTGTCAAATCTCAGCGAGTTGCCAAGTCCGCCACAGCTACCCCCTTCCTGATGATTGTGTCCGAAAATGTCACTGTTTTTGGTTTACGTGCGTACGAGTGTTCTTGAAATAGCCAGTCCAAATTTTGGTCAACCGGAGGCGTGGATTGTTGTTGTGGCTGGTTGTTTTGATTTTGTTGTGTAAAAATGTTGTTAGACTCTGAAGCTTCGCTTTCTTCTCGGGCAAAAAATGTTGGTTTGAGACGCTCTGTAGAAACTGTGGCTTCTCTGTTTCCCAGCTTGATCACAAAAGTTGTTTCGTCCAACCGTTTAACGACTTGGTGAGGACCGGAGTATGGATGTTCTAAAGGTTTTTTAACAGCATCTATTCGAAGAAAAACATGTGTGCAGGTCGCCAGATCTTTGAAATGAAACATGCTTCTTTTTCCATGTATAGCAGTTTGTTGTGGTCTGATTGCACGAATGTGTTTTCTGAATTTTTCCAGGAAGATCTGTGGATGAGACGGTGGGTCATTATTTGAATTTAAAAGAAACTCACCAGGAATTCTGAGAGGAACTCCGTAGAGAAATTCAGCTGCTGACGACTTCAGATCCTCTTTAAAACATGTTCTAAGTCCGAGTAGAACAGTCGGAAGAATTTTGGTCCACGTCGAAGCCTGTTGACACATCAATGCTGCTTTAAATGAACGGTGCCAGCGTTCTATGAGACCATTTGATGACGGATGGTATGGTGTTGTTCTAATACGTGCTGAACCCAACATGGTTGTCAATTTTTGAAATAGTTCGGACTCGAACTGCGAGCCCTGGTCGGTGGTAATTGTTTTCGGCGTTCCATACCGTGAGACCCACGAAGTGTAAAAAGCAGTTGCGACGGTGTCTGCTGTAATATCCTTTAATGGTATTGCTTCAGGCCAGCGGGAAAATCGGTCTATAATTGTGAGGCAGTATCGAAATCCGTCCACCATTGGCATTACCACAATGTCCATATGAATGTGGTCAAAACGTTGATCAGGAATGGAAAATTTTCCAGGCGCGTTTTTTTGATGTCGTTGAACTTTTGCACGTTGGCATGGAATGCATGAGCGAGCCCAAGATACTATATCCTTTTTCATGTTTGGCCACACGTACTTTAGTTTAATTTGCCGAGCAGTCGATTTCCCACTTGGGTGTGATAGGCCATGTATTGAACCGAAGACTTGATACCTGAGTTTTTTTGGAATGTAAGGCCTTATCACGCCAGTGGAGGTGTCACAATATATTTCGGTGCTGCTCATGCGAAGTTTTTGGAGTTTCAAAGAAGATGGTCCGTTAAGTAATTCCTTTAAGGTATCGTCGTGTTGTTGCTCAGACTGTAGATCTTCGAGACTAATTATTGTCGGCATACTTATTGCATTTAATCGAGAAAGTGCGTCTGCTATTGCGTTGTCTGATCCAGAGATATGAATTATGTCTGTGGAATATTGCGAAATTAGATCAAGATGACGAACCTGACGTGGAGATGCTCTATCCAACTTCTGTTTGAAGGCATGGGTCAGCGGCTGATGATCTGTTCTAATTACAAAACTGCGACCCTCCAAAAGATATTTGAAAAATTTTATAGATGAGTATACGGCTAAAAGCTCACGATCATATGCACTGTAGTTGGTTTCTGTTGGTGACAACTTCCTGGAGAAAAATCCTAATGGTTTCCACTGATGATTATGCAATTGTTCTAGGACTGCGCCAATAGCTATATCCGATGCATCTGTTGTAAGTGCCAAGGAAGCGTTGTCAATTGGATGCACTAGTAGGGCTGCTTGCGATAGACTTTGATTGCATGATTCAAATGCTGCTTCATCGTTCGGCGTCCATGGTATTTTTCGTGTGTCGTTTTTGCGTGAATTTTTTAGGTGCTCGTTAAGAACAGCTTGTTGATGTGCCGCATGAGGGATGAAACGCCGGTAGTAATTTAAGATTCCTAAAAAACGACGAAGTTCTACTACTGTCTTTGGTTTTGTGTAGTTCATGATAGCAGCAACACGATCTGGAGGTGGTTTGCAGCCAAGTTCATTGATGTTATAACCCAGGAACTGTATTTCGGTTTTGCCGAAGACACATTTGTCTATATTAATCGAGAGGCCATGTTTGTGCAGACATTCAAAAAGAATTCGGAGATGTTGTCGATGTTCTTCAGCATTTTCGGACATTATCAAAATGTCGTCGACGTAGCAAAAGATAAAATTGTAACCACGAAATATACCATCCATGTATCTCTGAAAGGTTTGCGTAGCATTTCTGAGACCGAAGGGCATGGCTACAAATTCAAATAACCCAAATGGAGTTGTGATGGCTGTTTTTTCAACATCTTCCTTCGCCATGGGTACCTGGTAGTAAGCGCGTTGAAGGTCTACTGTAGAAAAAATCTTTTTCCCGGACATGTTTTCGGCGAAATCAGTGATGTGTCTTATAGGATATCGATCTGGCAAAGTTTGTGAATTTAACTTGCGATAATCCCCGCACATTCTCCATCCGTTTGACTTCTTCGGTACCATATGTATGGGGCTAGCCCAAGGGCTGCTTGAAGGACGGACGATTTGAAATTGTAGTAGCTTCTCTATCTCTTTTTGTGCGGCCTTGAATTTTTCCCCAGACAAACGACGAGGTCTTTCTGCTACAGGTTGTCCTGTGGTGGAGATTCTGTGTAGCACTGTGGATTTAATGCTAGATGTTGGGCAAACAAAACCTGAGGTGATTGATGGAAACTCATTTATGACATCTTGATAAATAAATTGTCCTTGCACTGCTGAGATGCCAAAATCAGGAGTCGATGAAATTTGTATTCGTTTGAATATGTTGGTGGTTTTATCAATCAGCTTTCTGTTTTTTATGTCGACTAACAACTCGAATTTGTGGAGGAAGTCTGCTCCAATTATAGGTGTTTGAATGTCCGCTTCGATGAAAGCCCAGACAAATGGTTTTCGAAGTCCGAGATTCAGTTCAAGTACGTGAACACCGAAGGTCTTGATTGAACTTGCATTTGCTGCGTAAAGTTGAAAATCCGTTGCTTGTTGGTGAACACGATTAACGAATGTGACAGGAAAAACTGAGAATACTGAGCCAGAGTCAATCAAAAATTTGTACCCAGAGTTGTTGTCTCTAATGAATAAACGATTTTCAGCTATGAGGCGAAGGTTGTGTGAACTGTCGTTCGTGGCCTCAGACGTCGACAGCTGGTTTAGTTTTCCGTCCCCCTGTATTGACAAGGAGACCTGCATTTCGTTGCACGATCACCAAATTGGCGATGATAAAAACAGAACTCAGACGCTGGCGAACGACTCGGAGTTCCTGGTCGTCTTAATTGCGAATGTGTTCTTGAGGTCGAATTCTCAAATTGTGAACGTCGTGAGCGCGTTGAAACTTTTTTGTCGATTTTCTGGATTATTTCCGCCATGGACTGCAGTTGTTTCTCTATCGAGATGACGCGCTCTTCTAATTGATTGTCGGCTCTTCTTTCGGTCGGAGCAACTGCCATTGTGGTTGCGGTCTGGCTTTGCTCCAAAATGCGGTCAGCGATGTCAGCTAATTTTGTGAGGTCGACGTCCTCATTAGGAGACAGAATACATCTTACTGGTATTGGCATGCGTTGCATCCACAACGACCGTAAGATGTCCTCTGAAATGCCTGCTGGAGCGATATTACGCATTTCGCGCAAAAGTTGCGATGGTTTTTTGTTGTCCAAAGACAATTCGGCGAGGAACTTGTTAAGTTGTTTTTGCTTTGATTCTGCAAAACGAGTAATTAATGTTTCTTTCAAGGTTACATACTTATCTTTGAGCGGTGGTGATCGCAAAATGTCCGAAATTTGTGTGAGAACTGTAGGGTCCTCTAAAGCTGCTAGAACTGTATAATATTGGTCGGCATCAGCCTTCAGTTGATGCATGTGAAATCTTGCTTCGATTTGTATGAACCAGAGTTCTGGATCGTTCGGCCAAAATGGTGGAAGCTGAATCCTTGTACGTGCCACCGCCTCCGTAATTGTACGGTCAGAAGGATTGGAACCTGTGTCACCTCCGACATTATTACCATTTTCTTTTTTAGGAGGCATTGTAGCTCGGGGTCACCAGTTATGGGATTACTGTTAATTTGTCAAAATAAAACTATTCCCAAATTGTTTAAATTAATGCGCTTTATTGTTCGGGTTTTAAAACTGATTTTTATGTCTGAGCTGACGTGCTTACGAAGAATGAATGATGAAATACTTTTTGTTTTTGAATGCTAGGAAGTGTCTTTCTTTTCTCTTCTCCTTTCAGATGTAGGTGGCGCTGTCAAATCTCAGCGAGTTGCCAAGTCCGCCACAGAACTACTTTCTACCGGGGCGTGCGTTATGACAACTCACAGCTGTTGTTGACATTATGCTACATATTCGATGGCATGTTCGATTAAAGTACAATTTTTTATCATTTAATATGTGTAAACGATTTAAATGGCTAAATTATTTTTTTTCAACACAAATTAATTGTGTGGTGTCTTTTTTTTAATTTACATATTCGCATAATGTTGTTTGAAAAGCTATTTCTCACATTTTGTGTTTTTTAATAAAACAATGCAAATAAAAAGTAATACATTTCAAACCTTCTTTCTATCATAAATTCGTGAATGGGAGATTTGAGGAAACAGAACATATTATTTGGCATACTCCTAACCTATGAACGCCTGAAGCTTGAAGCGGTATTTAGATTTGCAAATTTCGACTTCGTGCGTTGGACTGGAATTATCGTAAAGCCCATTAACGCGAGATTGTGATTTTGGCTTATATGGGATTCACACTAGCGTCCAAATGAGATAATTTTGAGTTTCAAATGAAAAGTGTTCATACCTACGCTTGCTAATTTCGTGAATGGATGCATTCAGTTCCGATCGTAAATCTATGACGGTGCCATGTTATAAAATGTTTTAATATAAAATTATTTTTTTTACATACATAAGTATAGGTATAACGTATAGTAATAATAATAGTTGAATGTTATTGTTTAACAGTTGGGTAGATAAAGTCGACTATTATATAGCTAACATTGGATAGATGCGGCGCTGCCTCGGGTTAGTATGTTAAAATATCACTTTTCGGGTGGGTTTGGCCACTCCGGGTATTTCAACAATTGTCAGGCACTCACGTGGATATCAAGTCGACTATAGAGCCGACTGTAGAAAAGTGCCCCAATGGGCGCGGAGCTCAAATAAATGGACAGATATTGTGTATGCACGAATCTTATGGCCGACGCTCTTTGGCTCCGCATGCAGTTGATCAGAGTGCCTCTACGCGGCGTACAACTTCAATTTCTTTTTTTCAGATAAAATCCCATATTTATTAAACCATTCCATGAGATATTTGTGTTTTGTATGTTATTCCATTATATTTTTCGTTTTTATATCACTTTACTTGTGCTGAACGGGGCCAGTAGCTTTGACAATTGTAATCTCAACCACATAGTTCATTTACGGAAATAACTACTAAACACTAAATATCTCCTAAATTAGCGATATATTTTTTTTTTTAGTACTGAATAATTTTTCTTTTGTGTTTAGATCACTAAGATCAATAAGAATCCGTTGTTTAATCTTTGCGAAGCGAAAACTTTAATATTCCCTTATTAATTTGTTCTGTCATTGTCATTCAGAATCATTCAACTGCATTCAAGTAAAGTTTGTTCGAATTTATTTTCACATAATTTTGAACGAATTTCAACGAAATTATGTTGAAATGAGATAACTTCGATGTGTCAATTCGTATGGGAAATTATCTCATTTCGAGCATAATTTGGAAAATCGCAACGAAATTAGCTGTTTTGCCCTGGTGTGAATACCGTATTAGATCCTAAACTAATCAACTGATTTCAACAAATAGAGTGTTGTTAAATTCGATTTGACCCGGAGAGTATCCTAGGTTATATGACATCATAGAAACATTCAATGTAACCGTTACCGTTACGTAAATATGGTTTTCAAATGAAAGGGTTTGACCAGATAAACGATACGCTAAGTGACGTTATTCGAATTTCAACATGACGGTCCACCAAGATGGCGGACTACCGTTATAGTTATAGTTTCACTTCTACCGCGTGTGACTGACACACACAAACATTTTTTTTTTTGTGTATTATGTTGGTTTGCATGACAAAAACGAGAACTAATTATGTATTGAAGATAATGAAGATAAAAGATCGTCGTTGACTTTAATATTTGAGTCCAATTTGGAGTTTGCAGTGCCATTTCCTTTATTTGCTGAAAGAACCGCGAACAATTTTTTTATGACATCTTCTGCTACTGACTCTTTTGCTTTTTGTAATTTCAACTCGATCTCATTCAAAGTCTTTAACACTTATTTAATAGGCCTTCCTAGATATTACGCATTGTACTAAGATCAAATGTTTAAAATGAAATACAGCTACTAGAACTTGTAACTTTTTACCCGACTAGACAAAAGGAAGGGCTATGATTTTTACAGGCTGGATTTGTTTGTATGTTTGTATGTAATGATGTTACCTCGTACAGTCTATGCTATAGAACCGATTTAACGAATGAGGTGTCGTTGGACTCGTCTTGATCCGGAGAGTGTGTTAGGCTATATGACGTCACCGAAAAATTCAATATGGCGGAGTACTTTTTGTTTTTCTTTTCTTTTTCTTTTTACACCCGCCTTGATAGTGGTATCAAATAAAAGGGCTATCGAGTAGGATACAATACGATATGACGTCATTCAATATGATGGACGCCCACAAGATGGCTGATTACCGTTATCTTTACTACCTCCTTAATATAGGTGTCAAATGAAAGGGTTTGACAAGTAGAATACGATAAGCTAAGTGACATCATTTCAAATTCAATATGGCGGACGCGCCAAGATGGTGGATAAGTGTTATCTATGAATGAAAAGGTTTGACAAGTACAATACTACATTGCTCACATACACTCTACATATTTTCTGAAACAAACACAACTAAAAAGTTGTAAATAAAAAATTAAGTTTAAGAACATCCACTAAATCTTCTGCTCTATTCTTATATTTAGGCGATGGTGGAGGACGAAGAAGACGATGACTTTAAATATAATAACGGCATTTTCTTTAATTAGATTGTTCAAAATCATTTATACTGTAATCCGCAAAATAGTTTCTGTCATATCTCAAAACTGTTTTTATTCATTTTAAAAGTCAAGATACGCTATAGTATTCGTTTGTTTGACGCCTTTCGAGCCTAGCCCTCTCCAAAGTCGCCAACAGAATATTGCAAGACACTGATTTTTTCGATCATTAATAAATACATGATCAAATGAAAAATACATAATTATATAAATTTTCCTTTGCTTAAATGGCGTTGCAAAAACGTTTGCCAGCAACTTATACTATAACCCACTTACCACACTAACAAGTGCGTGGACAGGCTGCTCCCAAAAACTAGACTTGTTTTTTTCGATGAGCCACAGGAACACCGTTTTTATGTAATAACTCTTTAAATGTTTCATATTTGGTTTCATATCGCGAAATTTTTTCAAAAGTTTCAACACAACTTTCATGGACTTTTTATCTGTTATGATCTCTCTTTCCCAATCCGAATATGATGTCCTAAATGAACGGTTATCTTCTTGAACAGCGTCTTTTAATGGTCGTGGAATTGCATCCCAAAACTCTGAATTTTTTTTCGTCTCAGACAAAGCATATCTTTTCTCGAAAACAATTACCGGAACGAAGTCAACCGATAGTAAAAAGGTTTGGTTTTCGTCGTGCAATGCAATTGTACGTGCAGGCCCTGATGTTGAATACTGCAAATGGTATTCTTTGTTGTCTATGTAGCATGTGTTCATTTTATTCTGAACGTTCTTCGTAAAACAGCTCTGGAACCAAGAAAAAAATTTATTTTGCAAGAGGAAGCCTCTATCATCCACCAATTTTTTCAAAAGATAATAAAGCTCAACTCTGGATCGGTCCGCTTGGAGCCTTCTTAACACTTCTTTCATGTTTATTAAAATATTACCAGCACTCTCTTTATCTAATTGAATTTTAATCAATCGCTTTGAAGGGAAAACAAACCGCAGAAGAAGATCGTATTCATCAGCATTCGATATTTTTAATCCATCCGCGTAACTTCCTATGGAAAAGAAAAAGAAATATGATAAAGTTTTGTTTTTTTTTTCAGATTAGTTATAAAGGATAAATCTCAGCTCTGCCTTTTTTGAAGTGAAACTTCTTACTCGACTTCGGAAGGTTCCGTTAAACGATCGTGTTAAATTTACAACAGATAACAAACAAAAGAGCCTATTATTTGGTAGCTCTATATTTTAGGAACAAATTTATACAAAAATATTTTATATTTTATTTAATGTTTCATATGTTTTGATCAAAAAACTGAAGTAAGTCAAGTTGCGCACTCTTGCCCCGAAGTCAGGGTAAGAGTGCGCAACCATTTTAGGTCACAGTTTTCAAAGTTTGAAACTCTGCTTTCACTCTTTCACTCGTCGGCAGCGCTCCATGGGCTGCTTACATTTGAAATCAGCTCCCTACCCAGTTTTGCCAGTTTGGGGGTTTCCCCCCAGACTTAGAGATATTTTTGCTGGTTAGGGGCGAATCTGGGGGCACAACTTACTTAGGGGGAAATCTGGGGGGAATTTTTATAGACAACATTTCCAACAATTTCTTTTGGAATAAATTATAAATGGCTTATGAAATATTTAAAACTCACCGATATACATTCACGGATTGCGCGTCGATTTCCATTGGAATTTGGAAGTTGAATGGAATACTGAGGGAATATCCTGTTTCAATTCAATTATCCATTCATTGTTTTTCTGAGCAAAGAGAGTTTATGTTTTGGAATTGTCCTTTGGTATTATTGTATAAATAGGATCGAATTGTAAAATGGATAGAATAGCTCTATTTCTGGACTGGTCAGATGAAAATCAAGAAGAGCGATAGGACATAATGAAACTACCAGATAAGACGTGTTTTCAAATACACTTGTTCTTTTAAATTTATTGAAAAAGTCATTTAATCTTGCAGGTTTATTAAAACTGCACAACTAAATAAATCGACTTTCTCATAATTTGGGGCGAAAGGATCTAACTCGGAGCTCATTTTCAAATGCTCCAAAAGTGAAATTAGCAGCTTGCTCACGATTTTTTTTGAGTGAAATCACTAACATGGTGTTGGAAAATAATCATATTATTTACTGCACTAAATTCATCAATTTAAGTCTGTTATTTGCTGCAAAATAATTTTTTTTGTTAAAACTGTAAGTTTAAATTATCAAGTTATCAAGTTACTTGGCCCAAGCACCTGGCAGCACTGTCCCTAGCCTCGCGGATTTGCTTTTGGGTTATTAATTTCCTTTTCGTTTGTCTTTAGTAGATACGAGGCATTTTTCAGGACAAACAAAAACAGGAAGTTAGTTCTACAACCTACCACCTACGACTATGATGTACTCGTTGCATATTACGGCAGAAGGTAATAGCTCAAAATAATTATTATCCTAATTGTATTCTAATCAGCATATAAAAAATTAAATGCTGGGTATGAAAGCACTGCACACTCTTATCCACAGAATGAGTGCGCATTCTTTCCCTAGATGCTACTTTTTTTTTCATTGTATTGAAAATCTAAGAACGAATAATATAAGTCACTAAAATTGCATCCTAGTAAATAAAACACACATATACACTGTTTATGCCTACATACTACTTAAGGGGTATCGAGTTGCCACGCTTTCCTGATACACTTTTAAAAATTCACGTTTTTTTTTAACAAAATCCGGCTATTTTTTTCTTTTTGTTTTTCTTTGTACTGTCAATTGGAAAATTTTCTTAGAAGTTGTTCTTCACTGGCGGTAAGTGCACACATTTTCCCATTTAGCGATTTCTGCTAATTCTTTCACAGATGGAGAAAATGGCAGTGCTACCTACTCTTACCCGCTACGCTCTAATTCATTTCTTAAGTTTTTTCAAGGATTTTTCGAGGAGAAATAGCGGAGAATATTCTTTGAATATCCAATAAATTAGAAAATTGTATGAATGTCTCTTCCTTTTGTCACAAATTCTTCTTCCTCTGTCCACGATTATAATTTATAATGTACAAGAACTTTCACTTCGGTCGCGCGAATTAAGTAGATTCGTTATTCCGTTACTAAAAAAAAACTTTATTATAAAAAACACTCAAAATTACAAAGTTACAATAGTTACAATGTTACGAAGCGGAGAGACTTATGTTGAGTGGTGGTTCTTGGATGACTGATGAAATACCTATCCATTTAAATATTTAAACGTTGATGCTGGACTTCTTGGGTGGTATTGCTAAATGCATATGTTGCATTTCCTGCTTTGGTAATTCGATTCCTCGCGACCAATCGATGGGTAGAACAAACGATGTGGACGCTGACGAGGATATTGTTTTGGATCCAATATCTTTCGTGGGTATCGATTTCAATGTAACCCGCGTAACTTCTGCACGTACTATTTTTTTAACTTAGCCGGCAAATACGTACATACTTATAAACATCGGTATGCGCTTAGTATGTACATAGATAGACATGCGCTTATGCGATGTGAATAGAGGCCACGACAATCCAGCTTAGGGTCGAAAACTAAGGAAACCCAAAGCCAAAAACCAAAACACAGACACACATAGGTCGATTTTTAGGTATTAGGCGGCCAAAAGTCAATTTTTCAAAGTTAACTTACAACAAAACAAATGTATTCTTTAAAAAGCAGGTACCCCAACAGATAATATCCGCCCCTCCATGGCTCCATCTGCGGCGCGGCACCTCACAGGCCGGCTGTACACGTTTTGTTATCGGTGGCGCCGGCCGATGCTCATTGCGAAATAATATTTGAAGTTATACAGTGACGTGCATAACTTACTTAGTTGGCGCTACAGCTCGAGGTGAACCTGGGCCTGCTTCTCGCAACCATTTGTGTGTGCGTGTTACATTTTTTGCACGAATGGAAGGGACCTACAGTTTTTTGCCGACTCCGAACGGCGAGTTGCGAAGCTCAATCGTGACAAATGATACTCTTTGATGCTTGTCAGACATTCGAAAGAGGTGGGCACTGTGAAAAACTTTTAGGTGTTTGCGGCGGGATTCGAACCCAAGACCGCTGGCTCAGTAGTCCGACGCACTAACCACTTGCGCTACGGTGCCCACGTGACGTGCATAAGTTAAAGTGATAAATATGAATAAACCAGGTAAGTTTCTTATCATAAGATATAAATTTCAATTAGAAATGTTAAAATTTAGTACAGTAATAGCGTTTTAGAGACTACCCTTTTTAATGGGTAATTTCTCACCATTTTTTGTTTTCAATAGCGAAAATGTTATACTTCCGGGCAGGGGCGGACCAAGAGGTAGTGGCACCCGGGGCGGTAAAGCAAGCTTACACCCCTTAATAAATTTAAGAAAAAAAACACGAACAAAGATTTTATTTAAAGTTTCTTTCGAGCTTATATTGCACTGAATATTTTGATTAAGAGCCCCCGCACACTACAGACTTTCTATTGGCCGATAGTTTGGTCGGGTTGGGCTGGTTAGTGCGCACACTGGGCCGATTAAATAGTGGGGTTGGTAGTGAGTCCGCACACTCGACCGCTCTCGACTTAATAAAAAAATGTCCAGAGATGTAATCATTTCCTTACCCCAAAAAATGTCCATGTCCATGGTTCCATAGTTAAATACGAAGAAATATCAAGAAATTAGAGAAAATTCATTCAAAACTCAGAGCAAACTGAGCTATCGAAAAAAATTGGCCGACTTTATAGTCGGTAGTGCGCGCGCGTGGAAGAGCACCGTACTCATTAAGTAGTCGGCCGATAGTTTGCCGATACTTTAGTTTGAAGGCAATCCTGTAGCCTAACCAACTTATTTATCGGCCGATACCGAATCGTTGTAGTGTGAGCACTCTCATATTGTCGGCCGACAGTATGTCTGTAGTGTTCAGGGGCCCTTAATAATTAAAATCTATTTTTTTTGTGTGCTCCTTTTCGATTGAAAGTACATATACAGACAGCTTAGTCAACATATTTTGGCTCATTTTTGATCTTAGATAAGTCTTAATTAATTTTAATTTTGTAAAGCTTCGTTCACACGATGCCACTGAGACGCAAATTGTTAAATAAATTCTCATCGCCAATGACAGACTCGGTAACGAGTCTGAAAAGTTCCACTTAACAATGAAGCTTAAAAATTCAAAGGCTTTCCAAATTTCTGCATCTTTTAAATTTATTTTTGCAGCTACCATGTGACGTCGTATTCGCCCGATTTCCAGTATGATACTGTTGTCTGTTAATTCTGAAAATGTCGAGGTAAGCATTGGAACAACAGCACGCAGATCTTCTTCCGTTCCATACAGCAATATTTTCGGTTGAAAAGCTGAGAAAACTGACCCAATGTCTTCCATGGCCTTAGACCGATGAATAAGTTTAGTGTAAAATTTATCCTGACATTCTAATATGGATCTTCGTGTTTCCTTTTCCAACGTTAAACAAGCATCTTGAGCCTTTTCGCCTGGCATAATTTTCTTCACCTTTCAATTGAAATTTCTAGCTCAGTACATTGTTCTCTTGCGTATATTATGGCCTTTTTCACGGTTTCATCACGATGTTTATGAAGAAAACTAGAGTGAGCCCGGATTTCTGCAAGTATTTCTATGCTGCATCAACTTCTGCCAAAATATCACACCAGAATGAAAGATAACACAAAAACGTAAAGTCGCATACAGCAGATAAGAGTATGGTTGCAGCACCTCTTGTATCCAAATTTTCCTTTTGAGGATCACAAGGTAGTTGAAACTATCTTCACGAAATTTTCCTTCAATGGCTTAACAGCCTCGTGATGAGCGCTCCATCTACAAGTCTCTTGACTGACACACCTACATTTTTTTGTGAGAATATCACAACGATGCATAGGTGCTGAGAGAAATGTGTAAAGTCTTTCCACTGTCCCAAAAAAAACGTCGTACTCGAAGTAGTGCTTCCCAAAGAGTGAACTCCACAAAGGTTTAAAGAATGGTTTGAATGGTTCATTGAGTTGCTTTAAAATATTGTCGGTAAGTGCTTTAGCAGTTTTCCCAGATGTAAAAAAAAACCCTAGAAAGGATTCCCTCACCTCAACGTTGCCGTCCTGGATGTGAACGTATCTAATGACCTCGCTCATTTCATCGATATGTGATTCATCGGGTGTGCTGTCGAATATGAATATGTGCCAAAGCACTTCGCCTGGTGGATGTCTTTCATAATGTTTGTCCTCATTTCTTTCCCCAAAAGGAATAGTGATAATTTCAGTGAAATTGGTCCAGTAGTTTACGAGTTAATCGGTTGAGAAATTGAATTTTTCGACATAAAATTAATTTTTCGACGTGAATTTCTCAAAAACTATACAACTTACGAGACTCGTTATATTTTTCTTCAAAAATATGGTTAATCACCTACGAACTATGATTTTTTCATATTTTTGACTTAAGTAGTTTCTGAGAAAAAGTTCTGGTGCTTTTTGTATGATATTTTTCACATATTTTTGACAATAACTCCCAAAGATTCTAACAGAAAAAACTGAGCAAAATATTTTTAGACTCTTTGTTTCGAGCCCTTTCGAATGATATCCCACATGATATATTTTTAATTTTTTTTTTTTTTTAGCTCACATTTTACCCATCCTGTATAGTTGTTTCACAATATTTTTGAGTAATATTTTGTCCATGTATGTGGACCACCATAATGTATAAGTGTGCCAAATTTCAAGTTTCTAGGAAGAACGGTTCTTGATGTTTTTATCGTGACAGACATTTTTGAATTAGAGCGAACTTATAATGGTTCCGTATTACCATATGGGTACGGAACCCTAAAAACAGATTATTGGGGTCTAAAATACCCGTTTATTCATTGTAGACGGTACGACCAATTCAGATAAAAAATGAACGGGGATATACGTTCAAGTGTCGGTAGAAACCACGGGTGCTGGCGAGGGCATTGCTCCGCAACGTAGAAATAGACGTATTCTATCCGGCAGCCCGTCGCAGACCTACTGTGATGCGGATGGATCGGACCACCCTCATCTGAATCCCTGGATCAACAATAACAATGTGATCCATGGCATAGGGATAACACATTGTTCTTTAAGACGCGTGAAGGTAAAATCAGAACTTGTATTTCAATTAAGTACTATAAATAAGGGCATTTCTAATGAATAGTTACAGCTTTGGGGATTTAACAGCGATATCGTGCGAAGCGCAGGGCAGTCAACGTCGAGCGTATTACCGGGTAAACTAAGGGACTTGGTCTTGCACAATAGCCAATCACTGGTGATAGGGTGTGATGCAAATGCACACAACCAACGAAGTGTTCCAACCTTTCTGGCTAGAAATAGACAGGAGGTATTAGACATCATCTTGGTATCCGGGCACTTCTAATTAGTAAATGGAGAGTGGTCTATGAAGCCTCCTTCTCGGATCATTGATAGATATAATTCCAACTAAGGGATACTAACCCCATCAAAAATTCCAGGTAAGGATTTTGTCATTCGGGATTTTGTGTTCGCGATTTTGTAATGCGGGACTTCATGCCCAACCCGGTATTAAGACATTCACTGGCTAACTTCAATTAATTGAAACTAAAATCTAATCTATCAGCTATCACACTGAAATAAATCAACACAACTTAATTGTAAAACATTACAACACTAACGCCAGCGGGAATGGACAAACACTTGTCTTTTTCCCATGTATGTAAAAAAAAGTCCAGAAAACGAAATACCGAAAAACAAATTTGCGCAAATTTTGCATTTCATATAATTTTTCGGGATTTTGGGTTTTCGGGATTATGGCCTTTTGGGATTTTGGATTCTGGATTTTCGGGATTGTGACCCCAACCCGATAAACTTTAAAATAATGCACGATAATGCACCATCTCACTCACCACTTAATTTATCTTCCCGAAATAATCCCGCAAACTCCGTGTTCGTCTTAAGAGCGTCAATGATTATCTTCTTTAATTTATTGTAAAGATTGCTGCTCTCTTTGCGTTGTGCGTCAATGTTAATTGATCCACTTATATTGTTATAAACTTTGTCCATCTGAAATATATAAAAAATGCTTTTAATCATAATGACTAAAATTGTAAATATTTATTTTTAGCATGTATGTACTATGAAGCTATTGTTCTATAGTTAGACTTATTTATAGATATTTCTGGATTATAAATATGATGGGACCTTTTAAATCTTGATGGTAACATCTTAACAAAAGGGGTATTTTCTGCACGGAAACTCACGGATTTTCAAATTTCAAGGAGTGGGGATAAAAATTTCTCAAAGTGAGCTTAAAGTGTGCAAAAGTACAGAAACGCATTGGACAAAGGTTGTTACCTTTTTTCAGTGTATCTTTTAGTAGTCCAAAACAAAACTCACCAATTTCTTAACAAAGCATTTATTTATTAATTATGATATTTGTCATGTATTAAATATAATCATTACTTCATTATCATTACTATTATATAAAGACGTAACTTTGTTGCACTTTTTCCGCCGCGAATTAATTACCTAGTTTAAATAAAACAAACACAAAAAGTAAAACGAGCTGCGCCCGCCTGCAGCAGAACAAAATCGCGAAATGTCAATTGGCTGGATGGAGGAGAAAGTGCAACCACAGCTACACTGTGGTTAAAAAAATGGGCGCCACCCAATTTTTTTTGTAAAGGGATTGGGAAACCTTTAAGAGAGAAAAGGTGGAGTATTCTGAAAACAAGCGAAACAAAGAAAATAAGAGATAGAAGCGAACTGGATTGTTTTTGTACCACGTTATAAACAACTGGTCGAGTTACTAAACAAAGAAATAGAAAATTAAATTAGGATCGATTAAGGTTAAAATTTGGGGTGGGGCTGGAAAAAATCCACCGGGCGGGGTGGATAAAAAAACCAATCCGTGACAAAGAACAAGAGAATGAAAAAAAAAAATCGCCGTTAAAAATGTCCCGCTAATGTACGGTCCCGAATAAAACAAGGCTTTTAAAACGATTGGTCGCGAGTCCCGTAATTCACCAGGATTTCGTCGTACGAAAAGCCTACCGGAGTCTACGTTTTCCACTTTTCCTACCACCGAATTCAACCACAAAACAATCACACTACTTATCTGTTATATATGTATCGTGATTCCCCTTTTTCTTTTTGTCGCGATCTCCTTCTCATTCAGTTTCACCGCAATTTTCTCTCTTTTTTTTTCTCTCTAGCTAATTTTACTTCAACTCTTCTTTTTCTTAATTTTTCAATTTTCAAGTTCTACTAAGTTCGGTTTTTTTTTTCTTTTTTTCGAGCACTCTTTTTTTTCACCTTCTTTACAACACCTCGGTCAACCAAGAAGTCCCGTGACCATTCCAGTGGGTTCCTTTGTCCACCTCGGACACAAAGAATCCCACCCACTTGCTCTCACACATTCATGCATTCAGCCACAGTGGGATCCATTCGCGGCTTATCAAGCGGTATTCTGCTCTTTCGCTAGAATACGCCACCGGTTTTCGTTCCCCACTGTGCTCTCTCACTCATCGCATCCATACTAGAATTCGCAGCTCATTGGGATATTTCCAGTGCCTGCGAATCCCATGGTTCAGTTCAGCTATTTTATTTCGCTGACTTTTCGGAGAAAAAAAAAGCGCTCAGTTAGAAAAATCATTTTGGGCTTTCTCTCAATTACTTTGATTTTACTAACTTAATTTTAATTCACTTTTTGGACCGATCGCAGAAGAAGTTCACTACCCCCGAAGAAAAAGGAATCAGTACTTTTAATTTTAAATTACCACGCGAACTACTCCGGTGGACTTTCGTGCAGATTTGGGAGTGGGGGGACCTACACCTAGCGTGCCATTTTATACAAAATAGTTTAAATTAGGTTGGGCCCTCGGCCATTGTTGATCGTTGGGGACCATCCGTCCCGTTGTCTAGTGGTTTCGTTTACTTGTTGTCTACTCGTCTCGTTTTTGGTGATGTATTTTTTTGTTGGTGGTGGAGACCCCTCCGTCTCATTTATGTTTACTTATGTTTATTGTTGTTTAGTATGAGTTATTGTGATGGTGGTAGTGTATGTTTGTACGTCGCAGTGCAAGTTTTGGTTTGTTTTTCTGATATTCGAGACTCATCCGTCTCCTTACTGTCTTTGCGTTGGTTTATGATCGCCAAGTGTTGTTTGATTCTGCTCGTTTAATGTTGTGGGGGGGAGCAACACGAGCACGGGTCAGCTAGTATTGTATAAAGTAGAATCAAGAAGTAAAGCTGTCAGAACATAATAATGATACTAAGTACCGCTTATGGTTACACATACGAGGGGCTGAAAACGAAGCTGTTGATTTTTCTGTCTGATGTCACTTCATACTCGACCACTGAAGAGACAGCAATCACCCAATCGTAGCTTACGGTAGTCATCATATATATATATATATATATATATATATATACAGTGGACTTTCCCTAAGTCGAGCTCTCTCTAACTCGAATTTCTCTCTAACTCGACGTTTTTCGCCATATTTTATCATTCCCTTCAATTTTCCATACAAAAACCATTCTCTAAGTCGATCTCCCCCTAAGCTGTCACTCTCTCTAACTCGAATACATTCTCTCGATTATCTTTTTTCACCCCTTAAGTCGAATTTTGTTTAGCACCTAACAAAATAAAAATACATTACTCCTTCGGAATTCGCATTTGAGTATATAACTACTAATCATCTAGTACTTACACACTTAAATATCCTAAATATGTGTAGCATCGCGTGTGCCATCATCGTCGTGTTTTTTCCAATTCATATTCTTGGTACCTCCATACAAAGATACAGTTTTTTAAAAGTTGCAACGCAAAAACAAAAAAAACATTGTTATCATTTTCTTTGTGTTGTTGTTTGCATTCAAAACAGGTTTTTTAATGGATCTATCTGCGTATGCACATAAAAATAACTTGTTTCAGTAAGATTCCAGCTGGAATTTCAAAATCAGTTGATTCTAGGCAGTTCAACGGAGCTGATGCAGTCTTTATGTGCATGTTTGTAGCTAGATCAATTAACAAAAAATGTAACTTACATGGATTATTGCAAAGTCAAAAGATTTGTTTAGTGTTTGTAAGTACATTAACCTTTTTTTTGATCAAACAAACGTTTTAAAACAAAAATAAATGTTTCTCTCTATTACTCGAATTTTTCGAAAACTATCTCTAACTCGAACAAATCTAGGTATCCCGTGAAAATTTGACTAAGGGAGAGTCGACTATATATATATACTATATTATAATAATTGAAACAAATTTCCTTTTCTGTTTTCTTTTCTTTATCTTACGTAAATACAAAAATGGCTGTTGTTGCGTTGACGTATCACCAAGAATTTAAATGTTCCATCTACTATCTTCTCTATAGGGCCGAGTGCGCCATCTGAAGGCGTTGCTGCCACCAACATGCTGGTGCAGCATTGCCAGTATCAAAGTACAACATGTTACAACTCGGCCGATCTGACAACTATAGATTTAGATTAGATTGATTTTATTTGTGTGCTTCAAAATTCATTACATAATGGTTTACAAAAAAATCTGTTTGCATGGCATTGCCGTCTGCCTGATTGACAATAATTTAACATACTTAAGTAGCTGATTTTATTACTACCAACAAAAATACCTAATAGCAACATAATTTAAAATAATAAGTCTTTTTTATTTTAAAAAAGGGTACTAAAAATGTTCAGTCAATATTCTTTCGCGATATTCTAGAGCGATTTTGCAATACTGGAACAAGTGAGGAACATTGATTTCTTTTAGGAGTGTTAAGACTTGAGTCACCGATAGGACATCGCTTCCCAAGATATGTCTTCTGGTTTCTCTCAAAACTGGGCATTTCCCGATGAAATGCATGGTATCCTCCCTCTCTGCCAAATTGCACAAACTACATAGTAGGGGTAAACCGTCTCTGTGCGGTACATAGTTAAGGCTTGGGAGTTCGCCCCGAAGCCTCAAGATCGTCGCTATTTCATCAATGCTGTATTCACCCCGAAAGTAATTCCTTTCAAACGAATTGTGGTTTAATCGGCTGTATATTATCCTATGTAACGATCCTGAAGCTTCCTCCAAATATCTGGTTCTAGCCTGAACTTCAACTCCTTCGATGAGCTGGTACAGCTGGTCTTTTAAGCACCTTGCATCGTGAATTATTTCAATTCCACGAGTCACGAGCTGGCAACTATAGCCGACCTCGACTATCAAGACAAACAGTTAATTATTCTGGGAGCAAATTTAAATTGTAGGACATATGTAGCTTATTTATACTACTTAACTGACTATTAGTGTTGCTCTTCGCACGCCCTGTATTTTATTTTATTTTTTTCTTTGCGGTAGACTTTATCTCAATCTAGATGACTCTATTATACCCTCATAAGGAATTCGCGTTAGTTGACAGTTTTCGATGTCTCGCACAACGTATCTATCATTTGGTAATGCTTTACAGATTTGATATGGTCCACGATACTTGGGAATGAGTTTTTTATTCGTACCGATAACGGTATCCACGTTGGGTAACATAACAAAATCTCCGACCTTGAATTGTCCCGCTGGCTTATATTTTAACGCGTAGTACTGTTCATTATACTGTTGTGACTTTTCAATAGCTAACACGGCCTCTGCACGGAGCATAATTAAATCAGCGGGCTTATCGGGTCCCAATTTTCCATCTAAGTATTCAGATATCCAATCAACTTCTTTACCACGTTGACTTACCCCGAACAACAACATGCTAGGAGTTTGCTCCGTGGTGTGATGTAGCGAATTGTTTAATCCAAATTCTACCTTAGACAACATCCTGGTCCAATCGGAATGTTGAATAGGCTCACTTAATTTGCCTAACATTGGGGTTATCACCCGATTCACCCTTTTAAACGGGCAGCCTGTGGAAAAGCTACTGCGATCTGTACATGGTCAATGTTACGATCCAACAGAAAGGACCCGAACTCTAATGACGTAAATCAAGTTCCACGATCACTGATAACCCGGTGCGGTCTGCTATAATATTCAAAATAACGATTAAGTAATGCACATACTTCTATAGTAGGTACTGGTGTGGTCGAATTCACGGGGTACAATTCTACGAATTTTGTGAATGCATCCACTACGACCAATAAATGCTTTCTCTTCGAAGCAATAGATGCTAATGGGCCCAAATGGTCTATGTGGATGGTGTCAAACGGTACGGGTTTTTTTTTCGGGATACTATGCAAGTTGCGAGCGTTAACTTGCGCTAGGGCTGAATATACCAGGCACTTAATGCAATTCTGAATAAATCTATCTGTACGCGCACGCATGCGGGGAAACCAATAGTCACACTGAAACTGATCCATACACTTGTTGATGCCGAGGTGGCCAATTTTCTCGTGCACAATCCGTATTATATTATCGACCATTTTCGTACGTACAACATTAACCTACCTGTCTGATGTATCCTGTAAGTAGACCAATCCATCACTCAGCTCAAAACCTTTTACCGGCTCTTGTTCCAGTTTGTCTCTTATCCTCACAATTCCGATATCACGATTTTGTGTGGCCTGTAATCGCAGATCAATGTCGTCTGTGTTAATTGCGGCAATAAGATGGCATCTACTGAGTGCATCAGCGTGCCCCATTTTAAGACAACTCCGATGTTCAATGGAATAATTGTAGTTTTCCAGTTCGAGGGCCCAACGCGCTATACGCGGATTTACATTTTTTCTATTGAGTGTCATGGTCAATTAATTACAATCAGTTACAATTCCTTCCAAGTAAACGCGAAATCGGCGTAAAGAGTAAATAATAGCAAAAGTTTCGAGCTTAAAGCTGTGATATTTTGACTCCTGTGGAGTACTGCTTTTTGAAAAGTATGCCACCGGATGCAACTTATTATCATCTTGTCGCTGTAGCAAAACACTTCCATAACCCTGTGAACTGACATCACAATGTAGCTCTGTCTCCCTCTTAGGGCTATAAATTGCCAATACAGGGGCTGATGCCAATTGATCACGTAGCATCATGAATGCATGCACACACTCGTTATCAAATATGAATGAAACATCTTTCTTTAACGCTTTAACGCTTGTAATGGTTGAGCTATGCGTGAAAAAAATGGAATGAATCGACGGAAATAGGAGAACAGCCCGATACACGAGTGGAGCTGCTTAGAAGTCTTCGGAATTGGATAGTGTCGGATTGCTTCTAGATGATTAGTACTGGGTCGAACACCGATTTTTCCAACTAAATATCCCAAGTATTCTATCTCTGGGTAGCATAATTTACATTTCGATAGTTTTAGTTCTAACCGATATTCACTTAGCCTCCGTAACACCCGCTTTAGAATGTCAAAATGCTCACTAATCGTTTTAGTTGCTATTAAAATATCATCCATGTAGATAGATGAATAATTCTTTATTCATAAGTGCTCGTTTATTCCTTTCGCGTGCTTTTCAGCGCCGCTTTGTATAAACTGAGTTTGAATTCATAGAATAAGCTATAACGCAGAATTGAATTGGGAGAACTGAAAGAAAGAAAAAGACAACGACAGCACCATCATCCGTTGGGCCCACAATATCACGGCGTTCTTTTTTTCGACTTTTCATACTTTCGTTGTATGCACGGCAGATTTTAAATTTGAAAACAATAGAAATTTTATTCAATCAAAACTCAATCAATCTTATGTACCCACTTTCAGCCCCATTATTTGTTGCGGCCAAATAAATATTTTTTGTTCCTCAAATTTATTTATAAGATGGATGTTTTCTTTTTTGATTCATACGCATCCCCACTTTCATTCCGAATTGTATTGCAAGAGAAGCAACAAATGGTGGCGGGGGGGGGGGGGGGGGGTATTTGTACTTGTACATATATGTCCCTACATGCAAACACGTCGACGTTCTTTTCAAATTACATTGTAGTTCTCATTGCTAATTCACTTTTAAACAGTAATACCGATGGACTGAGCAACAGCCGAAAAAAAGCAAATTTTAGAAAATCACTTAAAAAGTCAAGTACCGTTTTACAACTACATATTAAGGTAAAAACATGGTATGATATTTATAAGCATGTGTCTAAACTAAAATGAATTAGAAATTTTAACAAAATCGTTGCAGCCGGTTGCGAGAAAACCCGCTTTTTATAAAATTGGTCCCAAATAGGTACCTTAATTTTTGGGGCTAAAATGAAAATTTCAAATTGGCCTTCTGTCCCACAGACCCCAGATATGAAGATTCAAGCAAATTCGCCCAGCCGTTTAGGCTCCAGTCCGAGATATAGCCGTGTTTACAGAATGAGCGTTACTGCTTTATTATTATCTCTATTTATAAAAATGAAACATTGTTTGTATGTATGTTATAGACTCCGAAACTACTGATCCGATTGAGTTCAGATTTTGTGAAAAATGTTGGTATTTTTCTGAGAGTGTTTCAGTGGAGTTTGGTCGAAATCGGTGTGCTAGGAGCTGAGTTAGTGGCAGAAACGGGGTAAAAAGCAATTTTTCTGTCTTTAAACAGCTCCTAACTCAACAATTGCTTATCGAATCCAAAAAAATGTGGATTTAGTAAATTGTCCATTGATTCATTTAAGCTATAAATCATCCATCTGCGTTATCTTGGAGCTGAGCTATGCTCAAAACAATTCATAAAGTCGTAGCCACCAATTTTCCATCAGTTGAAACCGTAGCCAAAAGTCATGCAGCAGTGGGTGACGTAGTAGTATCGGTTATGTGAATGCGTGCTCTATTCGGCGGCGCCGCCGCGACTATCTTCGTTCCTTAGTTTGTGCGACAGGAAGGGTTGAATATTGAACGATGAGCTCTATACCGGAATACGTACATACATACATGTTTATGAACACAATAGCCGTATTTTATTATTCCCGTTATCTGATCCGGATCAGATCAGAATAATAAAACAAACTGGATCAAAGTTCTGTGTTGTGGTGATTGTACAAGCTAAGTTGCTTTTGACAATTACCGCGAAGTTGCCAAGTTGCCATGGGCAGAACCAGTGTCGACATAAAACACAGGGCAGCATTTTTAGTGCGTTTTCAGTGTAGCACTGATTGACATCGAACACATCAGTGCGTTTTCAGTGTACCCCAGTGCGCGCTGGGGCTAACATCATACAAACCTATTAACAGATACCAAATGAGCATAATATGTTGTAGCTATAATTTTACTATCACATCGCTAACATATCATTATGAGTAGAAAATTTATTTATTCGAACATAAATAATATTTAATAATATTTGGATTGCCAATTATTGTTCTTTTTCTAGTCTGGGAACATGCACCCTTGGCAATCGTCGATAATACAGTTCCATTCACAAACGTAATTGTATCCTAGTGAGAATTAGTCGAACTAATTTTTGGATCACGAAAGTTAATCCTGATAAAAAGCTAGATCACGTAGTGTTGTAATGCACACAAACCAATGATGTGATCGGATCCGATCACGGGGATAATAAAACACGACTAATATATAACGAGTAGGAATGAAAATTATCAAACCAAAGCGGGTAGATATATACATATGTACATATAGATCAGTGATCGATTGCACAGGCAGGTACAGGTACCCCTTTGGTAGCGGCCGGTGATGCTGTTAGTATGTAGGTACCGTATGTATGCACATATGTATGTATGTGCGTTTTCTATGTTTCGAATACATACAATGTTGAAATGGTTATTTTGCGATTGTGTGCTGTAATGTATTTGACAATTCTGAACTCACCGGTGGACTTTACATTGCATTAACCACGAGAAACAATAAATGTCATACATAATTAGTACATGCAATTGATTGGTACGATACTATTACATGGAAATGCTCAACCCCACACCTCGCGTGTAACGGTATAGAAACTCTTATATTTGGGATTGGACATTCTTCCCCATCCACTGTACTGTCCTGATGTTCCAGTCAGTCTGAAGTCATTTAGCTACCAGATAGTCTTCCAGATAGTGGTCGCCGTGGCCGTGGTGGTTAGTGCACTGGACTACCACGCAATGCTGCCCGGGTTCAACTCCTGGCCGGGTCTAATACCTAAAAGAGTTTTTTCACGGTGCCACCTCTTTCGAACGTCTGACAAGAAGCAAAGAGTATCATTTGTCACGATTGAGCTTCTTAACTCGCCGTTCGGAGTCAGCAAAAAACTGTAGGTCCCTTCCATTCGTGCAAAAATATAACACGCACACTTAAATGGTTGCGAGAAGCAGGCCCCGGTTCACCTCGAGCTGTAGCGCCAACTAAGTAAGTAAGTAGTCTTCCGATATAAAGCAAAAGGCTATAAAATACTTTAAAGATATGTATCATTGCGTTGAATATTTAGAATTTCCTAAAAAAATTAATACTTGACGACTGCCGTCGGAAGAGCATTGTACGTACAGTTGTGTTCAAAATAACAGTAGTGCTTCACTCGAAACATTAAAAAAGCAAGAAATCAAATTTTTTTACATGCGATATATGAATTTTTAGATGCAATTTTTAGGAAAAGCATTTAACTAACAAATGCAACTCCTTAACTCCTTGTTATCAAATGAAGGTAAGATAATATTACCAAAAGTTTGGATTTGAATGCGAAATCAACTGTTCAAATAAATAGTAGTGCAATAGTAATCATTTGGTAAATTAATGCCGAATTGTAAAATTGTATTTAAAAAGTTTACAAACATTAAGAAAATAGCATGTGAATTTGTTACTTTAAGAAACAAGAACAATAGAAACTGACTTTAACAATTTAGTGGGCTGCGTAAAGCATTGTACAATTGAAAAACGATAACTCATTTTAATGCTGCGGGGCAGGGAAAAACGTGTCGAATTTCAAAATATTTTTGGATGAGCCCCTACTATGATTGATAGTGTAAATTTTTTTTAAAAGAAAAGCCGGGAACTCGGGGTCCCAAGCGAAAAACTTACAGAATTGATAAGAGGCGTATACGGCGGTATAACAAAACCGACCCTTTGACCCAGCGAAAGTAATCAAAAAGGATCTAAAACTTACTGTAAGTAAACTAAATATTCGTAGCGATCAAATAGAAGATCAAATACTTGTACGGAGTCATTGAAAGCGCCACTTCTGACTTAAGAACATGTAAGGTCAGAAGAAAACAGTTTTGTAAAAGAACACCTTGAATGGCATATCGACAAATGGCATAAAATATTGTGGACGGACAGAAAAAAATCATCTTTTACAATGGTATTGACTCTGGGTGATATGCGCCACAATCGTCTAATACCAAATTCCACATTAAATACAATATGAAGACAGTAAAACATGGTGGATCGAAAGTAATAGTACGGGATGGTTTTTCGTACTACGATGTGGGATCAATCCATATGATAAAGCAAGTGAACGATCATCAAGTGCATGTTGATCTATTAGAAAATGTAATGTTATATTCCGCCGAGCATGAAATGCCGGTAGAATGGGCCTGTCAACAGGGTGAGGACTTGAAATATGCTTGTCGAAGAGTTAATGAGTAGTTTCCTGTAAAAGAGATTGGTCAACACGGTCATCCGACCTCAATCTCATAAGAAATATGTTGGCCGACGATATAAAAGAGCTTTCAGGTGCAAAACCATCCCATTATCAGGAGCTTTGGCCAGTGATTCAAGATGCGAGGAGTAAAATTCCTCTAAAACGGTGTCATGGTCTAATGGACTCCTTGCAACGCAGGTGCACGGCAGAGTTGGACAATAATGAAACTTCGATAAAATATTGATGTCAACTTAAGTTGCCTGTGATAGTTTTGGTATTAATTCGGGACTATTGACTTAGTTTTCTGGCTCTTTAACATACACTACTATTATTTTGAACAGCACATAATTGTATTAATATTATAATTTATTTTTTTCTTCCTAACTATTTATCTAATGTTTTATATTGACTTTGAAATGATGAATACAATATGTATATAAGCAAGGTGTTTTAACTATAAATATGTTTGAATAAATCTTAACTTTGTTTAAAATCCACTTCAAAGAAAAGTCTATGAAGCACTACTATTATTTTGAACACAGCTGTACATACATAGAATCAAACACCTTATAATTTGATAAAGGATAAATGAATAAAAAAGTGTTACTAGGTTTTAAATGTTTGCTACTAAATTGTACATTACATGTGGTACAGTCAAATAATATAAGAAAAACTATGCTGTTGTTTATTCTCACGATGAACATTTCGTGTGTTTCAACAAGGTTTGTTGGATTTGGCGGTTCTTATTTCAACCCAGAGCCACATTACTAGAGCAGTGTTTTTTGCTTAATAAGTAACGCGACTGTTTAAGTACACGGGCGAATCCGGGCGGGACAGCTATTTTCTATATAAAACTAGATAAGCAGAAAAGCTTCATTCTTATTCGTGTGTAAGAAGTTTCGACTGATAATCACGCTCATTATAATCAACGCATACAGCATTGTATCGGCATAAAAACAGTGAAAAAAATTACTGTGAAATAAAGCGTAGCAACGCACGCCGCGTATCCGCTAGTATAGTATGAGTATGATACATCAAAATACTCGAATAAATACCCTAGTCTACATCATACTAGAATTTTATCAAAATCGAGGTGGTATCCACTTTGTACACAATTACCTTTACTATGTTCAACAAATTTTGTAATTTTTGAATCAGCAAATGGCAATTCTACGGATATTGCTCTCCGATTTGCGGCGATTTGTCATGCGTACTACGGTAAGTAGTCCAGTCAGAGCTTTAAAACGGGACGGGTTTGTGCAAGCTATTGCAACCAGACTGAGAGGCAAACCTCCTATCTTCCATGTACTGACAATTCTATTGGAACAGAGTTAACTGGTTAGTTAGCGACCTGACCACATGTTGATAGGTGGCACGGCACGTTGAATATATACCCTACTACGATTTTTCAACGAAATTGGTCTGAATAAGGGGCTATGTCTAAGGCAATTCTCATCTGGGCTAGGTGTGAACGATTTCCTATTAATACGTCAATACGTCAACGTTTAAACTTCATTCACAAAAAATTCAAATTTGCACATTCATGGTTCTGGCATAAGTGCGGCGATATGGAACTTCACGATAAGATCATACCACGATTTTAGCATATTATTCATAAATTTTTAATAAAAAAACAATCGATGTGCTATCAATCGTAACAACATAACTAGTTAAGGGTAGATATGTCAAATCAAATCGACATCAAATGAATTAGTTTTAAAAATTCTATCAATCGGTTTTTTTGTGAATTGGTTCCACTTTTAATCTTTTCGTCATTCGGCAGTTTAATGATCGATTTTTTAAGCGGTATTGTGATAAGCAATTTTTGTTAATTAACTTTTGATAGTAAATTTTAGTTATCAATTGTAAATAAGAAAGTGAATGATTTTTTTTTTTTTTTTTAAAGGCGTTCTGAGTTCTGACCCGCCAGTTGCGGAGGGCACCGCGACTTAAAAGATCTATTATACCAGAAAAACAGTTTAGGGGACCAGAAGAGGCTCAATTCTTTTGATGAAGTTGAGGATCTCATCGGTGTAAACTTTACGAAGTTCCATGGAAGTTAGGATTTCTCTGTGGAAGTGTTGTCTCCTGAGGGCACAAAGTGCCATGCAGTCACATAGAATATGTTCCGCAGTTTCATCGTCTTCCATACAAAGACGACATTCGGTTTCCTGAATAAGACCTATTTTACTAGAAAGATAAAAAAATACAAAAAAAAAAACAAACAAAAATGCTTCTTCACTATTGGGACTAAATAAAAAATGTTGCTTGAGTAAATAAACATGTCAGAATAATAGCAAAATTGATGTTTAAAAACATATTTTTCATGGCTATCGATATTTGAGAAGCTTATTATTTCTCTTGACGTCATCGTTATCATAAAAATCGTACTCTTTGACTCTTTGAGAAGTGAAAGGAATTAGATTTTGTTTTAGTAATTGTGTGTGTGGAGGACATTTTTCTTTTTGTGGAGGACGGAGGACATCACCTTACAAAGGAGAATGGGTGGTAAGCCTAAGTACGCCTGTAAGTTTACATTATTACTTATAAAATAACATTTCTAAAATGGGCTATTTTTTGGCTTTTCCTAAGTTTGCCAGAAATCGGATCCCTTTCCAGATAAACATAAAAAAGAATTCACCGAAGAATGTAAAATTCCCACTATTGTTGTATTGAAAGAGGAAAATATTAAAGAGAATTCATGATGGTGTTGTTGTTGTCTCTTTCTTTCCTTCGGTTCTCCCAATTGAACTCTACGATATAGCTTATTCTAAGAATTCAGGCCCGATTTATATGGCCGGGCGGCGCTCAAAAGCACGTGAAGTGATATATGTATGTATGTATGAATAGTGTCCAAGTGAAAATCTGACCCACTGTCCACATCAACGACATCACAAAACAATGCCTCATATCTCATACCCGTTAATTTTAAGTCACACACTAACCCTGGCTTCATGTCAAATCGCCCAAAACCAAATCACCCATAATGCAAAAATGTCACATTGCTCGAAATTTTTGGGCGATTCAACACTATGATAAATCGCCCAAAAATTAAAAAAATGTCAAATCGCCCAAGAAATTGTGGGCGTTTTGTCAGAACTCATACTTCCGATCGCCCAAAACCAAATCGCCCAAAATGAAATAAAATCCAAAAAATGTTATATCGCCCAAAAATCTTTGTGGGCGATTTAACATTTTTAATTTTTGGGCTATTTAGCAAAATGTCAAATCTCCCAGAAAAATCACATTTTGGGCGATTTGACATTTTCATTAAATTGTGTTTAAAAGTGTGTTCAAAGCGAATTCTAACAATTACAGTAACGGTCATAGCAGAATGTTGTTGTTTTTTCTTCATATTATGAATATATGATTATGAAATAAAAAGGGTGATTTTTTAAGAGGTTGAGAACTTTTTTAAAAAAAAAAACACATAAAATTCGAAAAAATGAATGAAATATTTATTTGAATCGATAGTTTGAACCTTGCAATTTAATGTTTAAAGATAATTTCATGCAAATGTTGACCGCGGCTGCGTCTCAGGTAGCCCATCCGCTGAGTCCGATTTTGGCATACTCTTTCACACATATCGGCCGGTATCTCACGAATGAATGCATGGATGTTGGCTTCCAGTGCGTCAATCGAAGCGGGCTTGTCCCTATAGACATTAGCCTTGACATACCCCCACAAAAAATAATCTAATGGTGTCAAATCGCACGATCTAGGCGGCCAATTGACCGGCCCGAAACGTGAAATTAACTGTTCACCAAACTCGCCTCGCAATTGCGCCATTGTTTCGCGTGCTGTGTGGCATGTGGCACCGTCTTGTTGAAACCACATATCATGCAAGTCAAGAACTTCCATTTCGGGCAAAAAAAAGTTTGTTATCATCGCTCGGTAGCGTTCACCATTGACAGTAACGCTGCGATTCGCATCATCTTTGAAGAAATATGGCCCAATAATGCCGCCGGCCCATAAACCGCACCAAACAGTGGCTTTTTCGGGATGCATTGGTAGCTGTTGCAATGCTTCTGGCTGATCTTCACTCCAAATGCGGCAATTTTGCTTATTTACGTACCCATTCAACCAAAAATGAGCCTCATCGCTGAACACAATTTTTCGATAAAAAAGCGGATCCTCGGCCAGCTTTCCAAGAGCCCATTCACCAAAAATTCGGTGTTGTGGTAGGTCGGCTGGCTTTAGTTCTTGCACCAGCTGTATCTTAAAAGGATTTACGCCCAAATCCTTCCGCAAAATTTTCCACGTAGTGCTGTAACAAAGGCCTAACTGCTGGGAACGGCGCCGAATCGACATTTCGCGGTCTTCTGTCACACTAGCTGATACGGCCGCAATATTTTCTTCACTACGCACAGTACGTAAACGTGTTGGTGGTTTAATGTCCAACAAAGTAAATTTGGTGCGAAATTTGGTCACAATCTTCCGAATAGACTGCTCAGAAGGTCGAGAATGCCGATCATAAAATGGAAGCAGCGCGCGATGAACATTTCGAACCGAGCACGAATTTTGATAGTAAAATTCAATAATTTGCAAGCGTTGTTCATTTGTAAGACGATCCATGGTTAAATTGCAAACCAAACTGAAGCTGTTTGACAGTGACACAAGGTACTAAACACACGTCAGCTGTCAAAACCAGTGTTGCCAAAACCAAAACAGCTAAAAAATCACCCTTTATATGAAACGTATATAAGCGCGTGAAGCGGCGTGGTTACTGTTTCGCGTCGCGGTTCGCGCCGTGTTTCGGGCCACGCTACGACGCCCCCCCTCCCCCGCTCGTTTGTTTCCCCCTAGGTTAAAAGTGGAGCCTGACTTTTTGTTTTAATATATCAATTTCTACAATCCTTCATTTCGGATTAAAGCTGTTTTTCTTTTCATTACTTACTTCAGATCGGGCCATTGCATTTCTCAGTTTTTAAAGTGCAATGGTGTACTTGGACGGATGGTGAATAAAAAAGGAAACTTTCCCAAATCCGTCGTCAAAGTCCTACAGGATGAGGAATTTATGAAAAGCTGTAATATCTCTATGTTTATAGAAAGTGGTGGAATTAGTAGTACCAAAAAATTTAAGTATTTAACTGAAGAAAATGTGTGTGTCACTTTTAATTTTGTTTACATACATATGTTGGTTTTTTCGGATTTTCGGATAAAATGCCCATTTCTTCTTTGGGTGATTTGACATTTTTATTTTTTGGTCAATCTGTCATAGTGTTAAATCAGATCGGGCCATTGCATTTCTCAGTTTTTAAAGTGCAATGGTGTACTTGGACGGATGGTGAATAAAAAAGGAAACTTTCCCAAATCCGTCGTCAAAGTCCTACAGGATGAGGAATTTATGAAAAGCTGTAATATCTCTATGTTTATAGAAAGTGGTGGAATTAGTAGTACCAAAAAATTTAAGTATTTAACTGAAGAAAATGTGTGTGTCACTTTTAATTTTGTTTACATACATATGTTGGTTTTTTCGGATTTTCGGATAAAATGCCCATTTCTTCTTTGGGTGATTTGACATTTTTATTTTTTGGTCAATCTGTCATAGTGTTAAATCGCCCAAAAATGTTGGGCAATGTGCCATTTTTAGATTTGGGTGATTCGGTTTTGGGCGATATGACACAGATCCGCCTTAAAAAAACCGAAATACAGAATCGCCCAATATCACTTTTTTGCGTAGGAGAACCCGGGGCATAATAGGCACCCCGGGCATAATGGGTCCCCTTCGTATTTTTCTGTTGAGCAAAGTTGCAGCTCCGAAAGTAAATCTATCTGCTATAATTGATCGGTGGCTTTTAGGGGAAAACCCTTTTTTGAATAAAAGTGACACGTGTGCTGTGTTTTTTCATTGAGTTGAAGTTATTTATAAGTGAAATCAAGCGTGTTTTTTTTAATCAAAGGGCAATTTTAAATTGGATTTTCATTATTTAATATCAAAGTAAGTAAATAAAGTTAGTATAGATCCATTTACTTCCCTTTTTCGGTTACGTTAACAAATTTCTTTTATAGATTTTGTGCAGAATACGTTATGGGGCAGAATGGACGAGGCATAATGGGCATGGGGGTCCATTATGCCCCATTCATTTTGCACTCTTTATTTGTTTGTATAATTTTATCAGCATCAATTTGAAATTGTTGCACGTAGTTCGCAAAGCCTATTTGAGCTCGAACAATGCCAGTTGCCATAAACTGTTTTCAAAAGACTGGAATATGGCCGGTTAATCCATATGTATTCAAGGAGAATTACTTTTTGCCATGTCAAACCAAGGACATGCCAAATAAGGAGGAATCTCCGCTTTTAGATGAAACCGTTTCATATTCGGTGCCACCGTTTATCCCGATAATCTGAGACCAATGGATCTATTGATATCATCCCTATAGCCCGTTTTCACAAATGCCCATGCCCATTCAAAAGTTTTCTCCATCTCATATTGTAGCTGTTCCTAAAGCACCAGCAAAAAAAAAGAGTTTCTAAGCGCCGCGCCGGGGAAAACTGCTATAATCACAAGCTCTCTTTACAAAGCCCAGCTTGAGGCTGAATCCACCAAGTCCAAGCTCCTCACTTTTAAAAAGGAAAAAAAACCAACACAAGAAGGAAAATGGCCAGGAAAAAATAATCTTCATCAGAAAGCGAAGAGGACGAGGAACGGATACTTATACTCCCAGTCTACAGAAGGGCAGGTTTCCTGCAGGTCTTGTGGTAAGTGGGTGCATTGTTCTTCTACTGAATCTGACGATGAATCCAGTCACATTTGCTCGCACTGCAACCCAGCATAGCTTTGTGGGTTCATGCCGCACCTACATACATATGTCCATTGTGCCCCAGCACCGGGGTATAATGGGCAAATTCAATCCTTTTTTTTTAAATTAATTTATCATACTGAATTATTTATTGGAATTTATTTTTCCTTTCCATATTGATGTATTTATCCATTTTCTTTCTAATAAAATTGTTTTGGGGATAAAAAACACATTTTTTCAGTTGTAATTAAAAAAAATCCCGCTATGGCCCGGCTTCACCTATTTTGACATTATGCCAAATCGCCCAAGATATACAAATGTTTAATCGCCCAACTTTTTTTTTGGGTGATTTGACCTTTTTTTTTGATTTTTTGCGATTTGACACTGAGCCGATAGTCGAATGGTAAGCATCTCTCCAATAAATTAAGCTCTGTAAACAAAAACTCATAACTGAATTTTTCTTTCTTGGTTTCTCTAAACAAATAGCGAATTATTTTTCTACAGAAGTAGGCTTTTAGTCTTCTAACTACACTGAGATATTATTGGTAAATATACATAATTTATAAAGTTACTTTCTTATCTTACATTTCTGTCCATTGAATTCTGTAAAATTGTCGTCGTTTTCGACGGTGGGCAGCTGGTTAAATATACATATTATAATACAAGGTATGTTTGTCAATAAAAGTGCTTTGTGTTGTTTAGAATTAATTTTTGGGCTGGTAGAGTTAATCATTGTGAACGAATGGCAAAAGGTCGAATTACAAGAAACCGATTCGAACGGCAATATATCCACTTCAATGACAAAACAAAAGCAAATGAACAGTATAATCCTAATCGCGACCGCCTTCATCTCATAAGATTCTAGCGGAGATGCCAACAAATTAGAAATTCATAGCGGGGGCACCTAACTAGGGCGAGCCTGATCGTTAACCGGCGGCAAATATTGTTGTCAGATTGTTAAGGGATCAAAACGGTATCAAAACCTCATAATCTTATTTGATAATTTTTACACAATCTTCCATTGGCTGGTGCACCTTCGAACTCAAGGAATGCTTTCCGTTGGAATCTTCCGGCGAAGCAGGATAAACAATTGAAAACTTCCGGAAGAGAAAATGATGATAAAGTGTGAATGAGGAACCAGCCAAGAGTTCTAAGCATCATTTGGATGTTATCCCAATCGGATAGTCAATCCTATTTCAATTTATGTCGACATGAAACCAAAAATGCCTATTGCACATGATCAAACGAATTTACCAGCAAGAATCCCACTAAACATTTCAGATTATAACTAGCAAATGGGCGGAGTAGATTTAATGGACAGCACGCATCAATGCGTGCATCCTGTACAGAAGGATAAACAAAGATCGTCCTATATTTGTATAAAAATATGACACTGATCGATTTTAAGGCTCCGTTCAGACAGGGCGGAAATCGTGCGGTTTCAAACCGCGGAAACGCGCGGTTGTAGTTCTATTGCGTTATATGAGACTGTTCAGTTTATTTGCGGTTTTCGTGCGTTTTGGATGATTCTTAAAATTTGTATGATATTATGATTCGTTTGTACATAATGTTTGCATAGTGTTTTAATACTAATGGATGGAACTAATGGAGTACAAGTATCTTGGAGTCATCATTACACCGCGACTGTCATTTAAGAAGCACCTACAGGCAAAGCTCAAGGAGCAATTAACACGAATTGGAGAAGTGTTCTTTCAAAAAAGGATGTCCCGTCCAGCGCTTAATATAAACTTTTTGGAATCAGTGATGAGGTCAATAATGTGTTACGCGGCCCAAGTTTGGGCTATTTTCCAGTATGAAGAGGTTGAAAAATTGCTGAGATACTTTTTAAAGAAGATATTCAGATTACCGGAAAGTACGCCTACCTACATGGTTCATCTGGAAACTGAACTAGCACCGTTGTATATCTTCACATTAAAAATGCATTTCAACTATGTTATGAAAGTGATGACACTGTCAAGGCACCGGCTGCCAAACATAGTCGCGGCATATTTGTTTGACCGAAACCTACAGTTTTTTAGTGAATGGCGGCGGCTAAGCAATGAACATAGCGTGCAGGTGCTGGATGAGAATATTGCCTATTGGAAAAATGCTACGCAGAGGCTGCTTTACAAAATTCAGGCATCCATATTAGCAAAATTTAAAGAAGAGGCGCAACGAAGCGAATCCAGGAGCTCTTATAAAACTCTTCATTTTTAAAGCCAAAGGGGAACTTTTCCAGCTCAACTATATGCCACACAGAACTGGACAAAATTATGAATGTACTATGTGTAACCTACGGTCGAGGGAAGACATAAGGCATTTTATTGGAACTTGCCCCATACTAGGCGCAATTCGAAGAAATCACTGGGGAAAAGTCATTCTACAGGAAAATGAAGTGGAAGATATTTTAAATGGCAACAACTGGACTTTGCTTTTTAATTACATGAAGACTGCTTGGAAGTTAATAATAAACGAAGCATTTTAATTTAGTTCAAATATTTATTTACTATATAATATACAACAGAATGTATAACATAACATTAACAATAAGAATGAATTTAACAGTAACACAGAATTAAAAATCTTTCTCGCCTGGCTGACGGCAAAAAGCCACTGCTAAGAAATATTGTAATTTTTTTTTTGTAAGCAGCATAACTGAATGGAACAGGAGGCGTTTAGCTATAGGTATATATGTATATATGATAGATTCTGTTCAAATCCGTATTTGCATAGCAGTATCTTCCTGACAACTATTTCCACCTACTTGCTATTTTATCTACTCACTTCAGATTCTATGGATTCTATGAACGAATTCAAAAAGCCTGGTTACCTGAAAGACGCAGCATTGCACTTTGAGTGGCAATTTGTAAACAAAAGTGTGACTAAGAACTTTACTAACGTCAACCTCAGTCCTCTGTGCACAATATAATAAAGAAGGTCTTGCATTAATTTTCACATAAACTACATCTATAGTTCGTACACAACCGCACACAAATCGCTCGCAAGCCGCCCGCAAGCCGCAGCTGTCTGACCACATTATAATATTCAGCGGTTCGTGTCTGAATGGGGCTTAAGTTAGCGATCGATTATGCCTTTTCTACCTACGGCCCTGTCTTGATCCCCTTATATTAGCCCAACGTCAAAACAACCGCATACACCGTTTGCCACTCCTAAGGACACCGTGTTGGATATAGTAAAATTTTGCGTTTCAGATTTGGTGATGTTTTCTTTTTTATAAAAGCTTCACTTCAAATATATGTATATTTGACGTAACTGTAACACCTTTTTTTTTTTCTTTCACCCATGTCAGATAACGACATCCATACATACGTACATATATGTAAATTAAGCGAAGAAAAGTTCTGTAATTTTTGAATAAAATCTACATACACATGGGAATGTTTAATCTTTATTTATTTGGTATTTTCTGAATTGAATTGCTAAACAAATGATTTATTTACCTTTAAAGATTATTAATTATGATTCTTAGATGGTACTATATATAAGTACTCGATTATAAAATTAGAGAATAAAATAAAGCCACACCGCACTATAAGGAGTTACACAAGCGACTAAAGTTTCGCTACCACAAATATGATTCCCACTGGATCGTCAAAGAAATAAGTTTGAAGTTTAAATTTTATCGATACAGATACACCCAGAGAAAAGTACTGTGTAAAATTGCCTTAACCGCCTAAGGTAAACATTTTTGTATGGATTTTATTAGACCAGCATAACTCTCCTTAGAACTAAGACAATTTATGCACGGCATAGGTAACGAAAAATAGGCTAAATTGCCTTAAACTGCTTAGGTACTTTAACCAAGAAATAATATATTTTTTTAATCTAGGAGCATTGCAACTTTGTCTTAGGCCTAATGTAATTTACCTTAAATCTAAGGATATATTCCCTCCAATTGTCTTAAACTGTGTTAAATTGCCTTAGGCCTAAGGCAACTTTGCCTTAAGTCTTGGGTGATATTCCCTCCAAATGTCTCAAAGAGAGTAAAATTGCCCTAGGCCTAGGGTAATTTTGCTTCCAACCTAAGGTGATTTTTCATCCAAAACCGTTTTCATTTTGTACAATGCAAACTGTATAATTTGCCTTAGACCTTATGTGATATGCCTTAAATCTAAGATGATATTCCCTCCAATTGTCTTAAATGGTGTAAAATTGCCTTAGGCGTAGGGCAACTTTGCCTTAAGTCTAAGGTGATATTCCCCCCAATTGTCTTAAACTTTGTAAAATTGCCTTACGACTAAGGCAATTTCGCCTAAGCATTGGGTAACTTTCCTGAGTGTATAGTTGAATTCGCGTTGAAATTAGTCAGTTTGTGTTTAATATCTGTGAAGTGAAGTACGTCAGAAAGCTAAGTGTTGTGTTTTAAATTAATAGTGAATCGTTTTAAATAAAAAGTATTATATACCAAACTACCAAACCAAACTATACCAAACTACTTGTTTCCAGATTTTAATATTAAGGTGAGTAAAAAAAGGTAAGAAAAACAATATTTTCTGAAAATTAAAAAAAAATTAAATAAAATATATAAAAATATACCTATTAATTGAAAAAAAGCGAACAAAAATAAAAAAAAAATGTGAAAAGTTAGTTAAAAAAACAAAAATATGTAAATATCTTTTTATTTAAAACAAAATATATTTTTAAAATGACAAAACGTATTTTTTAAGAAAAACAAACAAAAATAAGATTTTAAGGAAGACAAAAATATGTGATCTTTTATTTTTAAAAAAAGAAAAACAATTTTTTCTGAAAATTAAAAAAAAGTAAAATATGTAAAAATATACATATTAATTTAAAAAAAGCGAACAAAAATAAAAAAATTGTGAAAAGTGAATTAAAAAAAAAACAAAATATGTAAATTAATATTTAAAAAAAAAATGTTTTTAAAATTCAAAAAAAGATAAAAAAAACCTATTTTTTAAGAAAAACAAAGAAAACTAAAATTTTTAAGAAGACAAAAATATGTATTATATATCTATTTATTTAAAAAAGTAGTATTAGTTTAGTGGGCACCGTAGCGCAAGTGGTTAGTGCGACTACTGAGCCAGCGGTCTTGGGTTCGAATCCCACCGCAAACACCTAAAAGTTTTTCACAGTGCCCACCTCTTTCGAATGTCTGACAAGCATCAAAGAGTATCATTTGTCACGATTAAGCTTCTCAACTCGCCGTTCGGAGTCGGCAAAAAACTGTAGGTCCCTTCCATTCGTGCAAAAATATAACACGCACACACAAATGGTTGCGAGAAGCAGGCCCAGGTTCACCTCGAGCTGTAGCGCCAACTAAGTAAGTATTAGTTTAAAAAAGCGAAACAAAATAAAAAATTTGTTAATTAAAAAAAAAAAAAACAAAAATATGTAAATATCTATTTATTTTAAAAAATATATATTTTATTTATACCTATTTTTTAAGAAAAACAAACAAAAATAGAATGCTTGTAGAATTTTGTACACAAAAATATATATTAGCTATATCTATTTATTTAAAAAAGAAAATATATATATGTGTATATATTTTTGCAAATTCAAAGATTTAATAAAAAATATGTACCTTTCTATTTAAAAAAAAGATTTGTTTTTTCATTAATAAAATTGGCAGGAAATACCTTATTTCTTGCAAGAATTGCCTTAGGTAATCCTGCACAAATTGGCCTACACCTAAGGCAAAATTGTGTTCTCATAACCTAATTTACTAAGGCAATTCAACACAGTTATTAGCTTAAAAAATTGGCAGGAAACACCTTAGTTTTAGCACAAATCAGGCTATTTCTAAGGCAATTCTACACAGACAAAGTGACACTGGATTTACCTTAGCAATTTAAGGCAAATTGCCTTAGAACTAGGCAGGGTCAAAATAGCCTTAGGACTAAGGCAAATTAGCACACGATTTAAGTAAATTTTACACATGTTTTTCTCTGGGTGTACGAAGGTAATTTATGTATAATTATGATTAGGGCTGTGAATTCTTGTGGATATTTTAGATTACATATAAATTAATAATTTCAAAGGAACATGATAACAAAAACTGTAGACTCTTCATCGAATATACATGTAGTACCACCGATAAATAATAAGTGCGATGGACTTCATAGCATGCCACTTCTTGGAATAAGTTATAATTAGGTCATTTAGTATTTATAAATAAGTTTAAAATATTACGCGAATTTCGGTGATTAAAAGGATGGCGACTTATCACTAAGTTATTGACTGTTTAATTTTTAAAAAAATTAACTGGCTCTGTATTTTTTTCTTAAGAATTTTATTTTATACTAGCTGGCCCGTGCCCGCCTTGCTTCGTCCGCCTGCCATTAATTAACTTATTGGCTGTGCATGCCTAGCTCTTCTCCTATACTTCTCCAACGATCTCAATGACCTAGCACAAAAAGATATTGGAAGCCTATCTCGCTTTAAACAAAGCTCCAAATGGTTCATGTGAGTAGTGCGGATACACATCCCCAAGATCCTTGTTATCACAATGGGCTTCTACAGGCCTAAGCGTGCTGGTGCTGGTATTCCGCAGCCACTGGTGAATTACCGAATTTAGAACAAGTTTCTCAGTGCAAACCTGCTGCATTGGAAATCAAATGATGCAAAATGTATGCAAAATGCGATTCGCCAAGCGGAGCATTCTAGACATAGGCTCGTTATACCCATAGTTGGAACGGTGAAGATTAACGCGGAAGTTCGTCACCAATAAAATATGAACGATTAACTGTTGGAGGATGTTTACGGGAATAAGTTATTGTTTGACATTTGTTAACATTTAGCTCAAGGAAATTTTTTTGGCACCAAGATGCAAAGTTGTTCAGGTCATCTTGGAGTGGATTAGAGTCAGTGGGGTTTGATATACGTCTGAAGATTTTCATGTCGTCAGCATAGATGGAAATAGATAAGTTTTTGATGATGCATTTAACGTCATTGAATGTCAGTATGAAGATAAGTGGGCCCAAGTGGCTGCCTTGGTGGCAGGTGGCGCTACCGTTCGGGTTGAATCAGGGCCTTCTTTGCGCAATCATTTGTGAGTGCTTATTCTAATATCTAATAATACAAGTAAATGAAATGCACTTTTTATGTTTTTTATACTTTATTAAATACACATGTTCAATATGGTTTTTACAAATTTGTTTCTGAATCGTTCTCTATGAGAACGTTGTTGATCGATGACTCCTTGAAGATGACTGACTAAATGTAAGCACGAGTACCGGCTAAATAGAGACTTTAGCAATGAGTAACTCTATGTTGTTTACAAGTTGGCTTCAGCAATGGGTCAACTGTATGTTGTTTACATGATCTAGTCAACTGTATGTTGCTTACACATTTCTGCTATTTGATGTGTTAACTTACATACTGCATAATAATCTCGTGTAACGGTGTTTGTGGTCGCACACCTCCGAAACGGCTCAACCGATTTTTATGAAAGTGTATATATGGTAGGTATGAGAATAGGGGTTAGGTTATTAGTGTGTCCCTATTTTTCTATTTTTTGACGAACATTTTTTTTTTTATCTTTTTTAGATTTTTTTTAGATTTAGCGTCAAAAAATACCTGTAACCCAAAATGTTCAGATAGACAGATAGACAGACAGACAGACAGACATACAGACAGACAGACAGACAGACAGACAGACAGACAGACAAACAGACAGACAGACAGACAGACATACAGACAGACAGACAGACAGACAGACAGACAGACAAACAGACAAACAGACAGACAGATAAGTAGATAGACAGACAGATAGATAGACAGACAGACAGACAGACGGTCAGACAGACATACTAACAGGAAAACATATAGACAGAAAGTCAGACAAACAGACATGTAGACAGACAGACAGACAGACAGACAGACAGACAGACAGACAGACAGACAGATAAGTAGTTAGACAGACAGATAGATAGACAGACAGACAGACAGACGGTCAGACAGACATACTTACAGACATACTTACAGACAAACATATAGACAGAAAGACAGACAAACAGACATGTAGACAGACAGATAGATAGAAAGAAAAAATTGAAGTTGAAAAATAGAACAGCAGTGGTTGCTTCCTACTATGTACTTCATTTCTACCAATTTTGGAAAGATCAGTGGAGCGAAGCGCACCGGGTCACAGCTAGTTAATGCATATTAACTTAATCTATTATAATAACTTTGAATCTATTTGCATTTTATTTTAACCTTTATAATAGACCGAATTTTAGTGAAGCGTTTTACATCTTAAATTAGTTATCTAATAATTTTAGTGCGATATTGAAAGCTTTCAAAATCACAGAGTAAAAATTAACTTTCATCACAAATCATGAAAAGATAAAAATGTATTCACAATTCATACAAATAAAAAGGGAATCCCCACGTTAAATAAGAATGGATGCTATTATAATAATAATTCTTGGTAAAAATAATATGGGTCATTGATTACATAAATAGCTCATCCAGCACTCGTCTTCTATGTACAGCAATCATTTGCCAAAAAAAGTTTGATAATAATATTTTGGTTTAAAATTGTATATATACATTATTCCTATCTTTTATCGGTAAGTGTGTCAAATGAATTTTCTTTTGAACATGAGCAGCGAAAATTGTATCAATAATTTTGAAAAAATGTCAATAATGTATTGGGTACGCACATGGTTCCGTAGATATGCCCGTACTCACTACCATTCTCTGCAACTTTATGGGATCAATGTAATGTACAAATGAATGTAACTATATACTTATTTACAGGGCTAAGAGTAACAGAGGTATGTAAGTTGTAACAGTAAAATAATAAAGGGTTCCCCTGTAAATTAAGAGTCGCGCAAAAAAAATGTCGGCTTCTCTAAAGCAAACAACGTGTATCTTATTCCGAGGTTTGTAGCTTTTTTGTTGGTTATCTTGGGTATTCCTCCTCAAACGCAAGAGATACAGTGCAAGTTGTTTTTTGTAGATAAGATATGCATTTACATACGTTCTGGTGAAGTTTGTTTTATATATGTACGAACATATGTACACTGGTGTGCAAAATAATAGCTGTGGAGTACTTCATTGTAACAAAAGTAATCTTTTGCAAATAACTTTTGTTGGTTTTCTTTATTTGTTTCGGTGTGCAATAAAATAGGTGCGTTACAGTTTCAACAAATATGCTTTATTTCGTATTTTCCCATTATGATCTACTCAAAATATACTAATTATGTATTTGACAGAATGGATAAAATAGAAAAAAAAGGTACGAAAGCAACATTGTACCGAGGAAAGGTGGACTTTAATAAAAAAAAAGTTGAGGAAGAAAGGTAAGACCTGCAGATTTTTAGCTTAAACGATTGGCTGCTCCCAGAACCCAAGACAACGAAAACAACCGAACGCCAGAATGTCAGAATAGTTGAAATTTTTTATGGATGCTTTTCATGGTATGGAGTAGGTCCCATATACTGGATCAAGGAGATAATGCACACCGTAGGCTACATTAATATCTTCGAAAATGTGATGCAATAAGAAATGCCACTCCGATGAACGTATCAGCAAAATAATGACCCGAAACACACTTCCATAGTCGCGAAAAAATATTTTATGCATCAAAATGTTAGCTGTATGAACTGGCCAGCGCTGTCTGCCGAACATAACCCCATTGAAAATCTTTAGGGTGATATCAAGAGGTCATTTGGCCACTCCAAGCACCGAAAAAAGCAAGAATTGTCGCAACCGGTGAAAGCAGCTTGGGAGTCTATACCCATTAAAAGGTGCCAACGGTTGTTAGACTCCATGCAAAAAAAGTGGCGGACAGTCATAAAAAATAAATTACTTGGGACCAAATACTAAACAACTTTTCTTAACTAAGCACATCACATACTGTTAAATATTTAATTTTATTTGTTAAAAAATAAAGGATTTATTCATCTTTTTTAGCGATCACGATAATGCACCTATTTTTCTGCACAGTCAAATTAAAAAAAATTAAATTAAATTATTTTTTATTTATCTAGTTTAAATTTTAACAAAGTTAAGTGTTAAACAATTTAATACAACAAAATTAAAATAACGAGTAAGTATCTGGGTTCATAATTGCAACTTAAGCGAACGATTCAGAGGTTTTCCCTATTCTTTTGTACACCACTGTATGTAAGCTACACTCGTTGACAAAAAATCGCTCGCACTTAACATATAATATATTTGACCCTCATTTCCAAAGGCAGACAAATTGAGTATGTTGAAGTTAATTGAAAGGATTTACATATTTTTTAAGTTATTCTCGATCAGTAAATTATTGAGGAAAAGAGAAAATTATAGAGGTTAGATACGCAGGTCTCTAAATGACTGACTAAGGCGATTTTTATTACAAATAATCCGAATTAAATCCTTTTGAGCTATCAGCAAAGGTCCAAAGGACCTACTTGTGATTCCATAATGTAGTTTAGAGCGGGCAAGATCGTACTTAATTTTCTTCAAAACTATTTTAGAGCAATACGTTTTAAGAAGATTAATTTTTCATGGCACCAGTAACATATGGGATTTAATGGTTTGTTTATGATCATTCTAGTTTAAGTTGGAGTCGATTAACACTCTCAGATATTTAAAGTGTTGCACTGTGCAATACGTTGAAATGAAAGTTTGATAAAAAATTACTTTGACAATCATGATCATGATCATGTTCGTGGAAACAGGGGACCAAAAACTGGAGGTAGAGTACCTACCATATTCAAATTCTTTGTTTTGCAATTGGTATCTAGTCTGTTGATCATCAACTGCATGGCATCTATTGTATCAGCGAGAGAGTGCAGTGGATATCACTGCAAATATTAGTGCCGGAATATTGTTGTCACTGAGTTTAATTCCGCCCTAACGTCATCCGTTAAGTCATTTAAGTTACAAATAAACAGCAGTGTGCTAAGCACGCAACCTTGTTTGAGACCGACCCATTGAGGTTTCAAAATCCTCCGATAAATGACTACCATCCCAGATACATGCTTTATTATTTTTGTACATGGTTCTTAAAGCATTGACCACTTGTGACGAGATTTCATACTTATGTAGCTTATAAAAAAAGCATTTCTCGAGGGATAAAGTCAAAGGCCGTATGAAAATCCACGAAGAAGGCGTACCTACACATTTTTGCGCTTCATTTTATATGGTAGAATAGTTTCTTCGAAAGTCAACTAGAAACTCCATTAAGAGGTTCTTATTTTCCATCCACCCCGTGATTCTATTGAAAAGCAAACTGGCAAACAACTTGGCGGATGTGTGAAGGACGAGATTCCTCTGTATTTGCTGGATCAGCATAGTCTCCCTTTTTGTGCAAAGGAAAAATGAGCGCTCTCTGAAAACACTCGTTTTATTCTTTTATGCTTTTACCGATGTTAATATTTAAATAAAAAAAATGTATAACTTTTCTAACAGGGCCCATATACCGCACAAGCATGCATTGCTGATATTGTGAAGGGACCACACCAGCGACCGATTATAGGTTTAATATTTCAGTACAACATGTACAATCCTCGCTTCGAAATTTGAACCCAGATGGCACACGCCATAAATTATGTCACAATACTTCAAACGAACCTACGTATGAATACCATGGGTAATTAGAGCCCAAAGTGAAACCACTTGCCTGCATAAGAATAGCGACAAAGCAGAGAGCAAAAATATGCTTCGGTTTCATTATGTTCGTTTGAGGTAAAACATAAACAAACAATTTATAAACAAAACCCATAACTGGGACGACGGCGGTCATTCCCTCGTAACAGATTAAATATGTCGAGTTGACATTATTGTGTGTTGAGTGACATCGGTCGTTCTAGTTAGGGTATGCCGAAATAAGCAATTAATAATTTCAAGTAGGGTTCAATATTCGAAGTGCAGTGATTCCTGCTGAATAATCGTTTGTAAAAATAGTATATAAGACAAGAATGAAAAATAAAGACTTCACTTCTACTTTAGAAGGCAAAACTAATAAACGTGTTTTATAATAGCAAATCGCTAGTAGACCGTTTATTTTCATCCCCTCTGACATGGTCGTCATAGCGCAGTAGCTAGACTAGTCAAGGGAACAGGTACAATTTCAGATAGACGGCGAAGACATCAGTACATCAGTTAAAGTCACCAAACCGGCAGACTTTACATGGCGATCCTGCCAGGAGCTCAAACAGGAGCCTGTTGAGTCCCTGAAGTCCTATAAGGAGTCCAATGTTCTGAACCCTGAAGCCGACCATATCAACCAGGCTATGAGACAGTTAGACGATCGAAAGATGCCAAGAGAAGAGAAGATACCAGTCCAGACGATGTCAGTTATACGGCGAAGAATACTTTGGATGAGTCACCCAGCTGTGGCTATGACAAGTAAACAGCCTACGAACAGCAGATTTATAGTAACTACAGCGATGTTTATGCGCAATCGCATGGGCCGCCACATGGGCAAACATCCCAAACACCATGTGATACAGAATATGAACTGGACTATAATCGATGAGATCACGATCAAAACTCGCCGAATAATAGAAGATCTAGTTAATCTAGTAGATCAGCTCAACATTCGACTGATCATGAGGATACCAACAGCAACAACTCCCACTACCTAACTTCAGAACGACAACAATAACCACAATAACAATGACGACACGAAGCCAGTTGCTGCAATTATTTTGCTTTTTATAAGATTCGAAAATATTATTTTAATTTTTATTATTAATAATAAATTAAAGTCATAATATCATTATTACTTATTGTTAAACTTAGCTTTATGAACAAAAAAAAAAATTATATACATACATACATATATATTTTCCTTACAATGAAAAAAAATATTATACATAAATAAGTAATTCGCTTAAATTAAATTTTCTTTTCGACGATGTGGATACGATTCTTTTTGTTTTCATATATGTACAACGTTTAAACCAGATTACGAGATTTCCTTGTTTTCATTTTTTAGTAGATTACTAAAAGACCACTAATGTATTTGTTCTCACTTAAAGAGCCATCAAGCAGATTAACAAAAATCAGATTACTATTAGAAGAATACAACTTCTATGTCGAGTATTCGCCAGGAAAAGACAACTGTACCGCAGACGCTTTAAGTCGAATAACATTCAATTCCGAAGATTTCAAAAAACTATACGTGTGCGTAACCACCAGGGCACAAGCAAAGAAAACTGATCAAGAACAAACTGATCAAAAGAACATACAAGAACCAAGTAATAACCAAATTATAACAGAACTTTTAAAACCACCAGAAAGTGGATTGAAGATAGTCGAATTAAAGATCATAAATAGTTTCGAAAAAGAAGAAGAAGATCTTGCAAAAATTAAAGGAGAAAAAGTATTAGGTCCACATCGAATATTGGGATATGTCCCAGAAAGCAACTGCTTAATTTTGAACCGGTCGAAGATTAGCACCATTGCCCGATCGACATCATTTGACAAAATGTTGTTGAGGGACGTGCAGAAAAATCACGAACCGCTAGTTAATAAAGATGGATCCAAGAACAGCACTACTGCCCGATCGACATCATTTGACAAAATGTTGTTGAGGGACGTGCATAAAATTTGCGGACCTCTTTCAATTACTAAAGTATATATCACTAAAGGTGAATTAAGAAAATTATCAGGCGGCCGCCACAATGAAAAATTAAATGTATTAAAGAAAGGATTAAAGGAAATATTTAAAGAAAGTAAAATAGCAGTGCACATAATGAATAATACAATTGAAATAACGGACCCTTGCAAAAAGAAACTAATACTAAATGACTATCATATGTTACCAACAAGCGGACATGCTGGAATAAACCGCATGTTACGAAATATAAGAAGGAAATACTTTTGGACAGGGATGCAAAACGATGTGACGACATACGTGAAGCACTGCCCAATGTGCCAAAGGAATAAACACATTCGACCTAGAAAACAACCACTGGAGATAACGACTACTGCCGAGTCATCCTTTGAAAAGATTTTCCTAGATCTAGTAGGACCACTTGATGAATCGGAAAACGGTTCGAAATACATTTTAACTTTACAAGACGAACTAACGAAGTTCATAGAAGCCATACCACTTCCTAACAAAGAAGCTTACACAGTAGCTAAAGGACTAGTAGAATGTTTCATCCTGAAATATGGAGTTCCCGCTACTATAGCATCTGATCAAGGTACTGAATTTATCAACAAAGTATTTAAGGATATATGCAAATTGTTAAAAATCGAACAATTGCAATCCACAGCCTACCATCACGAAAGTATAGGAGCATTAGAAAATTCGCATAAAGTTTTAGGAGCTTACCTTAGGAATTATGTATCAGAAAAACATACAGATTGGAGCGCATGGCTGCCTTATTATGTTTTCTGTTACAATACGTCAATACATTCCGAAACAGGGTTTACACCTTTCGAGTTAGTATTTGGAAAACAATGCAACCTACCTTCGAATCTAACCAGAAATGTAGACCCGGTATACAACTATGAAGATTATGTGATAGATCTCAAACACAAACTACAAATTGCTCATAGAGATGCTAGAGATACTTTAATAAATAATAAAACAATGAGGAAAAATAGGTATGATACAGATGTTAGGGCAAAGACCTCAAATTTCAATGAAGGAAGCCTAGTTCTGCTAAAAAATGAAAACAGGAAGAAACTCGATCCAATTTACACAGGACCCTATGAGGTCATATCTCAGAATGGGGTGAACTGTGAAATCAAATACGACAATAAAAAAATTAATGTTCATAAGAATCGGTTAAAACCATTCTTCTGTATATATTTTGATGATATAGAATTATGAAAACTAACTGTATTTTATAGATATTATATATTATCTTAAAATTATAATAAATGTTTAAATAAATGTAGTATATAGTTTGATTTATAATGTTTAAATAAATGTACTTGAATTATAATATATGTTTTAATAGATGGACCATAGATTTTGAAATTATAATAAATGTATAGTAGAATAATTTAGAACTCGCGAATTAAGGTATAATGATAAGTAATAAAACCGGTTTAACATTAAGATTTAAAGCTAAGAATTAACATTAAAAAGTAACTACTCATTATAAACTTACTATTGAATAACCGTTAAGATTTAGCCGTAAGACTCAATAATTATATATACTTATCTAAAATTATCTAAGAAAACCAATTGTAAATTGATAATGTAAATTAAATGTATCAAAAAAAAAAAAAAAAAAAAAAAAAAAAAAAAGAGAAATAACTACGCAATATACATAACAAAACATTTAATAATAATTATAAACTTAAGTAGCTAGTCATACGACATATTCATTCATACAAAAATAAAATTTTTTTCTCCTAATAATATTATTTAAACAATCATAATACCAAAAAAAAAAAAAAAATATATAAATATAATAAAAAATAAAAATTTCATAGTATTTCATATTTCATAAATTTTAATAGTATGTTTAATAAATCAATAAATTTCAATACCAATTTTAATTCTAATAATAGTATGTTTAATCAATTCAAATAACAATAACAATAACAACAATAAAAATTGTTCTTTTAATAATATGTTTAATAGATTCAAATAACAATAATGATTAGATCCCTATTTTGTAAAAGAGGCGCGGAAAAGAAGAAATCAAGACAGGCCATGATTTCTCCTTTTTCCCCAGGAAGGGTGGTGTGAAGGGACCACACCAGCGACCGATTATAGGTTTAATATTTCAGTACAACATGTACAATCCTCGCTTCGAAATTTGAACCCAGATGGCACACGCCATAAATTATGTCACAATACTTCAAACGAACCTACGTATGAATACCATGGGTAATTAGAGCCCAAAGTGAAACCACTTGCCTGCATAAGAATAGCGACAAAGCAGAGAGCAAAAATATGCTTCGGTTTCATTATGTTCGTTTGAGGTAAAACATAAACAAACAATTTATAAACAAAACCCATAACTGGGACGACGGCGGTCATTCCCTCGTAACAGATTAAATATGTCGAGTTGACATTATTGTGTGTTGAGTGACATCGGTCGTTCTAGTTAGGGTATGCCGAAATAAGCAATTAATAATTTCAAGTAGGGTTCAATATTCGAAGTGCAGTGATTCCTGCTGAATAATCGTTTGTAAAAATAGTATATAAGACAAGAATGAAAAATAAAGACTTCACTTCTACTTTAGAAGGCAAAACTAATAAACGTGTTTTATAATAGCAAATCGCTAGTAGACCGTTTATTTTCATCCCCTCTGACATGGTCGTCATAGCGCAGTAGCTAGACTAGTCAAGGGAACAGGTACAATTTCAGATAGACGGCGAAGACATCAGTACATCAGTTAAAGTCACCAAACCGGCAGACTTTACAATATATCCCGTTGGTCACATACAAATGGTCTTCGGTTGAACCCATTAAAATCGAAATGTTTATTCATCTCTAATAGGACACTCGACTTATCTCACTTCCCCTCTATTACACTAAATGGTACCACAATCGATTTCCTTAAATCAGCTCAGAACCTCGGTGTGACCTTCAACAGTCATTTAACCTGGGACAATCACATAAACAAGGTTGTTGGAAAATCATATGGCATACTTCATGCACTTTGGGCATGGGCAGTTAGGTTAGGTTAGGTTAGGTTTTCGGGCTGATGAGGATGTGTGTATCCTCATCACACTTAGGTCCATGTGGACCCATTGTGATACCCATTGTGTGGTCCTACCCGTGGTATTAATGTCTATGCTTTCATCCAACCCGACGCGACGCGACGCCTTAGCAAACTCAAGTATGTTAGATGGTGATCCATCAGAAAGCTCCTCGATATGATCGAAGAAGAATTTGCCTAGGGTTCTGTTTCTTAGTTGACAGAGGCTAGGGCAGTGACGGAGGAAATGGGTTGTATCCTCATGTACCTCTTCGTCACCACTTCCTCTGCATATGTCACACTGAAAAAAAAAGTCAATTTCAAATTGATATTTTTGTCATATCAACTTCAATTTCTTGCAAAAATTGTAAATATTTGATAAAATACACCCAGTTTTTTTTTCCACGAATCTACTTTTACACGTATCAGAAAAAAAATTAGTTCCTTTTTTACACGATTAATTTTAAAATAACACGAATAAAACGGCAAGCAATTTCAAATTTCGGGTTTTCTCCTAATTTTATGATGCACGATTCTAATGAGGAGCGAGCTGAAATGTTTCAAAGTGATCTAAAGGTTCGAGATAAAATGGGAACACAGCCATTGATTACCGAGTTTCTTCATAAAACTACCGAAACTCGTGTTGAAATTGCTAGATTCTGCGCAGAGATCCAATAAATAATCTGATCCAAAAGACAATGACATTCCTGGTCACTGCTAAGATCTTGCACAACTTTTGTCAGACAATGATAACGAATGAAACATTATTTTTACAGATATGCTCAATGTTTGTATCTTCTTTGAATTATGTTCAACATATTACCTTTTTTATTGAGCTATTGTATTACTTTTATGCTAGTCTGGAACCAATATTTTGTTTGTTCATATATGTTCATACAAATACCCGATTTTTTTTACACTATTTTTTGGGCACCGTAGCGCAAGTGGTTGGTGCGTCGGACTACTGAGCCAGCGGTCTTGGTTTCAAATCCCGCCGCAAACACCTAAAAAGTTTTTCACAGTGCCCTCCTCTTCCGAATGCCTGACAAGCATCCAAGAGTATCATTTGTCATGAAAAGCTTCTCAACTCGCCGTTCGGAGTCGGCAGAAAACTGTAGGTCCCTTCCATTCGTGCAAGAATATAACGCGCACACACAAATGGTTGCGGGAAGATAGGCTTGGTTCTACCTAGGACTGCTGAAGCCAAATATTTATTTTTTTTTTTTTATTTTTTTTTACACGAATTTTTTGGGAACGTATCCTTCGTGTAAAAACAGAATTAGGTGTAATGTTATTTTAATACTTAAAATATCAGATTGATAACTTTCATGACAGATTTACATTAAAAGTTAACATTTTTTGAAATGATGATTTACATCAGGGGTGGCCAACCTTTTCAGCAGGCGGGCCAAATTTCAGGAAAAATATTCTCTGACGGGCCACGCACCAAGTTTATTTTTTCTTAATTAAAGCAACCAAGCAAGCGTGCTACATGTTCGAGCACATCGTCGTTTCCCAGTAGATGAGATAGTGGTCAAACGTTTGCCTGGTTTAATGTATTATACTAATAGCCCAGTCGAATTAGATTAAAAGAGGGGCTGACACGGAAAAATTTTTTCAATTTTTCCCTAGGAGCGATATTTTTCGATTTAGATCCGAAAAGAGGTGGGGGTCAGTTTTTGTTTATTGAAGAACTCGTTTATTTTTAATTTTACACGAAAAATGGTCATTACCGAAGTTGTAATAACCCCTCTTTTCGGGTCTAAATCGAAATATATCGCTTCTAGAGAAATATTGATGAAGACCAAAATTGTAGAAAATTTAATGCAACAACTTTGGTAATTAGCATTTTCGTGTAAAATTGAAAATAAATGAGTTATTCAATAAACAAAAATTCACCCTCAAATTCAAGATGGTGGATGTGTAGCGCGAGCCTTGGAAATATATTTTCCAGTTCCACACTGATTTGACGTCGCATAATTTATTTAAAATGCACTGATGGTAACTACCTATCTTGCACATAAACCGCCACAGCCGCTTTACACATCATTAGACGCGTTTTACACCACACTTTGCACACGCATTTTCGCCAAGTTGTAGATATATAGATCAAGTAGACCTATAAGCAGCCTTTTTGTCTTTATCAACTGGTAGTGCACGCATTACGCATACGGTGTCAAGTGGTAAAAGAAAAAAAAATATACTTTCTAGTCTAATTAATCGATTATATATATCAAATCCATTTTCTTAAAGATGTATCTTTTGTTGTAAACTTATCGCAACTAAATAAGTGATTCTAAGAAAATCTAAAAGAGTGATTCAGCATTGAGCATCTTCCAAAACTAAGTACTAGCCATAGTAAAGAGAGCTTAGGCTAATCACGTGGACCAAATTAATCTGCAAATATTAGAATCGGTAAGAGTAATCCACCTAGTTAAGTAGTGTGAAAAGTTATTAAGAGCATTTTTCTCCCTAATCGTAGGAATATTTCCATCAAAATGAGCACGAGTGACTTCTAATTTGTGTATAGCACGAGGCATCTCAGTCGTTAGTACCTATTGTCAAACGTACTGGTGCCGCAAATCGCCAAAGGAAGTATCGCTCGTGCCGCATTATTTATATATATACCGAAACTACGATTTTCCCAAAAGTTGCTATAAGGAAAGGTCTTATACATCACCAGTTTTAACATAACTAACAAAAATCAGACACCGACCAAACACCTCAATTAAATTGCCCTAATCGATCGCACAGTCATCATTATCATTCAATTGAGCTGCGCGGATTTGCATTTTATCATACCCAGACCATTCGAGGCAGAACACACCAACTAAAACACACCACATGCAACACCCCCAACCAGGCAAACAATAGACACCTTATCAAGAAGAAATAAAACACACCATCAGGATCAATCAAACACCTATCAAACAACACAGACTCGCATGCACATGCTGCATTCAACATTCAAATCAACCAGCTATTATCAATAAATTTTCTTTAAGCGTAACATACTTATATATATAGCTACTATTGACTAGTAACAAAAACCTGTAGGCAAATTGTAATGATAAGTACTTAATTATCTAAATGCATAATAGTCGAACGAAGGTAAGAATCGCCAAAAGATTTACTTAATATAAAATCTCATTTTTTTTACTTGCTTATCTAAACCATTTCTAAACAGTTATCTACACAATAGAACACGATCTTCAGACCCAGATGTGCGCACAGCTAGTCTGCAGACAACGGAACAACAAATCAACAATACATCAAAGAACATTCGTCACATAAATAAACAACATTGATATACATATTAACAACAAGAAAAGTTAAACCGTGAGTAATCTTTTGGCTAATTTTGTTTAAACGACATGCATAAAGACTATTGATAACGTAAAAGAGACATTTTGCTAATTTGATGTGCCGTCTGCACAAATCATAATACATTACATTTCTATATCAATTTTGCTTAAATAAGAGATCATATACCTATATTAAAATTAGCAACAACTATATATATATATCTAAACAAATAATTAACAGAGCATAATTTAGCTACTAGAACAAAAATAATTTGAATTTGCTACCTATTATATTGAATTTACATACAAATCTGTTTCCCTAATCTAATTTATATATACATACTTACCATCTAAATTTCTTATTAGTATAAAAATCTACCGATAATTTACCTACCTTATTGTACTGATATTAGAAGTTTCCTGTCTGAATTAGATAGTGAAACTATATTTACGACTTCGGTTATACTTAAGGGCGGGCTAGCCTCAAATAGAAGAGTATTGACCTTCTATTAAAGTCAACAACACCTGACTTCCTCTCTCCTTTCTTTTTTTTTCTACTTTTCCTCTTTTATCACTTTATTTTTTTTATCTCGTTATTTCGCATTTTAAGTAACCTTGCCATCCCTTAAGGATGGGCAATATCATTCGGCGGACAAGGTCACATAACACCTGTAATGGCTATATAATTATAATATATTGTATATACTGGCACGATAATTTATTTTGTGGGTAGGTTTGGTAGTACGAAGATCCCCCCCATCCGACGAGCTGTCGCCGTGCGACCACCAGCGTGCCACTATTACTACCGGAAAAATTGTCATTGGAGAACCCCCTATCTTACAAAATTGGCGCCCAACGTGGGGCAACGAGTGTCAGTCTTGACAATAACTACCTGTCATTTATAAGTTTGGACGTCCTGCAGTTAAACGGCCAAAACTTAGGCAGTAGTTCATGCCTTGCGACAAAGAAATTAGCAGAATCTAACATCAAAATTCCTCGTTGCGATTGTAGTTAGAATTCTACAATCATCTGCAAAACCCAAACAACAAAAAATTCAAAGCGTTTTCGCTTAGTGAAAACTAAATCAAAGAAAGCAAATGAAAACTCCCTTTTTACGTCAGAACCTAATATACAAAGCATCTAGGAGTCCTATATTTGTCAGTACACCCAAGTACATAGAATTTAGTTGCACTAGAAAGCTGATATTAGTGAGTCGACGTGATAAGACGATGATTTCGTAAAGTGGCAAATCTATAAGTTCGTGCCCATTGAAGCGGAAGCTTGCAGTAAGAAGCGATAGATTAAGTTGCCTTCGAAATCATTTTTCATCTAGCATGTACACATGTCATCCAGTGACTAGGTACATGGCAAAGCCTAATTGACCTGCCGCCTCTTTCTTAATTTTCAATTACTCTACACTCACACCTAAAAACTATATTTTCCTTCGCAAACAATCTCCACTCACTATCGCCAAATCATTAATGAAATTTGACATTTCCTTTTAATTCATACTTTCGATTATTATCGTTTCATTCAAAAATAATAATAACTATTATTATTCAAGTAAACCAACCTTTCCTTTACTATAACGATTTGTTACGGCAAGTACCATCTACCTTCTCTTTCATAAGCTGTTTATGATGTCTAAGAATAGCGGAGCTATTCCCAAACAAATCAAAACAAAAGATCTTAATACAAGTTCAAGTAGGATGACTCGCGGAAGAAAGGGGAACTCAGCTGTTCCACTCTCTTTCGGAAACATAGAGCCTTTACGTCATTCTCCCCCGCGTGGCAGTACTAACATGTCAAGTAGTTTAAATCGATCAATCCACAATCGATTACTAGCAAACAGAAGTGTGAATGAGAGTCCGAATCATACAATTCTACCGAATTTAGTAACCACAACAGCTGTTAGCTTTGGAGTAAATGTTGTGCTTACAACAACTCCCGCTACTTTCGTCACTACAACAAGTTCATCTGTGTTCTCTTCTCACCCAATTATGGCACCGTACCAAAGAGCACCTACACCGGTGTCAGCTATTCGCGAAGAACAAATTACGTATAACAACGGTTTACCAACAGCTCGAGCCGGTGACCGAAATGCAAAAGAGACTGAACAAACACAACATTTGTCTAAGGGCTACCTTCACGGTCATATTAAGAGCGTTGTAGATGCCAGTTTATTGGATTTTAAAAATACGCTTCTGTATAATCTGCCAAATTTAATTCAGCAGAATATTGTAAGCAGTATGAACAACGTTTTGAGGCAAATCGCTCAGCAAAACGCTAGTAATAATGTCGGTGGTAACATCCTACCTACGGTTTGTGATCGTGACACCAGACATCATCCTCAGCCAGAGATTTTTTCGGCTAACTCTATCAACTTGTCCGCTAGTTCTCGCCTTACTGGCACAAGACAGAGGGATACTGCAGATGAACAAGAAGTAGACAATAACCATCCGAATAGAAATAATATTAGACAGATTTCCGATAGAGGAGGTCATCAATCCTCAAACCGACAATTCGAAGTAGATCGATGGGGCATAAGGTTCGATGACACAAAAGGTATTTCAATTGAGGATTTTGTATTCCGAGTCGAAATTCTCAAGAGCAATTATAGTTGTCCTTGGAGGGAAATCGTTAAAAACTTCCACCATCTACTTGCTGGCACAGCTCTTGACTGGTACTGGCAGTACCTAAGGAGTAATCCTAGAGGAGACTGGTTCATGCTAAAATCTGCTTTATTGAAACAATTTAAAAGTTACGAAAGCGATTTTGAAGTCTTAAGACAGATCATGGATCGACGACAAATGCCACAAGAGTCATTTGATGATTTTTTTAAGACCATCAACCAACTGAGAAGTCAGTTAAGAGAGCCAATATCCGACCAAGATCTTGTGAGAATAGTCAGAAATAACATCAGTAGCCGGTTGATAAACTTCATTTATCCCATGCAAATTAACTCAATTGAACGATTTAGGGATGAATGTAGACGTACTGAAAAGATGTTACAATCGAGGTACGGTTTACATTCGCGAGTTGGTAATGCTAGGGCAGTGCATGAGGTGCATTTTTCAGTCGAAGACGACTCGAACGAGGTTACGTCAGAACCATTTCATAATATTTCGGCGGTTCAGACTAATTATCGTCATAACAATTCGAACTTTCGAGATAATTCCCCGAACAATAATTTAATATGTTTTAATTGCAAGAAGCCAGGACATATATTTGTTAATTGTCGCCTACCAATTCGTCATCTGTTCTGTTATCGGTGTGGAACTGATAACTTTACTGCATTGGATTGTCCAAAGTGTCATAAAACTAAGGAAAACTTGAGTTCGAACGAGACAGCCTCCGGAATGTCACGTTCGACCCAAACCATTCCGGAACAATAACAGCTGACGCTTCAACAAATACAGATCCTTACGATAACGAAGCAATCAACACAAATAATAACCAGACTTTAAATGAAACCACATCATCTCAAATTGCACAGTACAAAAAACCATATCACCAAAGATTATCCGAATACAATATAGTGAGAAATCGTATTTTTAATCTAAACGAACTCTCTATTACAAATCTGCCTTCGAAAACATTAAAAATTAGACAGAGGCATACGAAAGTAAAACTTTATCGGAAGCTTATAGATGAAACCATTTTCCAGGACACCTTAGATACACGCCCATATGCCCAAATTAAAATACTGGGTACAGAGTTTAACGGACTATTAGACAGTGGGGCATCTATATCCTGCCTGGGAAAAGGTTGCCTGAAAACCGTTGAGGAACTTAAAGTTCCAATAACAAAATTTAATTCCAGAGTGAAGACAGCTAGTGGAAAAGATCAAAATATAGTTGGTCGAGTAAACTTGCCCGTCGAATTCAATGGTGTCCTGCAAAATCTAGACTTCTATCTTGTACCAAGTTTAGTACAAGCAGTTTACCTTGGCGTTGATTTTTGGTCAAAGTTTCAAGTCGCACCAAATGTCATAAGTGAAATGTTTAAAATTTCAGAGAACACTGACTTATGTGAAACGGATACCATGAAATCAAAACCACCAATGCACGATCTTTCCATTAAACAAAAACAAGAGCTTCAAACGGTTACCTCATCATTTCCATGTTGCACAACTCTAGGGTTAGGCAAAAGAACACTAGAACAACACATTATTGATACCAGTGATGCTGAACCTATTAAGCAGCGCCACTATCCGGTGTCTCCTACCATCCAGAATTTAGTATATGAGGAACTGGATCGTATGTTATCTCTCGGAGTTATCGAAGTAAGTCACAGTGCGTGGAGTTCACCTGTTGTCCTTATAAGGAAGCCAGGTAAGAACAGGCTGTGTCTTGACTCCCGCAAGGTGAATTCGGTAACGAAGAGAGATGCATATCCATTGCCTCATATTGAAGGTTTGCTAAGCCGTCTGAAGGATACACACTACATTAGTAGTGTGGACCTGAAAGACGCGTTTTGGCAAATCCCTTTGGAAGAGAAGTCGAGGGAAAAGACAGCGTTCAATGTGCCAGGGAGGCCGCTTTACCAGTTCGCCGTCATGCCCTTTGGGCTATGTAACGCAGCCCAAAGGATGTGTCGGCTCATGGATAAGGTGATCCCTGGTACACTTAGAGAATGCGTATGCGTGTACCTCGACGATCTTCTCATTATTTCACCCGATTTTGACCAACATCTTGATACACTCAAGAAGGTTGCTGATTGCTTGCGCAGTGCGAATTTGACGATTAATGTCAGTAAATTGCACTTTTGTTTTAAGGAACTTCGGTATTTGGGGTACGTTGTCGGACAAGGACATGTGAAGCCGGATCCTGATAAAGTTTCTGCGATCAAAGATTTTCCCACACCCACAACTCAGAGGCAAGTGCGAAGATTTTTGGGTCTCTGCGGGTGGTATCAGCAGGTTTATCAGGAACTTTGCATCCATTGCTACACCATTGACCGACACCCTCAAAAAATCGAAATCTTTTTGCCTAACATCTGAAGCTTTGAGTTGCTTTGAAGCACTCAAAATAGCGCTAATATCAGCACCTCTTCTATGCAACCCAGATTTTTCAAAAAGCTTTATTATACAGTGTGACGCCTCTTCAAATGGTATTGGTGGCGTTTTATGTCAACACGATGAAAATGGAGACGAAAAACCTATTGCATTCTTTTCAGAGAAGCTGAACTCCTGCCAAAGGAAATACAGCGTCACTGAACAAGAGTGCTACGCAGCAGTGAAAGCAGTTGCTAAGTTCAGGCCCTTTATTGAAGGTACGACATTCACAATTATTACCGATCATGCCAGCCTCAAATGGCTTATGGGATTGAAGGATTTGAGTGGACGACTGGCTAGATGGTCCTTGAAATTGCAAGCGTTTACTTTTAGTATAGAGCATCGCAAAGGGTCACAGAACATTGTACCGGATGTTTTATCTCGGATGCACCTTGAACAAATTACTGCGAATCCAAGTGAATTTGCCACTGTTGATTTGAATGCCCTGGAATTTAAATCAGACGAGTATTTAGAACTGGTGTCAACGGTACTCCAAAACCAAAGAACCTGTAAAGATTTAAAAGTTGAAAACCAGCTCGTTTATAAACGGATGTATCCAGTAGATACTCACTCAATTTCAAACGAAAACCAATGGAAATTGTGGATACCCATTGAGTTGACGAATTCGGTTGTACAAATGGCACATATACCACCGAATTGCTCACATGGAGGCATACGAAAAACCTTAGACCGAATTCGACAAAATTATTACTGGCCTAACATTACAACACACGTAACAAATTTTATCCGCAGTTGTGAAAGTTGTAAGTAGAATAAAGCTAATAACCAAATTCTAAGACCACCTATGGGACTGAAACAAGAAATTGATCGACCATTTCAAAAAATTTATATAGAAAGAAAGGAAATTTATTTATTTTTGTGGCTTTGGATGAGTTTTCCAAATTTGTATTCTTGAAAGCTATGCGGGTAGCGACAACAAAAACTGTGATCGATTTTCTTGAGCATGAGGTCTTTAACAAATTTGGAGTACCAGAATTCATTCACAGCGACAACGGTCAAAAGTTTGTTTCAAAAGAATTTAAAAAGTTCTTAGGTAGATATGGGACAGTGCATATTAAGAACGCTTTGTACTTTCCACAGGCAAATTCGTCAGAACGTGTTAGTAGATCGATTTTGTCAGCCATAAGAATGTACATTAAGGCGGATCAAAGAGAATGGGATGTTCACCTATCTGAGGTCCAACAAGCCTTATGTACTTCTACACATCAATCGACAGGTATGTCACCATACTTCGTTTTATTTGGCTACAACATGATCACACACGGAAGTATGTATAAAATAGCAAGACAATTGAAAGCTTTGAGAGACAACGAAATTGATTACCTACCAACAGCTAGTAGATTGCTTTTAATCCGTGAAAAGGTCAAAGAAAATTTAAAGTGAGCTATGCATAGAAATGAAAAATCATATAATTTGAGATGCTCCGATAGAAAATTTAATCCTGGAGATGAAATCTTTCGTAGAAACTTTATCCTTAGTAACGCTTCAAAACAACGCAGTTCGAAATTATGTCCAAAATTCATCAAAGGTCGCATTGTTAGGCAAATTGGCAGTGCAATGTATGAGGTAGAAGATATGCAGGGTAAAGATAAAGGTGTCTATCACGCAAAAGATATACGTCGGTAATATTGCGATTTTGGTAAAGGCACACATTCTCTAACCTTATGCAAGCAGGGTCATGGGTCAAAGTATTGTATATACACAATTTCCAAGCTCTCTATTTTTCATGCCTTTTGATACTACGTGAGTATTTCAAAACTCACGATGTTGTAGCGCGAGCCTTGGAAATATATTTTCCAATTCCACACTGATTTGACGTCGCATAATTTATTTAAAATGCACTGATGGTAACTACCTATGTTGCACATAAACCGCCACAGCCGCTGTACACATCATTAGACGCGTTTTACACCACACTTTGCACACGCATTTTCGCCAAGTTGTAGATATATAGATCAAGTAGACCTATAAGCAGCCTTTTTGTCTTTATCAACTGGTAGTGCACGCATTACGCATACGGTGTCAAGTGGTAAAAGAAAAAAAAATATACTTTCTAGTCTAATTAATCGATTATATATATCAAATCCATTTTCTTAAAGATTTATCTTTTGTTGTAAACTTATCGCAACTAAATAAGTGATTCTAAGAAAATCTAAAAGAGTGATTCAGCATTGAGCATCTTCCAAAACTAAGTACTAGCCATAGTAAAGAGAGCTTAGGCTAATCACGTGGACCAAATTAATCTGCAAATATTAGAATCGGTAAGAGTAATCCACCTAGTTAAGTAGTGTGAAAAGTTATTAAGAGCATTTTTCTCCCTAATCGTAGGAATATTTCCATCAAAACGAGCACGAGTGACTTCTAATTTGTGTATAGCACGAGGCATCTCAGTCGTTAGTACCTGTTGTCAAACGTACTGGTGCCGCAAATCGCCAAAGGAAGTATCGCTCGTGCCGCATTATTTATATATATACCGAAACTACGATTTTCACAAAAGTTGCTATAAGGAAAGGTCTTATACATCACCAGTTTTAACATAACTAACAAAAATCAGACACCGACCAAACACCTCAATTAAATTGCCCTAATCGATCGCACAGTCATCATTATCATTCAATTGAGCTGCGCGGATTTGCATTTTATCATACCCAAACCATTCGAGGCAGAACACACCAACTAAAACACACCACATGCAACACCCCCAACCAGGCAAACAATAGACACCTTATCAAGAAGAAATAAAACACACCATCAGGATCAATCAAACACATATCAAACAACACAGACTCGCATGCACATGCTGCATTCAACATTCAAATCAACCAGCTATTATCAATAAATTTTCTTTTAGCGTAACATACTTAAGTAACTATATATATATATAGCTACTATTGACTAGTAACAAAAACCTGTAGGCAAATTGTAATGATAAGTACTTAATTATCTAAATGCATAATAGTCGAACGAAGGTAAGAATCGCCAAAAGATTTACTTAATATAAAATCTCATTTTTTTTACTTGCTTATCTAAACCATTTCTAAACAGTTATCTACACAATAGAACACGATCTTCAGACCCAGATGTGCGCACAGCTAGTCTGCAGACAACGGAACAACAAATCAACAATACATCAAAGAACATTCGTCACATAAATAAACAACATTGATATACATATTAACAACAAGAAAAGTTAAACCGTGAGTAATCTTTTGGCTAATTTTGTTTAAACGACATGCATAAAGACTATTGATAACGTAAAAGAGACATTTTGCTAATTTGATGTGCCGTCTGCACAAATCATAATACATTACATTTCTATATCAATTTTGCTTAAATAAGAGATCATATACCTATATTAAAATTAGCAACAACTATATATATATATCTAAACAAATAATTAACAGAGCATAATTTAGCTACTAGAACAAAAATAATTTGAATTTGCTACCTATTATATTGAATTTACATACAAATCTGTTTCCCTAATCTAATTTATATATACATACTTACCATCTAAATTTCTTATTAGTATAAAAATCTACCGATAATTTACCTACCTTATTGTACTGATATTAGAAGTTTCCTGTCTGAATTAGATAGTGAAACTATACTTACCTTTTTATCACATACATACATACCTATAGAATATTACAAACATACTTATAAAATCACATACACAGCTTGTGGCCTATGCGATGTCATTTGATTGAAATGGACATACTTTCATATAACTAAATGTTATACAAAGTTATCTAAATGAGTAATAGATTTAAATTTTCGATGGAGTTAGTGAACTCTCTTTATGTTTTAAAATTTCACTGGATATTGAGAGCTGAATATTAAGCTTAATGAGATTATCAATAAAACTTGTTCGCATATTTGAATTTAATATGTTCTCTTTCATTATGATGAATTAAGGGATCTTTGTTGGCGTGAATGAGTGGTGGTTGGGCGAAGGGTAATAACGTGTAGGGTGTGAGATCTTTGTAGATCCATATAGGGATTATCTTACACAACGATAGGCGAAAGATAATCAAGGAGTTATGCCTTCGGTTATACTTAAGGGCGGGCTAGCCTCAAATAGAAGAGTATTGACCTTCTATTAAAGTCAACAACACCTGACTTCCTCTCTCCTTTCTTTTTTTTCTACTTTTCCTCTTTTATCACTTTATTTTTTTTATCTCGTTATTTCGCATTTTAAGTAACCTTGCCATCCCTTAAGGATGGGCAATATCATTCGGCGGACAAGGTCATATAACACCTGTAATGTCTATATAATTATAATATATTGTATCAAAGAATATATAATAACCAAGAAGACGCATCTCATACAAATTTTTGTACTGAAAATTTTTGTATGGCGGGTCTTAATATCAGGACCCGCTCTCTTAAATTACTTATTAAAGGAGCTTTTTTCGCTCATCCTACTCTTTCCCTTAAGAGCTTCTCTTATGACACACAAAATGAATTGACTGTGGAAATGTGTAAAGTAGAAACCGGTTTCTTCAATTTTGTGCCTACGAAAAGGGCCAGTATACACTTCATGATTTTTCAATAAACTTTGATTTCGTTTCAAATTGTTTTACCATGATTTGCGATTCCATGTGGTCAGTCCAACGATTTGATGTAAATGAAAAAGTGTTTGCTATGCGTGGGCAGATTAATGCCGTTGTATCGCATGTACAAAGTTAAGAAAATGATCAGCAATACTAGGTTGGACCAGCACGCTCTGTAGTGGATGGTCCCTTTAGGTTTTTTTTTTGCATGGTGGGGTTGAAAATGAGAATTTTATTTTCTTCGCTTGTTGTTTACTTTTGATATTTTGTAGCTCGGTATGCATGTGTGCGAGTATAGAATAGTCTTTTTGGATGTATTGCTAATATGATTCGTTCACTTAATAGGAATCGACAATCGGCATTCATTGACCCAATGTAGACTATGCGTTGATTACGTCACTGAAAACAGGTTAATATGTGAAATTGCAATTATGGAATGGCATGCATCCATACAAAACCATTCAAGTGTTACGCTCTTGAAACTATCTCTGTTTTTATATTCCTGATTTCTGACTGTGATTTAAAAATTGAGTCGAATACTAAAATACGTTTTTTGGTTATTTCAAAGAACTCTTCCGATTGGGCATTTAAATTACCAAAATCAGTAGTTCGGTTATAATTTTTCTGGAATATGAAAAACTGAAAAAATGAAATGAATTGGTTGGCTTTGCTTTCAATACATGTGACTATGCGCTGTACAGGTATTGTGTGGTGTACCACGTGGTACATTACATATACTATGATCGCCGCCGAGCCTACAAAATGTCAAGAGAAAAACTTTTTTGTCTTGCCTCTCAGTCTCAATCTCAATTGGATTGTTATTTTTCTTTGTTTCTCTTACGTTGCGAAAGAGCTTTTTCATTGTCGATAATTTTTTGGTGGCAGATAATACTTCTTGGTCATTATATATTCTTTGATTGTATATACTGGCACGATAATTTATTTTGTGGGTAGGTTTGGTAGTACGAAGATCCCACCCATCCGACGAGCTGTCGCCGTGCGACCACCAGCGTGCCACTATTACTACCGGAAAAATTGTCATTGGAGAACCCCCTATCTTACAGATGACGCAACAGGGTTGGAGACCCCCCCCAACGAGTTCCGAAGGAAAATTGCTGCGCGACTGGGCTATAAAATACATAATGTATTTATTTTTTTGATAAAAAATGAAACAACTGAGAATCAAATAATTTAAAAATATTAAAAATTGAGACAGAGCAGTACTAAATGCATCAAAATTGATCTCGACTGATGTTGTCGCTATACGCAAACACTTTTCCAAATGAACATCAGTAATTCGTGTTCTCACTTGTGATTTGATGTACTTCATGCATTTAAAAATCTGTTCACACGCATAAGTGTTTCCGAATAGCGAAAAAGAGCATGATTGTAAAACGCAGGAAATTTGTTTATAGAACTCTCCAAAACTCTTCCAAAATATGTTTTTAAACATCGGACGATCGCAAAATCTCTCCAGGTCCAGACGCAGTGGCGATAATAGCACAAAACTACAAAATAACATGGAACTGGACTGAAAGTAGTTATGAGTATGAGCCCGATAGCGTTGTGAGCTTCCCGAAGACACCAATTTTATCAACACCTAGCGTCGGATAGAAAACTAAGTAACCTTGAGTGTCAAATAGCGGGATATTTGTATTATTTAAAATCGATGAATTTTTCGAAAAATGCAAAATATTTTAAAATAGCTCAAACCAATTTATTTTCCCAAGAATGCGAGATATTTCAAAATTTCTCTTAGCTATAATTTAAAAATATATGATACAAATGACTCATGATGTAATGTTCTTTTGGTGAAATGTACAATGAAGTTAACAGTTATGTTCATTTAACTTTGCTCCGCGGGCCGCAACATAACTCCCGGCGGGCCGCATGCGACCCCCGGGCCTCGGTTTGGCCACCCATGATTTACATTGTCAAACATTGTCAAACTTTGTATGGTATTCTTTGTTTTCATTTTTACAAGATTTAATATTAATTCTACATTACTGGTATAGTTTTGATATTGAAAATATGAAATTGATAGGATTTACTTTTGCTTTTCAATTCTCATTAAGAACTGACATGATTAAATGTATCTCTGATATTGACAAAATATAAAATTTACATGGATCATGTTAAAAGGAGCCGTAACCGAAAATATTGTTATTCATATTGATATTTACATAAAATTGATATGAAAAATGTAAAAACGCAGTTCGCAATACATGTTCAAACCAGAAATTGCGAAGTTTCAAGGACTTGTGGTTATTATCGTAGTGCTCGTGTTCGCTGAAGTGATCGGTTCGTGTGTGTTCCTGAAAAAGTTTTTTTTTGTTAATGGTAAAGTTATACAAAAATTTGTGTAAGAACAGTGTGTAGTTTAAGTGTGAACAAAAAAATTATTATCGACTCATCCATTAGTCAAGCAGAAGATTTTATTTCTTTTCCGCAGAGATCAGTGAAATAATAAAAGAAACCAATCTGCATTTAAGGTTAAAGGGCATTTACAGCTGTGTTCAAAATAATAGTAGTGCTTCATAGACCCTTCTTTAATGAGGATTCTAAACAAAGTTTAGATTTGTTTAAACATATTTACGGTAAAAACACCATGATCATATATTTAATTCATTATTTCAAAGTCAATACAAAAGATTACATAAATAGTTTATGAAGAAAAAAATAAATTATAATATTAATACAAATATGTGTTGTTCAAAATAATAGTAGTGTGTGTTGGAAGCCAGAAAACTAAGTCAATAACACCGAAACTAATTACAAAACTATCATGCAAGTTAACGTAATTTATCGAAGTTTTATTATTGTCCAGGTTTGCCTTGCACCGATGTTACATGGAACCCCAACCAAATCATGGCAGCGTTTCGGGGGAATTTTACTCGTAGCTTCTTGAATCACTTACCAAAGTTCCTGATTATTGGATGATTTGTCGACTGAAATCTCTTTTCCAACGTCGGCCAACAGATTTCTTATGAGATTGAGGTCGGATGACCATAAAGACCATGGCATAACCTCAATCTCTTTTACCGGACACTACTCGTTAACTTTTCGACATGCACCTTTCGGTTAATAAAAGTAAGTTCATAGTGTTATCACAAAGATACATAATTTAAATTTTTATTAAAAACCTCTTTTTTCAGACTCCAGCGATTGCATTAACGCAGTCTTGCTTAAGACAGTCCTAAAGCCGACATCGAGGCTTGTGACAAAGAAAGATGGTAATCCAGTATTTCAGAAAACAACAGTAAAAGATGCAATTAACTGCAGCATTGTGCACATCAGAACGGTAAATGATGGCCTACCAAATAAAACTAAATACGAACATTCTTACCATTTTAATTTAGAATGTTGTCACTATGTTAACTTAATCGGAAATGTTTTAGCTTTTAAATTGAATTTCACAAATAATTTGGCAACAAAATCGGTTTATTTTAAGGGGTAGAATTACTAATTAGGATATTTTTCAACAAAAACAAGAAATGAATTAGTTGAACTTTTTGAAATAAAGGAAATACAGTATCGAGAAATTTGTCCGATTATGAGAGGTGTCCGGTTATGAGAGGTGTTCGGCTATATGGGAAAAAAATAAATTGACATCAACGAAACACAATTAATAGACATATGGTATTAGTTTTATTTTATAAATGAATTCATTTTTATGTGATAAACACAAATTACCGAAAAATTCATATTTCTGTCTATGGCAATCAAGCTTGAAACTACACATACATACATACACTTAACATACAAACCTATTTAACCCATTTTGGACCAGCGTGTGGTATACCACACGGCTAACTTTGGATAAAAATTAAAAATATTAAATAAAAAATATTTAAATAAGTGTTGGACTTATAACTAGGTTTGGTATCTTGGCAATACAAAAATAGATGTTTTGGACAATTCTCACCTGTCCATGGGTACACCTGGGCTAGTAGAAAAAGGGTCCAAAACAAAAAAAATTAAAAATTTAAAAAATTTTTGTTTTTTTAATTTCTAAAATCAAAACAAAAATTGAATTTTTTGATATGGGATATGTTGACAACAGACCAAATAGGCTTTTGGTAATGTTTTAAGGCCCCATAGGTAACTCTCCCTGCCGACAGGTGTCAGCGAAAAATGGCGTGTGGTTGACAAAACGGCAAATATTGAGAAAACTACTCGCCAGATTTTTTTTTATTTTTAGCAGGAATGCTTTTTAGCATAAAATAAGACGATTCTGAAAATTTCACCACAAAATTCCAACGTTGAAATTTTCCGGTCCTTAATGGATTAAAAAGGGCAACGGGATCGGGATTTATAAATGCACATAGTTCTTGGATGTTCGCGGACAAGACGGCATAATGCCCTCATTGGTTAAGGAAATTAGCGGGTCATGACGCCATATGCCGGCAAAGAGTTTTAGGTATATATGTTAGGACAAGACGGGATACCCCCACGAGAAATACAGTTTCTATACTTCCATATTCCGGCATTATTTCGTCCTACCAGAGACAAATTTTCACTTCACTGTGACCAGCGGAATAACTTTTATATTTATACGAAATTCGCACAAAATAATATAAAATATCTCTCAAAATGTCGAAGATATGCGTGTGTCATTCTAGCGTTCTCCACCAAAAATTATGTGTCCGCGAGACCGCGAACGTGATAATAACGATTTTGATTTTTGTTTCGTTTCTTTGCAAAGTGTTAAGAAGAGGAAAACAAAACAAAAACAAAAAAAGTATGTAAAAAATTTGCCATACGTAGATGTGTTTTGTCCAGTTAAGAGAGAGCGACATTCTATGGCGGTTACGAAAATTGGTGTCCGTGTCCGGTAAAGAGAGATTCCGGTTATGGGAGAACTTTTTATATGAAAAATCGAGTTTTTATTTCCGTTCTTTGAAAACTGTCCGGTTATAAGAGGTGTCCGGTTATGAGAGGTGTCCGTAAGGAGAGAGTACACTGTATTGATAAGTAATATTAATCAACCCTCTGTAATTTGCGTAAGATTTGAAATAATTCAATTTGTAGATCACTATCAGTCATACTCTGCAGGTTCCAAAAGTACCTAATTTGAAATAATAGATATTGTTGAATTTACAAGTCCTCCAATTCATGTATATATTATATTCCTGATGGAACATGTTTAATTACAAATAAAATATTTTAATCGAAAGTTTAATTATGTCCTGTTTTATTACAAAAATTGATGGAAAAATAAAAATTCGTCTAAAACTATTTTAGAAATTTCATAAAAACAAAATCTTGATGTACAATGAATCAACGTATGTAAGTACTACTACTACTACTATCAAAACTTACATCCAACGATCCAACGATATTCTCAGGATAAACACGAATTGCGTTTTCACAGTGCAGGCTTAACGCAGTACGCAATACTGCACTTAAGTAGTGTCATAAGTTAAGCCACCGACTTTCACGGCTTAAGTATCGATCCAGGGAGTAAATTGTTGCCGTAAGTGTACCAAAATAATATTAACCTTAAAAAAAAACTACTTCAATGATGCACTAATTTACAGAGAAATATCTTTAATATTCAAAACAAGATGTGAAGTCGTTGGCCTAAACGGATCACCATACAACGGCAGTTTTACCCAGTTTTGCACTTTATGTAATTTGAGTGCAAAAGAAGACTGCTTCCACTTCATGAGTATATGTCCCATTTTTGCTGCCTACAGAAAAGCAATATTTGGAAAGAAAACTATGACGCTGCAGGAAACAATCACAGTACTAAACGAATTCGACTGGAAAAAACTATATTCTTTTTTGAAAACCATATATAAATATAGGATGTTACTTATAACTGAATTTGTCTAAATTTCATTAAAATTCATTTAAAAATGTCATTCGTACCAATAATATTATTTATTTAATTTGCTAACCGAGCTGACGGCAATGCCATAGCTACAAAATTCATAAAAATTATAAACAATGTACCCAAAAGAACGAAAAAATAAATGAATGAATTACTTACTTACTTAATATTAACCTTCAAATACAGTACAGAAAACTTACCTAAACAACGAAATGTTTCATCTGGTAATGCGGCTGGCATTGCGACTCTCATTTTATGCAAGTGGAGGGGGATGATTCTGCTGATATAGCTGCTCACTGCGCTCGCGAAGTCGCGACTTCAGTTGTGTATCTGTTTCATTAGGATGCACATCGAAGGAAGGGAGGGCGCAATTTTTTTGTTTTCGTCAGCATACTGCTATTTCGTCGTTTTTTGAATTAAAAATAATTTAATTGAATTATTTCCACACATGCAGCGGCTTCTTGGTCTTCTTTTCTCTTAATTTTCATTGTATTTATTCTAAAAAGCACTTGAGAAGGAAGTGAAAACCAAATTTCGTTTGTCATTTTCTGTTCATTCACAATTACTTTTTTCCATAAATGGCTCACAATGACACTCAATCCATGACTTAAATATACCACACTTAAGTGTTGACTGTGAAAACGAAAACTTCTTAAGTGGTGGATATGTTCAATCCTACACTTAAATAATCCGACACTTAAGCTCGCACTGTGAAAACGGGCATACATGTTTTGAATATCCATTTCACAATTTCAATATCCAGAGTTGATATTTTCAATATGAAAAGTAAATGTATACCGTATCAATTTGACGTTTTAATATCAAAATATTATGAAATAATAACATCAATTCCACATGAATTCAATGTTGAAATTACATTCGAAACCAACGAAATTGATATTGCAGTAATATCAGAATTGATATTTTCAACATCGGCTGAATTCTGTCAATGTCAAAATATCAATTTTTGTCAACGTTTGTTTTTTAAATTTTTTTTTCGGTGCATCAATGATGACTCATCATCATTCAATCGTAATTTTTTTATGTGGTATCTAAGGTATTATACCCTGTTAGCACCCCAATTAGTATTGACAACGACTTTCTATCTTTTTGAAGGAGTTTTCTAGTTCTTGTTTTGTCATACTGTGGCCATAGTCCTCTTGATACCACACAGGTGTTTAGCGATCTCCACCTATTGTTTGCTTCAATTACTGATCTTTGTTCAATTCTGGCCCGAAGGTTGCAGAGTGGTGGTTGGACCGTTCTGTCTGCTTGTTCTCTATCTAGGGCTGATCCCTAGATAAGTCCGTTCGTCTGCGGCTTCATTGCCCGATATCCCGCTGTGACCAGGGACCTAGCAGAGTTTTACATTGTGCTGCGTACTGAGAACCTTAAGCTCTTCGCGGCAATACTTAACAAGCTTCGATGTTATTTTCGTAGCAGCCGCCTGGCTGTCAATGTAAATATTGATATCCTCACGTGATATTGTCATCATTGACACCAACTGGGCAGCCTTTTTCACTGCTAGAACCTCCGCTTAGAAAACACTGCTGTGATCTGGAAGTCGAAAGGAGCTGCTTATTCCTAGTCCTTAAGAGAAGCAACCCGCTCCAATACCTATGTCCATCTTTGACCCATCGGTATAGATGGACTTAGCGCTCTGTGGTATTTCATTTTTCTCCCACTGCTCTCTGCTTGGAAAATCCCACGTGAAGGGTTTTTCAAAATCCAAGTATGGGGCAGTGTAGTCTGAGCTGATGTCACCGTTAAGGCAGTTGCCAAGTATTTTGGCATGCCCGTATGCATTCGACCTCCAGTGTTTTGACTGGCTTAGCCTGATGGCAGTTTTTGCCACGGTCTCCTGCATATAGAGATCCAAGGGCAAAAGGTTAAGAATTGCTTCCAGTCCCGCTGTTGGCATTGTTCTCATCGCACCGGTCGTTCCAGTGCATGCTATTCTCTGAATTTTGGTCATATCCTTGAGGTTGGTTCATTTGGCAGCAGCGTGCCACCAAACCAGTCCTCCATATGTCAGTAAGTTATTAGTAAACAGCACTAGTTCGGTTTTCTGAGGGTTGACCCCCAGTCCACATTGTTTAGTGCAAACGTTTAGTGTGTTTAAGCCTTGCTGAACTAGTTCACTAACAGTGGTTAGGAATTTCCCCGTGACATGCTTTTATTCCACTGTATCTAAATTTCGTTAACAATTCATTAATGATCATGAACCAAAGAAGTGGGGATATGACCACTCCTTGAGGTGTGCCTCTAGATGCGATCACATTTTGACGGATTCCTCCGAGTTCAGCGATGATGTGCCTACTACTTAGAAGGCTAACTATCAATTTGGTCACGGTGCGTTCAACATGGTTATCTTCGAGCGCTTTTCTAATCGCATGCGTCTCGACATAATTAAAAGCACCTTCAATATCGAAAAATGCTGCCAGCGTGTATTCCTTTAAGTGTAGTGATCTTTCAATCGTGGAGACAACATCATGTAGCGCTGTCTCCACGCCCTTACCTTTAGTGCAGGCATGCTGTGCGAGGAACATATTCATGTGGTTGAGCTTACCACGTATATGCATGTCTAACAGCTTCTAGCTAATAGGTCTATAGTCAATTAGATACCCGAATCTTACTTGCAAAAACGTTGATTATACCAGTATTAACTTATGGTTGTGAAATCTATTCAAAATATAGCTATGTTAGTAAAAGGAAACTTAATGTCGTTTTTAACAACATAATTCAATATATTTTTGGCTTGAAGAGGTATGACGTATGACAGGGTCTCTAGTTTTTCGTCACTACTGTTTGGCATGTCCCTTGACAAATTCCTCCAATTTCGCACATTATGTCTCTTCTCCGATATTTTACTAACACATCAGCCGACTTACCTCTACGAAAGAATTCGACCTACTTCCTCAAACAGATCCGGACAGATGATAAATCCTCGCTACTCCTCTCCTCACTGTTATTCGAATGTCAATTCGCCTGTGGAACACTTTGCCATGACAATTAAGAAGAATAGAAGATCCAGCACAATTTGAAATACAAATAAAATCGTACTTTCCATCTTGAACTGTATCTATTGAATTAAAATTTCTTGTTATCAGTTTTTTATTTGTCTTATTCCCGTTATATGTATAGCTTTCTTCATGTATGTATATCTATTTTAGCTTTTCAATATTTTAAAAGATATCGTATATAACATTGTATAAGCCATTCAATGAATAAAATACTAAATACTAAATACTATGAAATATTTGTTTGTGTCTTTCTTAACACTTTTTCATAGAACGTTGACAAATTGCTGTCCCAGGCTTTATCTCCTAAAATATTGCTCAGGAAAATGTTAATAAAATCGCAAAGATTGACAATAAGGTGTTGATGGAAACAAAATTGTCAGGACTGCCCTACGTTCGACAATTTTTTTGAAATTAATTTTTTAATTTCAACTACCCAAATGTTTACATATCCAGAAATGACGTAACCCTATCACAATCGCCTAAAAGCAGATATGTATAATGTATGTGCGAGAGTAAAACTTGAATGATTGATCCTAGAAATATGCCACAAAAATTCACTTCGAGTATAACCATTGAGCTTAGACTTATGGTTTTATAGGGAAATTTGTATGTGTAAGAGTAAAAAGTAATGGTTGATCGTAGAAATATGCCCCAAAAATCAGCATTGATCCTATACTTAAACCATTGAATTTAATCAAAATAAAGGAATCTGGACGATTTCCTATGCTTATGAACATGCGTAAATTTCTTGTATTCTTTTTTTTTTGTTGCTTTGTGTGAATGGATTATTATTCTTCTGAGTAGATCAGAAAGTACGATAGGTAATTTAATCAAGTTGGTTATACATTTTTGTGTCCGTAAATCTATCAACATACTCGTAAATCTGTCACATAAGGTATGTTGATACGTAAAAATAACTGATAGTACGGCTTGCACCTGACCGGATTTTTTTTTTCTAACCTATAGAGGTACTTGATTTGTTGTTAATCTGTTAGCTGTAATATTGCTTGTAGATAAATAGATAAATAAATAAACAAATAAGCTCTGATTCCCGAAATCAAAAGATAATTTATTTCAGTAAGTAGGTACCTATATCAGCCCTTCGAAATTTAAGCTGAGAATAATCGCCTGTATATAACCATTTTTAACATAAGCTACTTCACCTCCAGCTGAGTATGTTTTGTTACAATTTCCAAAAACCATATGCTACGAATGTTTTGATGTATTGTACTTGTACTATTATCAAACATTAACCTACCTATATAGGCTAGCAAACAAAACACGCCTACTATCAAAACAGCTAAGGGTGCTCACATACATTTGGGAACAGAATTAAGAAAGGGTATACATAATCATAACCCCTTTAGCGCGCGTGAATTAAAAAAAAAAAAATTCATAAATTATCTAAATAAGCAGCACAAGTTATTTTTACAAAATTATCACCCTCCTTCTTTCGCATATAAACTGTCTCATTTTAAGTCCATTATGTACATTGTACATGTACATATACATTTCTTCCCTTCAGCGACTGTGCAGCGTTAAGAACAACTTGACGTGCGTTTAGCAGTCGTTGAAGTACATCCCACCTTCGCACGAGTAACATATAATATAGCCACTAAGCAACAACCAACATATGCAACATCAGCAGTCTACGCAAAAACCAACATATGCAACATCAGCAAAGAACATCGAAGCCATTGAACTGGATCGACCCAATGACCAGACTGCAACATCAGCAATCAACGATTATAAATACAACACAGCGACGAACAAGCGGGGCTTAGTTATACGTTTATGATCAAAGAGTAATTGCAGCGACGCTAAGGACGGCGGATTACTTTAGATCGAAGTATTGTATACATCAATTTAATATAATAAAGTATTAACGGCCCGTGGCCGACCAAAAGTATTTAAAGTTTTTTTTTATTTTCGGTCACCACGACATACATAAGTGGCGCAGTCGGTAGTCCTCTATTCCGACGAAATTGAGGATAGTGATACAAAAGCACAAAATTAGTTAAAGTGTGATTATAATAAAGTGACTATTAAGAAGCTAATATTCATACAAAAGCACAAAATTAGTTAAAGTGTGATTATAATAAAGTGACTTAAAAGAAGCTAATATTCATACAAAAGCACAAAATTAGTTAAAGTGTGATTATAATAAAGTGACTTAAAAGAAGCTAATATTCATACAAAAACACAAAAATTAGTTAACATTGAAAAGTAGTACCGTAGCACTGTGAAGCAAAATTTAACGCGGTGTGTAGAAACAAACCAATAAGTGTTAACCATGGCACAACCTACAATCGAGCAGTGTTTAATGACACTGACGGAAATCCTAAACAGACAAAACGGAGCTCAAAACTTGAGGACGATTGTTGAAAAACAAATCAAATATGTACAAGCATTTACGGGAGAACAAGGCACATTGCCCTCCTTCATCGCAACAGTGGAACAAATCCTGGGGGAATACGAAGAAGAATACACCCAACAAGTATTCAACATAATCTACAATGAAAAGATAGCGGGACCAGCGAAAAATTACCTGGCGGCAGAGACTCCAACAACGTGGGAAGAGTGTAAACAAAAATTGAAGATACACTTTAGACCAACGAAGGACCAAGGATCAATTCTAAGAAGTATAAACAACATCAAGGTATTTACTATAAGTCAACTCTTAGATAAGATACAATATATTGTTAATAATATTATGGAATGTGCGACATTCAACGAAAATGGTATGGAGATAGCAAATTGTCTTAATAGTGCACTAGTATTAAGAATTAAAGAAGTTACGGCAGGAGCGTTAGCAGCAGAAATTTATAATGAATACAGTTTATCAAAAATTAGGGCTATTTTATTTAAATACGTAGGTCAGGATGAATACAATTTACGGTTAGAAAAAACACATATAAATCCACACAGAAACCAACACACACACACACACCTTCCAACTTATCAGAATAATAGAAACTATTACACTAACCAAAATCAAAATAATAGAAACAATTACACTAACCAAAACCAATTTAATAGAAGCAACGATACAAGACAAATTAGAAACAACAATTTATCAGGACAGACTAGGAATTATCAGCAACCCCAAAACAGACCCCACAATAATATGAATAACATTCAAAACTCAGGCCAACACAGATCGAGGCAATACAGAGCAGAACCTATGGAGGTAGATGCTTTAAGCAAAAGGGAAGAAATTAACCAAATAGAAAATTCCGAGTTTTTTATCAATTAGCCTCGGACAAAAGAAAAATATTCATACAGTTAACTTTTGAAAATTCAGATTTTATAGCGATGATCGATACAGGATCTACTATAAGTCTCTTAAATTCGAATAGAGTTCCATCAAACCTTTATGAACACATGAAAGACACCCCAATTCAAATAAACACTATTCAAGGTACGGTGAGGAGTAACACGTCACAAGTCAAAACAAAATGTCCAAACCAGTTTGATCAATCATATAACGCAAGAATGAAATGGACAAAAATAGCATTAGACAAGCCATACGATTTCCTAATCGGAATGGATTGGATAGGGAAAAATACAAAAGCCATAGATATTAAAAATGAAGAAATTATTTTACTGAATGGTAAGCATCTTCCGTTCATAACCATACCACTCGAAGAAGTAAATGTGTTAGAATTAAGTGGAGTTTGCAATATTCAAACGAATCATCTTAACAAACTAGAACAGGAATCTATAGAAAAGCTTTTGAGCAGATATAAAAAATTGATTTTCAAAGAAGGAGATCAATTGACTAATACTAATACAATAGTTCACACAATAAAAACCACAACAGACCAACAGATAAACTCTAAATTATATAGATATCCGCCAAAACACGAAGTTGAAGTACGTAGACAAATGGAAGAAATGGAGAAACAAGGGATCATTCGAAAAAGTAACAGCCGTTATAGTTCACCAATAATAGTTATTCCGAAAAAATCGGATAGTTCAGGAAAACAAAAATACAGAATAGTTGTCGATTATAGAAGATTAAACCAAGTAACCATAGATGATAAATACCCACTCCCCAATATAGATGGTATATTGGATAAGTTAGGAAAGTCGCAATACTTTAGCACATTAGATCTGGCCAAAGGGTACCATCAGATCTTAGTAGCCGAAGAAGATATCGAAAAAACTGCTTTCGTAACTCCAGCAGGTTTATATGAATACGTGAGGATGCCGTTCGGTCTTAAGAACGCACCCTCAACGTTTCAAAGATTAATGAATGACATTTTGCGTGAATTTATCAATAAAATATGCGTCGTATATTTGGACGACATATTAATATTTTCCACAACATTAGAAGAACATATTCAATCACTAGAAAAAATATTTAGGAAATTACAAGATCATAACCTTAAGATACAGGCAGACAAATGTAGTTTTATGAAACGAGACACGGAGTTCCTAGGACATATTTTGACTAAAGAGGGAATTAAACCAAATCCCAATAAAATCAAAGAGATTGAAAATTTAACCATGCCAAAAACAGAAAAGCAACTAAAAGGGTTCTTGGGAATGACAGGATACTACCGAAAATTCATCAGGGACTATGCCAAAATTGCGTATCCGATGATAAGATATTTAAAGAAAGATGAAAAAATTAATATTAGAGATCCACAATATATATCAGCCTTTGAAAACCTTAAAACTCTAATAAGCTCACACCCGATACTGAAATATCCTGAATACGACAAACCATTTGTAGTTACAACTGATGCAAGCAATTATGCCATTGGTGCAGTCCTCTCCCAAAATGGACACCCGATTTGCTTTGTATCTAGAACATTAAACAAGCACGAACAAAAATATAGTGTAACGGACAAAGAATTTCTTGCCATTGTTTATACAGTTAATTATTTTCGACCATACTTGTATGGAAATCATTTTAAAATTATAACCGACCATATTCCTATTAAATATCTAAATAGCAAATACAAAGGAAAGGAATTCTCACAACGAAATCAAAGATGGATTCTTAAACTTCAAGAATACAACTTTGAAATAGAGTACTTAAAAGGAAAAGAAAATAAAGTCGCCGATTTCCTTAGTAGAATAGAACATTCACCTAAGATTAACGAAGATAATGACTCAGAATCTAATATGGAGTTAACAGATACAATTCACTCCGTCGAAGAACAACATCTAGATCATATAGGTATAAAGGAAGAAATCGTTAACAAATATAGGACTCAACTAATCTTAACGTATAGTATAGTAACAAACGAAATAGAAGTCCTGCACGGACGTAGAATTATTTATCTTAATCCTCTTGAAGGAATAGAAAAAATCAAAGACGTATTAATTAGGTTTATGAAGAAAGGATCAATAGGCATATACTCCGAAGTCGAAGATCACGACTATAATAAAGTCCAACAGGTTATAATACAACTATTTTCTATGAGCGAACATATTAAATTCATTAAATGTACTAACAGGGTAGCCGAAATCAAAACCGAGGAGGAAGCTCATAAACAAATTTCTCTATATCACACAAAAGAGTCGATGCATAGCGGAATAAACGAAACGTACTATACACTGAAAAACAAAATTTTTTTTCCTAAACTTCAAGAGCAAATACAATTAGTAATCAATAATTGCAAAAAGTGTCAAGAAATCAAATACGATAGAAAACCCATCAAACCAAAATACCATTTAACAGAGACCCCAGAACATAAAAATCAAATCATACATTTAGATATATTTCATATTGAAAAAAAAGCATTCGTAACAATAATAGACAAACTGACAAAATTTGCAGTAGGATATATAATAACCGATAGAAATTGGAGAAGCAAAAAGGCAATTTTAATAGAATACTTCTCAAAATTTGGGAAACCGAAGAAAATAGTAACAGACAATGAGTTCAAATCCGAACATATTTTAGATTTTCTTAATAGAAATGATGTCGAAATACATTTGACAAAACCCAATAGCCATACAGGAAATTCAGACGTTGAAAGATTACATTCAACAATTCTAGAAAAAATTACAGGCATTGAAGAAAAAGATTTATCAGTAGAAATGAAATTGCAAATAGTTTTAGATAATTATAACAACAGATATCACTCCACAATAAAAACTACACCTAGGAAAGCTAAAGAAGAAGTTGATGAAGCAGTACTTAGTGAAAGAGTCCGACAAACTAAACTTAAGAAAATTAACAAACTTAATGATAAACGAGAAACTTACACAGAGGAAAGACAAGTAGGACCAATAAAGAATTACAAACATGTTAGACACAAGGAAGAAACCAGATATAAAATCAAAAACCTTGACAACGTACATGTAACCAATATTAAAAGACCTTACAAATTTTCAGGCAACACTTCTCTTCATAACACTATTAACACCGACAATACACGGAACACTCCAAACAACAGTAATCAATGAACAAACAGGGTTCTTAAAAATAAAAATTAAAGATTTAGAAATTACTAACCAAACAAACACTATTTTACACATAATAAACCCAGAAGAAATACTTAATACAGTCTCAATCATACGAACTAATATAAAACATTTGAACATTGAAAATAAAAATTTGATAATTAAGGAAATAGAAACACTAGTAGCAAAAATTAAATCAATTACACCTAAAGAACAAAGAAGATCAAGAAGGGGATTAGTAAATATGGTAGGAAACGTAGAAAGATGGCTCTTCGGAACCATGGATAATAAAGATAGAGACGATATCTGGAATTATTTAAAGATAGCAGGAGAAAATAGTCACAATGCAATAGAAACAATAAATCACCAAATTAAAATTAATAAACATTTCAATGAGTCAATAGAAACACTAAAAACAATAATTTTAGCTGATAGAAAAACTATACTAAATACATATAATCAAATAGAAAATTCCATTTCAAAAATTGTACAACAACAATTATTTTTAGACCAAATTACCAAGTTAAGATTCATAGAAAGTAAAATAAATGAAATTCAAGATAATATTGTATCAGCAAAACACAACATTATGCACCCCAGTATATTAACATTAGAAGAATTAAATGATTATGAAATTGATTTGCATAAACTTAAATTAATTAAAATGGGTATTCTGGAATACAAAAATAAATTCATTATAATTGCCATTAAAGTTCCAAGAAATTATGTCTCAGTAGAACAAAAATTAATCATACCAGTACCTAATAATGAACATTTTGAAATAGATTATGAAAATGAATATATTATAGAAATAAATAATAATACATATGTATACCAAAATGATGTAACGCTACAGGAATTAAAACCAAGCAAACATTGTGTTATAAATAAGAATTGTAAATTAAGATATAACAATGAAACTCAAATCCAAATAATAGATGATGAAACTATAATTATTAAAAATGCATATAAGGAAGAATTAAAACACAATTGTGACAACAGAAAAATTGTATTAAATAATAATTATCTCATTAATTTTTTTAATTGTCAAATACACTTGTTAAAAGAAGTTTTTTATAATAATCAAAAAATTGTTCAAGAAAAATATTTTTACCCCGAAAACAATCTTAAAACTTCATTTGAAAAAGCTATCACTTTTGATGACATTATTTTTAATAATTTTGAAAATGTTAAAGAAATAAAAGAATTGAAAGTTCATAAAAATATATCATATGTTATAAACTTAAGCATGATTATAATGATTATTTGTTCAACAATAGGCTTAACCTACTTTTGCAATAAAATATACAACAAACAATTAAATTATAAAATTCAGGAGAATTTTGACTCAAACCGAGGAGGAGTAACATATAATATAGCCACTAAGCAACAACCAACATATGCAACATCAGCAGTCTACGCAAAAACCAACAGTCAACCAACATATGCAACATCAGCAAAGAACATCGAAGCCATTGAACTGGATCGACCCAATGACCAGACTGCAACATCAGCAATCAACGATTATAAATACAACACAGCGACGAACAAGCGGGGCTTAGTTATACGTTTATGATCAAAGAGTAATTGCAGCGACGCTAAGGACGGCGGATTACTTTAGATCGAAGTATTGTATACATCAATTTAATATAATAAAGTATTAACGGCCCGTGGCCGACCAAAAGTATTTAAAGTTTTTTTTTATTTTCGGTCACCACGACATACATAAGTCACGCGCCTTGAGTACGGTAATGAGTATACATATACATAGGCTGTTCCAAATTACGGTGGATTTTTGCGCGCATTTTTTTCTCTTTGCTAGCGATCCTCTCTTGTATACGCAAAAAATCGGACGATTGTCAACGCCTACTTGAATGGCATTGGTCGACATGATTGTTATATGCGAGTTATATTTTTTTAATACAAGCTTAAAAGAAACAACAAAACTTACTTCTTAACTTATGATATGACCTATCTTAACATTATGTTGACCCACTTCCATTATGTGGAGTCAACAATATTATTTTCAGTATCGAATGGAAATGCGAATGACCGCCGATTATGCCGTGCAACTCACCAAGCAAGCGATTTTGCTTTTGGTTTGATTTGGTATGCTTTTGGGGGGTAATTGCGTTGAGTTATGTAGCTCTGCATCGACATTTCCCTGCTGGCTGATGTATGTACACCATGCGCAAATTTTTCATTTTATATAATTTTTCGGGATTTCGTTTTCGGGACTTCAAATGAAAGTAGACAAGTGTTTGTCCATTCCCGTTGGCGTAAGTGTTGTAATATTTTACAATTCGCAATGTGCGTTCAGTGTGATAGCTGATAGATTAGATTTTAGTTTCAGTTAATGGTTTGGTTTAACACATTGGCGTATATACTGATCGATCTTTTAGATGAAATGTGAAAACATGAAATACTTATATCGAAAATAATTTCCGGTGAAAACCAAAGAATAAGAAAACTTTACGTCATTAAGAAAAACAAAATTTAAAAAAAAGAAAAATTCATTTTCGATATGAAATTGTATTAGATATTGCTTCTCCATAGATCGTTTCTTAAATGTGTTTTGTCAATAAGACTTGAACTTTCTTGTTATGTTTTACTTACATATTTGAAGTTTGTTATCATTATATAAATGGGCGAATGCAAAACAGTTCAACCTCTTTTTAACTGCCTTAAACACAACATATTCGCTTGATTTTTGTGCAGTATGTTATTTTTTTGCTATAGTGTTGTGTCTAGGCCAGGTAAAAACCAGGTGCGATTCTCTCGCACAATTGGTTGAATTTCGGCCACAGGCGATACTAGTTTTGTTTAATATGTGAAAAAAAATGTCTTCTAATTTTTTTTCCTGTAAACAAAATTTTATTTTCACTTTCGGGATTTTGGCCTTTCAGATTTAAGATTTTCGGGATTTTGGATTTTCGGAATTTTGGATTTTCGGGATTGTGAATTTTCGGGATTTTGGATTTTAGGGTTTTTGGATTTTCGGGATTGTGTCCGACTCCGATTAAATGTATTTAATTTACTTAAGGTGAAATGAGTTCAAATACGGCGCGTGTGTGCCTTTTTACTTTAATGAATTCAGAGTTGAGAGGCTCGGCATCTGTACTTCTATAAAGTTTTATATTTTTTATTTTTTTAAATTCCGGGTATAACCCCTCAAGGGCTTAAGAAAACCGTAATGTACGCGTCAACACTATACTCTGTTCGAATAGAATTGTCATGGCACTCAATTCGAAAAATTGTCACTGAAGTAAAAATTAAATCACTGACTTACGTTACGTGTATTCTACCATGACCAGCCTGCCACACAATCGATGGCATACTGATTATGCGTGACCACAACCACTTTCGCTGTATATGGAAAATATCAACATCGAAGCAGTAATCGATAGTGCTTGTTGCGAGACATCTGGAAGACGTTTGCGCAAAGAAGATCTTGGAAGAAACAGGACACAGGCATGACGATGCTTTCGTATGCGGACTACTCTACTTCTTACTTAGTTGGCGCTACAGCTCGAGGTGAACCTGGGCCTGCTTCTCGCAACCATTTGTGTGTGCGTGTTATATTTTTGCACGAATGGAAGGGACCTACAATTTTTTGCCGACTCCGAACGGCGAGTTGAGAAGCTCAATCGTGACAAATGATACTCTTTGATGGTTGCCAGACATTCGAAAGAGGTGGGCACTGTGAAAAAACTTTTAGGTGTTTGCGGCCGGATTCGAAATGCGGACTACTCTGGCGGTATGACAATATCATCATGCCGGATAGTTTTCCTATGGCTCTCAACAGGCTAAGGTGCCTTGAGAAAAAGTTTGTGAGAGATCCTTCTCTCTTACAGGTGGTCAACGATCAGATAAGGAATCTTGTGGATAAGGCGAACGCTTGTAAGCTGGATCAACGTGAGCTCGACGAACAACATCCAAGGGTTTGGTATTTATTTGGGACATTCATAGTGAGGAATCAGAACAAGCCCGAAAAAATTCGAATTGTATGGAATGCAGCGGCTTCGACGCAAGGCTTTTCTTTAAACAGTGAGCTTCTGAAGGGTCCGGACGAATTAAAAGCTCTCACAGATGTCCTTTATGTATTTCGAATTAGTCGGATCGCGATAGCAGCAGATATTCAGGAAATGTTCCACCGAGTCAAAGTGTGCGAAAAGGACCAGCATTGTCAACGTGTTTTGCGGCGGGATGGTGTATCTAACTCAAAGGACCTTATGCGACCCCTGGAAGAACCTGACGGTAATGCAAATAAGATGCTGGAGAACCCAGTAGAAGACAAATGCACGACGCAGGTCTTGGAACTTTGGTGGAACACCAGTGGAGACATTCTTGGATTCTCGCTACAGTTCGAAAAGATGCAGGAAGACATTATGAGAGGGCTTCGGATTCCAACTGAGAGCAAATCCTTAAAGGTTTTTCTGTGGTTTTTGTCAAAAAGCTTTGGGATTTTGTGCTTTGAGAACCAATAAATAAATTTGAGTAAGAGAGGGTGTTGCCGCTAATTTTTGTTTTCTTCTCAGTTTCTTGTTTTTCTGGAGAAATCAATAAAATGCATTTAAACAATTTTTCGAGTATTCTGCTTTATATTGAAGGTTGTGTGCGGAAATGAATAGTCATTTTTTTTTTGGGTTTTAGCTTATACATATCTCGTAAACTAATCGTTTTCGACATATTACATTGATACATAAAAATACCCGAAAAAATGGTTCCTACATCATACTAAAATTTCATCGAAATCGATGTGGTATCCACTTTATAAACAATTACATATCTTTATTATGTTCAATAATTTGTGTTGTTTTCAAATCAGGAAATGGTAACCCTACAGGTATTGCTCTCCGATTTGCGGCGATTTTTTATGCATACTACGGTAACCCAGTCAGAGCTTTAAAAAAGGGACAAGTTTATGCAAGCTTTTGCAAGCAGACTGAGAGGCAAACATCATATCTTCCCTGTACTGACAATTCTATTGGAATAGAAGAGTATAGTAATCTCGTCAATGTACCCACAATCAATAAATCGCATTTTTCCACCTTTTATAATATTACTGCGCCCCGTTTTTTTTTTTACCTTGAAGGCTGAGATGTGAGCGAGTTAAATCCGTATACCTTGAAAATGCAAAATGTTGGCTTTTCTCTTTAAGCTACGTTGTAATTGGTAATTTACTGAATCCTTTTTGAAGTGAATACTTCTTTAGCGACGTATTTGTTTTGAGAACGAGTTACGATAAATGTGTTACGATAAATTTCGACAAATTTCGATAAATGTGTTTCGATAACGGGGAAATGATTCCATACCGGGGAATTATGTATACAGAAAACATCAGCTGTCTGTCTGCCTGTATGTTTCTCTGTCCGTCCGTTCGTCTGTCCATCTGTCTGTCTGTCTGTCTGTCTGTCTGTCTGTCTGTCTGTCTGTCTATCTGTCTGTCTGTCCGCTGCCCGCCCGTCTGTCTGTTTGTCTGTTTACGTTTTCACATCTTAACCGCTGAACCAATTATAATGTTATTCGGCAGAGATAGTCTGGGACCTGAGGAAGTACAAAGGTAAAACAAATCGCCCGTTAGGTGACGCTGGAGTCAAGTTATTAACAAAACATTTTCACGCCTAAACCGCTGGGCCATTTGTAATATAATTTGGCAAAGAGATAGTCTGGGACCTGAGGAAGGACATATGCAACAAAACTGCCTGCTAGGTGGTGCTGGAGTCAATTTATTAACAACTTCTATATTGGCCCAAATGAATATCAGCTGTATATTATTACAGTCGAACCCGAATAATATCACATCGCTTAGAAGCACAAATCGCTTTATATCACAAAATGTTAAAGCCAGATGTACTTTTTACATAATTCGTATTGGAATTAAACCTCTTTATAGCATATCGTTTAATATCACAGCCCGCATAGAGTCATTCAAAAATGAGCCTGAGAAAATAATTTCATAGTAAATTTTTCCGCTTAATATCACACATTATTACGGAAAATGCAGGTGTCACACATATTGGCTTGGAAGTATGTTTAATTTTATGTGCTTGTGTAGTCAGAGCTAATAGAGATGAAACATGTAACTACAACTACATCCTCATCTTTTGTACTTATTATAGTCCGTTTCAAACAGTGTTGCCGTTTCTCCCATTATATAGCTCCGAAAAAGTTAAATCTACTGTTTCCTGTTCCCAGAACATTTTTAGACCATTTTATCCTGTTAGTTTACTTTCTCTTTATTAAAAACAAAATTCGAAATGGAACGCTAATATAACAAAACTAGCAACAAATAATCTACGGTGTAAGCCCAAAGCAATAACATTTCTGATTGTTGATTGATACTACAAGTCTACAATGCGTAGACTCGCGTACGCTCCCAAAACCACGGAAATCTAAGAAAAGTTAAAAAACCTGTTTGTTTATGCAAAAATGTCGTAGTTTTTTGTAAAAGAGAGTGTAAGAAATCTCCTCAGGCTGCGAACTTTAGCATAAGAAATTTTTTTTGGCAAATTACATGAAAACTGTGAAATCGCATGCATTTTGCATTTTTTGTTGTTCAACGCGTTCGTTTAATTTTTCGTAATTTTCCCATCTTTGAGAGAATTTCACCCCCACTTTCCAATATTTGACAGAAAACACATATTTGGTACAAAAAGTATGCGAACGGACCTAGTGACATTGACATTGACACTTCTTTGAAGTGCTTTTTATTTATTTTACAATTTGAATAAAGTAAAGTTAGCCGTTGCTTATTTCCGTCATTTAAGTTTTTCTTGGCTATGTAAGCTCAACATTAGCACATATGTATTATGTATTTATTGTTTACGTACTTTGTATCTAATCCCATTTCAAGTTGAATTCAGGGAAAAAGACAAAGTATGAACAGAAGTTTTAATGGCCTCTTTTTAAAAATTGGCTCAGTGAAAATCCAGACAATTTTATGGAATACCTACAAATGGGTTGTTTGCAACGTAACAATCATTTTTTCGACAAATAAGCTCAAAATAAGCACATCGATGAATAAAAATTGTTTAGATTTAGCCTTATTCTAATCAGAAATCAGCAGGATGAACTTGTGTGCCGTCTCATATACTGTTAAAAGTTTAGTTAAATTTTCTTTTCCCGATAAGAGCACAGCCCGCTTATAGTCACAAAGTTTGGCTGCCCGGTTGATGTGATTATATCCGGGTTCGACTGTATATGTAAACATATTAACTTGATTTTACATATTTTCTAGACAAAATCTCTTCTCTCTCTCTCTTCTCCTCTTACAACATTACACATACAACTGCTTTGGATTGGATAAGTATTCACTTCCCCAGTGAGCTTATGTGGATGAGACTCACACATTTTTTTTGTTATTTTTTTGTAGTTGAATTTATTCTTATTTTTTATCGCATCCCTATCGATAAATTAATCTAAATCTTATTAAGTATTAATCGTTTATTTCGCCTCTTGTCAGAATGTGACAACAGAATGTACTTTAACTATTTTGAATGAGTTTTATTTATTTCGCATATCAAGTTACAATAGGTTTTGTTACCACACATTTTACAGTACAGAGTTATGATTTTTTGTATCTTTCTTCTGAAATATTGTTCACAACATAATAATGTATAATAAGGACTAGCTTGTCTAAAAAATATGGTGACATTGTCATTGTCATTTAGTTCGAAGAATCGGATGCAGTATTTTTGTCATTTTCTTCTGAAAAATGTCACTCTCCCCCCTGTTCTGCATTTCGAGTGAAAGTGGATTGAAACCGAAATTGAAATTCACTCGGAATGGAATTCAGTGTTCTGCATACCGAGTGATTCAGAATTTTTGAAATCGACTTCGAATTCATTTGTTTGAAATGTCAAACACAGCTGTCAAATCATTTCAAAATCATTGGAGATTTTTAGTTCTTGGTTTTTGTTTTGTGCAAGTGAATTAAACATTTAAGAAAAAATATATTTTATTAAAAAAATGGATAAAAATGGAAAACAAATTTTTAGATGATTGGTGAAAACCGAATGGAGAGAGTTCGCAGGAAGATTTTGCGAGATAAATCTAACATTCTGGATCTTCCCGAAGCATTGTAAGCAGAAGTTAGACAACTGAAGAAAAATAATTGATTTAATGATTTTTGCATTTTTAAATTTTTTAAAATTTTTGTTGATATCCTGCGAGAAGTGGAGTCAGAAATCTTGATCTTGAAAAATCTTGATTTCCTTTCATGTAATTCAAGAGAATACTCCCTTGCCTCTAATTTTTGTGTTGTACTATATTAAACAAAGGAATTGTTTTAATGCACTAATGGAAAGCCTTATTATTCTACTCATATTTTTCAAAATGATTCTGATCAACAAATTAATTAATTAATTCAATTTACAACGGCATGTGAATTCAATTCACGTCAAGAATCTCAAGTGAATTCAGTTCATTAAAATCACAGGATTTTCGGATTGCAGAACACGAATTTACAGCTGTCATTTTGAGTGGAATGCAAAACACCAAAATATTCACTTTCGAACATACAATCCACAATTCCTAGTTTCGTTCGGAATGCAGACCACAGAATTCCACTTTTGGTGGTCGAATTCACTAAAAGTGGAATGCAGAACAGGGGGGCCTGTGTCGGTGCTCGAGGAATGAGCATTGCCAGCAGTGCAGAAAGGTGGATTCGTTGCCAGATATATGTTGAAACTTTGAGTTGTCATTGTTATCACATTTTCATTAAATTTTTGTGACGTCGTTAGGAAACAAGCACTAAAGTATACATTTACTCTAGAAGTTTTTAGAATTATTGGCGCAAATTCATAGTCGCCCCATGAATAGTGCCTAGAGCTGACTTTAGTTACAGCTGGCACTAAATAAAAAAGCCGGCTATAGCTTTTCCTTATTCTGAAACACATTTCTGGCTGTGTATTAGTTCGTAAATTTGAATGAACAAACTCAAACGTCAAAATATTATATGAGAAATTTAAAAGTCGCTTAGAGCCGACTTAAATTATTTAAAGTGACGACGTTTGGCTCATTTTAAATTTCGAGTCGGCTTTGAGTTTAAAGTCGACTATAAGGTGTCAATGAAAAGGAAAAAGTATAATTTAGGTTATGTAGGTGCATAAATTATTTTAATGTTGGCTTTATGTGACTATGAATTTTGGCCATTATTATTTTTTTATTAAATGGAAATTAAAGATGAAAAATAGAAGAACAGTGATTGCTTCCTACTACTTCTTTTCTATCATACTATAAATAATGCGGCTAATTTATTGCACGGCAACGCCGCGCCGGCCAGGCAACAGCTAGTAGAGAATATACAACACTCAAATATATATATGCAAACATTAGGTTTTTTATTTGACTGCGTATTAAAAATTACATAGAGCTTTTAAGTGAAAAAAAAAAAAATTGTATAATAATAAATAGTAAAACAGTTGTCCATCGATCAGTAACCCTATGCCTGCCAGCCGTTGGATGTATTTTAGATCGGAACACCTTTTAGATCGTTAAATTACCTAAAGTAAGTAAAGCAAATATATATCAGGTAATTTCTGTATCTAATGTAAAGTCAAGCGTTTATAAACGCCAATTTTAATACCGAATTCCTCCTCCACTTCGTCGGATATTTCCTTCAATTCCTCGTCGGAAATACTCTCTTGCTCTTCAGCCGTTACTAGAAAGGAAAGAAAAATAAGATTATTCGCGTACATAGTCAATTAGTGCGATAGAAAGAAAACATACAGAATAGGTTAATGATATCTTTTTGATCCAATCGTTCATGTAAAGTTTTCCTAGCTTGCTGAACTGCACGATGCATTTCCTCAATTTGTGTACGTTTAACTGTTTTGAGCATATTCAACTCTGGATGCCAAAAGAACTTGAGCTCTTTCTCACGTAAAGCAATTTCAAGTCTCTTGAATGCCTGCAAAAATAAAAAATTAACCCTCTACCGCATGAATTATGACCCACTTGAAAAAAAAAAATAAAATTTGTCGGATTCACTTTTTATATACTTTTCTTAAGTTATTTTTGGAAAAAAAATTCTTAAAAATAGGCCAGTTTAAAAAAAAACTAAGTTCGCCATATATGGCGTTTAATGCAGTCTGTATTTTTTCAATTTAAAAAAATCCTTGCCATATATGGCGTCTTATGCAATAACGATTTATTGACCAACAATTTTATTTGTTTTTATTGATTACTTTATCTAAATATTTGCCGTTTGCTTATGTTTCCCTGTAAAGCCTTTCGGTTCAATTCATCTGCAATCCTTTGAATCAAATCTCCGCTGAAAAAAACTCGACTGGAGTTTCAAAATGTAACATCGCTCTGGAAGTTCAGAGGTTCCTAAAAATTGAATATCTTCTTCTTTGTAGGGATCAAGTTTGCTATCAATCCAGATTATTTTCTGGTCTTTCTTTCGATCTGATTTTATTTTCGACACCAAACCTGCTAACGGGCCCCATCATCTTCAGAATCAAAATTGCTGATTTCATTGGTTTCAGGTACCACCTCTTCAGATTCCGAAGATCAATTAACCACTCCTACGTCATCCGACTCCGGTATTTTTTTTTCACTTTCTAGAGCAAATCGAATAAATGCTTTTTGCTGGGATACAGGTCCTTGCTGATGCCATTATAAAGCGGTAAAAAAAAAAATATGGTCAAAACCATAATTATTACTCTTTCGTTACTGCATAAGAGGCCAAATATGACATGATGAATTAAGAACGATATTTTCGTAAATGCATATACAGCCATATATGGCTGTTGGATAAAATGTACCAATTGGAAAACAAACACACAATTATTACTTACCAGAGTATATACTTTGTAAAAAAAAATTATACAGGGTTTTTTAACAGGGACGCTACAAAAGTAGAGCGACAGGGACAGCAAACGACGCCATATTTCTTGCCGCTCTTTTGACATTTCTCTTCAGTAAGGTTTGCCATTTCATGATGGAAAGATATACGAGCCAACAACGAGTCGAAATTATTAAAATTTACTACCGAAATTCGGAGTCAGTGGCCTCAACGTTAAGAGCGCTACGTCCAATTTATAGTCGTCATAATCGTCCTAGCAGATCAACAATTGAGCGTTTAGTGGAAAAATTTGAATCCACAGGCACAGTACAAAATGTTCCCGTGCCAGTGAGATAAAGAAGTGCCCGTAGTGTCGAGAATATTGCTGCCGCTGAGGCTTCAGTTGAAGAAAGCCCAAATGTGTCTCTCACACGTCGTTCTCAAGCGTTGGGCATCTCTGTGACGTCGTTGTGGCGAATTTTGCGAAAAGATCTTGGCCTACATCCTTACAAGATTAAATTGACGCAAGAACTGAAGCCGCTTGACCACCAGAAGCGTCGTATATTCGTGAATTGGGCTGAGTAACAACTTGAAAATGATTCGGATTTTCATCGAAAAATCATCTTCAGCGATGAGGCTCATTTCTGGCTGAATGGCTGTGGGGCTACGTCAAGTCTATGGTCCATGCCAACAAGCCAGCGACGATTGATGAACTTCGTACGAATATCGAACGTGAAATTGCAGCAGTATCGGCCGATTTATGCTTGAAAACCGTCGAAAATTTGGTTCAGCGTCTGGCAAGTGTGCTCGTGGTGGCCATGCAAAAGAAATCGAGTTCCATACATAATGGCATCGAACGTACTTTCACAGGAATAAAGAATTTCATTCATATCCAAAACCGTTTTTGTTTTATTTAAAAAAACTACAGTTTTATTTAGTGAACTCTCAGACAGCGAATTGACCCCGCGCACTGATCATTTACGGAGGGATATTCGTTGCTAATAAGAAACAAGGAAACAAAACGACACGCGTTTCGCAGATACAACTATGCATCGAATGCAACAGAAAACTTTTGGTTCTTAGAACTGTTTATTTCTGCTGTAAATCTTAAACCAAACATTATAAACCATATATGGCGTTGTATGCGGTAGAGGGTTAAGAATAAAAACAAAATAAAATTTATATTTATATTTACTGTCGTACAAAACTTCTATTCGAAGGAAACACCAAGTATATAAATATATTTTTGAAGTTAAAGTTCTATACGCACGTTAGACAAAATTGTATGTAACAAAAAAGTGAAACACGAAAATCCGACTCTATTTTTTTTTTATTTATCTATTTACTTATTTATTTATTTATTTATTTATTTAATTAATTAAATATTTATTTGTTTATTTAATTATTTATTTATTTATTTATCTATTTACTATTTATTTATTTATTTACTTACTTATTTCTCTATTTACTCTTTATTTATTTATTTTAATTTATTTATCTATTTATTTATTTATTTTAATTTATTTATCTATTTATTTATTTATGCATTTATTTATTTATTTATGCATTTATTTATTTATTTAATTAATTAATTATTTATTTATTTATCTATTAAATAATTTATTTATTTATTTAATTATTTATTTATTTATTTATCTATTTACTGATTTATTTATTTATTTATTTACTTACCACATTTATTTTTTAATTATTTATAAAATAAAATAAACGGATTCAGATAGAATTTCGTGACAAAATATGAGTAGTTGTAGATACGCCTAAAGAGGGCTTCGAAAACACTTACGACAGAAACACGGCAAGACCATTTTTTTGAGAATTTTTATAAACAGCGGAAATATTAAATAGAAACTACGCGAAGGACACATTAACTGATCTTAATGTAAGTGAAGGGATCATGTTTTACTTCTGCCGCGCGTAGTTTACACAAACGAGTTTTTTAGTTTATGCGTATTACCAAAGAGTATAAAATAAATATGAAAACGTTCACTCTGACCTAAAAAAAAGTTTTCCCGATGTTTCTCTCTTTTTATCGCGCTTTTATTCGTATGCTGAATAGTTTGAGGAAAATATTTTGAATTGAAGAAAATTTGTTCTACATACAGGGTGGTCCAAAATATATCAATTGAAAGATGCTGTAACTTTGGAAATGGTGGCAACTGTCAGTTTTTTTTTTTGATATTTGTGAAGTAAACAGATGTAGAATAGATGCCGACAAGCCTTGGAAATTGGACTGCTATACTCCTCAAGATTGCGGTATATTCGTGATTATTTGTTTACGGAATAATTCGTCAGTGATTTTGGCATAACCGTCAACACTAAGGCGTTTAGCCTCTCGCCTCAAAGAGACTGGAACAACACGTGACAGAAGAGGCGCCGGAAAGATTCGTAGTACTCGTTGATGAGAACACCGCCGTTGTAGCTGAAGATGTCATGGATGAACGTCGACTAGATGATGTGCCATGGCCGAATTTTTATTGCCGCAAATTGATGAATTGGGACTGGAGGACATGTGATTCCAACAGGACGGTATAAGCGCCTACACAACTCGCGCGATAAAAGACTTTTGAAGTAATGCCTCGTTTTGGCTATTTGCACTGACCGACAAGATCACCCGATGCTGATGCCAAAACGATTGAAAATGCGGTAAAAAGAGCCCAAATTGTCATCAACAATGGAGGTACCCATTTGACCAAAACCGTCTTCAAAAAGTAAAACAAACTATGTAGGTCTAAATAAGCATTTGATAAAAAACTATGAAAATAACCTGTGGTGAGTGTTTTTGGGCCACCCTGTACATACATACATACTCGTAAGGAAATACGATCGCTTTGTATTTTATTCTAGCACGCTTCTCTTTCTTCTACGAAGAATTTAATTATGTCTATGGACCTTATTACAGATGAGATACATACCACAGTTAAGGAGGAATTGTACATAAATATTTTTTTAAGCTTGAACTAATGATCACAGAAATCAACGATACGATGAATCTGTTCTCATGAAATCGTTCGAGGCTAAAGTTGATAGTCAGCCAGTCCTAGCAAGAAATCATTTTAGGTAGCACCATATCTATCAAAGACAGTGCAGAAAAGTATTGTGATTGCACCCTAAGATTTTTTGTAAGCTACCAACAAATACAATCCACAAAATAAATGTGAATTTTATTTGTATTTTGAATGAGGGACATTTCGTAAGAATGTTTTTGTTTTTGTATTAATTTAAATAATATTAGGCGTGTTTTTTTCGTAATCTATATAGCCTTAGAAAATATTTTCCATGCTAAATACACTAACAACTAAGCCTATATAGAATAACGAAATCCAGATAGTTATCGAGTCTTATTTCCTTAGCCTGGACAAAAAAAATGTGCTACCTACCAAACTATTTTTTGTCGATTGTTATCGAAATGTTATCGAAAATGTCAAATATGACATGTAAGTGACAATTTTGAAAACAATTGCGGCGATGAAAACGTGATGCTATGCAAAGGAGTTTGGAAAACAAGTGGAAAAGTGAGGCAGAAATATTAAAAGTCAGAAAAAAATTACATAACAAACAGATGTTTAAATTTCGAATGTCAATTAGCATAGTGCTACCAAATCCTCGAAGAGCTTTTTTTTTACACATACTTTTTTAAGGCTATATAGATTACCAAAAAAACACGCCTATTATGTATAAACTAGCTGTTGCCCGCCCGGCTTTGCTCGTGTACTGAAGTAGTCGCGTATTGTCAAAAACTTTGCAGCATTGAGCTATGTAAACACCTTCCCGTCGACCGCGAATCCAGCCTCTACTTGAAGGTTGTATGAAAATTCGAATTAGGGAAGTAAGGAAATATATATTTTTTGCAAATTCACCCGTTTAGGGATGGAATTTAAAAAATCCTCTCTTAGTGGATGTCTATGTCATTATAAGAATGTAATGTCCAAATTTCAGCCATGATAACTGACTTTTCATGGCCTCAATTAGATGACATAGACCTGGACGCTATGTGGTATAAAAAAAATGCGCAACGTGCCATACATCGGGCGTTATGTTGGACTTGTTGTAGGAATAGTTCGCAGAACGTGTTATTTCCAGGAGAGGTTATGCAGGATCATGCTATTTGACGCCCTAAGACTTTGTTTTCTGGGTCTACGTTAAGCCGCTATTTTATGGCAATAAACCAAAATCAAAAGCATTGGTGAGTTCCAGCCCGATTTATGCAACAGAGTCGTACAAAATTGGACCTTTCGAATCAAGTCCTGTGAACGAGGCCGCGGGTGCCATTTGAATGATATCATTTTTAAACATAATGGTATTGTCTGTACTTTAATCCGCAATAAATGTTTCTGTCATATCTCAAAAATCTTTTTATTCGTTTTAAAAGTTAAGATACGCTTAATGAAAATCATAATTGCTTTTTTGACGCTTTTCGAGCCTAACCCCCTTCAAAGCCGCCAACAGAATATTGCAAGACGCTGATTTTTCAGATCATCATCAGTAAAAGCCCAATAAAAAAATACATAAAAATTCCCTCTGCTTCGATGGCGTTTTAAAAACGTTCACTAGCAACTTATACTACTATAACCCACTTACCAAACTGACAAGTTTGTATTTAGGGCTCATCCAAAACTTAGGCTTGTCCTTGTATTCTTCGTCGAGCCACAGGAACAGCGTTTTTATGTAATAACTCTTTAAATGCTTCATACTTGGTCTCATATCGCGAAATTTTTTCATAAGCTTCAGCACAGCCTTCAAGCTCTGTTTTCCTGCTAAGATCTTTCTTTCGGAATCCGAATATGATGTCCTAAATGAAGGGTTATCAATTTGAACAGCGTTTTTCAATGGTCGTGGAATTGCTTCCCAAAACTCTGAAGTAAGTTCCCTCTTAGACAGAGCATCTTTTCTCTCGAAAACAATTACCGGAACGAAGTCAATCGATAACATAAATTTTTGCTTTTTGTTGTGCACTTTAATCGTTTGTGCAGGCCCTGATGTTGACCATTTCAAATGGTATTCTTTGCCGTCTATGGAGCATGTGTCGTTTAAATCATTCAGAACCTTCTTAAAACAGCTCTGGAACCAAGAATGAAATTTATTTTGCAAGAGGAAGCCTTTATCATCCACCCATTTTTTCAAAAGATTCTAAAGCTCGACTTTTGATTGGTTCGCTTGAAAATTTTTTAACACTTCTTTTATGTTTATCAAAATGTTACCAGTATTCTCTATGTCCTCATCTAATTTAATTTTAATTAAGTTCCTCGCAGGGAAGGCAAACCGCAGGAGAAGATCGTATTCATCAGCATTCGATATTTTTAATTGATCCGCGTAACTTCCTAAGGAAAAGAAAAAGAAATATAATACATACATTTTTGTAGTTTGTTTTTCAGATAACTTTTAAAGAATCAATCTCAAATCTGTCTTTTTTTAACTTAGCCAGCAAATATGTACATACATATATGTATGTATGTATATAATCACGAAGGTAAGGGGCAATAGTTTCCTGCCCACAAAGGCATATCTTATCTTTACCAAATAATGAGCTTTTCATAAAGAAATCTTTACATTTTTAACATATGCATACGGAACTCTTTTAATTACCTACCTAGCGCTAACAGCTTTAGGGGGTTAGGCCACTTTAGAGGTCGAAAAAATAGGCTTATTTATGATTTTTTTTTCTAATAAAGAGTACTTATTATACATATCAATGACTGTATCCAAAAAAATAGCGATTGAAGCGATTAATTTCAAAATGGCGGCTGTGCAGCGTTTTTCGATGACGTCTCCGTTTTTTAAGGGTCCACGGCCGGACACAGAGCTCCTGTAATTTTTGAATTTCAATAAGCCAATTTATGTTTTCTGATTTTATATAATAACTGCTATAGAAGTGCGTAGGATTTTTTCCATATACAGTAGACGCTCGATATAGTGAACTAATAAAAACCAGGCCTGTTCACTGGAGCGAGATTGTTCATTGTAACGAGCGTGGACTTCTTGAAGCAAATTTTATCAAAATGTGTATGTTTTTACGTACAATTCATCGAAAATAGAATATAATTCCAAATTTTCTTTGCGATTACTAAACAACAAGCCAATATTTATAAGGAAGAATATCTTATTTTTAACAGAAACAACTCTTCCGTAAAAAACATAATACATTCCATGTACTTAAAAAAACAAAAATACAACAAACTTAAGCTGTGCTTAAGTGACATGGTCACAAGGAATATCGTTAGAAAAATAACAAAATAAGCAACACGCACTTTGTTTTTGCACTAAAAACAACCACAAGCTGTGAAACAAACAAATAATCTAAATAGTGAACAAACTTTTTCACTATTTATAATAGCCTGTATAAAATATTGTGTGTTCACTATATTGGATTGTTCACTATATCGAGCGTCTACTGTATTAATTTTTGGCCAAATGGCGCACTTCCAAAGTGAAAAGTGATAAATTTGCCTAAAAAATCATCAGATAATTGTTAATAACAAATTAACTTTTCAATATAAAAAAAAAATTCTACGTACTTCTATAGGCAATGTATTTTTCGAGATAAAACGGATGAAAATTGTCTGAGTTATGTTTCCGGCCAACTTAAAAAATGCAGTTTTGAGATACACGCGTTTGAAGTTTTGATTAGTAGAAAATGATGAGGACATTTTGCAATACCTTAGATCTGCGATGCCTGCACCGAGTACTTAGAGATTTAGGGGACAATTTAGGTCTTAGGGGACAATCTAAAAAAAAAAATCAATTTTTCGAAAATTCTACGGTGGCCTGACCCCTTAAGCTAATACTGCGATCTACATAAATATATATCATAACAAATTTTCCTAATGAAGTCTAGTATATCCTTGGTTGATGCCATTTTTAATTCGTAACTGCTGGAGAAGTTCTTTATGTAGGGTCTGATCCTGAAAATTGTCGGGCACTCGCAGAGATTGCCTCCATTGGAAGCGCTGCTAGTCTAGCATTAAAATACAAAGATGATTTGAAAGGCCATATTATTGACAAATTGTCCTCAGAAAAAGCCTGAAAAGTAAGCTTTACGAGATTTTATAATGCCTAAATGAACAAACTCGTATTGTATTGTTTCCCTTCCTACATATGTAGTAGTAAGTAGGAAATAATTTTAAGCATAAATGTATGTATAATTTAAATTACACTTTTAAAGTTACTGGCGCTAGTTCTTAGTCAGCCCATGAATAGTGCCTATAGCACTATACATATTATTTGCAGCCGGCACTAAATAAAAAAGCTGGCTATAACTTTTCGTTATTCATAAACACATTTTTGCCTGTGTATTAGCTAGTATCGACTTTGGTATGTTTTTCTAAAGTGATTTGAACGAACAAACCCAAACGTCAAAATACCTATTATATGAGAAATTTAGAGCCGACTCTAATTATTTAAAGTTACGTTTGGCTCATTTTAAATTTCGAGACGGCTATAAGCTAAGAGTCGACTATAAGGTGACTATGAATACCAACACATATATATATTTTAGGTTATGTAGGTGAATCAATTATTTTAATGTCGGCTTTATCTGACTATGAATTTGCGCCATGGTGTTGTTTCTCTTCCTAAAAAATAAGTCTTGGGGGGCCCAAATTTCAAATCTTGCTATTAGCGCTCATGACCCTAGCTACAACACTGGTCTTATTCGCAATATCGTTCCTCCGTCTCCGTAGACAAGCTCAACTTGCTTAGGTATTATCGTAGAAGACAATGATCAGAGAGGAAATTTATTAGATACCTAACATTCTTTTTATTTAAGTCAAGATATTCCTTGTTATGTTATATTAACTGTCAAGATATTAACGTTTGACTTATCTGAGCACCAGGACATTTCTCCATTGTTGAGGTTCATGTTCCCACTTATTATACCCAGTTTATGCCACAAAATGGTCCCGAGTCTGAGAATTTGGTGTAGAGCTAAGTCGATCAAGTCCATTCGTAATCTTAGTCGAATTTTATTATGTCCATGATCTGATCCGCATCACTAGTTACCATATAATTTGCGACAACAGCACGTGATCTAGTTTCCTATCTGGATCAATTTTCATGATCTAGAGGATGTCCAACCTTTTAGTTTCTCTGGGCCACATTTGAAGAAGACATATAGTTTTGGGCCACAAGTAGAGGGTGATGCAAAAGTAATGTCAGAATGTGAATGTGCCATAATTTTTGCAAATGTATTGTATGTTGTAGGCAGATAAAGAATTAGCTGACGAAAAGCAATGGAGTGATACGCACCCGAAAAACGCGGAATTATTGTTACTGCTTATTTGCACTGTTATTTTAACGCAGTGTGAATTTGGTAGTGGTCGCCGTGGCCCTGACTGATGCACACATTTTGGCATCAGCAGACGTTCGTTAAGTTGAATTTTTATGAAAGAACTGAAGAAGTTTCCATATAAACTTCAAACCATTCACCAATTGCTGCCTGCTGACCGTCAAGTAAGGTTAACTTACTACCATGCTCTGTTACCTGGTGCAAGAAGAGGATGATTTCGTATCCAAAATCATAATAATGAGCGACGAAGCCCATATCTGCACGTGATTATGTGAAGCACAAGTAATTATGTGAAAAAACAAAATTTGCGTTCCTGGGGCATGGAGAATCCACATGAAATTCACGACGACCCATTGCATCGACTCGAAGTGACTGTTTTTTGAGGCATTTGTTTTTTTGAGAACGCCAAGGGCACCACCTTAACCGTAAATAGTGAGCGCTACAGACAGATGTTAAACGAGTTTTTGTTACCGAAAGTTGCTGAATTGGATCTCGAGTAGGCTCACACAGCTCACACAGCCCGGCCAGCGATGAAGAATTTGAATCACCAATTTCCGGGCAATGTGATCTCATATTCTGGCGATTCGAACTGGCCGGGCAGATCGTCAGTTCTGACGGCGCCAGACATCTTCCGTTGGGACTTTTGGAAATCTTGCGTATACCACAACAAACCACAAACCTTGCAAGTCTTGAAAGCCAACATGGAAGAAGAAATCACCAATTTGTAGTCAGATGTTTCCCGAGCAATAGTTCAAAATGCCGTAAAATGAGCACAAATGTGCATCAACTGAGGAGGTGGTCAATTGACCAATATAATTTCTTCAACAATGTCATCAATTTTACACCTTCTAATTAACTTTTTGTGAAAACAGGGCCCAATTTTTTTTCATTTCTCACAAAACGGCAGCCAATGCCTATTATGACATTACTTTTGGGCCACCCTATATATTAGCATAGCTGACGAAGCGAAGAAACAAGTATAGTTTTTATGTTTAAGTAATTTAAAATTTATTAGTTTATGCATTTTTTCATTATAAAAATAGAACACGAAACATTGTTTTATACAATTATGTAATATAATTTTAAGAAAAATATCACTTAAACAGCCAAGTGACAAACAACTGAATAGTGTAGCTGAGCGAGCAACGCAAACAGAAAGAGAATTTACTACAGAACGAAAGAGCTTTATGTTCTATTTCTGTTCTGTTCCTGTTTCTGTTGTTTGTCAAATGGGAATACTTCAGTAACTATAACTATAAGCATTGATACTTGTCTTGGGCATGCGGCCCGCGGGCCGCGGGTTGGACAGCCTCGACTAGACTATCTGGACTAGACAACGTAACTTTGATTTGGAAATGGGGATTCAATGGGCCATAGCGAGTATAAGCAGAGTTTTTCGGATTCCTCCTTAGACGATAGTAGTTTATTCCTTACATCCTACGTACCGATACAACGTGTAGTGAAAAAAAACGCTTCTGAAGAAAGTACCATCTTATGGAAAAATCTTTATCCTTTTTCGACAAGGTATTGTCGGTCTATTCGTTTGCAATTTTTAAAATAATGTTTCGTTCCATCGTCGCACGAGAAGGCTTATTTTAAAGAAATAATTTGCAGCTTGCAATGCAACCCACTATTTTTTATTTAGATAACCGCGAATTTAAAATCAAACATTCCTTGCAATTAACTCCAGTGAAACATCTTCTTGTAAGTGATATATACATATATGTGGATTATGGAGCCACCCCACATATGTACATATATAACACCTGAAAACCTCTAAATTTAACCACACATATTGTACTGCCATAATAATATAAATTATAAGGGCTGAGTTCCAAAACGCAGTTCTTCCACAGTACTGCAAATCAAGCGTTCCATATCGTCAACATATAGCAGTGATGCAATGTATCGCGTTCCAAAACGCATCATAAAAGCAACCACTGCGCAAAGAAAAGCAAACTACGCATCATAGTTTATTGTGATGCGTTGTGATTTGAGTATTTTTTTTTCTTATTCCGCCAAACCAAAACCAAAATAAAAAAACATCACCATGTTTATTTTAAGCCTAGTTATTTGTTATTTGGATATTTTCTTGAAAAATTTTCAGAAAAAAATGGACAGAATTTCAGACATTTTTATGGATGAAATGAAATGATTGTTATACAGGACAAACCGTTCCAAAAAGTCAAAAATTTTAAAGCATCGTGATGCATCGCAAAATGAAAGCATCGTAACATCGCAAAATAATGGCAGTGATGCTTTCCCGATGCGCATTTTTTTGATGTTTTGGAACTCAGCCGATGTACAACAATTAAATAATTAAATTTTAAAAATCGTCCCAAAAACATGTTTTAAGAGAGATACCTATGCTGTTTTGACCAAATAATACTTTGATCTTTTTTCAACGGGTTGAGATAAGATCCAGATTGAAAATAATTTTAGTAACAAGTTTTTTTTAAAAAAATGCATTTATTTAGGTTTAAAAATAAAAAAACCGGCCAAGTGCGAGTCAGACTCGCGCTCAAAGGGTTCCGTAGTTTTAAGACTACATAGTTATATTTTGATTAAATGACTGTTTCGTTTCGTTAACACAATAAACTTAAACGACCCACCTCTATATTCACTTTACCAACTTATAATAAGTAATATTTATTACTCACTATGAGAAATTCGATAAACATTAACCCTTTACAGCGCCATGATGCAGTAGTGCCACAAACCGTTTAAATGCTCACAAAACCGAAAAAATGTTTTTAAGTCTATTTATAACTCAATGTTCTAGTATTGTTATGCCCCGTTCTATTATTTTTTAGTAGGTTTTAGCTGAAAGAGATTGCGCTAGGAGCTCGTCTCTGAGTTGCAAGTTCACTTGTCGCAAAACTTGTGAAAAAACACATGTGTGAATAATGGTATGTAATTGAAAAAATACTCAAAAGTGATATCCAGTGCATATTTTTGCATAAAACTGTGAGTAAGTTCCGTGCATTATGCTACAATAAGCAAAATAATTGCTTCAAAATATTCCATACATCATAGGGATACGTTATAATACATTTTTACTGAAAGTGTCAAAAACCCTTTTTTAAGTATTTTTTCAAAAAAATAAATAAAGTTTTGTAATTCTAAAAAATACGTGTTTCATCAAATTCGAAAAGCTATCAAATCAACTAGTACTTTGATGTTTTTACGATATTGTGCTGTAAAGGGTTAAGAACGTGGCTGAGTGTGTAGCGCATCCATTAACCTTTTTTGCGCTGTACTACTGAGTTCAGGGGTCCCAGGTTCGTTTCCTGGCAAAATCCGTATTTTTATTTTTTGTATAGCAGCACAGTTTTGGATATCGTTTAATTTTCTCAAAATTTTTGTTAATAGAATAGTGGTAATTTCTTCAAAATTGGTCCAGTAGTTTACGAGTTAATCGGTTGAGAAATTGAATATTTCGACATAAAATTGAATCTTTCGACGTGAATTTCTCAAAAACTATACAACTTACGAGATTCGCTAAGTTATCTTTAAAAATATAGTTCATTATCTACCAACTGTGATTTTTTCATATTTCTTACTTCAGTAGTTTCCGAGAAAACCGTAGGGGACTTTTTTTATGATATTTTTCACACAGTTTTGGGAATAACTCCCAAAGTTTTTAGATTATATTTTACCCACCCTGTATAGTTGTTTCACAACATTTTTGAGTAATATATTGTCCATGAATGTGGACCACCGTAATGTATAAGTGTGCCAAATTTAAAGTTTCTAGGAAGAACGGTTCTTGATAATTTTATCGTGACAGACATTTTTGAGTTAGAGCGAACTTATAATGGTTCCGTATTACCATATGGGTACGGAACCCTAAAAACAAAAGAAAAACATGAAAAGTAGTTGAATCAAAAGAATACTATTCATGTTTTTCATGACAGTTGAGTTACCTGTTGTTTTGACCATTTTATTATTCGTAAAATTGTCACTCGGTTAAAAGAACACATGTCTTTATGACCAAACACAATTATTTGAAAAATGTAAAGTATTAGCTCGGTCAAAACAACTCATGAGGAGTTGTGTCATTTTGATCAAACACAATTTCTAAAATACAGTAGAATCCACTTAAGACGTTCTTCAAGGGACCGACAGAAAATAGCGTCTTAAGCGGGGAAAACTAAAAAAAATGTGTGAGCCTCATCCGCATAAGCTCACGGGGGAAGTGAATGCTTATCCAATCCAAAGCAGTTGTGTATGTGTAAGAGAAGAAGAAATTTGTCTATTACAATCGATAGATTTGTTATAAAATTTAGTACATAGGAATGTAAACTTGATTATATTTTTGTAATACAAATAATGAAAGGAACAGCTATTCAAAATTTCATTAAATAGGTATAGAATTTGTTAATAACTCGACTCCAGCGCCACCCATCGGATCTAGTTTTTGTAGTTTTCTCTTACTAAACCAACATAAATTGTCAATATGAATCATTTTGGTCAGACTATCTCTTTGTCAAATGAAATTACAATAAGTTCAGCGGTTTAGGCGTGAAAAGGTTTTGTTGATAACTTGACCCCACCGCCCCCTAGCGGGCGGTTTTTCCACCAAAGTTCTTCCTCAGATCCCAAACTATTTCTTTGCCAAATAACATTACAATTGGTTCAGCAGTTTAGGCGTGAAAAGATTGTGTTTATAGCTTGACTCCAGCGCCCCCAAGCGAGCAGTTCTTCCACTTAAGTCCTTCCTCAGGTCCCAGACTATCTCCTTGCCAAATTACATTATAATTGGTTCAGCGGTTTAGGCGTGAAAAGATTTTGTTAATAACTTGACTCCAGCGCCCCCTAGCGAGCGGATTTTCCACCTAAGTTCTTCCTCAGATCTCAAACTATTTCTTTGCCAAATAACATTATAATTGGTTCAGCGGTTTAGATGTTAAAAGGTAGACAGACAGACAAACGGACGGACGGACGGACAGATGGACAGACAGTCAGACAAACGGAAGGACGGAATGACAGACAGACAGACAGACATACAGATAGACAGACAGCTGATGTATACATATTTCCCCGGTATGTAATCATTTCCCCGTTATCGAAACACATTTATCGAAATTTATCGTAACGCATTTATCGTAACTCGTTTTCAAAAACAATACGTCGCTAAAGAAGTATTCACTTCAAAAATACATCCAGTTCAAAAAAGGGTTATTTTAGTTTGAAATTATGCATGTATTATGCTAGCTTTCTTTTCATCCCTTGTACTAACCATTGTACGCAATCAAATTCTATTGCACAGACACCACCTGTATGTGGGTAAGGCGCACACATGAAATGACAAAAGTAACGACCACATAAACGACATGCTTCATATGGTTAGTTTGCGAAAGCAAAAAAATCCCTATGAGAACGGCGGTGGTTGTCGGCGCCGCCGTATATTCCAATGCACCGAATGGTTATTCTGGGAAAAACATCCATAAACAAGAAAATACAAATTTTACGAAGTGATCGTTTAGCTGTGTGAGCGTATTAAGCGGGAAATAGAGTGTATTAACCGGATTTTTTTTCATACTAATTCTAATCAAAATGAAGGGACCGGAGAAAAAGAGCGTTAAAAGCGGGATAGTGTCTTGCGTGAGCGTCTTAAGCGGGTTCTACTGTAATTGTAATGTGTATTTAGGACCACTCAATAACTTTGGATTCGGGCTACTGAAACTTATGCTGTTTAGACCAAACGAATATTTTTTTTTTTTTTCAAGATTTTTATTTCGTTTATAATTAACAATGTGTTATCGCACAATTTACAGAATTTGATATACAGAGATGTGATATATAGTTATATCTTTCTACTGGAGAATTTATTTTAGATTTATAAAAAAATTATTTCAATCAAAAAAAACATATATTGAGGAAATAACGGAAAAACCTCAAATTTAAGTAAAAAAAAAAAAAGTAAAAATAAAAAAAAAATAAAAAAATTTACCCATTTATACATGCACATAGGAATTTAAAATTACGTATGAATAACAAATAATAAATAATATATAATATATAATAAATAATAAATAATAAATAACAAATAATAAATAATAAATAATAAATAATAAATAATAAATAATAAATAATAAGTAATAAATAATAAATAATAAATAATAAATAATAAATAATAAATAATAAATAATAAATAATAAATAATAAATAATAACTAATAAATAATAAATAATAAATAATAAATAATAAATAATCAATAATAGATAATAGATAATAAATAATAAATAACAAATAACAAATAATATATAATAAATAATAAATAATAAATAATAAATAATAAATAATAAATAATAAATAATAAATAATAAATATATATATATATATAAATAACAAATAAATAAATTAACATAATAACAAATATACATATAAATTAACAGATAAACATACATATATATAAGTAACAAATAAACAGAAAATACATGATATTCAAGGCTTAAACCATTTACTAAGGGGTTATCAGGAATATCACATCTGATCTTAAAGGTGTCATTAAGTTTGCGTATTCTGAATGAGATCAATTCAACACCAGCTCTTGTATGCAAATCTAATGTAGAGTAATGCCAGGGGAGATTCAGCATCATTTTTAATAATTTATTTTGTGCAATTTGTAACTTTTTGATATGACATGCTGCACAATTTCCCCAAACCTGGCAACCATACAATAGGATTGCTTGAAATATAGTTTTGTGGATTATTAATTTGTTTTCATTTGATAATAATGATTTTCTGTTAATAAATGGATATAACATTTTTATGGCAATATTTATTTTGTTGAGTGTTTGTGTATTATGTTCTTTGAATGTTAATTTTGAGTCAAGATGTAAACCCAAGTATTTTACAGAAGGCTTCCACGATATTGCATGACCGCTGATTACTAACTGGTTAGCCGGCAGAAAACAAGTTTTTCTTTTTCGGGAAAAAAAGATAGCTTGGATTTTGTCGGCATTTAGCTTTATTTTCCATTTGGAATAGTAACTCTGCAGTATTACAATCGCATTTTTTAAATTCGTCTCAATATTTAGACCAAACTCATGCGATGAAAATATTGCTGTGTCATCGGCATATATTGCTGTTTCGCATTGAGGTAAATGCGGAATATCAGATGTGTATAAATTGTACAGAACTGGTCCAAGAACAGAACCTTGGGGTACTCCCGCATGAAAATTTATTTTATCGGATACACTCCCATTAACATGTACCTTAAAAGAACGATTTGCTAAAAAGCTTTGTACAATTTTACAGAGGAAGGGCGGGAAATAGAGATTCAACATTTTATAAATAAGACCATTGTGCCACACCGAATCGAAAGCCTTTTCAATGTCTAGTAGGATCATACCAGTTGAACGTCCTATTGCACGGCTACTCTTAATGCTATTACATATTCTTAAAACTTGATGGGAGGTTCCGTGACTAGGCCTAAAACCAAACTGCTCATCGGGATAGATTTTCAGATCTTCGATGATCTTAACAATTTTCTCCTTGAGAATTTTTTCACAAATTTTACTGACATTGCTCAGCAAACTTATTGGCCTGTAACTCTGAGCACTATCAAGACGTTTTCCCGCTTTCGGAATCGGGACTACTCTTGCCAGTTTCCACGTATCTGGAAAGTATTGAATTTTCAGGCAATCAATAATAACAAATGTAAGGAATTTTATTCCCTCTTTAGGCAGTTTTTTAAGGTATACATTTTTAATATTATCAATTCCATCTGCTTTTCTAATCTTTAAATTATCTAAAAAGTATTTCGTATCAGCTTCAGATACAAATTCACTTGATGGAGTTTGAGCGGTAACCGCACTAAAGGCTTGTAAGGCATTCTCTACACAAGTGTTAGTGCTGCCATCTCCTAAATGCTGAGATACAAGATGATTTTGTGAGAAATTTAACGCAAGTGCTTTCGCTTTTTCAGTGTCTGTAAAACATGTATCAGAACCATTTTTAAGGCTGGGTATTTGTCGGTTTTTATTTTTTACTATCTTCACTATATTCCAGAAGGGCTTAGTAGCTTTATCTAGAGTATTTAATTTTTTGTTCCATTCTACGTTTCGGTACCCTTGGATATTTCTTTCTATTAGCTTGTTAAAGTGTGCTAATTGAGTTCGTGAAATAGGTTGGCGAAATCTTTGCCAATTTCTTCTGTGCATATTCCTAATTCTAATGAGTTCTAAGATATGAGCTGGTAATTGTACACACTGGATTTTTTTTGGAACTCTTGGAATATTATTATCAGCTGCGGTAATTATATGTTCCGAAAAATGCTGAATAATGACGTCTACATCACGGTTTGTTGAGATGGTGTCAATGTTTGTAGGAATAGTTTGAAGTTTTCGTCGTAACTCCCTCCGGAAACTTTTCCAGTTTGCGTTTTTTAAATTTTGAATGTATTGCAACACTCTTTCCACACCTGACCAACGAATTTCACAAAAAACTGGGTTATGGTCAGAGCTAAGCTCATTTAAAGCAATTGGCTGAGATATAAGACTGAATACATTTGTAACAAATAAGTCGATAACAGAGGGACTACCACGTGAACTAGCTAGGACATAAGAGGGACTATTTGGAAACATAACAGACATTGGCATCATAACAGAAAGGTCGGACAGAATATTTCCCCAGGAGTTTGCTCTAATGCAGCCCCAATCTCTATGTTTACAATTTAAATCACCTCCAATTAGAAATGCGCAATTTATACTAAATAATTTTCGAAGGTCATTTTTTAACCTCTGCCTTTTTTGATCCTGTGTTAAGCCTTCTGTAATACTTCCTGGGAAATAGACACAGTAAATCTTGACTTTTCTACGGTTACTTAGCGTTATTTGAATTCCTACATTTTCTACATAGTTAGTTTTTATGCAAGGTAAAAGCTCATGTTTTATTGACCTCCTAATCAGAATCGCTACACCTCCCCCTCTTCCATTTTCTCTATCTACACGGTAGCATTTAAAAATGGATGTAGAGATTTGAATATTAGATTTAAGCCATGTTTCAGTTACTAACGCAATATCAATTTTCTTATTATTTAAAAAGCTAATAAATTCAACATGTTTGTTACGAATGCCTCTGGCATTCCAAGTAATAATATTTATATTGTTATTATTTAAATTACTTAACATTATTGTACAAGAACTTAGTCGCTAATTGTGCGATAACATTGAATTGATCTAATCTAGTTTTACATGTACTTAGCTTGGTAACCATCTCCATTACAAGCGAATTCAGTTCGTCCATGGAGAATAGATCTCCATTGCCGCAGATTGTAGATGCATTGTTGTTGTCTGAAGGTGGAATGACAGCTGAAGTGTGTTCCCAAGCTTTCGGGCGAGAGTTGGTGTTGATTGTTTCTCTTCTCACATGCTGCGTACCTGTGCGTGTTGGTAGAGCAGGGAAATCATTCATTGACAGCAGTGAGATATTGGTATTATTGTTGTTATGAGTGGGCGAAGGGCGATTGACTTTAGTAACGATTTTTTGTCTCATTTCAACATATTTGTTTCTACTGACGCATGCGCTATCTGTGGACTTGTGATTTCCATTGCAATTCGCGCACTTATATATATTTGGGTTATTGCACTCGACAGTCTTATGATGACCTGCACAAATAGAGCAGAATGTTTTTACGTGGCAATTTTTTTCGCCGTGGCCAAACATTTGGCAGTTTCGACATTGTGTCAATTTATTTTTCTGTTTACGAAGATAACTCCAATTAATTTGGGTGTGGAAAATTGAACGAACATTGTTTTCAACTCATTAAGTTTGATTGAGCCACTTTCCAAGGAAACAATGTAAAAAGTATCAGTGTAGTGTTCATACTTTTTTGTTATCATTTTAATTTCCTTGCACTTCAGTCCAAGTTTTATTAGTTCATCATTTAATTTGCTAGTGTCGTATGCACCTAACCCGAATAAAACTACTTTAAAAGCTTTTTCACTTTTGAGATCGTGGGTGAAATATTGGTTATTTTCTGATTTTAGTTTATCGATTACAGAATTGTATGATTCCATGCTTTCGCACATAATCTTAATGCCAATTGAGATTTTTTAATGGAATAATCAGATACATTAATAGATTTCATTAAGTTGTGCACATATTCACAGGGTTTTTGTAAAAGTTTTATTGGCGGGATCACTAATTTCATGTTTTGTTTTGGCAACACATGGTCGTCCATATCATCACTTTCAATGTCACTATCTGGCAAACATTGTAACGGGCTCCAATAATTGGAATCCTTTTTAGTTAAAACCATTTTGGGTACCGATTTATGTTTTTTATCCGAGGACAAAGGGTTGTCCTCGGAATTTGGCGATCTCGCGCGTTTACGAATTTTGAAAAATTATGAGAAACTGCAAAACTGTAAGATTAGTTTAGTGAGGTTCGTAGTTCGATGCGTGTTGCATTAAAGCTCCGGCCTGACTGACCAAACGAATATAGATTTTCTTCTGAATAGTTCCACATACTCAACTCAATTTTGCAAAAAAATGGACTTATGTATGTCTTTTGACCAAACACCGTAGAATTTTAGTAACATATATGCAATTAATATGTAGTTAAATAAGTAAATTTCACAAATGAAAAAAATTAACCTACATGTTCTATTTATATTTTATATGTGTTATTGATTTAATATTGCACAAGAAGGTACAGAGACTTTAAAATAAAACACAAGCTCAACAGATGTATAAAATTGAAATGCATACCAGTTAGTTTATCTTCGCGGAATAATTCTTTAAACTCTGGGTTCGTTTTAAGGCCGTCAATGATTCTCTTCTTTATTTCAGTGTAAAGGGCGGTGCTCTCTTTGCGTTGTGCTTCAATGTTAATTGATCCATTTACATAGTTATAAACTTTGTCCATCTGAAATATCAAAAATGCCTTTAAGAGTAATGACTAAAATTTAGTTGTAGTAATAATAACATAATAAGACTGAATTATAATGTGATATGGCCTTTTAATTCTTGATGGCAACGTCTTATTCAATTCAATTACTACACTGGTAAACAGTAGTTTTGTTGCATGAAGTTTTATGCTCAATTCTTTGTATGTATTTGCCTCGCTGATTTCAAATTTGAAGTCCATTTTCCAGTTGCAGCTTTAGTTATTGAGATATGAAGGGCAGACATTTTTACAAAAATGTACCAGTTTTAAGCTAAAATCTTTTATTACACAAAATTAATTTGAACAAAACTTTATTTTACACGACTTTCTTGCATGGGTGGACCCAGGAGTATTACTCTGAATGCTCCAGCAAAAATTAGCCATCATGTTTGCTTTCCAGTAACCCTGGTATCGCTCTTCCATAGTGCGAATGTCCTGATGGAATCGTTCTCCTTGCTTTTCCCTTAAATCACCCAAATTTTCAGGAAAACGATCCGAATGACTGAAGAGGAAATGTAGCTTAATGCTAATATTGTATCCAAGTTGCTGAACGTACAGCATTAGTTGCTTAATGTGTTGAGGGTAGTCGGCCGACTTTTTATTTCCCAAGAAATTTTTCACTACCCAAACGAACTCATTCCACGCAGATTTTTCAACAACTGTCATGCAATTGGTGAAATTTAAACCATTTATTAATTTTCTTATCTGAAGACTATCAAAAACACTAGCTTTTGTCTTTTCAGTACTCAATTTTGGAAACATTTTTGTAATGTACTTGAAAGACTCCCCATCTTTCTTAAGAGCTTTTACATACTGTTTTTGTTACCATTGTCACTGTCTTCTGAACGTTCTTGAGATGTAAGATTGGATGTACTAGGTTGGAACTGTGGTACTGACTGACTCATCATTAGAACTCAGAACGGTCTACTAGCAGATTGCAAGCTAGAATAAATCCACTTGGAACGATTTTTGCGGTTTATTCCAGTAATATTCTCAACACAAAAATAACAGTCATCGTGATGATTGGATGGTTCACGCCCGATCATTGGACCTTTGTGCTTAAAAGTAGGTCTTTTTTTATTTGCCCATAAACGCAAAGACTGAACAAAGTGTTTACACACCAAATTTGGGATCCAGGGCTTGATATTTATTTCTAATGGCATCCCAAAGATGTCCATGTAGACTTCTTTTACAAAGTCAGACACATTCAAGCGACATTCTTCAAACATGTACATGCCACAAATGAAACAAAAACTATTTGGATAGGTTTCTTGATGACGACACCGCGGAAAATTTATAATATCTGGTTGATTGCTTCGCCGTTGGTAACAATTCCTCGACTAAGAAGTAAAATTCTAGAGGGTACTTGTATCCCAAAAACTCGAGCTGCTAGATAAAAAGGAACGGTAGATTCGGAATCAGCAATGTCAAATTAGTGAGAAACAGTTGAAAAATCTCATGCAACAGAAAAAAAGTGTGATTTTGTTTACCAGTGTTATTATTATCACGTTCAACAAATGGTTGCGAGAACCAGGCCCTGGTTCACCCGAACTGTAGCGCCACCTAAAGCGTGGTACACATTATCGATCAAAAGTGACAACCAAAACTGATGTCATTTTTGAATGAAGAGTCTCGCGTTCACACTATAGATTTTGGATAAGGATGTCACCTCGTACAGCCTAAACTATGCAACCGATTTCAACAAGTTAGATGTCGTTGGATTCATCTTGATCCGGAGAGTGTCCTACGCTATGTGACCTCACAGAAAATTCAATACGGCGGACGTACCAAACAAGATGGCGGATTATGTTTTTTTTTCCTTTACAACGGCCTTGATAGCGGGATCAAATGAAAGGGCTTGGTGAGTATAATACGACACGGACGCTCCAAGATAGCGGATCCTTAATATGGGTATCAAATTAAAGGATTTGACAAGTAGAATACGATAAGGTAAAATACGTCATTTAAAATTCAATATGGCAGACAAACCAAGATGGTTGATTAGCGTTAACTGTACGACCTCCTTAATATGAGTATCAAATGAAAGGGTTTGTAAAGTAGAGCACGACATTGCTTACCTACTTACACTCTACGTATGTATTTTCTGAAACCAAAAAAGTTGTAAATAAAAAATTTTGTTCAAAAAACTAAATCCCGACTAAGGGAATCGTTCCTGTTTCCATACTTACTAAAAAGTACGAAACACGACGAAGTGAAACGATGATGTTCAGAGTAGAGCCGTGGTCGCATGCCGTTATAATAACATATTTGGGAAGTTTATCCGCTCTGATAATGATTTTGTGGTCGTCAGAAGGCATATCTTTCAACGCGCGCCGTCTTGAATAACCGAACCAAAGGGTTGTGTTCGTGAAGAAGTTCTTGCAATTCTCTAATGATCTGACGATTCATAGCACGGTTAATCGCCCAACGCTGATCGATTTCGGTATCAGAATTGCTAACGGAATAATTTTAAAGAAATTTGGGTTCTTCATTCGCTGGCGGCAACAATGATCTAGTTTTATGGTGCATTTGCCTTTGAATCTGTTATGCATAGAATTTCTAAAGTGACTTCGTGCCCTTATGAGTTGCCGATACCCTCTAGTATAGTTAGTCTATGGTGCAATGACGAAGCAAAAAGGACACCTGCGAAATTGCGCAATGTCAAGTGGACTAACAGCGACATCTCTTATTGATATTGCCATTGCATACGAATGTCTGGGCAATGCCGTTGCCTGTGAATTGTGGGAAAAGGGTTTTAAAAATTTTCCAAATTTGGAAATCTGGTATGTAAATATTTCCACTGTATTATTACGTCAATGAGCAAAATATGCGTGCGCGTGGAGTTCACATGCGACAGAAGTGAAACTTTTTTACTTTAAGGTCCAGATAGAGATAAATTATTAGTTTTTTTTATTAAACAAGAAATAATAAATGAGAATACATAGTAAGGACAAACACATGAATCAATAATCGTAACTAGTTTCTCACTTTTTATGAATCACTATCCGCAGAATTATCTCTAGCAAAAAGAAGAGCAAAAACACTAGCCAAAATATGGTATATTCATTAAGACCGTATTACACGACATGGAAATGGTTGCATGAACATGCGGCTCTGACGTCATTCTGAATCAGTCACAATGGTTGCATGTGATTTACATGTCGTGTACTACCCATATTTGGGACGATCGCATGGAGTATTGCAAATACATGTGACTCCATGCGACACCTTGGAAACATGCTGCTTTTTCACATGTCGTCTACTAGCAAGTCGCATATAATTTGGGACTACATGCGACACTTCGTCGGTTGGTTGCATGGAAAAGCCACATGCAAAATACATGTGATTGTACGAATTCGTACGGTAGCATGTATTTCCCATGCAACCACTATTTTTGAAGTTTTTCAATTGCTGAATTTGCCCACTGGACAATGCTGGAAAACAAGAATTGACTAGAAGACATAGTATTTACTTGATGTGGATGAATTTAACTAGTAAATATAGTACTATACTTTATATCGTATGCATAAAAATTAGGAAGTACTATTTTTGGGTGAATAGCAACTTAAAACTTTGGTAGCAAATACTTCTCTGCCTTAATTACGAAATTCTGCAACTATAATCAAGAATGATTACAGTCGTGAGTCTAATTTTGAAGTAGATTTTATAAGAAGCGAAGGGTTACCGAGGCTAATTGGTTAAGTGGTAAAAGTGAATACTTTATTGCTCAGCAATTACTATGATTTTAATCGAACCTACGAATTCCTTCATAAAATCATATATTTTAGTTTTGAACAATTTTTACTGTCTTAAATATAAACATTTGACAAAGAATTTCTCAAATTTTTGTAGAAAAATATTTAAAACTCTGCCAATGCGACGTCATTTCCGGTGACCCGTCGGAAAAAAGGCGCGTTGACAGCAGAACTCATGGCAGGATCAACTGAAGTCAAAAAAAAATGTGTCTTTTAGCTAATAGAACTTTGAGGAAGAAAAAAACAAAAAAGTGAAAATTGGATTTTTGGTCGACATTTTTACAAAAAATTTAAAAATTTCGGTAAAATTTGCTCTACATTTCTTTTTTTAAAAAAAGTTGCATTAAAAAAAAAATAAAAGTCCTTCGTCCAAGTCGTTGTCAATAATGTCTCGAAGGCGTGTGCAAAATTTCATCAAGATCGGTTCGGTAGTTTTCGAGAAATCTTGACAACCGACTCTGAAAATAGTTTCGAGAAAAACGCGTTTTAAGTGACAATAAAACTGCTTTGAGCGTGCAACTTCCCAAGGGCTCTATCTCTGAAACTATTACTCCGATCGACTTAAAAATAAAAAATATTCTAGAGATGTTGTAGAATTTAATAAGATTATAAAAAAAAATCGATTTTTAAATCCTTCATCTTGGTGCTTCCGCCATATTGAATTTAGAATAACGTCACTAAGCTTAGTGCGTTCTACTTTCCAAACCCTTTAATTTGATACCCATATTATGTAGGTCCTGAAGTTAATCCGCCATCTTGGGGCATCCGCCATTTTGAAAGTTCCTGTGACGTCATATAATCCAAGGACTCTATTTGTTGAAATCGATTGAGTAGTTTATGCTGTAGGTGCTTAGACGCACTCTACTTCTCTAAATGATCCCCCACCACGTACTTAGCTTTTCCCCTCACGCGCACTGAATTTTCGTAATGCTTGAAAATTGTTCCGGAAAAATGTTTCCAATTTAGAATTTTTGCAACCATTTGAACTGTAATATGTAGGTATGACGATCCGGAAATTAACTACACTGAGCATGCATTAGTTGCTTTGGACCAGTGAAGAAATTGTGTCCATATTGCCAAGCAAGCACTGAAGTACAAAGGTGAAACCCCAGGAATGTACCTACGGGTGCAAATGGAAAAATTGTGTTGCCGGCATTTAATCCGCCACCAGTGTCATTTCTATTTTTAATGTCAGGAAAATTGATTCAAAATTATATTTACATATATCAAACAGACGAAATCTGTTCGTTCAAATATATTTAAGTAGGTCATCACATCCGATTCCAAGCACTTCTTGAACAACATTCGCTCGAAGTCACTCGAAAAAAATTCATGAAATTTTATGACATAAACACTTTTCTCAATGGGTGTAGCGAAGCGCACCGGGTTACCACTAGTTTAATAAACGCTTCACTTCAAATATGTACACAGTAAAACCTCCTAATTGGGAAACTCTCTGATTGGGGCACCTCCGAAATGAACCGCCCTTCATGCATATAAATACATACAAACGAACCTCACAAATCGGGGCAGCAGAGGTGCTGGGGCAACGAATTGCCTGCAAAGCCACCTCCAAATTGGGACAAAAAAGAAAGAGAGGGAGAAATCAAAAATATCAGAGCTGATTGTATGTATGTATGTATGTATGCTATGATGCATAAAAGTAGGGGAATACCCGGAATATCGGAAATGCATTCGTAAGAAAAATTCGTCGCTCTTATTCTGTTGTTGCTACAATACAATCCACAAACACAAAGCACTTATTCATTTTCGTAGTGTTTGGAATACAGGCAGCAGTATAATTGGGACAAAATGATATTTGGCCCAATTTAGAGGACCTCTCAAATCGGGGCACTTCCACATTTGTTCTCGGTCACCTGGGAGTGTCCCAATTAGGAGTTTTTACTGTATATATTTTTCGTATAACTGTTAATCTCCAAAAGAGACATCAATCCCGCACTATGATTTATTAACAAACACCTTTTTTTCTTACACTTGTACCAGATAATGATACGTTACGTGATAATGAATTTTTGAATGAAATATGTAGGTACACTTTGGATGATTAAATTTCACTTTTTTTAAGTAATTTCTGAATTAAATTATAAAAAAAATGATTATTGTAGGTATTTGCCTTTAAGGATTATTTTATTAATAATGATGAGATGGTATTATATCTATGTATGTCGTATAATATACGACGTATATTATTAATTAGAGAATTAAATAAAACCACCGCACTATAAGAAGTAATACAAGCGACTAAAATCAATTTCGCTACCACAAATTCCCACTGGATCACCAAAGAATAAGTTTGAGTTTTAAACAAGTACATAGATCGATACAGATACAGAAGTACTTGCGTATGTAGGTAGGTATAATAATGATTAAGGCTATGACTATTATTGGATATTGTAGATAACATATAAGGAAAAATGGTAACTGTAGACTCTTCGTCGAATATACTCACATAGAACCACCGCACTTCTTGCAATAAAACATACATAGGTGATTGATAGGGTATCCATCGTATCTCTTGAAAAGTACATTTTATTTTTTTTTGGTTTTATCTTTTTTATACTATCTTTCTCATTGCGGATCTATTCTCTCTTTTCATACAAATGCCATTTCTCTTCGAATAAGAATACACTTCTAATCGATGTGTAATTCTTTAACCAACAACTATAGTTTTCAATATGACAATTTAGGATTTAAATTTTTCAGCGAAGCTAAAGCCTATTACTCTGCTGATGCGACATTTTCCTGTGGTCTTTAAATCGAGTGCGAAAAGCTAGCGAAATATCGACGAAGAAAAATGCATGGAGAGCTCAATCAGCTGCTTAGAAAAAAAAACTGACAATAGTACCAGGCGATAATTATTAAAATATACAGTCGAACTTCGATAACTCGAACCATCACTTGGCACAGAAAAAAATCGAGTCATTAAGACGTCGAGTTATTAAGTAAAATTCAAAATTGATATACAGTACAGCTCTGGCAGCTGGCTATGTCCGGAATAGCGAAATGTCCGGACTATAGAGAAAAAAAATAAAATGAAGTTGACAACTGAAAACTTTTCACACACCTTTTATTACAAATAGAAATTTTATACACACATAATTTAAATAAATATGTAAATAAAAATGTAGGTATGTACGCACAATATGCATATTTCAAAAATATCTAAAGAGCAGGAAAGTACGTGTTTATTTAAGGTTGAAACGCTTTGTCTAAAAACATCTTTTCCGCTTTTTCCTGTAACCACTTTAGAAGAAAGATATCCATTTGTTCAGTCCACTGAATGTCCCTAACAGCGTTGCCACTTTTCCCCAAGCAAATGTAGTATACTGACAACAAAAATGTAGTATTTTCAAAAAAAATGTAGCAAAATAAAAATGTTCGGAAGTAAATGTCAAAACCTACTGCGAAGGCATAACACTGGCAGTAGGATGGTGGTATGGCCACAGAAATCGATCTCTCAACCACTGAGTAATAAGAAATATCTGGAAAAAATACTATAACCTAACATCTGAGTTTCCTTACATTACGCCGCGCCAAATTATCTGTCTCTCTGTCCTGTCCCTTACATGCTCACACTGTGTGTGCCATTCTAATGGTATTCATACATAACCCCTTTGACGTAATATGAATTTATATTACAATAGACATCGGTTATAACAATACCTGATAAAGCGATGAACCGGTTATTACAATATAGCTATTTTACAATCTGTTACAAGGATGCCGAATATAACAATGAAACTCTTTATAACTATGAAAATGTACCAGATTTAAGTCAAAAAACTGTTTGTAAGGTTATTTTAATCCTGTTTCTAACTATGCATCGTTGTGATTAAAAAACAAAATAGTTTTGAAAATAAAAAAATGCATATGTGCTATTTGCTTTCTACAAGTAGAAGCACACCGTATGTATGTACTTGCAATATATCTATGGTGTTTGGTCAAAAAGGCATAAGTCCTTAATCTTAGTTTTGAGATAAATGCATTTTAAAATTCAATAATTTCTTCTAAATCCAGTTTTACGTATTAAACTAATATTGTAATGCCATAATAATATAAATTATAAGATGTACAACATTCAATTAATTAAATTTAAAAAATCGTCCCAAAAACATGTTTAAAGGGAGATATGTTGTTTTGACCAAACGATACTTTGATCTTTTTCATCGGTTGAGATAAGATCCAGATTGAAAATAATTTTAGTAACAAGTTTTTTTAAAAAAATACATTTATTTAAGTTTAAAAATAAAAAACAAATGAAAAACGTGAATAGTAGTTGAAACAAAAGAATACTATTCATGTTTTTCATGAGTTAACTGTTGTTTTGACCATATTATTATTTGAACAATTTAAAATTTTCGCTCGGTCAAAACAACACATGTGGAGTTATGTCATTCTGACCACGCAATTATTTGGAAAATTGAAAGTTTTCACGCAGTCAACACAATACATGAGCAGTTATGTCATTTTGATCAAACACAATTTTTAAAATAATTGTAATGTGTTTTTTGGGACCACGCAATAACTTTGGATTCGGGCTACTGAAACTTATGCTGTTAAGACCAAACGAATATAGATTTTTCTCTGAATAGTTCTACATAATCAACTCAATTTCGCAAAAAATTGACTTATGTCTTTTTGACCAAACACCGTAGATATTTTCTCTTCTTTTTTTTTCATTGATAAAAAAGATTAAAAAACAACTAATTATTAAATTTTACCCTTAGCGCACAGTTTTGATTTTCACCTGGGCCTGAAAGGGCTAGTGCTTAATTAAATTTCAGCATATGTCCTGTGTTGATTCCATATCTCATATCTCTGCGAAGTTCAGTAATTGTAAATTTTTTTTTAACAAATAGTGAGAGGAGATAGTTCAAGCAATAAACGAAAATCATTTCCCTTTGCCCAAAAATATGTTATTATTTCAAGAACTGGAAGTTATGTACAAATTTATTGTACGCGATATATCGATGAAGCGGTTATAACAATGAAATTCTAAGGTCCCTTAGACATTATTATAACTGATGGCTACTGTAGATATTGAGCCGCACAGAGAAGTATCTCTTATAGCTGTTGAAATTGCAAATAACTTCGAAAATGACATTCAATTCAAACAATTTAAGTTTCATTCAAATTCAAATTTTGTTTTTAAAAAATGTAGTATAGTGAGGGAATGATGTAGTATGTAGCACGGCACTGCAATATGTAGTAGTTTTGCTACATATGTAGCAAAAGTGGCAACGCTGGTCCCTAATAAATAATTTAATTAAATTATGCGATGCATTCTATTTAAATCAGCCAGCGAAGAATCGCAGTCAATTTGTTACCGTAAATGTACAAGTGGTATAAGGTATTCATTATCGCATTAGAATGCCAATTCTGGCCATAATAATACGTTTTGTCCTTAAAGTAACTTCAAAATAATGAAAAATTAACACAACTGAGAAGGCTCGCCATGAAATGCAACAGAGCATAAAAAAATCATCAGACACACACTAAACTTGCAATGAGTTAAATCACAACGGTACAATGACTGGACTAGAAGCGACACAACTAGGGGAACATTCATAATTGTATGAACATACATAAATGTACTTACATATATGTCTTTACATACTTCCATAGAACAGAGCAATTTATACACGCATTTTAAGATTCTGTCCGGACTGCAGAGGTAAAATCTTAAATGTGTCCGAAATATAGCGGTGTCCGAACTACTGAACTGTCCGGACAAGAGAGGCTCTACTGTACATATGTATGTATAAATGTGTAATTTTTCATCAAGAGATAATAGGTCTGTTCCCGTAACTGCCCAAAACAGCGCAGAACTACGAAAATCTACGAAAATCAGTCAAATCCTGTTCTCGTACGAAGATTTTTCGTAGTTTTTCGTAGAAGAGAGCACTAACAAGAGAGTAAGAAATATCCCCATGCTACGAATTTTAGCTCAAGGAATTTCTTTGGACATCATTATGCCAACGCACACTTTTCCATCTCTCTGACAGATTCTTACACCCATTCCTTGAAATTTGAGAATCTATAAATTTTAGTGCAGAAAGTACGGGAACAGACCTAATGTTTTTAATGTACGCTTTTCCTCTTTGTGTTTTTTTAGGCGCCTACTATTTTTTTCAAAAATAAAAACTAAGCTCTGAGTTCATATCGCCCAATATACCAACCAAGTAATGTGTGTTCTAACCCCTACTAATAAGAAATTTGACAATTCTTATTCTTACTCCCACATAACACGTATGTATGTATACTAGGTCATAGGAACATACAAACACAGTGCCCCCGAAGCGATGCATTATAAAACGAACTTGTAAAAACACGCAGAATTTGGGAATTCCCCTCTCTTCGAGTTATCAAGACATTCGAGTAATAGAAGTTCGAGTTATTAAATAAAAATGACATGTAAATTTCAGTCTTGGGTTTGAGTCCCGCCGCAAACACCTAAGAAGTTTTTCACAGTGCCCACCTCTTCCGAATGCCTGACAAGCATTCAAGAGTATCATTTGTCGTGTAAAGCTTCCCAACTCGCCGTTCGGAGACCGCAGAAAACTGTAGGTCCCTTCCATTCGCGCAAAAATATAACGCGCACACACAAATGGTTGCGGGAAGCTAGCTTGGTTCCACCTAGGACTGCTGAAGCCAAAATATTTTAATGCCATGATTGATCCGCCAATTCATGACACATCCGCTGCTCGATAGGACCAAAAATCTATGCGATTAAATCACGAGAATAATTATTTTTGTCTGAACGAATTATTTTATATCGAAATTAATAATTTATCAATATGAACCAAAAAATTAAACTTCCTAACAAATTATGCTCTTTATTGTCTTACGTCTATGTATGAATAGAAGAAGAAATAGAAAAAGAAAAAGGAGTAAACGTCATACAAAACAAAAATAAGTTAACAGTCTTTTATTATTATTATTTATCGGTGATGCCAAATTAAGTTAACGTGCAAACACAATAGACACCAAAATGCCTAACATCCCACAGTAGGTTTATGGTATTTCCGCTCATAAATTCTTTTCGTTAAATTCATATTGCACATCTCAGTACTTTCCCACAGAACAGTTGTTCGCCATCTATACATCCCATCATGCTCCAGACTCATATGTTGCGAATTGGACACCATATTCATATTTTATCACGTTAGCTATAATGTCCGCATTAGTTGAGTTAGCTGATAAGTTTAGAATTAAGTTGAGTTTTATTTTGGCAATGAAGAAGCTTCTCCTCAGGAAAAAGAAAAACATTTTTAATTTAAAAACCATAATAAATAATTTAACTTGCTCGCATTATGGTATGCAACGGTATGGGTATTTTTAAGAGTAGTTTCGTTGAGTTACAAATAATAGAATGTACATTTAGGCGCCACTTAACGAAACTAACTGTGTGGATTGTGGGGCAGTGATACCGTTGGTACTTCAATCGAGGTATTTAATTTCATTACCTACACTTCCTCTTGCGTTTTCTGTTGACCTCATATTTTCTCTTCTTCTTGGAAATTGAAATGCTCATTAATCAACAGACGCTCTATTCAGCGCTTCTCACATTTTAAATACATACCTACTTTGGGGGAAAGTCTATTGAAGCTGCATAGTTCGATTTTTGCAAAATCTATAATAATGTACCCTCATCTAAAAGACTTTATAGGAGTCTTGTTATGCCTTTCTAACAGTAGTGCAACTACTAAAGGGTCTTTTGCCAAACAAAATTGATTAAGAGTGTAAGCCGAAAAGCAATAATTGTTTCTCCGAAACCGATTGTTCAATAACTGGCTACCGCCAAAAGTTCATGTACTAGGATACCATAACGATACCTAAAGGGGCTATGAATACACATATAGTGCTACACAAAGCGCTAGCACATGAAGGACAAAATAGAGAGACAGACCTAAGTTACTCCATGGTGTTCAGGATAGCTGGAGAGTTGCCTCTTAAGGTGCCGAATGTGCCCCGGCAATACGACTTATTTTTTTAGAATTAAAAAAATGTATGTTTCGTTAATCTAAGAATCTGGAAAATAGAATTCATAAAACCAAAAGAGCCTTCTGAATGAATAACAACAACGCTCGTACACTACTAACAAATGCCAAACGAATGGCCTGTCTAGGGATAACGGGAACCCATTCCAGCACACCGACGGCAGCCATGGAGACTATTCTCAATATTCTTCCAATGGAACTCGAGATCAAAAGGACTGCGGTGCTCTCCGCAATCAGATTGTGGACCTTGGGTTACTTTAAAAACGAGATGCTCGCGGGACACAGAGCCATGTGGAAAGATGTTTCACAATCCTCTGGACACGTCAGCAAACCTAATGATTTCATAGAGAAAGAATACCTTTTGGAAATCGACTATTCCGTCAAATTCCCTAGGCGTGAAAAATGGCAACATGGCACAGTGCTTGTCGAGATAGGAGGAATCATATATCATATACATACTATATAAAAAAGCAGTAACGCTCATTCTGTAAACACGGCTGTATCTCGGACTGGAGCCTAAACGGCTGGGCGGATTTGCTTAAATCTTCATATCTGGGGTCTGTGGGACTATACCACAAGATCAATATGGAATTTTCATTCTAGCCCCAAAAATTAAGGTACCTATACTTCATTTGGGACCGATTTTAAAAAAAGCGGATTTTCTCGAAAACGGCTCCAACGATTTTGTTAAAATTTCATATTTAGGTTAGCTTAGACACATGCTATCAAATGTCATACCAGGTTTTTGCCTAAAAAGTTGTACAACGGAACTTCACTTTTTAACTGATTTTCTATAATTGGGTATTTTTCTGATATTGCTCAGTCGATCGGTATTACCGATTTTCTTATAGTAACTGTTCAAAAGTGAAATAGCAATAAGAACTACGATGCAATGTGAAAAGAGCGTCAACATGTTTACATGTATGTATATCCCTCGCATGTTTTGCTCCTCTTGCAATACAATTCGGTATGAAAGTGGAAGTGTATGAATTAGGTTAGATTAAAAAAAAAAAACAATCCATCTTATAAATACATTTAAGGAAAAAATTTAAAATTATTCAAAAGTGCAATGAAATTTTCAAAAATATATTTTTTGACCTACAGCAAATAATGGGGCTGAAAGTGGGTACATAAGATAAATAAATCTGCCGCGCATACAACGAAAGCATGATTTACACCAGAAGGGAGTGTCGAAAAAAAGAACATGGTAATGTTGCGGGCCTAACGGATGATGGTGCTGTTGTTGTCTTTTTCTTTCTTTCAGTTCTCCCAATTCATTTCTGCGTTATAGCTATGAATTCAAACGCAGTTTATACGGCGCGGCGCTTTAAAGCACGCGAAAAGAATATACCAGTACTTATGAATAGCGAATTACTTCTCTGCAGAGGTAGGCATTGAATCTTTTAAGTACACTGAGCTTTTATTGGTAAATATGATTCGCACAGTTATTTTCCTGACTTATTTTGCCCCTTAAGCTCTGTAAAAATGTTCGTCGTTTTCGACGAGGGTCAGCTAGTAGTTATATAGACGGATGGATCACACATTAACAGAAAATTTGGTTCTGGTGTACACTGTTCAGATCTTCCTATAAATATATCCATTTATTTAGAAAGGTGACTGTTTTTCAGGCGGAAGTTTTCGAAATTCTCAGAGGCGCAGGCGAACTCGTAAATGCCAACACCAGAGTCAAGCCACACTTAAAGCACTTGCAATCCTACAAAACAATTCTAAATTAGTGAAGGAATGAAGAGCAGCTTAACTACCTTGGAATATCCTGCACGGTGAGCCTGCTCTGGGTACCTGGCCGCAACAACATACCGGGGAAAGGGAGGGCGGATGAACTTGCTAGAGCAGCGTGGAAGACGTGGAAAATTTAACAATAAATTCCATAGGTACAGCGATACAAGCAGTTAAAACGGCTTATAGGCAGCCTTGCTAAACGCCACTCAAAAATAAGGGGTCAAATCCATCCATCCAACATGTAAGGCTGCCAAAGAAATGATAAAAAACCCAAACCCACAGCGGGCAAGGAAAGTATTGAGCATTTGAGCAGAGCACAACTAAAATTGATGATTGGCCTATATACGGGACACATCAACTTGAACAAACATGTAAGCCGACTGAGACTAGTGCAGCACAGCACCTGCCTACGATGCGAAGAAGAGGATGAAAGCATCAGACATTTCCTCTGCGAATGTCCGGCTTAATAAGGCACAAGTACCTGCGAAGAGACATCCTACCCGGACTGACATCGCTCAGATCCATCGACTTCTCGAAAACACTGGAGCTTAAACGACACACAGAGCGTTTTTCTGAAACTAATATATTCCTTCAAACCTTTCCATTCCATTACACAATCCCCCTTTGAATAACACACACCCCAAACCTCTTTTTTCAGCACAGTTCTGGAGGGGAGTACATCGGGCCCGACTTGTGGCCTACGTGAAGAGGAGCAATCCTTACCTTCACAAACCAACCAACCAAATCTTAAGGCAAAAATTCTTATGAGGTTTCATAGCTGAACGATCCAAATCTCTTCCATCATCAAAAATTTGGAATTCGTTGATAAATTTCGCCACAGCATGACTTAGTAAAAAAAGGTGCCGAATATGCCCCCGTTTACCATGTACTTATGTATTTACTAGATGTTGACTGCCCGGCTTTGCCCGCACACTGGGTCGTAGTCGGAAAATGCTTTTAAGTGATGGCGGGTAAGCATCGATGGAGCAACATAATTTGTTAAAGAGCATGAGTAGATTTTTGGTTGCATGTAGAGGAACATCATGAAAAAGTGCGTCAATCATGGGATGGTTTAACTTCTAGTTTTTTTTGACTATATTTACATTTCAATGCTGTTGATAATAATCTTCTCCTCGGAATCGGAAATTGATTTGATTTGATTTCGAAGAGATTGTTCTTATTTCTTCCACATATCTCTCTCAAAAAAGAGATTTTTAGACTGCTTCACAGATTGAGGAATAACAGGCATCTAAGGTTTGTCGAAAATCCCTTGCTATCAATATCATGGCATCATCAAACAGGTATTAATTTCCTCGTCGATTTTGTGTTCTATCTAATTGTAAAGTACTACCTTTTGGCAACACTAAATTGTCGTCATTGCCATCTCAGTAGAATAAAACTCACTTGCTAACCAACTATCATCGGACCAACACGTGTTATACTATTCGTTTTACGAATACATTACATTCTTGTAAACAGTACAGAGCAGTTGTCAGTCGACTGCATGTTCAAAGGCAGTCTTAGTAAAAAGAGTACTGTTCGATCGCCATCTAAGAAAGTTGCATCAATTGCAGAAGAAGCGCGTGGTAATGTTAATTTTTTTTGTGATCGTATAGCTGCTAAAAACAATGAAATCAAAAAAGTTTTTCCGTGCCTCTTAGCACATCGAAAAAATGCATCCCACCCCTTTCGTCACTAACCACTTGTATTATTGAATTGTAGCAAAGACGATTTAATACCAAGATAGTGTAACTGCCATTTCAAATCGATGCAAAATAAAAAGCTTCGCTACTCACACATATATACACACAGCGCGTCGAATGAATTCTTTTATTATACTCAGCTGTATGTAGGGTAGGGTGAGCACTTTCGACGGTGGGGCACATTTGACTTTTGCAATGGTTAAAAGACAGTTAATTTTTAAATGAAAATTGTGATGGCATTGTTGGTCATACTGTTCTCTCCTATCACATACGAGTTTTCGAAGTTCTCTTTCAACAGCTGTGGTGTCTAGACCGGTTTTATGATATGTGAGTGATTTTGTGTAACTTTACTTGGCCACGAGGTAAGCGATATTTAACTTTTTGATTACAGAATTTACTGGATGTCCAATTCTAGTTCAAGTGTATATTATTAACTTAAGATTTTTATATCTTTTCATTGAGTTGTCTTTATAAGTTTCTTAAAAAATTATATTTTTTATAAAAACAAAGCATGGGACACTTTCGACGAAACTATGTGGGGCACCTACGACAAATGATAAAAGACGTTGACATGAGCAGTTACAACGTGCAATTATTTTCTTTTTTTGTATTAATCGTTTCTTTTAACTTAAAAATTTCAATCCTTTTTTCTTTATTTTACTTTGTGATCTTATGTCACATGTTCGTATGAAAACTGAATGTGATTTTTAGTTTAATTTTAACATTAATTTCTGAAGTATCTCATGGATTTTTTTATGTTTTGCAAACATAATATTGATTAATTTAAGTAAATAAAATAGTTCGCTATAAGTTTTCTCTTCCTTTTGTGTCATTTGAATTCGTGTCGAAAGTCCCCACTAGAAAGACGAATGTACCCCACCCATGGGGTACTTTCGACGTTTTGAAATAGTTTTTAAAAATACTTTTTATTAAAAATTAGGGTTGAGTAATATGGGATTCACACTAGCGTCGAAATGAGATAATTTCGAGTTTCAAATAAAAAGTGTTCATACCTACGCTTGCTAATTTCGTGAATGGATGCATTCAGTTCCGATAGTAAATCAATGACGGTGCCATGTTATAAAATTGTTTAATATTACATTATTTTTTTACATACATAAGTATAGGTATAACGTATAGTAATAATAAAAGTTGGATGTTATTGTTAAACAGTTTGGAAGATAAAGTCGACTAATGTATAGCTAACATTGGATAGATGCGGCGCTGCCTCGGGTTCATATGTTAAAATATCACTTTTCGGGTGGGTTTTGCCACTCCGGGTATATCAACAATTGTCAGGCACTCGCGTATCAAGTCGACTATAGAGCCAACTGTAGAAAAGTTCCCCAATGGGCGCGGAGCTCAAATAAATGGACAGATATTGTGTATGTTCCCATCCTATGGTTCTTTGGCGACGTTATTTGGCTCCACATGTAGTTGATCAGAGTGCCTCTACCGGCGTACAACTTCAATTTCTTTTTTTCAGATAACATCCCATATTTATTAAATCATTCCATGAGATATTTGTGTTTTGCGTGCTATTCCATTATATTTTTTCGTTTTTTTTACTTGTGCTGAACGGGGCCAGTAGCTTTGACAATTGTAATCTCAACCACATAGTTTATTTACGGAAATAACTACTAAACACTAAATATTTCCCAAATTAGCGATATATTTTTTTTTTAGTACTGAATAATTTTTGTTTTGTGTTTAGATCACCGAGAACAATAAGAATCCGTTGTTTAATCTTTGCGCAACGGAGATCGTTAATATTCTCTTATTAATTTGTCCTGTCATTGTCATTCAGAATCATTCAACTGCATTCAAATAAAGTTTGTTCGAATTTATTTTCACATAATTTTGAACAATTTCAACGAAATTATGTTGAAATGAGATAATTTCGATATGTCAATTCGTATGGGGAATTATCTCATTTCGAGCATAATTTGGAAATTCGCAACGAAATTAGCTGTTTTGCCATGGTGTGAATACCGTATAAGGTCTTTATGATTTACGTCTTTCTTTAGTACGATTATCAAAGCTTCAAATTAAATAAAAACTTATACACGATATAATATTCATTTTATAAAAAGTTATAGTGAATCTACAGAAAATGTGTCGAATCTGCCCCACCCTACCCTACCACAACGGTATGGAACACTAAAATGTCTACGTTTTTTTTCAATGTTTTTATAATATTTTTTTTCTATCACCTTTGTATTGTATTCTATTAGAAGAAAACCAACTAGATTGGTTGAAAATTAAGCGCGGTAGGGGCAAACATACGCATTTTGCCACTTAGTTTTATATAATGTAGGTATAGAGATAATATAGAAAATAAACGAATAAAAATGTTTTTAAAAGTAAAATTATTGTTATGGCTTGCTTCACAGTAGGTTTTGATATTAACTTCTGCAATTGATCGAGTCATTTTATCTATATGAATCTGATTTTTTTTATTTTTTGTAATAACTCGATAACTATGAATTTAAATTGTTTTTATATTTTTTCTTATTGATTATAATTATAATTTTTTGTTCACTTATACATAAATAATCGTTTAACATAAGAAACTCACTTTTCTGTAAAACTCTTAAATTTTTCTTGAAAACACTATAAAATCGGCAACGGCATCACTGCTGTGGAGTTTTTTATTGTTTTTTTTTGATTATAAATATTTATTATTCAACAGCACGTTTGAGGTTCGAGTTCGTCTGCCTGGCAAGTGGCAATTTTAGTTGACGTTTAACTTTCTGAAAGATTGGCCGGTTCGGTTCCGTCGAGTTTGTGTTTTGTTTGATTTTTTTTTCTTACTTTTGCTATAAACGCATCGTTTTCTATTATTTGTTTAATTGTAACTCGTGTAAATATACCTATAAATTATACTTGAAGTAAGTAAAGCAAAGTCAATTATGAACAGAAAATATATAAATAAATAAAAAACTACATACTCGTATATCGAAATTTGCACGTTTTTTCTAAATGTATCTGTAGATAAATATTTCAAGTGAACATATATATGTACGGCCGGTATTTCATCGGAGTATCTGAAAATTAATAATTTAAAGTGAAATGCATAGATACTTGCATGTATAGCACATCAACTGTGTTAAATGTAAGCTGAGAAACATCTAGAACTCTTCCATGGTAATACGGCTTATCTATTACTGAGTACAAGGTATGAGGTTGGGTTGAGAATTATTGCTCTGATAAGACAATACATGCAGTCGCAGATCTTTGGATATGTTGTTCATTTCTGATTTGTTGCACACAACATAATGTTCATAATGACAACTTTTATGCGGAGTGTTTCAATGTTCGGCGCTGTACGTTTACTTACCGTTTTATTTTTACTCAGTTAATTTTGATTATAAATTATTTTATTATTATTTTATTCAGGCTTCGTTCATAATGCCCACAAGTCCTACATATGAAGTGGACCAGTATGACATTAGAGATGCTATTAAAAAAGACAAGAAATAGAATCGATCAATCATATTGACCAAAACTATAATTAGGTACTTCAATTGAAAATTAAATGTAATTTTAAAATATATAGATGTGTACGTAGAAGTACATACATACATACATATGTTCTCTATACAGAGGTAAATTTTAAATTGTTTATAGTTAAACACTTGCAGTTTTTGTTTAGGTATGCATAGCTTGCAGTTAAAACAAAACAAAAAAAAATGTGTGAGCCTTATCCGCATAAGCTCGCTGGGGAAGTGAATACTTTTGCAATCCAAAGCAGTTGTGTATGTGTAATGTGTAAGAGAAGAAATTTGTCTAGTACAATCGATGGAAAATGTGTAATAAAATTTAGTTAATATGAATGTAAACTTGACTATATTTTTGTAATACAAATTATGAAAGGAACAGCTATTCAAAATTGCATTAAATATAGAATTTGTTAATAACTCGACTCCAGCGCCACCCATCGGGTCCAGTTTTTGTAGTTTTCTCTGTTGGTACTATACTTACATAAATTGTCAATATGAATCATTTTGGTCAGTTAGTAGAGAAGTTGCTAATAACTTGACTCCAGCGCCACCTAGCGAGCGATTATTACATTACAATTGGTTCAGCGGTTTAGGCGTGAAAAGGTTTTGTTAATAAGTTGACTCCAGTGCTCCCTAGCGAGCGGTTTTTCCACCTAAGTCCTTCCTCAGGTCCCAGACTATCCCTTTGCCAAATTACGTTACAATTGGTTCAGCGGCTTAGGCGTGAAAAGGTTTTGTTAATAAGTTGACTCCAGCGCCCTCTAGCGAGCGGTTTTACCACCTAAGTCCTTCCGTAGGTCCGAGACTATCTCTTTACCAAATAAAATTACAATTGCTTCAGCGGATTAGGCGTGAAAATGTTTTGTTAATAACTTGACTCCAGCGCCCCCTAGCGAGCGGTTTTTCCACCTAAGTCTTTCCTTGGGTCCCAGACTATCTATCTGCCAAATAACATTATAATTGGTTTAGTGGTTTAGTTGTTAAAAGGTAGACAGACAGACAGACGGACGGATGGACAGACAGACAGACAGACAGACGGCCAGACAGACGGACAGACAGACAGACAGACAGACAGACGGACGGATAGACGGACAGACAGACATACAGACATACAGACAACTGATGTTTTCTGTATACATATTTCCCCTGTATGGAATCATTTCCACGTTATCGAAATACAGTTATCGAAATCTATCGTGATGCAGTTATCGTCACTCGTTTTCGAAAATAAATACGTCGCTAAAGAAGTATTCACTTCAAAAAAAACAACGACAAGTTCTTAGCTTTACTTCACTGCCGCTTCTTTTTTTAAAGACCCACAAATTGCACGTATGCACAAAATGGCATACGACATAGTACGTAATCCTTCAGTGTCAGATTCTTGGTTTTTTTTTAAATTGTTTGTGAAGCGATCAGTGGCAGATCGACTTCATTTAACACCACAGTTATGAAGGTATAAACCGGAAGCGGGGTCTTACTACGTTTAACGTCACAGTTAGGTACGAAAGGGTAGCGGGGGATGAGCGCCACCATGCTGGAGAAATCTTTTAGGTGTTATCATTATTTGGTACTAAGCTTTGCATTGTATCGACTTCTTAATTAATTAGTTTTATTGGGAACTGATAAATAGTGAAGTGAAAAATACCCAATAAAACGATCCGCAGTTGCCTGGTTTTTATTTTTAAAATTTGGTACTATGTATGTGTTTGCTCACGGTGACATTAGCTGTAAAAACAAAGACAAACAGTCGAACGTGCAATCGAACCCGCAATCGAACTTAAACATTTATTGACACTTGACTTTGGCTGCGGATGTTATTGAAAGTGAAGCGCAGTGGGTTGTTGTATGTGTATTGAATGTAAAATCTTACTTCACTTCACTACGCATAGGTTTCCCACTTAAACAGGGGTATTGTTTCAGGTTTTTTGTTTGCTGTGTGCTGTGTCAAGTGTCGTTAATGTTTCCGTTAAGATAGTCTATTAATGTTTTCTGTCAAAATGCTTAAATGTTTCGGCAAATGTGCTCGGCAAATATTGGATCCGTCTTTTCTGTCACCTTTTGCCCATTCGTCGTCATTGATTTCTAGGACGAATAGTTTTTTGCGCTTAAGCCATTAATATGAGCAGAAGTCTTGTAGATTTTTCTATTTTAGATCAGCTTTGCTTACTACAAAGGTACAGTGAAAATCGGTTATAACAAACAATATGTTGTTTTTTTTTTTTTGTTTTAAAATTTCTTTATTTCTCTTATAACGTTATAATTATTTAATTTACCCGCAAAGCTTATTGCCTATCTGCAGGTGGTTGCATATTCCATGTTTACAGTTTTAGCAAATTAGTGGTTGCGAATATTTTCAAAAGTAATTACATTTTTTCAATTGATTTATAGTAGTATTTAATTCAAGGTCAATAAAAAAGAAGGAAACGTTTTTACGGAAACGTGCGATTTTAAAAGAAAATTATGTTTTTTTTAAGTTAAGTGATGCATATCTAATAGGTAATACATATATTTATATATCAATTTCAATTCAATTTCAATTTCAATTTATTAAATTTCATTGGTTTGTACATTAAGAGGAATGTCTTTTATAGTACTTAGAGTTTAGAATTGATTTTATATAATTTCAAGTACTTAAAACTAAATTAAATAAAATTACAATTAATTTAAAAAGAGTCGAGGAAAATAAGAAAGGATGAAAGGTAGTGAAAGGTATTAGATGCGAGAGGTAGTCGATGAAAAATGAAGAACAACATCACTTTTAAATCTTTTGAAATTAGAGATTGATTTGATACGGGTAGGCAAAGAGTTCCATAGACTGACAGCGTGAATGAAGAATAAACGTGACGAGCTACGCTGCGTGTGTCGAAAGGTGATAATATTCATGGTTCTGGAAGATCGTGCAAAATTCAGCCTAGTAAACAGATATGAAGGACATTGGTTGTATATGATTTTATGGAGGAATATACAGTTCCTGCCGTTTACATAGTTCTGCAGAGAGCAACCCAGTAGCATACGAGAATAAACGGAAATGTGATCACTTCTACGAAGGCCATGTACAATAGGCTGTCCCGTCAAAATTTTTTTTTGGAGTATCTTAACGAAAGACCCCGCAAAAGTTGCGTATTGAATAGCATATAACGGGAAAAAAAAACCAAAACAAAATCGGAGGGTACTTTTGGGCCTCTACCGCCCGCTGAAATTATTTAAAAAAAACATTTTTTTCTTATTTTTTAACATTTTTAATATTTAAAACGTAAAATCAAAATGAGTTCTGGACCTCGTCGACAAGAAACAATGTGTCTCTTTTTCGGCCCCTTTAGTGAACTAAACAAAAATAAGTTACTAACAGTAAAAGATGTAATCAAATTTTCATACAAAGTGATCTAAAAAAAAAATATAATGGCAGAAATCCATCTAATTCCGAAGTTTTTGTAATTGTTAGTATAGAAATCGAAAAGATATGGAAGAATGCTTCGATTCCAATTGTGCGTCATAGTCGAATACTACAAATAATGAAAATCCACTTTGATAAATATATGACACTTAAAAGATACCCAAATTCGAAACAAAAATTCAAGCTATCACAACAGATTGCAGGATTTTATTGCACTTTCAAACACAAAATTGTTTGACATTGCATCATTGTAAGTGTGATTCATTTAATGACTGTCGTTGTGTAAAGGATAAAAAAGTGCCTTTTAGTGAAAGATCATTTTTAGTGGACCAGAAAAATGACAGAAAAATGGTGATCGGTGCTATTGACAAGGTTGAAACCCAAAAAATTCAAAAGCGACTAGATAGAAAACGTAGTGCATTAGGTAGTCAAAGAGCTGAATCTACTACTGTATCAACTTTTTCCGATACAGTAGATTGAAACGAGCAAACAAACAGAGCAAGTCAATACAGTTCATCCAATCGAAGAAGAGTAGCCACAGCTCTTTTTATCAGAGCCCTCATCGTCAACATCATCAGGTAAGCGGAATTTACTTACTTTACCATCTGTAGCAAGAGTTTGTGATCGATATGGGCTTTCCGTACGATCTGCTGCAGCAGTTGCATCAGCAGCACTCCAGGATGTTGGAATAATTTAAAACACTTGTAAGACTCTAGTTATTGAAACAAATAAAATACATCGAGCTTTGTCAAAATCAAGAAAAAGCCTATCAAACCACTGAGATAATATCGTAATTCGCAGTATTTATTTTGGTAGGCGAAAAGATGAAACTCTTACTTCCGAAGAGAAAGATGGGCGATACTATCGGAAGGAGGTTCTTGAAGAGCATATTTCCATTCTTGCAGAGCCGGAATCCATATTCTTAGGCCATATAACTCCTAAATCTAGTACAGGACAGGAAATAAGTAACTCAATGCTTAATTTTTCAAAAACAAGGGATTTGATTTGAAAAAAATTCTTTGCATTGGATGTGCCGGCACTGTAACCAATACTGGCTGGAAAGAAGGGATAATTCGCGACATGGAAATGGAATAAGGCCGACCATTACAGTGAGCAATATGCTAACCTCATGCGAATGAATTGCCACCACGAAATGTGTCAAGGTATAAAAACAGGTTACTGGTCTCCCGGACTAGCAAATCGACAGCCTGGGAAAATGGCACTTTCAAGCTTACTTATATGTACTTTACATTAGTTCGAGTAACCCATCTGAAAATCTTAAAATTCTTGTGATGTATATAATTAAAGTATATGCACCAGTGTGGTTTTCGACCACCATGTTTTTCAACTCATCTCTTTTTCAAGATGGTTACCAGACAACTTAAAATAATCGTTGATCCTGTCATTGAGAGAAACGCTTTTTCCACACCCTGAAAACATTTTAGTGGCAATGCTCTTCGACGAAATGGTCTATATCAGAGAGCTTGCTCTAAAACGAATTATAAAAGTGTCGAAAGATGCATCAAATTTGTGACCGAAGCAAGCCAATGTATTATCGGAGCAAAGACGAGGGAAGGACTTATAAGTAATAAAATAGAATCACGAAGCAAAAGGACGCTTAAATATGTCTTACTTAACCTTAACTTTAATTTAATAAATCAAATCAATAAATTAGAATAATAAAATAAAATGAAAAAAAGGAAAAAAAATATAGTCTCTTTTAAGATATTTAAGCCTCGGTAGAGCCCCAAAAGTCATGTCCAAATCAAAAAGTAAGTACATATTCAGAATCTACTCGTCAATACGCAACTTTTGATACCCCTTTCGATAAGAAATTCGAGAAATTTTTTTTCTTCATACAACGACGGGCAACCCTAATGTACAATTGTACATATCGCACCGCATCATTGAAAGCAACCTGGAGTTAAACATTGCGATAATGAGTCGAGAGTGCAGTAGACAACCTCAGCGTATGTAATGAGAGGTAGTACTAAGGTAATTATGAGCTTACGCCGAGTTTCGATAGGAGTAAAGGCAGCAGTAAGCCACAATTTTCTAAGACATCCGTAGATTCGACCAACAACCATGTTGATGTGATTGCAACTAGATAGGCTGCGGTTTATTACGAAGCCTAAACTAGTGATATATTCTACTGCTTTAATTTTACTGTCGTTCAGCCAAGATTATCCGGTACAAGATTAAGATTAAATTTTTTGTATGAGATGGGGATAATTTGCGATTTTTTTTGGATTTAATTGAAGTCCATTCACTAGAGACCATCTGTAAATTCGCTATAAGTCTTCGTTGACAAGGACAGCCAGTTCGGTTAGGTTGTGAAACGACCTTGCAGCATGAAGTTGAACATCATCTGCTTTAACAAAGCGTATTGGCACACCGTCCTCTCCGATGGAATCGGACTTTATGGCAGCTATACACTATGCAACATCATTTTCCGTGACCACTTCGAAATCTTCAAGTCTCACATTTGGTTGTGCTGAGTTTACAGGTTGATTGAAGTCCAAATCAAAATCACTTACACTAGAATCACTCCCAAGAAAGAATTGATTTAAGTCATTAGGATCCAGACAACATTTGGGACTATTATTCTTATTGGAGGCACCGATTTTACGAAGGTTGCTCCAGAGCTTTTTTGCAGGTAGGGAAATGTTGAGTTTGGAAGTATAATAGTTTTTCTTCGATATGCGCAGTATGGATGTTGCGAGATTGCGAGCCACCTTGTAGGCACTCCAGTTTGTATCCGTGGGCCGATGCTTCCATTTACTGTATACCTTATTGCGTTTTTTGATTGCACTCACCATACGTCTGACGTAAACCAGGGGCAGATTTTATTTTGAATGCGTACCCTTTTGATCGGAACACATTGGTCAAACAACGAAGACAAAATAGCAATTTATCGCAATCTTTTTTTCGTTTTTTAAAATTAACAATATTTTTTAGGTTTGCTGGTAATTCTTTCATTATTGAGGGTATTGCGTACCTAGTTTGAATGTCTTCTTCCATATATGTTGTATGTTTCAGGTATTTCCAAAAACTTAAATTTCAAATATTAATTAATTTAAAAAATTGATGTTGAAGATTTCATATCTTATCTAGATGGGTTTTTGACGCATTTACACAGGCTAGTACCTAATACGGGATTCAGCAAGTGAGAGATACACCAGGTTTTGAATATCAGGACTTGTATATCTTTTGAGATACACCATCGCAAATACAGCAATCTTCAGTTGCAAACGTATTTTATTTATTTGCTCATGCATTGTTTTGGCCACTTTTTGCCATCGTTGGGCAGTCTTCGTTTTGATAGAAACATAGGGTTGCCGTGGCATGCGTATGTGCATCAACTTTATTTTTACACCATTTATGACGAGTCCGTGATCGTGGCACCATCTTGATACTTTATCATATTCAGCCTGCATTATTGCTACTGCTGTATCAAGGCACTTGTGCTTGACAATAATTGCTAAGTCATCTGCGAATGCGAAAGCTGTACTTTTTTTGGGAACACGAAGAAGTTCATTAGTGAACAAGATAAATAGGATTGGTCCTAGATTTGAACCTTGTGGTACACCATACAAGCTCGGTTTTTTTTTTGCCTAACTATGTTACCTACCTTTATCCGTATTGTTCTTTCCGTGAGGTAATTTTTAATGTCCCTCTCACGTCAATTTTATTGCGACTCTCAATTATTTTTTCATGGTTCAGCGTGTCAAAGGTCTTGCTAAAATCAAAAAACATAACTAGGACATGGAAGCTTTTGTTGAGGCTTAGTTTTTTGGAAACCAAATTGGTTTGGTTGTAGAACCCCGTGCTTTTCTATAAATTTCGTTATTCTCCTTACTATTATTTCTTCCAAACACTTTTCTACAACAGGCAGATTTGCAATCGGCCTATAATATTCGAATTGAATTTTTACTCCTCTTTTGTATATAGGCCGGACTATTGACGTTTTTAGTAACGTTGGAACCCAACCTTGGCTTATGCTTCGGTTTATAATTGTTTTAACTATTGAGGTTAGGGACAGAGCGTTCAACTTCAGATCAATAGGTCTAATATTATCTACTCCTGGCCCCTTGTCGAATTTTAGACTGGACAACATTCGGTACACTTCTGTTTCGCCAGCTTCTACATAAATCGATTCTGTGATATGTAAACTTTCATGGTAAGACGTTTTATAACTGCATTTGTGTATTATTTTTGGTATTTGATTCGAAAATTGTTCAGCAAATTTATCTACGATGCTGCTCATATTGTCACTGACGGAAAAGTTGTTAATAATGACTTCATCAATCGATCTTTTTTTCTTCCCTAGAAGTTCGTTTAACACATTCCACGTTTTTCTTGGGTCTTTTTTTGCATTTGAAAATCTTTGTCCAGGCTGGTGAGCAGATAAAATCTGGTTTTCTTAATCGCTTTGCAAATTCCTCTGCCTTATATGTAGTACAATATTGGTCCACTAATTGGAACATTTGCACTTCTTTGGGCTTAAAACCAACCAAGCAAAGCGGTTTCGATGTCTGGATGATGACTGGACCTAACTGTTTTGGCTTTCAAATGGGAACTCTCAACTTTTGTTTTAATTTTAGCCATATTTTCCTTTTGTGAAGTTCGTTGTATGCGATATTTCGTTTTACGGGATTTAGTTAAAAGCGATATATCAATATAGGCGATTTTCTCTTTTGTTCAAATAAATTTCGTGTGGGGCGAGCAAAAATGTTTTCACATTTGTTATAATGTCCTTACCTGCGGTCAGGTTTTTGAAAGCCCTTGTAATGTCGCTTGTCACAGCGTGACAATGAAAAATAGCCCTCAAAGAGTTCGAATAATCGACTATTTCCCTTGTGGTATCTACATTTGTTGTAAACCAAATCATTGTTCAAGTGCTCAATGAAATTGAGGCTTACTTTGCCTCTTTTTTTTGCTTAATCGGAAGAAAGTATCGACTTTACACAAACCCGTTTCATGTCCTCCTGATTCCAAATATAGGTATTTTATTTTGCCTTTTTATACCATTATTGCCTTTTTTCCCCGTTGTTGCCTTTTTTTGCCTTTTTTGCATATTTTGTTTTTTTCTCAAAGTTTGTTCGCTAAAAAAATAATGCTCGTATGGACATATGCATGTATATTTGTGCAACCATTATATGCTTCTTCCTCGCACAACGTAATACGCATACTTACATTCCTAGACACATTACAATTTAAAGTGGGGGACAGACTGCTGGTATTGATACCATGGTATGAATACCATGGTATAGTGAATTCCACAATCCCTCACAGACTGCATTTCGTAGTACACCCTGTTTTTCGCATTAGGTAGTATGCTTTGACGTTTGCGTTTTCATGACAATAATCACAACAAAACAAAAAATATCGGTGCAAGTATCGTTATCGGATGAAATAATTATTTTTGAATCCATTGTATGTATCTGAGAATTGAATGCTACAATTTTCTATGTAAATTCTTTTTTCTTGAATTGTAAAAGAAGCTACCAAGAATCGCCAACAGAGAGAACGCGGCGCTGCAGTCAATAAGAAGGTGGTATACCACCAAAAAATTTCGAATTTCAATACGAGGTATGTTTCATCGTATACTTGCTTCAAACGTGGTATTGTAGTGACAGATATGTGGTATAGAACATACCCAGTAGGAAATTACTGCTTACCGAATCGATTCTGTAAGTGCTGATTGGTAGCTATCAGCGCTTACTTTCCTTATTACAGAATCGATTACATTTACATGGGGATGTCCTAGGGAGGTAAGCACTTACCAGCGGTGAATGGTAATTGCTGAAAACATTGATTACTTCGTCCTAGGGTGGTAAGCACCCACTATTTGCTTTATAGGGAATCAGTTAACTTAGCAGTTAAAGTTAGTTATTGAAAACATTAGTTACTACATCCTGGAGTCTAAGCATTTACTAATCTTCTTCAATTACTATGTATATATAACACGCACACACAAATGGTTGCGAGAAGCAGGCCCAGGTTCACCTCGAGCTGTAGCGCCAACTTAGTAAGTAAGAGTCATTAAGTCCAAGTGAGCCAAATAGATTTGCCAAGTTGTTACTTTGTTAAGTGGTGCCTTGCGTAACTGACCCTAAGTTGTAATACGTGTGTTTAATTTTAAGGCCAACTGAACTTTTTTGCATTGTATCGAATTCAATCGTTGTATTCATGGAGTATTCTAGCTCTTTCGGAAGAATGCCAATTTCCACTCGAGATTTCTAAGCATAAACAGCGGAAGTCCACACTTGTCTTGTTCTGTTCGTGGCCTTATCTATTTGATAATATTCTCGACGAGCCATCAAGAATTTAGCATTCGGTTTTAAGGTCGATTATTACGTAATCTCTTGTGTTGTCTTTCTGACTCATTTTCATAAGTGGTTCTTTTCCATGTTTGTGATAAGGAACGGTAGGTAGCCAGCGGAGTCATCGCCATTAGTGACGTTTCCTCAAATTTCAATGTGTATCGTTCCATTGAGCAGGCAATGCAACTTACTGTAGTCCGTAATGCCGACGCCGTTAATTGATGGAGAACGTAACTTAGGCCGTGTGTCAATTGCGTTAAAATATTATCCTCTGGCTAATTTTTGACGTTTCTACCAGAGGTGGATAAAATTTTAGCTTTTTGCTGTGTCGATTGGATTAAATGGGATTTTTTTGGTAGTTTTTTTCATTAATTTCCCACTAGAATTGAAAAATATCCCTTTCATTTTTATTCATATCACATTTTATTAGAACTAAAATTACCAAACTGTAAAACTGTAATACTGGAAAATACAAAGATAAAATTTCACCACTCAACATTATTCAAACTATCAATTTCAGTTGTTTTCACACGATATTGCTCATATCAATTACTTTTTTTTACACAATTTTCATAATGGGTAGTTTTCCCATCGTATGTGAACACTACATTTGTCCAACGACAATCGACTTGGAAAACCGAAACAAACGCAAAGCTCTCGTCGTCTCTCTCATTCCTTAATGGGTATATACAAATGTCAAACATTAGCCACAGGATAATTTGTTATGCAAATCCGGAGCCGGCTAATTTTTTGAAGTCTATATTCACCTCACTAGCGTCAAAAATTAGCCAGAGAATAATATTTTAACGCAATTGGCACACGGCCTTAAGCTTGACTTTGCTTCGAGTCATATCGCTTGTCTTGTTTTCGTAGCTTGATTTCGGATAAAGGGCCAGCTCATAGTTTTTTGCTACTACTTTTATTATTTTTTGAAACCCAATTTGTTGCACGTGCTAGTTCTTCTTCGTCTGTGTGATAATTGGAGCTGGCTGCTGATGGAGTAACCTCGCGTTCTCATTGAAATGCTTAAAAATGTTTAAGAAGTTTTAAGGAAGTTTGATTGGGCAGGTTAAAGCGCAGCTTGAATAACATAACATTTTCGAATACTTCACCCCATCCACTTATCTTTTTCATTAGGATAGTATATATTTCCGCTTGAAAGGCAGGTGGATATTTGCCCAAAGTTTAGTAAGTTTAAGTAAAGACGCATTCCACGAGAAGACCACCGCCAGGCCGCGGTCCAGTTTCGGATCCATAAACAAACATAAAACATTTTTGAGAATCGCCAGTTCTGAATACTAAAAAGTCGTTATTCTGATGTTACTGCATTGGGTCGCAGGAAATTCTCAACATTAAATACCACTTTGAACTATAAACAAAAGTGGAGCAAGATTTCGGAAGAAAAAAAAATCAGATTTATGTAAATACGAAATTATGTATTCGAAAAAATAAAAGAAATAATTATGTTGAAGCATATTTATGTGGCTTTTACATTACTTCGATGGTTCAAGAGGTTTGAGTCGCAAAAAAAAACAAAACGACCACAAGACCATGTATAGTGAACAGTGTTGGCCAAAACTTTAGGAACAGTTCTATAAACAAAAACAAGTAAACAAAAGCTGTTACATCCGCTCAAGGGAGATGTTGTCTGCTGTGGGAGATTTCACTGATTTTGTATTTCGTAATTAAGCTGCTTTAGTTTTAACCAACACTGTACGCCTCTGAAGATTAATTTAACCTCTTATGAGGCGCTTCACTTCCGGCAATCAAATGTTCACCCATTAGAAGTTATTAGTTCCTTTCGTCTGAAGTTGATGGTATTTTTCACTGTTTATTGAATTTTTTTCTTTTCCGAAGTTGACTTTGTTTGTTGATATAATGTACATACATACATATGTCATGTCAAAGGCAAAGATTGCGTCCAACGTTCTTGAAACTACATAAATTCCGGTCTCCATTTAAGAACAACCATCGTGACTTTATTTGTTTATACATAAGTTCATGCTTGGTTGTTTGAGAGTTCAGTTTGTTTACAAGGAAATTGCGCTATCAGGTTAATTTGATTAATTTTGTTTTCTATCGCTTCAAAAAAAAAAACAAAAAAATGAAATTGAATAAACAGTATTTATTGTAAATGGTTATCGTTATCATTAAATTAAATGTGCATTGAGTGCTCGAGTATAGGACCAATTGAACGAGCTCGGAAGTATTGTCGACGTTAGCTATCTCCTCAGTGACCCGATGATTATTTCCAATCATGCAACTTACATAAACACATGCACATAATGTAAATACCATGCCAAATATAATAAATAGATACTATTGCAAGCTGAGACTATGAATATGTCTTACAGTGGGTTTAAGTAAAATATGGCCAAATTTTTGCATTATTTGGCTGCAGAAGAATAATGCGAGTTTTCTCCCAACAAATCATGCAAAGAATTCACGTTTCATCGGCATTTAATGTTTTTTCATCAACATCCTGAACTTCTTCATCTTCTTCATGGCAGAGTGTTAGTTTTAAAGCATCTTCGATTAGCAGATTGTTATGATCATTCGTCATCTGATTTGGAAAAAACTGATGAAAACCGGTTTAATTTATTTGTATTTTAAACGCTTTTTTATCAATAATAAATAAATAATGTTCACTTACATGGTCGTCATTAGCAAAGTGCGTAATTAACAGCTGTTTATTGCCGCAAGATAGTCCAAAAGATAGTTTCGGGCGGATGAGTCGGCTAGTTTTTAAATTGCAGTCGCAATGGTCGGAGACAAAAAATATGGAATAATAAAGTTTCCTCAACGACTGTGCCCAAAAAAAAAAAAACCGTTAATTATTTTGCTATCTCGACATACAAAAACCATGCATAACGCCTTTAGTTTTAAATAGGTTCGACACCTTTTTTGTTGTAACTTTCACAAACTGAAATAAATCCAAACGTTAAAATTTGGTCACTTTAATAAAGTGACATAAGGGCAACTTTTTGCATTTGGCTTTATTTCACTTGGCGTTGTTTCACGGGACCCTTACAGTGTAACAAGTAATTTCAGTGTTCAAATAATTGATTTGCTGCCTTAAAATTGGACTGGTGCTTATTCATAATACAGTGAAATCTGTCATTAGCGGATATCCTGTTTAGCGGACAACTCGCATTAACGGACACCTTTTTGGACGATCTAAGAAAAGAGAAGCTCTTTTTAAACCGCCACGTAATCGTCTGAGGTACAGAACAGTATCTTACTACACCATCGCATTGACTTGGTGGTTGAAAGCTCTTGAATGACAGGACATAGCTACACAGTGGTGATGTATTCTGCTTTTTCGAAGATTCACGATCACGGATATTGCAACACGACAGCGTTCCTATACACACAGCCCGCATTGTTAAATCGTTTGTTGGTAGTAAAAATGTTGAACTTGTTCCATGGCCAAAATACTCGCCAGACCTTGATATTATAGAAAATGCCTGGGGTTGGCTCACACGAAAAGTATACGAAGGTTTAAAGCAGTACGATCATAAAGAAGCACTTATCCTAGCCGTTTATTTTGCCTGGACTATTTGGACTCATTGTATAACTCCCTCAAAGATCGATTTTTTGAGGTTATTTAGAAGAAAGGATGTTCTATTCATTATTAAAAACTGTGCCTGCAGTATGAATTCTAAATAAAAAATAACTCTTCATAAATTCGTATGCACCCCCTCAAGTTTATTTTCCATGTAAACGCCTTCTAATTGTTCTATCGGATACACTAATAGAATATTATCTCATTAGACTTCCCTGAAAAATGGGTTGGTTCCATTAAATCGGTAGATCAGGTTCTCCCATTTTGAAGTAGTTCTTCACGACATTGAAGCTTTTACAACATTTTTGACATTTCCAAGCACTTCCACGCGATACTAGGCATTGTATATAACGTTTTTGGAACATTGCGATAAGCCGTTAACATTGAAATCGAGTCGTGATTCCTCTAAGCAATCTGCTCCTCTCCCCATATTTAAGGACATTTCCTTATCTTATCTTATTAATATATAAATCTCAGTGTGACGCTCTTACCTGTCAATCTCACAGTTAGACAAACACAAAAACTAATGCACACAATGAAGTAAAACTTCGTATTCCAGTTTATAAACATCCTGTGCCTATTATTGGCCGATTTTTAAATTAATTTATTCCCAATATTATTAAAATTAATGCAAGAGTAAAAACACTATAACAAATGTCACCTTCTTGCGAAATGTCACTTATTCAAACTTCAAATACTTAGAATCCACACTTGTGGATTGTATATATTGATAGACTGCAAACCTTGGGGTACGTTCGCGCACTGTCTTTGATTCTTCGAACAAAATGACAATGTATGTATTGTAAGTAACACTATCGCCCCTGTGATGAATTTTGACCGGTTTGAAAACGGACGGAATTACAAGGGATGAATTCGGAAAAATCCGTTAATTTTGAATTCTTCCCTTGTAATTCCGTCCGTTTTCAAACCGGTCGGAATTCATCACAGGGGTGTATATATATTTTTTAGATACGGGCGCAGCCGGGCGGGACAGCTAGTACTTGCATTAAAATAAATTATGTAATAATAATTAAATATCGACAAAATATTAGTAAAACTGCGCACGAAGATTGTGTCCTATTTATGAGGCTAGGAAAAAACACGCATTTTCACACTGTGTTCGATGATGTGTAGGATTGCTATCCCGATAGAAGGAAAAGTTAGCCATAACTGTTTTTTGTATTTATGGCTGAACGTGTGCATATCTTTTTTTGCTTGTTTTTTTCGACTATATTTAACGGAAATGTAATTTGTAATACATGCGAGAAAAGTCTGCTATTTATATGTCTACCACTGTACATATATGTATAAAAGCCTATGTTCTAAGGAACTTTTCTATGAATAGTGCTGTGTTTACTTACTTCTGTGATTAACTGTATATTGTATGTACGTTTCAGATGGAGGAAGGATACCAACGCATTAGTCGTGCAATCAACATTGATGCCGAACGAGAAGAATACACTAGAATGTATGATTTTGTGCGAAAGAACGTAATCGATGGACTAAAGGAAGATGAATATTTCAAGATCCTATTCTGTGATTTAGCATTATGCGGTACGTATGTACATAATGTATGTATTATATTTGTATAGTTATATGCTATTAATTTAAGCTATACATAATTAAATTAGAAGTTTTCTCAAACAAAAGTTTGAGGAATTTAACATTTTATGTATATATGTAGAATGTAGGTATACATTATTTAATTTTTTAATATACAGTGAGCCGAAAAAGTATTCGTCTGCTTCACCTTATTGCAACAACGATGGTTTTTTTATTTTTTGAATAAATACAAAACATTTATTTTGCATATATTTTTTTCTTCAATTAAAATGGTTTAAATATAAACTGAGAATTAAAGAATTCTTCACTGATAGAAAAAGAAAATAAGACATAACAAAATTCAGATATCAATTCAGTACCGAAAAAGTATTCGTCTCTGGGTCTAGTCAATAAAAACTAACTGAACAAATAATAATGAAATTAAATTAATACTTTGTGGATCCCCCCTTACGTTTAATAATTGCTTCCAATCTTCTTAGAATTGAATCAACCAAGTTTATCGTGACGTTTGATGAAATAGAAGCCCATTCCCCATGAGACGCAGTTCTAAAGTCCTTTTTATTGGAAATACGCCTGGTTCTGTTTTTTTTCAAAGATATCCCAAAGATGTTGAACAGGGTTAACATCTAGTGACTGCGGAGGAGTTTGCATACATATATGAAGGTGTATTGTACATATAAGAGCCATATTTTGTACTCCACGCAGTGTATTTTGGGTCATTGACGGGGATAAATATGTATATAGGAACTACTGATACCCATTTTGTCCACACTGTTTTAAAGATGATTCTTCAATCCATGTTTGTACTCCATAGTTCCTTCGAAAAACGCACAACTCACTCGCTCCATTAGAGCACATGCAGCTCCATACCATAAGAGACCCTTCGCAGTGTATCACCGTCGCTTTTTCGTCCATTTCAGTTATTGGTGTTCTCCTCACTAAAACTTTGCGATCCGATTGAAAATGCTTTCGTCCGTAAAAAACACTCTTTTCCAGAACTGCTCATCATGGTTTTTATACGTCTTAGTATATTTCAGGCGCTAACTGTTATTTACCTTGCTGATAAATGGTTTATGCGAGCCACGCGACCTTGATAATCAGCTTGGTGGAGGACATTTCGCACTCTATCATCAGAAACGATTTCCCCATCTCAACTTCTATCTCAGCAGCAATCTTTGGAGTACTCAGTCTAGGGTTTTTTTTAGTTTTACGGACGATTTAGCTTTTTTCCTCTCCGTCAAATTTTGTGATCGCTCAGAAGCATTTTCATATTTCTTTATTTTTTTTTATCTATAAATGATACTTTTAATCGTCATAGTTGGTCTATTTACACTTTCACCTATTTCTTTGTACTTTTGACCTTCACTTAATAGATTAATTATAATTTTTCGTTCTTTTCTTGCAATTTGACTCCAAAAGCAGTGAATAAATTCCGCAAACAATCGTATATGTATTAATTTTAAATGCGTGAAGACGAATACTTTTTCAGCGGAAAAACAGAGGGATTTTGAATGTATGAGCTTTTATGAATAAAAATAAAAATGAGACAGTTGAGTTTTCACTGCTTTCATTAACGCTCAATGGTAATAGAAATAAAATAAAAATAATATTGTTAACTATTGATTTTAATGACAAATTAACGCTTTTTATTTAGAAGTGGGTGGAGACGAATACTTTTTCGGCTCACTGTAAATTTATTTCAAATGAAAAAAAAAAACATTTTAATAAAATTAGTTATTTTCGATGTTGAGACGACCGAGTAAGAGATGAGTTCCATAGTCTTACAGCATGACCGGGAAGAATACCGCTAACCCAAGAAGGAATAATAGTATTGGTCTTTGTAGAATGAGCAAACTTAAGTCTAGAACACAGATGGTATGTAAGAAGGGCATTGATTGTAGAATATCTTATGCGTTTGTGAATTGTTGTAGAGTACAGCCCCACAGAATTCTTGAGGTATGGTCATAAAATATGGAGCTTATAAATATACCGCACTGTATCATTAAAAGCTACTTGCAAGTTTTATTGGGATGCAAAGTCGAGTGTACTAAAAACGCCATCAACATAATTGATGAGATGTAAAACTAAGGTATAAGCTTCCGACGATTTTCTAGTTGAGTAAAGTATGCAGTAAGCCACAATCACCGGAGATACATTCATAAATGCGACCAATCATTGCGTTGGTTTTTGTAACTCGTTAAAAGTTACGATTTATTATAAAACCGAGACTAGTAACAGTATCAAGCGCATTTCAGTTATTGCAAGGTGCACATACAAATGCACTGAATCGTGTATAGTTACGTCTTTAATAAATATCGGTTCCTACATTGACCCTTGTGGTACTCCTGTGATTTAGCCAGTCTATCGAGAAGTAAGGCAAACAGGAAAGAGTTACAAAGCCATTGCCTCAAGAAGGTTGACTATAGCCAAGGAACTGCTTAAGTATCAAGCAGTCAATCACTGGCTATATCTCGTATATTGCAGCTCACAGAACAGTTCAGATTCAAAACGTTAAGTGCGAGGAAGTGCTCCCTAGCTTCCAATCTCTCGATACATGATCTGTTTCTTTAAGTCTTTCATAATTCCAACGTTTCTTATGTGACAACCGTTGTGCTTCCAAACTAGGAAAACTCTGCGTTCTACAATGAGAAAAAATGTTAAGGTAGTTTTATCTACTTAACCTTAGGATACGTTAAATATCGATAGTTTAGTATTCCGATGTTATCGATTTTTTCTTTAAACTATCGATAGTATCGATAGTTAGAAACAATTTTTGTTCCTTTAATCCTGGGCCGAATTACTGCATCCGTTAACGAGTGAGTGAGTAGGACTCGTTATCGAATAATCGAGTAAATGATACGTTAAATGATACTCGTTAACGTGAGCGGTAATGCCAAATCGTCACATTTCTATAATGGGTAACTTGTTAACGGATGCGGTAATTCGGAACAAAAACCAAATATATACTTCTAATAAAGAGCAAGTAAATAGCACAGTACCTAAACGTACAGAGAAGTAAAAATATCAATGCGATTGTACGTGCACGAGGGAGAAAGAGAATATTTTTCGGGAACTCCCCGCTTATGGGAATCTAAAAACCATTGACATATGTATGTACTAGCTGTCCCGCCCGGCTTCGCCCGTATCTAAAAAATATAGTGTTACTTACATACATACATACAAACATTGTCATTTTGTTCGAAGAATTAAAGACAGTGCGAACGCACCCCAAGGTTTGCAGTCTATCAATATATACAATCCACAAGTGTGGATTCTAAGTATTTGTAGTTTGAATAAGTGACATTTCACAAGAAGTGGCATTTGTTAGAGTGTTTTTATTTTTGCATTAATTTAAATAATATTGCGAATAAATTAATTTAAAAATCGGCCTATAATAGGCACAGGATGTTAATGAACTGGAATACGAAGTTTTACTTCATTGTTCGCATTAGTTTTTGTGTTTATCTAATGGTAAAATTGACAGGTAAGAGCGTCATATTGAGATTTATATATTAATAAGATAAGATAAGATAAGATTATATATCGACTGCAAGTACCCAACTTCGCGTTGGTTCTAACTAAGCACTAGCCCTCTTGTTTCGTAGCGGAGAAATGTGGAAACTTACATTGTGTTTGAATTCACGTAAGCCGTTGGTTTGTGATTTAACTATTTTTTTTTTAAAAAATTGTGATACGTTGTACTGCACTAACGAGCAAAAACACAAAGTATAAATCAACACAAAAATGGGTTCCAAATAAATTTACTATATTTATCGAGTTTATGGGTCAATAAAGGAAAGTAACGGCTATTTTCAAATTTTGTACTGAAATTTTGATAGTGGCATCTGTTGATACCAACGCAGCAACAATATAAGTCCTAACGTATTTTCGCAGTAACTCGTATACGCGGCAATAGATGGCCTCAGTTTCTACGTAAAATAAGCATGATGACGGACAATTGTTTCACATTACTGTCGCTAGGAAACACGTGGTGCTAGAAATGTTGGAACCAAATTGTCCGCAAGCGTTGTATGAAAGTGAAATTTCACTACCAATCCATATAATAATATGTCAATGCTAAAAAGAGAATTCGTTCAACAGTTAACGATAAATTTTGTCATACGTTTTTTCTTTCACAAACTATCGATGTAAACAAAAATCATCGATATTTTCGATGGTATGTAAACATCGATAGTATCGATAGTATTACCGATGTTTAACGTACCCTTCTTAACCTAACCTTTCTAACCCGGGAATCTTGTTTAAGTATACAAATGCATTTTATCTTTACCATTTATATTTTAGGAAGCTTTGCGGATAATCTCAAAATCTCCAAACCCGATGAATTCGATCTAGTGATGCGCCTCAAATTTCCCAAAAATGAACTTGTCAAAATTAAGCCCGATGTCTTATACAAAGGCAATGTTTTTATTGACTTGACCGAAGTCCTAAAGCATCTAAAAGTCATGCAAAATGAAAAAATGTTAAAATTTTTACTAGCAATGGTCGATGAAAATTTTTACTTTCTACAAAATAAATTCCAACGCTGGCTGGAAGGATGCTTTACGAAATATTTACTCCGCATCGATAGAGCATTGTGCTATAATAGTACAAGGTGTCGCTTGTTATACCGCAAACAAGGACCGGCACACACTATTGACGTTTACAATGGCATGGTCAACAAACAGTTTTCCATTGATTTCGTTCCGGGCTTTCGATTCGAGGTCAGTGCATCAGTTTGTCCAAGGAGGCCAAATGCAGGTCCTTGGGAGGCTATTCCGAAACCTATTAAAGGCGTGACAGGCGATAATCCATCATTTAGAACTTCATACACGGAATCGGAGAGGAAGATCCTGGCAAATAAGAATCAGTTAAAAAATGCACTGCGCCTTATGAAGAAATTTCGCGATGCGACAAAGTTAAACAGACTCAGTAGCTATTACATAAAAACGCTTTTCCTGTGGCATGATGAAAAAGTGGATAGTCTTTTTTGGAACCAACCAACTGCAGTTATAATAAATGAAGTAAGTATCAATTACATATATGTATGTTTAGTTACTCGTACTCAAATTTATTTCTAATCTTTCACGTTCTTCTGATATTCCATCGCTCCATACTGAGTCCAGCAACGACAAAGTTCGGTGTCCAACAGAAGCTGACTGGAGTGAAAGGATACGTAATGGACGATAGCTGAAATCCAATGGGAGTACCTTGCATAGTAGAGACAGAGCCGGTTCTGTGAATTTTCAAAGATTACTCATGCAGGCAGGTTAAATGCGATTTAGAATTGCATACATTCCGCTGAATGACTGACTTATAACTTCGTATGGAACCTTAACATCAGACCCTTTAAGTTGTATTGATACAGTGGCATTAGGGATGTAATGAGAAAGTTTAAGACCGAGCTAGTCTAGCACCAAGGGAATATATCTACAAAATCAAGAAAACAACCAACGGGCCTAGCGAATCAGAACCCAAGTTTAAATTTAACGTCCCGGTTAAAATGTGGTGGCTGTGGCGTAGTCACGCTGAAGGTTCACGGTTCGAATCTAGATCCAGATGTCTCCGAAATATTTATTTCTCACGAAATAAAATTAAGTTAATGAGTTTCAGAAGTTAATGTCAAATCCTACTTCTGGTATGGCTGAAGAAATTGATCGCACAAACCATATTAAGAAACATCTGGAAAAAATTTCTGTGAATCATTAGCAAAACCACAAATTTCAATAACGCACAACTCTCCAGTTATCCTGGAGTAAGTTAAAACCTAACATCTGAGTTTCCTATCACTATACTGATCTGTCTGTGTCTCGCTCTTGTCGGTCATGTGCTCGCGCTGTATTGAGACATTATAATTTATAAGAGTATTCATATCCCTTTAGTACAGAGGTTCCCAAACTTTTTTTTTTTTTATCGTAGACTACTTTCAAAATTAACTTGGTTTCGGTGGACCCCCATCTGCTACATTCTTACGATATTCCGAAAATTCGTAAAAAAATATGAAGATGAGATCTAACGATGGAAATTTGCGTCGCGGCTGAGTTCCAACCCTAAATTCGGAGTGGTAAAAATAAAAATAAAAATAGTATATTTGCTTATATTCTACATATTTATGAAAATAATACGACTACAGACTTTATATAACTAAAATTGAACATTAACCCTTTCGGGACGGAGAAAAGTTTAGTGATTTACGTATAATCAAAACCTTCAAGATAAACGGTTCAGCACAATAAATTTGACGCCTAATAGCTGGAAATCCATTAGGATACCGTTACTAAAATGTTGGAAAACGATCTGGTACCGATTTCAACCAAATCAGAGGAAAAGTTTGGCTGTCCGGAATTTTTATATTTTTGGTGGTACATATATAGGGTAAGGCGAGGTGGTTTCGACATGTAGGAGGTTTCATCAAACTCAAATTTTTCACTTCCTATAAATATGACAGATATGATATTTTCTTATGTCCACAGTCTAAAGGTACCTCTACTTTTCCCCTTATTGAGTTCAGTTTCTGATCAGCGTGTAACAAGTTAAGTCGTATTTTAATTTTTGGTAAGTTTGCATGTATTTTTTTTCAGTGAATTCTTAAGCTATAACTTTTTTTGTTTTAAGTGTTTGAAAGTGAGAATACAAAAACTAAACGAACAGATTAATAGTGTTTTTGTTAGTTGTGACCCTTTTACGTAAGTATAAAATAATAAACTTTTTTAAAGCGTAAATATAATGCATGCATTGAAGAAGGTTTCGACACGTTTCGCTTAAATCGTTTCGTTTCGTTTTTTCAACGTTTCGTTTAAGTCAAATTGTCGAAACCTCCTAGTTTCACTGTTTTACTTAGTTTTAGTTTTTTTTATATTGAAATTTTATAGGTTTAAATCAAAACGCCTAACATTTGTAAAAGAAAGTATCCTGAAAAGACATTTGACAAGAAAGCCATGAAAGAAGCATTAAAAGCATAGCATGTTGAAACCTCCTTCTTAAAAGTGGGAAGCTCCTAAAAACTGGGAGGTTCTGTCACTTTTTCCTTATTTAGAAATTCATCAATAACTCCGAGACGGTTAATAAATTAGCCCCTTAAAGTTATTCTTGTAATAGATTAAATGTTAATAAAGTAAAATTTACATATAAATAGTTTTGTTTGTAAACGGATGTACCTAATTTTTGGCAATATCCGTTAACGTGTCAGAACCTCCTCGCCCTACCCTATACATATGTACCAACGCGTTCCGAAAGTGTTAATAACGTATCGTAACTTCAACAATAAAAAAAAGTCGTAATTTAAATGGGAGGGATATACTTGATGGATGGACAGCAAATTATCAATATTTGGCTTCAGTTTTGTAAGGAATAACCGCAAATCTCCCCGTTCTGTGATGTTCCTTTTTTTTTGTTTATAAGTTTGTAACGACACTTAAACCTTTTTCGACAAGATATGACGAGGGAAACGCTATCAAAAGTTTTCTCGCAATTTGCCACAGCCAAGAATATTTTTCGGGTATTTCTGCCTGCAGCCAAAATGTTTGATAGCCTTTTTTTTAAATTTCACCTTCAGTTCCTCATTGGTACTAAGCTCGAGTAGCTCCTCTTGTAATACATTCGACACTTCCGTTACATCAAATGGATTTATGATCCAAGATACAATTTTCTTTTTTATAAGATACTTTTTATTAAATGAACCAGTGGGGTTATCGGCAGCCATATCTTAAGGGCAACGGTACTAGCCTGTCGGATCAGTCAGACTCAATACTTGTCCTTCCATTGTACTAAAAGAGCAACGATAGTTGTGGATCTAAGGAAATCAGTGCAGGTGCAGGATATTGCATGGAACATGGGAGGAGTATCCCGCATGATAATAAGTCGACACACTCATAAGATAGGTAAAGAAACTCGAGGAGTATGTGGGTTGTTGTAATGATCCTCAAAAACTAAGGCGCTTTGAATACTGGCCACAGCATACCTTAAGACCGCTTACATTTTTTTCAAAGGGTTCTGAGCCACTAGTTGCGGAGGGCACTGTCACTGTGACCTAAAATATCTTTTGTACCGCAGAGTCAGTTCAGGGAACCAGAAGATGAAATAGATGAAATTGATGAAATTGATGAAATTTAGGATCTCACTGCACTGGTGAAGACTTTAAGAATTTCCTGGGAGTTAGGATTTCTTCTCTGTTTAATGTTAACTCCTTAGGATACATAGTGCCATTCAGTCACATAGAGTATGCTCCGCTGTTTCGTCATCTTTAGGTGATATTGAAAATGGCAGTGGCCTATTAGGAATCTCACGGATCTTTCGATAGCATTCCTGCTGAGGAGCAGGTGTTTTGTGGATTTATTGTGGAAGGGTTTAAAGGAGAAAGACCCTGGGTATTTTCCACACGCTTTGTTTCCCCAACTTTTGATTTTTAATCTTATAACTGAACTGAGTTCAGGATGTGGTAAAACGGTTCAGGGCCGGTAAAACATCCAGTCGAACCCTTTCTAGCCAGTTCGTCGGCTTTTTCGTTTCCATTCATTCGGCTTTGTTTCTATGGGAGAGGTCTTGCAGCAGATTAGGTCTGATTTGGAGTCAACCAGGTTTGAGCCTAGTGCTTGTATAGCTGCTTAGCTATCCATGAAAATACAAATGGGGACACATTTTATTCCTGATTCGAGGACGACGACGTTGGCGCACGGCATGCCATGAATTTCTGTTTGATATACACTCAATTGGTATGGAACCGTTTAGTTGGTGCAGATAGTTAAAAAGTGAAGACTTTTAGGAATATTTGGCATTGAAGAAGCGGGCTGTTATGGATGCCTTTGCTTTTCAAAAAATAAAAATAAAAAAAGAATCGATGACTTGCTATGCGATCTGGATGTAGTCTTGGACTTCATCTATCTAAGATCTTTTCCTGACCTATCATTCTGACGGTGATCAGCATTGCAGCGATTAATTGAAGAATATCTCTTGCCAATTTATGTATCCTAAAACTTTGAATAACAATCAAAAACACGCTGTATAAGTCCATCATCATCCCAGCCCTAGAGAGCATGAATCTTATCGAAGGTGGACAAAAATGTCCGTGGGGTCTTTTAAAGAAAAATTCTTCGACACATTATTCGATGACAAAATGGACCTTTCTATGAAGCTGGTCAGTTAGAAAATATGGAAGCCTTTACACTTACAGTCTAGAAGTGTTAGCACCGGATGGTGCTAAGTTGATAACTGTTCTCGAGCTTCACGGTGTGTTTGGTCATCGCTTAAAAAGTCCATGCACAAAATTATTTTACAGTGTGCCGCATGCATCCGCGATTGTACTCACTCGAAACCGTTCTGCGAAACTTTCAAATGTCAAAACTGAGTGTCTTACCTCTGAGAAGACAATACCACGTCACATTTCAATTGCAGGGTACTTTTTGAAAGAGTTTTTGTCTCCTGGATATGAAATGAAAACAAAGTTAAAAGTGGCATAGCCTTAATTTGAGTAATACAGGGTGACACATAGAAGTCTCAAACAAGACTCTTTAACTGATTTGCTAACTTAAAGTTTATTGTTCTAAGTTTAAACTTTTTATTTTGTTCTGCTAGATGTTCCAAGTGCTGGAGACTGCATTGTTGGATCAAAAAATTAACTTTTTTTGGGATAAAAGAGCAAATTTGCTGAAAGACTTAAGTGCTCATCAAGTTAACAACATGTATCACGCGGTCAAAAACGCAAGACGAACTTTAATGGCTCCAAAATGTGCTAATGATATTATAAAACTTTTCGGTATGTTAAACTCTATTTATCTAAATCGATCAACTACTAATTGTTTTTATTTAAATAGTTCCAATTGAATACCAAAGCAAACTTACTGCGGATGACATAGAAGTGATTGAGGAAGGCTGCATTGAAAAAGTAATGCCTGCTGCAAAAACTGTGGCACTAGGTGCCTTGGGAGCTGCTGTACTTTATGGAATATATAAATATTTTACTAGTGAGCCTGAACCAAATGAGGAAGAAGATTGATTTATATACGTATTTGGTTTAGTTAGTTTACAGTAATATACGTGCAGGTACAAGTATTTAAATAATGTCATTCAATTAATTAACGTTAAGTGGGAAATTAAGTGCCTTGAGGCTGACATTTGTAATTAAATTAATTAGTTATTTTATCTAGAATTGAGATTAATTGGTACCGTCCATAAAATAACTATATTAAAGTATGAGATAACTAACATTTCTAAATTATGAAATTTTCTTAAAGTTACCAAAATCAACGATTCATGTTGATAGAATATTTTTAAAGTATGTTGTCAAAAGTCTGACAATTGACTGAAGAATGAAAAAGAAAAAAAATTTAAATACACTTAATTATTTTATTAATTGAATTAAGCTACATACAGTACCCCGCCATAAAATTAGGAACACTTCGAAATGCCAATAAAAATGGACTTTCAACTGAGTTGTGCAAGAACTGAATTAAAGTATTGAGTTTTTTTTTCTTTAATATATTTAATTGTTAATTACATATTTATTTAGTTACTTAACGATACAAAACTTTTGCAAAATCATAACAATCCACACTTCCTTTGTGGATTGTATTGGTTGGCAGTTTACAAACCTTGGGGTGCGATCGCACTGTAATTGATTCTTCGAACTAAATGACAATATATATGTTGTAAGGAACACTCTATTTTTTAGACACGGGCGCAGCCGGGCTGGATAGCTAGTACATATATAAATCTCAATGTCTATCAAACATCCACGGCGATAAACTAAAAAAGTAATAAACCTAATGAAGTAAAACTTCGTACACTTCTTACTTAACATCCTGTGCGGGGCGGGGTATAGACTGACTTTTAATATATTTTATACATAATATTACTTAAATTAATTCAAATTCAAAACACTCTTACAAATTACACTTTCAGAGCCACAAAATCTGAAAAATATACAGTCCGTCACGAAAGTCTACATATACCCCTAAAAAGTGATAAATCAGCGCTTATAGATAAAATATAATGGTTTTTTTTTTTATATAAGATAACAAAATAATGTTTAAGAACATAATTCAAAACAAAAACAAGCCATTCATTCACAGTAATTTAACAAAAACAAGAAAAAAAGCAAAATTTCAAGTCACGAAAGTATGCATACATACAAGTTAGTAAAGAAATTAATTAAAAATAAATGAAATTACATAAATTTAATATTTTGTTGGACCACCATTTGATTTCTGGACCGCCGTCTTGGCATGGAAAGGACCCGATTTTCGGTGACGTCAGGGTAATTGAAGCCCAGGCATTCGAAAGAGCTGTTTTTATGGAATTCTGGCCCATAATCTTAAATTTGCGAACTCTGCGTTCCAGTTCATTCCTATTGCATTTAGATCTGGAGATCGCGGAGGTGGGTGAAGTTATTTTGGGACCCTAAGCACCAGTCATTCTTTTATAATTTTTGCCGTATGCTAAAGGTCGTTGTCCTGGTGTAGTATCCAGCTGTTTCCAAGCCCTAATACCTCAGCAGAGGTATGCAAATTGTCACGCAGAGAATTGAGGTATTGAAACCGATCCATATTCCCTTCAATGAAAACTAACCTTCCGACTCTAGAAGCTGCCATTGCCCCCCAGACCATCACATGCCCACCGCCGTGCTTGACTGTGTGTACCAGGTTATTTGCCTCCATTTCTTGGTTAGCCCTGCGCCATATTTTTCCCTTGCCATCGGATCCGAAGATACTGAACTCACTCTCGTCCGTGAAAAGTATACCGTTTTCCAAAAATCATGATCCTCCGAAATATAGCGACTTGCGAAATCTAAGTGTTTTTGGCGGTTGACTTCACTTATCCAGTGTTTTTTCCTTGGAACTCTTCCATGAAACCCTTCCGATCTCAGAACTCTACGCACAGCTTCTGGGTGAACTTCTTTGCCCAATGTATTCGCAATGTCTTCCGCCAATTTTGGAGCACTAATTCGAGAATTTGCGGTAACCTTACCGATGATACTTCGAATATCGCGGTTATTTAGCTTTTTCGGGCGACCAGAGCGGGGTTTATTCGACACGTGTCCTGTGTCATTATAATTTTTAATAACTGCCTGAATGGTTGCAGGACTTTTGCCAACGATTTTTGCAATTTCACCATAACTTTTATGCTCTAAGTTTTACGATTATGCTTCTAACTTCTACGGGTATTTCTCTCCTTGTCTCCATTTTTACAGAATTTTAAACAAAAGGGTATTTTGACATATGATACGTAACTGAGTAATATTGAAGAAGAATTTACATTTGCTGGAAAAAAGTAGCGGTACTTTATATGTATACTTTCGTGACTGACTGTATGTGATTTGGCAGATTTGACAGTTTTTATACATCTGCTCAAAGAAATTTCTTGTGCTAAAAGTCGCCTCAACGGCGGAATTTCTATCTCTCTCGTGAGCACTATCTCTTACGAAAAACGGGGTTTTGAATCTTTTCGTAAGTAGATTTACGTAGTTTTGGTTACGCCGTGTACTTTTCAAAATACATATTAAGTATTTTGTACATTTTGTTCAATTTTGACATAAGTTTATGTTTCCCTATGCGCATTATGGTTGAGCCTTAAAGTCATTAGGGTTTGTTCAGTCAAAAGTGGCTGAGAAATAATTATATATAACGATGTTTTTTAATATGGTTAGAACTGAGCTGGGTAAACGAAACAGAAATGGAACACCAAACTCATTTTGTCAAGAAATATAAAAAATATAAGGTGTTCCTAATTTTATGGCGGGGTACTGTAAGATATTGGGTGGTTCTAAAATTAGACAAACCAATTTACCAAAAACTAATTTTTAATTTAAATTCCAAAAATACATACATTATATATATGTATCATATGATAATGAGAATGTATTTTTTGCATTTAAAGTAAAAAAAAAACATATTGAGGCATACTGTACCTAAACTACAGCTAGTTTGTTATCACAACTCACTGTATTAAGTTTTATTAAATTATGAAAATACCTACTGCATACACTTATATGTAGCTGTTATTATTTTATTGCTATGACATGAATATAAATAGTACTTGTTTCTATGTGGTAATTTATGGATAAACAATTCACCTCAATTATAAAATTAATTGTGTTTTATTTTATTAATTTTTTTTTATTTTAACTAGTTAACGAGCGTGAAAATCCCGGACTTTCCCGGACAAAATTGGAACAAAAAGAGTACAAAATTAGGACCAAAACGCATGTTCTAATTACATATTACAAAAAGACACTTGTATCTTGTATGGCTGTAGTTCATGTCTTAAATATTAAACAACTTATAGTTCTCGCAAGTTGGTTGAGGTCTTGTTCTACTTGTGCGCGCCACCTTAGGCGTGGTCGTCCTCTGCTGCGCTGACCTTCCGGGTAAGAGCCGAATATTCTCCGAGCCGGAGCGTTTATGTCCATACGCTCTACATGTCCTAGCCATCTTAAACGCCGAATGTGCAGTTTTTTGACCAGGTTAAAGTCGTTGTACAGCTTGTACAGTTCGTGGTTGAATCTTCTCCTCCAGAACCCGTCAAAGCAAACGGGACCGAATATCTTACGAAGGATTTTTCTCTCGAAGCGACCAAGGATATCTTCACCCGCTTTCGATAAAGTCCATGCTTCAGCACCATATAGCAAGACTGGGATGATAAGGGTCTTATATAGAGTCTCCTTAGTCGATCGATAAAGGACTTTACTACTGAATTGCCTTCTTAGCCCAAAGAAACAGTGGTTGGCAAGAGTAATCCTTCTTTTGATTTCCGACGAGATGTCATTTTTTGATGTTATGACGGAGCCGAGGTAGACAAAGTTCTTAACTACCTCGAAGTTGTAGCTGTCTAGTGTGAAGTTCTCTCCAATTCGTCGATGTTGGGTGTCCCTTTTTGTTGACAGCATATATTTTGTTTTGCCCTCGTTTACCGCTAAACCCATTTTAGCCGCTTCCATTTCTATACTCGCGAACGTGCACCGGTGCCAATTAGGCACGAAACATTAAAAAGGAACGAGCTAATCTCCTAAACTTGTAATTTGTGTGTAAGCATATTTTGCATTATGGTGTTAGCTCCTAAGAGTATGCAATAGTTGCATCTGGAAATGTGCTATGGCAAGAATCATAAATCCTATTCACTTTACCGTTTCATCGCATTTCATCGAAGTTTGGTATTACTACCCAACGAAGAAGGTTTCACTTAAGAAAAAGGAAAGTAAGTTATTATTCAACTAGCTGGCCTGGCAGACTTTGTTCTGCCCTTTCCTGTAAGTGGCGCGATGAGATTGATTTCTTAATAACATTTAGTTTTATTGGTTAAGATCTAGAAAATAATGAAATGTGAAAAATGTGCCCATACCGAGAGCTAAGATGTTTACACATCAAAAATACATGTTCGCCATCAACGAAGCCCGCCAACACTTCCGCGTCTACCAGATTTTGTTGCTGAGTTCAAACTCTAAGTCGGGTGCCATTACATAACTTAGGTGGACTCAAGTTTCTTAGAAGAATAATAGGTATACCCACTTTTAGTTTGAATTTTTGGGTTGGAAGCCCTGGAAAAGATAAAGAATTTGAAAATTCGACCAAATCAAACCCGGTTGATTGATATATATTCTGCACTTTGACCATTAACACGTGCCAATATCTCGCAATTAATTGCTGCAGCTTCATCATTCCGAGGAGACAAAATAGCTCGCTCATAAAGCCGATAATTCTCACGGTTTATTAGTTGCGAAGAAGACACTTTTTGGCAAAAAAATAAAATAATGCTTATCCATTTTCTTCCGGAACTGTTCCCCCACCAATTTTAAGTAACAAATCAGAGAAATGTTGTGCGATCGAATTGACGCGACGGTCAAGTACCTACATTTGAGTAACACTGGACTTGCCATTTTCAGACAGGCGTTTACTTCGTCAGCTCTTGTGGCTCGTAGCACTGCAATGCCGCCCATCAGTCTATCATTTTGTCGTATAATTTCGGGAAATGCTGCAAGCTGAACTTTCAGTGGTCTAATTGCATGGGCATTAACATTGGGAGAAACGTAGCTTCTATCCCTGACGACGTCAAAGCCAAGGGCAATATTACATTGGCTTCGTACTAATGAACAACAAAATGCTTTCCAGATGATTTCCATACCTATAGCAAATACATATATGTACATACATACTCGTACATACATATATGAACCAAAATTAATTCTTAAAACAACAGGAGTCAATTTTGGGTAGAATATTAGTTTTTGGTATTTTTTTTTTTAATTTGTTAATAATATTTATAAACTGAAAATGAAATTCACTGCTCTAGAAAATTCTCTTTCTTTTGACACTTCATTTGTTAAAATTGGTTGAGTATGAGAGCCGCAAATGCTTGTGATGATTGTAGCACATTAAAGTGCAAAAAATGATCACATCAGAGCGCGCACATAATACTCACACACACACTATTGCAACGCTACCCACTGCTGCACGGCTGCTGGCAGTGGTCTCCACTGAAAGAAAATTGTGGGCGATGCTTTGAATATTTGTTTTGAACATTGCTTAGCTTCAGGACAATGCAGAAGGATGTATTATACATCAAATGAATCAGGGGAAAATTTACTAAATTCACCTGTTTTGTTTGTTTTTCAATCCGATAAGCCATTATTGAGTTAGGGCTGAATAATTATAATTTTCCTTTCAAATGTGCAGTTTTTTCAATATTTTCTTAAAACCATACCATTTTCCGGGATAAAAAGTACAAATGATACGGCCCAAGAACATAAGCAATCACTATGTCAATGTTTCATCAAATCCGTCCAGTAGCTCTAACGTGATGCGCGAACAAACAGTTTTTAATCTACAGTTTTATTATATGTATAGATATTTCTAATTTTCACCAATTTATAATCAGCCATACTCGTAATTGCCCTTTATTTCAATATATTTGCTTAAAGGGGGAAATCGGTGTAGACGATTTGAAAAATTAATTTTTTTTCATAAATCGATCGTAGAACTATTCAAAAATATACTCTGAACATGTTAAAGCAAAATTCTAACCCGTTTAAAAGTTATAAGCATTTAAGTATTACCTTCACTGCTACTCTTATTTTCAAACGCGTTTTTCTCGAAAGCATTGTTTTCAAATTTGCTTACACTCTAACTCGAAGAGTTTTTGATCAATCATTATCAAACTCGGCATATTTTTTCTTTATATATGTATATACGCTCTATGTGAACTTCAACTCTAAACAATACCATTTTTTTACTATTTTTTTTTTTTTGCAAAAATGATCAAGAATCGTTACTTAATTTTCACATTTCTCAAAAACATAAAAATTTTCAATTTTTTTTGCAAATATTGAAGTTCAAATAGAGAGACACTTATAAAAAAAGCTAATTTTTTTTGAAAAATTGATTTCAGATAAAAATTGTGACCTCCAGAAAGTACACAAATTGTCCAGCTGGGTGGCGACTTACGATGCGCGGCAGCTTATATCTCTGCGATTTTACAAGCGAAATTTTCGAAGATTTCAAAAAATATTGTTAAAGATATGAATAAAATAACCCCAAGATTACAATAAGAGATATATGTATATTGCTTATATGTTAAAAACATTCATGAAAATTACACAAAAACACCTTCCTACACCTATTTCCCCCCCTAAACGATGGTTCCAAGGCCCTCCTTTAGAGAGTTGCAATTGGATCACTGACTGAAGACTCTTTCCATCATTTTTTAAAGAAATATCTGCATAATTACCCCCCCCCCCCACCCTTGTGATCTACCCTTTAAATAGTACCTATAGTTTGAAAGCTGTCAAAAAATGATAAATGTAAATCGCTTAGTGAAAAATTGTATGCACCACATACATATAGATAACGTTACAAGCTGTTTTAACTAGACTTGCCATACATCCCGATTTGAGGCTGCTGTTCCGGCGACCCGGCCGGTTTGGCATTTGGTCCCGGTTTTTAATTTTTTCATCAAAATGTATTTTAACGTAAAAAAAATGCCAAACCGTCTGGAACTTGATCGTGCGTCTAGCTCTACATAGATTAATAAAAACAAACGTGTTATTACTAATAAATATTTTTTTTTTCATTTCCAAATTGTTTCGAACTCAATCGGGATTCCCCGGTTTTCGTAGTACCTTCTCGTCACTCGCAGTACTCGCTCACGCTTACGTTGTTTTTCTGCATTCAGTATAACAGTATAAAAACTTTAAAAACCATATTTTTTTTAGGTCCCAGTTAGTCGGTTAAAAAATATGGCTAGCCTAGTTTTAACCAAATAAATAATCATATAAGTCTATATATATTAATTCTTTGAATTATATTTACATGCGTATATCGTCTTTTGTTTCAAAATTTAAAGAAATAAATATCATTTTGCTATAACATCAATTTAATTTAGTTTTTTTTTTGTTTTTTTTTATTATAGAGTGTGCTCGTAGATTTTTCACGATTATAGTTTTTAAATTTGGTGAAATATGGCAACATGAGAAAGTTCACTGGACAAATTAAAACGGTCCTAATAAAGGCTCATACCTCGTTCGGTCACTTTGTGACTTCTAGCCCCCCCCCCCTCCCCCCCGCGTTGGATTTATTAAAATTAAGTCCATATTTGAAGTTTAATATGAATTTATTTACAAAAAAATAGATGTACAACATCAATACTATCACACTTCACACACATTATCACTTAGTCTGCGAAATTACCTATTTCATTGTCAAAGTAACATTCGCCGAATTCTCGATGTATTTCGATTTGTGAGTCTCAAAGAGTGCATTCAATTCATCCATGAATTGCTGATGCAATTTGTTGACTTCTTCTTCACTTGGTTTGTCAGTTTTTGTCACAGGAATTGGAGCACCAACTGAAATGTTACAATAACCAATTTAGGAGGCGTACTAACAATAAAGCAACAAATGAACTTACCAACTTGTACTATACGCCTGCGCTGTGGCAGTATCCCTACAGTGTATTGAAAGAATCCTCTTCCACGGAGTAGTAATGGAGACACGCCAGTTAGTTTCTTCACAAGTATTTGCATATTTCGCAGAAAAGAATCTGGTGGATTGTCGTACTGATCGAAGACATCGACTTCGCCGAATGAAAATACTGGTACAATGGCAGCACTGAAAATTTTCTAAATTGGTTTATTCAAAAAAAAAAAAAAAAAAAAACTCTCAGGTAGCATAGCTTACCCAGTAGTCATGGCCAATTTGACAAAACCTTTTCGATTTTTGATCGTAAGGATATATTTTCCTGGTTTCGCATCGAGTGCCTCTTGAGCGCCGCCTACTACAACACCGACAGCACTGGCAGTATATCCATCGGAGTTCGCAGGGTCCTGTGCATCATTTGAAATCGTAAGATTGTTGAAAAGTGATCGCTTTGTCACTGCAATCAGTCCCCATCCCTGGACAATGTACCTCCAGAAAGGGGTATTGAAGTTAAACGCCAGAGTTGCCAGTTGTGGACGAACTTTTGGAAATAATTTATTCCATTGGCTGATATCAACGCCCATATTTGTAAAGACACCAACGCTTTATAGAAAATTATATTTTATTTGATGAATTCGAATTTAATTCAATTAAAGTTACCCAATGACACCGTGTGGATAGCAGGCTAGAAGGTAATTTTTGTTCGCTGCTAATTCAGCAGTTTTGACCAATTCCACGGGGAAATAGTCGCGGAAAAGCTTCCAAAAGATATTGTCCCTCAGCCATCTTATACTAGAAAGTGAACGGCAAATAAGTCGAAAGGACGAAAACGTTCTGTAAGATCATTCTTACCCCGATCCTCTTACACAGTTCTGAGCTCGTTCTCGGTCGTAGTAGATCCAGATGCCGTACAGAATCACAAGAGTTTTGAAATAAATATTTCCACGAAGCTGAAATTAAATATGAATGATTTATATGTAGCGTATGACAATTAAATTCACAGAATATGTTATCCTTTCAAAGTTTAAAATTCACCAATACACACACACAGATGAAGAGATTGACTCTAAGACCAACACGTCAAATTCCGCAAAGAATAATGACCAGGCATAAAATAATGGTGGAAACCTTTTTGATACGCCTTGAGTTAGAGTTATGTACAGCCCGAGAGAAGTTTTAAATTACAGACCCTAGCTTCGGGCCGAAAATGAATACCGAATCTCCATTTTAAGGATGAAGTTATAAGGGATTTTGCACACAGAAACTAACAACGCATATGTATGTTAGCCACATCTCAGATGCCTCGCCGCGCGGTCTAGTGCATGTATCACATGCCAGCTTACCGCAGAGTCCTTGGTTCAACTCCCACCCAGGATAACATACGAGATTTCAGCAGGGGTCCATATGGGAATCTCTATCAATCTTCCAAATTTATGTGAATATACTCGTACCCTGTCCGCGGTTTGGAATTGAGACGCCTTATCGGAGTGATTCCAGACAAAATCAAGAATCAAAAAAAACTGTTTGCTAAGCGCTTATCTTATTTGCGCTATTCATCGAGAATATATATTGTTGACTCGTTACCTGGAGGTATTGAATGTACAGATGTTTCAATAAAGACCCTCCTATTTATTTACTGTGGGACACCAGCCTTTATAGGGTGAATTGTAGACTTCAATCCAATACAGCCATAAACACGCATTTTCGACAAAAGAGCTTGATTCCAAACTCTGTCAAATGCTTTTGAAATATCGAGTGCCACAATTTTACACTCTCAAGAGTGATGAAGAGATTGGTTCCACTTTTTGGTGAGATATGCCATCAGATCACCAGTGGATATTTTGCCTACACGGAAAGTGTCCAGGCGAGTACGATTAGGCTTGCCACCCGTCCTCCTTTGAGGAGGACAGTCCTCCTTTGTAAGGCGATGTCCTCCGTCCTCCACAAAAAGAAAAATGTCCTCCACACACATAATTACTAAAACAAAATCTAATTCCTTTCACTTCTTAAAGAGTCAAAGAGTACGATTTTATTTTACAAATGTGACAACACCGCATTTTTTTTTTTTTTTTGTTTTAGGGTTCCGTACCCTTATGGTAATACGGAACCATTATAAGTTCGCTCTAACTCAAAAATGTCTGTCACGATAAAAACATCAAGAACCGTTCTTCCTAGAAACTTGAAATTTGGCACACTTATACATTATGGTGATCCACATACATGGACAAAATATTACTGAAAAATATTGTGAAACAACTATACAGGGTGGGTAAAATGTGATCTAAAAAAAAAATGTTTTTCTTAATTTTTTCTGTTAGAAACTTTTGGAGTTATTGCCAAAAATGTGTGACAAATATCATACCAAAAGCCCCCCTACTATTTCCTCGGAAACTACTGAAGTCAAAAATATGAAAAATCATAGTTTGTAGATAATTAACTATTGTTTTAAAGATAGGTTAGCGAATCTCGTAATAGTTTTTTGATATATTCACGTCGAAAAATTCAATTTCTCAACCGATTATCTCGTTAACTATATGTACATATATATTATACTGAAATTACCACTATTTACGATTAACTCTAATTTTGGGAAAGTTATAGGATACCTATACGAAATTGTACTGCCATAAAAAAAAAATAAAAAAAAATAAATAAAAATACGGACGTTGCCAGGAAACGAACCTGAGACCCCTGAACTCAGTAGTATAGCGCAAAAAGGGTTAATGGACGCGAGTTATGGGTTTCTGATATAAAGAGTAAAACACAAAATTTACTAATCAGCTTCACGATCTTTATTGGAATGACAAAATGAATATGTTTAATAGGACAAGACACATAATACAATACATAGAATATAACATAGAACGACCTTTGTACTTTAACTTCACGCAGCGGCTTGATAAAGCGGGAGAGCTGGCTTCTGAGCGTGGTGATATAAGCTTTTGGTGCTTCTTAAACCGATGTTAATTCCGAGGTTTGGGGCACTTGTGTACGTGGCGTTTATGTACATACATTATGCGTGGTACATACTCTGCTGTTGCTATGCACTCTAAGCGCAGAGAGCTGTTGCTTGGTTCGATGTGCTGGGCGGTTGTGTAAGGAGCATGTATGAGTATGTACATTAAGCTGTGCGTGGTGCATACTCCGCTGTTGCTATGCACTGATGGTGTTTATGGTGCATACGTTGCTAGGCGGAGTATGTAACTCCTCCCCACTTGGAGTGGACTGAACGAGTGAAGTACATGTGATAGCTGGATGAGTGGCAGTACGGTTCATTCTCCCAAAAATAATTAGTATACTTGCATGACACGTCCAACACCGAAAAATATACTCATCGCTCGTAAGGTACATTGGGAAAGAGGAATAAGGAGAGAAAACAAAAATTGGGGAATAAGAAAAACAGGAAAAAGAAAACTAAAGCTTTGACCTTCAACAAAAGTAACTGGGATATTCTTAGTTGCTAGCTTAAAGAGTAATATAGTTTGACCTGTCAACTGCTCTATATAAATAAATGAAAGCATTTTTTTTTTTTATATATATATATACAACCAGTTTTATACATTTGTACATTATGTGTACATAATATGTTACATATATATGTACAAATGTTTATTTGTTCGCGGACCACTTAACTCCAGCAGGTGATCCCAAGTCCCTGAATTTCTCCTGAGATGTCGACGAACTTTCGCTTCTTTTTTATTTTGGCTTTATGAACCTTACGCCTATTTGTGTCTACGGTAACCTTTTTGTTTTTCAAAATTTCGTGTTCCAGAAACCTAGGTGCTAGTTTGTTTCTTCTATCGTCAAGCTCGTATATTTTTTCATGTGGAATGTAATGTGATGGATTCTTACGTGTTTCGTTACGCTTACTAATTACACGTTGCTTATGTGCTACATTACGATCGTGTATTATTTTGGTTAGGGCTTCATATGTTTTTGTGTGTTCTCTAAGATAGTCTTGTTCTGTTCTATTATTTGTTTTTAAGGGGAATGGAATATTAGGGTGATAATGGCCAGAAAGTAACTCAAATGGAGTCAATTTTGTTGCTGAGTGTATTGAATTATTGTAGGTAATAACTGCTTCATTTATTATTTCACATATAGGTTTGTTTTTATTTTGATTATAAATGATTCGGACTATTTCGGTTAGTGTGGAATGAAAACGTTCAATAGGCGAGTTTCCCGTCGAACTTTTTGCGCATGTTGTATGCAAAGTTATGTCGTAAAGATCTAAGAATTCCTTAAAGATTGTTGACACGAATTCACTTCCATTATCGGTTACTATTTTCTTGGGGACCCCGTGGTGTGAAAAAAAATGTTTAAAGGATTGAATAAGGTTAATACTATTTCTTGAATTTAAAAGGTAGACACTAGAAAATTTGGTAAATTTGTCTATTATAGTTAAAAAGTTTTCCTTGTGAACTGAGTAAATATCGGTGTGTAAGATTTCAAAGGGTTTGGAGGGGGATTCAGTAATTTCGAATTTTATTGGTTGTTGCATATTGAAATGTTGTCTGTATGATGGGTTTGAGTTAGAGAAATGCTGTCTGAAGGGCTGTGGGCTATTGTAAAATGATTGAGGGTTACTGTAGTTTGGTTGGAGAAAATGGTGCTGTTGTTGACAAGTCTGAGGAGTTGGAAAAAACGATCTTTGAGGCGTATGAAAGTAAGAAGCGTTTTGCTCTTGCAGACAGAAATTTAGTGCTTCTGCTAGCCTCTTTGGCCTCATGGCTCTTATGGTGGACCCAAGTGGTTCCTTTAGGCCTGATAAGAAGGTGTTTAAGCTCATTTCCTCGTACAAACTTTGTTTAGCCTTTATAACACTTTGTTCTTTTTCGTGCATCCTTATGTGGTTTATCATTGTGGAAAGGATTTCAATGACTTCTGAATAAAATATTTCAACTGTACGACTATTTTGCCTTAAATTATGTAAATCGCGAATTAAGCTAGTCTCATTACGCTTATCAGAGTAATGAATAGTCAAGTTGTCTTTAATTTCTTTCCAATCTAATGTGGTGCCGTACATATTAAGGACTTCATTTGCTGGGCCTATTATTTTGTTCCTAATTGCCCTTAAAATAATGCTAGCGTATCTAGCATCAGAAACTTCAGACATCAGACCGAAAATCTCTTCGACATTGCTCAAAAAATCATACAGCAACCTGGGATTACCATCGAAATTGGGTAAGTCTTTAACGATATCGGGAATTCGAAATGAATTGAACAGGTTGGAAATGTTTTCATTTGGATTCATTTTAGAACAGTTATTACTACTCGGCTTGTTATAAGTATTGAAAAAGCTTTTATTTGCAGTGAATTTAATATTGCCGTTATCAATAGCTGATGCACAATCTATATTACTCAATTGAATTGGTTTTAACTCTAAACTCCCGTCACTACGCACTACACTATATGGATAATATTTAAAAGCTTTAATTTTCTTTTGGTGTTGAAGGGACATACGGAAATTCAGCAATAAGTATAAAAATCGATATTGGACTTACCAAACAATCAACAAATTATTTTGTCCTCTTGTCTAATTTGTTTGAGACATCCAGTCGTTGAAGGCAGCGTAGGTTAATCGATAATCCTCCAATAATCCGTCGAAGTGGTTTTTTCTGTCGAGCTCCGTTAGTTTTTTTTTTTTTTGTTTCACTATGAATTTTTTTGAAATTCAGTTAATTGTTTTTTTTTTTTTTTTTATAATACCAAATTCGATTTTCACTTTTCGAAATTCCTTTAAATCTTAACTTTATTTTATTTTATTTTTTTTTTTTACAATTTAATTTCGACTTAAAATTATTGAAAATGACTGCGCCAGTTATGGGTTTCTGATATAAAGAGTAAAACACAAAATTTACTAATCAGCTTCACGATCTTTATTGGAATGACAAAATGAATATGTTTAATAGGACAAGACACATAATACAATACATAGAATATAACATAGAACGACCTTTGTACTTTAACTTCACGCAGCGGCTTGATAAAGCGGGAGAGCTGGCTTCTGAGCGTGGTGATATAAGCTTTTGGTGCTTCTTAAACCGATGTTAATTCCGAGGTTTGGGGCACTTGTGTACGTGGCGTTTATGTACATACATTATGCGTGGTACATACTCTGCTGTTGCTATGCACTCTAAGCGCAGAGAGCTGTTGCTTGGTTCGATGTGCTGGGCGGTTGTGTAAGGAGCATGTATGAGTATGTACATTAAGCTGTGCGTGGTGCATACTCCGCTGTTGCTATGCACTGATGGTGTTTATGGTGCATACGTTGCTAGGCGGAGTATGTAACTCGCGCTACACACTCAGCCGCGTTCTTAATGTTTATCCAATTTCTCATAGTGAATAATATTACTTATTATATTAAGTTTGTAAAGTGAATATAGAGGTGGCTCGTTTTCGTTTTCTGTGTTAACGAAATGAAACAGTTATTTAACCAAAATATAACTAGTTTTAAAACTACGGAACCCTTTGAGCGCGAGTCTGACTCGCACTTGGTCTGCTTTTTTTAATTTTTTGTATCTTTCTTGTTTATTTATTTACCCGTTTTTCATTGAATTGTAATTTTATTATTATTTATTTTGTAATAATTGGGCAATATACGCATTTTAAGGGGGTATTCTAGTCTTACGGTACGAATTTTGGGTGTTTTTTAAAATTCGATAAAAAAAACTAAGAATATTTTTACCTGCCATTTTTTTATTAGATATTTATTTATATTGGTGAAGTGGGGTGGTGAAAAGGGTGCATCCTTCATGACATGATTCCAACATGAAGAGAAAAAAAAAGAAAAAAAAAAGGTTCTTCTATAAGTAAGAATGTCGCTATCGTCTGAACTACGGTAATAAAAACCAAAATTTGTTTCACAAAATGGCGGCCGTTTGAAAGAAAAAGTGATTTTATGCCCTTTTTTCAATGTTTTGAGTTTTTTTAAAAATAGTAAAAAACAAAATTTCTACATAATTATAGTTCCAACGATAGATTAGAGGGATATATAAAGAAGTTCCACGCCAAATTTTAAGTTAATCGGTTCATTACAACTTGAGAAATCATGTCAGACGTGTTGGAAAAAGTAGTTTCGAGAAAAACGCGTTCAAAGAAATACGTTACAACGACCTTCACATAATTTCTTTCTGAGAATTCATAGTGTATAAGAGACTTTCTGTAGGATAATTCAGGAAACGTTTGGAGGATATGGTTTTGAAGGTCTAATCCTTAAACGATCTAACGAATCTAAAAACGATTTTTTCAAAATTCTAGACTAGAATACCCCCTTAAGTTTTAAAATTTTTTTTTATTTTTTTAAGTCCTCCACGAGATTCTCTAGAAGGTGGCAAGCCTAAGTACGATTGATGGAAAAGCTTATGCAGTGGTTTTGCCAGCGTGCAAGAACACCGCTTCAGAACTTTGGGAGGTACATACATATACATACATATGTTATGTATGTATGTACCATCTTGACCGGCGGATTTGTGAATATTGAGTGCGAAAGTGGATTTGTCCCGTAAAGTATTTAACGCGTTCGAGTACAGGCGGAGGTAAAGCGCAATCTGGGAGCGTTGAGCCAGCTGCAAAAAGGGCAGCGAGCAGATTAGCTTTGGAAAAAGAGCAGCCGGCTGGAGTGTCATTGCAAATGAGAACATTTATGACGGGCCAGAATTCTTGACGTATTTCACGAATGAACAGAAATGTTTTCTAGCCTTGGTATACTGTAGTATACGCTCTGCAGCTGATGATTAGAGACTCGTAGTAAACTTCAAAAAATAGAAGGTGATGGATGGAACTGTTTCAACGAGAGTTGGTCATTCAATGGGAAGCAAATCGGAATTGTGAACGAATATTTGCAAATATTTGGGGGTGTACTTCAACTCCAGCTTCCTGTTCAGGTTCTTCTTCAAATAGTCTATCTCATCCGCGTATTCTTTACTGGCCGAACACAATGGTGAAGCTGCAGTTGAAGTATGCAGTGTTGTCAAAGTTAAAATACACGTGAACCCTATAGCGCGAACACAATGCGAAGTAACAGCTGTAGTATGAATATGTATATAAATGAAATGGCAAACCTTACTGAAGAGAAATGTCAAAAGAGCGGCAAGAAATATGGCGTCGTTTGCTGTCCCTGTCGCTCTACTTTTGTAGCGTCCCTGTTGAAAAACCCTGTACATATGCTGAAGCGCAAAGTTAAGTTGTAGGTTCGAAGTAAACTCCTCCACGTCCAAATGAGTTCGACAATTATTTCAAACTATGTGTTTCTATTTACAAATAAGTGTTAAAAAAAAATTTGCTTACTTTAAGGCGCTAACACATTTATTTTTTCTACTTTAACGATGACAACGCACATGGCTCCAACACTAATCTATGCAAACTTCAGATAAACTAGTACAGTGGACGTCCAGTATAACGAATGATATAATGTTTGAGGTCATTCACTATATCGAGCGCGTTCGTTATATCGATCGAGTTTTATACTTTTTTTTTTTAAAGAAGTCATTAAAAAATATGTTTATTTAGACGTTTGTATTCAATGATAAATTGAGATGATGGTCCTGCCATTTGCATTTACAAGTTTTGTAAATTACTTTGAAAAAAAAATCACCGATAAAACTTTGTTTTACTTCAAAAGTTGAGATTTCAGCTGCAAATCTTTTTCTTGAGGCCGTCTCAACGTGAACATGTCACATCATGCTTTATTGGAGCTCCAAGAATACTGATACCGTCACCTACCTCATCTTCACTTTCAGGGTTTAGTTCAATGGTATCATCGTATGCTTGTTCTTGTAAATTGGTTTCAGTATTGTTCAAAGTTTCCAGGTCTGTGATGGTAGAACGGCTTCTTTGCCTTACTAATGGCTTTAGTTTCGGCTGTCCTGATGCATTTGAACAACCTAAAAATGTTAAGCCCTCTTTTTATGTTTTTCGACCTGGGGCTGAAGCTTCACCGGCGTGAACATAAGTAGAATCTGGTAACAATTTCCAGAAAAGCCCAGACTCATCCGCATTAAAAATTATATCCAATATGAGTCCGTTGCTTGTGATGACATCCTGTTGATCTTTTTTGAACGGCTCAATTAAATCAAATCAGTGTGTGATGATAATTTCTCCCTGCATTCCTTGAGAATACGAACACCGAACTTTGTAAGCCACCCATCACTAGCACAGAAGCCATTACTGTCATCACTTTACAGGTTTCGATGAATGACACCAGCTCTCGCTTTTATTACTCCGCCACTTACAGGAATGTGTTTTTCCCTTTGCCCAAGAAACCATCTGTACAAACGGTTTCCCATGTTTGAAAACTCTACTTTACGCATGGATTTCTTTTGAAGAGAGCCATTATTTATTATTTATACGTTCGCTATATCGGATAGCAAATCATGGCCATCGTTTGCTATTTAGAGATGCCAATGGAAATCTGGAAAGCGTTCGTTGTATCGCAAATTCGCTCTATCGGGTATTCGTTATACTGGACGTCAACTGTACTACAAAACCCATGCATATTCCAAAACTTCTAATTTCTAATGAAGATCGTATGTCAGCTTAAGGTCCTCTTTAATTATTCAAAACAAAATTTGATTAAATGAAAGCTACATAAGAGCAGATGTCTACTTCGGACAAATACCGCAAATTGACGTCAAATTTGAAGCGTTGTTATCTTTTTCAATTTGTTTTCAGTTGACGTTGACAGCATACTGACACACTTTTGCATCTAGGCAAAAAAAAGGACCGAAAAAATCGAGGCTATAATTTTTCATAATCATCAATTCGCAGTTTGGATTCGGCAAGAAATCTGTAGGTCATGGCTTCAAATGATAACACGAACACAATTATTATTTGCAAGATGCCGAGGTCCAGAACTATGTCCTCTTGTACCAAAAATAGAAAAATTATGAACTTTGTATTTTTCTATTTTAAAGCACTTGAAAACAAACAAAACAAGTTTGTTCGTTACGTACCCAGCTTAGCCATTGGACAAAGTTTTGCATAAAGGTCTTATTTTTTCAGTTCTTATTTTTTCAAAAATATTATACTTTGCGACTGACAACACCCGTTGTCAGTAGAGTATCTCCCTGTTGTTTTCTATTATACCGATTCAGCTGATTTTAAAAAAGTTTGGTTGCACAAGCCGTGACAGACTCTTCAAGCTGCGAGGGTGCTGTCAGCACCCCACCTACCCAGTTGTGTAATTTTTTTTTTACTGGGTGAATTTGTATAGGTAATTTGAAAATGTCATTTGAAAAAGATCAGGAACGCATTGAACTGTTATGGACACTATATAAGTGAAGATTCAAGTGAAGAGCCGGACTTAATTGATACGGATGATGGCGAATTTGTTAAAACAAAAAATCGTTTCAAAAATTAATACGGAAAGTAGTATTTTGGACTAAAACTCTATAAAGAGGTCTTAAAGTTAATTTTTTTAACATTGTTCTACCCCAGAACGATATCATAATGACAGTTCCACCATAGAACCACTTACCAGAGGAAAGATAAGCGTAATAAAGTGAAATCATGATGGGGTGTTGTCAGCACCTCACCGACTTACTTACTTAGTTGGCGCTACAGCTCGATGTGAACCGGAACCTGCTTCTCGCCATTTGTGTATGCGTTTTATATTTTTGCACGAATGGAAGAGACCTATAGTTTTTTGCCGACTCCGAACGGCGAGTTGAGTTGAGAAGCTCAATCGTGACAAATGATACTCTTTGATGCTTGTCAGACATTCGAAAGAGGTGGCACCGTGAAAAAACTCTTTTAGGTGTTAGACCCGGCCATGAGTTGAACCCGGACAGCATTGCGTGGTAGTCCAACGCACTAACCACCACGGCCACGGCGACCACAACCTACTTACGTTACTATTACTCACCTACCTATTTAAAGGTTAATGCATTTTTTATTGGTAAATTCAAATATTCATATATAAACTAGCTTAACTAACTTAACTATTTTACTCTAACTTACTGGCCCCACACGGGCACTCTAAGCTAAACTTAATGCTTATATATTATGTCTTTCGACGTAACCTAACTTAGCTGCAGAATGCAGTTAATCTATATATGCCGTCAACCTATACATACATTGACTCAACTTTTTGATCACCTGATTAGTACAAAAATGGTTTTTCGTTGTAACTTGTTTATTTATTAAGATAATTCATTTAATTTTGAGGAGAAAATAATAGTTACATCATTTATTTAAATCGCTAGCGCAAGAGCTTGTGATTCCTCCTGAGAGTTTATTCCTGCACCGATTTCAATGATTCTTACACTGATCGAAAGCTTATCAACTGAACTTTGTTCATCAATATAAACAATTTTGAAAAAGTCCATATGAGTTAAGTTATTACGAAAAAAATATTATTACCTATAATTACGGGTTTCTACATGCGAGATTCCTCGCACCTCGTATATTGTTATTCAGCGACTGAAAAAAAAACTTAAATATATTTTTTAATTCCAATATACCACGAAAACGTACAAAATATGATATGTGATCAATTAGTTGACTTTGACAAACGTTTGTAGTTTAATATTCAGTATGACCTCCTTTTGCTCTGAGAACAGCTTGAATTCTTTTGAAGTGAAACTTCTTAGCTCGCGGTGTGAACTCAAAATCGTGTAACGAAATTCCGTCACGAAAAACATTGCATCTCTTTCAGAACCCAACGTATTAGCACACATTAGAATGAGATAAAATGCCTACACTCTACAGAGTCTACAGTCTACACTCAGTCTCAGCTTTGTGCACAGTCCAGCTCAGTCGGGCGGCCGCTCACCGCTCACGTAGTGCATGTGTGTGCTACTTGGTGGGGTTTCGGGTGGTATACAGACAGTGCTAGCGCGCTCATACATGATAGCATTGTGTGTGAAATCACTCTCATCAAGTTCTTTTCGAACTGAAATATTGAGAACGTGATGAATGAATTTGAGAACTAAAATATTGGATTTGACTTTTACTACGTACGAGCTGTCGAGCTTACGACTTACGAGTTACGAGTATGACGGATTTATTTCTTCTTTCAAGTAGGTAGGAGAAATTTGAATGAAATGATATGAGTAAAACCCATTGTATGTGAATAAGCCAAAACAATAAAATTGCGCAGGCTATAATATATATGCATTGTATTTCTTTGTCTGGATTTCGGGAAAATATGAATTTTGTGTTTAAGTTGATCTGTTCTGTGCCAAAAATGCAAAGTATGATTATTGACTATTTGAACTAGGATTAAATTGATTTTTACATGTAAGATGGTTAAAAACTATTGTTTGTTTTTATTAAGTATAGCATAATACAAAGTACATACATACATAGTATGCATATAGTTTAGTTTAGTAAGTTGTAGTCTAGTTTCTATTGTAATTTTGTTCAAATTAAAGCCAACGAAGCTAATATTTAAATTATGGAGCTTACTCATATGGTTGCCGAGCATGCAGTAACAAATCTACGCAGGTAATTGTGGTCTTACAGTAAGGTGTGCATATGTACTTGCGAAGCATGTTCGTGAGGAGGACGGACAACACTGTTAAAAAAAAGTGAAAGAGTGACATAAGGTCGTTTAAATTCTTTACACTTCTATCACAAAACCTAACATTGAGTATGATCTATTCACAATGTGGTTTATATGCTTTGTCAAAGTTTGGGGCGAACCTAAATACGGCAACAGAAAGAATGAAGTGATACGAATTACTTGAAAACTCGGTATCATTTTCCTGTAATGTAGGTACTGACACTTGATTAGTTTAAGGACTAAGCCATTTTTACTGCACCTGATACTAAAACTATCAATATCTAATAACAGAAGTCTACAGATATTTATGGTTGTAACGGTTTTACTGATCTTTATATCGTCGTTTATATCGTCACATAAAGAAGTATTTATTTATTGTATTATTTATTGAAACATCATTGAAAATCTCAAAATTTACCAAGGCAATGTTGATAAAGTCAACTTGAGAAACATTTTGTAGATGAAGTTATGTACATAGCTATTCAAACTTTTGGTAATTTTGGTACACACTTTTTTTTTTTACATAGATTCCACCAGTGGTCTGCACTTGCTAGAGCCTAAACTGTTCCAAGGAGTTTAAGTCCGGTCCCACATATCGCTTGGATTTGGAAAGTTTCCCGGCATTTTTGAAATTGCACTTTTGACCTCAACCCAAAGATCTTCGATCGGTTTAAGATCGGGAGAATGTGGTGGCGGATCAAGCATTAGAAACTGCTTACCTTAAAGTCATGTTTAAGCCACTCGGGTAGTGTGTTTCGGATCATTTTATTGCTGGAAGATAATGTCCGACACGGTCTTATTCCAATCATTCAGACATTACCGCGGTCCTCGTTCAAGGATGCTGACGTATTGATTGGCATACATTCTCCCTTTAACTTCGACACATTGACCAACACCTTCCATGACCATACATCCCCATATCCTCAAATTCCCGCTACCAAACTTAACGATTGGTTTTACGTGACAGCACTGAGTTGCTTCATCAGGCATTGACAACCATCAGAGCCAAAACGATTAATTTTGTTTCACTCGACCACACTACCCTTGCACCTTGCCCAGTCACTAATCGTACAAGTTGAGTATTTTCCTGCGACCTCTAGCCTAAGTTTCTTATGCCGTTTTCTCAACTGTGGTTTTTTTCACTTTCACACGTCCGTGTAAACCGTTTTTGCGTAGAAATTTCCGAACAGCTTCTGTTGATACAACTATTCCGTCATTTTGTCGCAAATCTTTGTTCATTTGGGCTGCAGTTTCGTGCACTCCGTACTTTATTTGTCCCAAAATACAGCTTTGTACAAGAGAATTTAGGATGGATTTTTTACCGGGCTTTGTTTTTTACATCTTCAGACTTGAATTTTTTTCTTATTTTTGTGATGGACCCCAATGAAAATCCAGCTTTCTTAGAAATTTCACGGTATGTGCACTTAGCATCAATAAGCATTTTTATTTCTTCTATTTTAGAGTGCCATAGTTCTTTCATCTGATCTCGAAACAAAACAAACGTAAACAACTTAGCAAACGCAAAATAGTAAACTTTGATACCTTTAACCGGCTTTAAAATAACAATACGTACATAGAACTAAAATAATACAAAAAAACCTCAACTTCTCCAAGTTTTACTATACGATCACACCCAATGCACAATTGACACTGTCTCAACTAATTGATCACATGTTTTCTAGAATAGATTTCCGAAATTCTCCGCAATCTATAGGTACATTTTTTTTGTGTATTCTTATCTCGAACATCTGTAACTATACTTCGTCAAAAATTCATTGCAATAACGTTTAGATTCAAAAAGTTACAACAAAAAAACCTCTTTTCTTTTCATCATGTGATCAAAAAGTTGAGTCACTGTATATGTTCATACGTACATACATACTTGTACATGTGTATATAAAAATAGCGTGTTTGTTGGTGCGCTAAAAACTGAAAAACGAATCAACCGATTGACCTGAAAGTTACACAAATATATTGTTATGAACTTAGAAGTGCACGTAAATCAAGAGTTTCCAAGTTTTCCGATAGATGCCTCAAAATCTCAAAACTATTACTACACAGGCGCGGATCTAGAATTTTTTTTTGGGGGGGGGGGGGGGTCACAGGATAAAAAAAATCAAAATCCAATTTTTTCAGAGTGCTGAAAAGTAAGTTAATTTTGGTCGTTTGGTTAGTTTCCGGTTTTTAAGTTTGCAATTTGTTTGTTTTTTGGTTTGCAAAATATTGGTTCAGCTGTATTTTTTGAAATGCGGGCTGTTTTGGGGGGGGTCATGACCCCCGTGACCCCCCCCCCCCCCCCCTGAATCCGCGCCTGTTACTACAGCAATGTATACGGTGACAGCTAACATTTGTGACGGCAAAATCAGCACATTCACGCGCAATCAGAACAAAGTGAATTGAAAATTTTAGAATAAGGTATTTTTTTAAAAAAATACGTTATTACCTTATCTATCAAGAAGTGAAAACCAGTGAATATTGGACGACGTACTCGTCATGCGGACAATGAAACAATCGATTTGTATAGCACTTTCTTGGTAATAAAAAGGGTCTTTGGTAAAACTCAAATGTAGGTAGATAAATAAGTCTAAAATGAACAGTTGTATAACTGACTGACAGACATCGCACAGACCAAACCACTGAACGGACTGAAATTGACAGTTCATTCCTATACTGACATAGATAACAGCTAAGATAGAAGTTTTTGAAATTCCATCACTAAGGAGGTGAATTGGGTAAAATGTATTTCTTCAAAATTTAAAATTTCTGCAAAATTGCTATAAGAACAGATTTTTAAATCTGTTTGGATGTACGACATCCAATTATGGGGCCGTACAAATAATCGGTCAAGTACAGGAATCTGCTCGAGCCATCCAATCGGAAGTTTTTCCCAGCCAAACCTCACTGAAACTGAAATTCAAAACACTTCTAAAACACCCGAGGAGTTTTCTAAACTAGCCCCGTTTGGCCCTGAAGCGCAAGTTGAAGCAGGGAAGAGTCCCGAAATAAAATTGCCAAATGGAAGTTTTTCCCACTATCATACCTTCTCGATAATCAACACTTTGGGGTTCTCTTAAATTTACTATAACACTGCACACGTTTATTTTCAAACTTACGATAACGAAACCGCACAACAGGTAGCAAACCAATGCAATAAAAAACATAAGGAACATGTACACCGCCACTGTCAAGGTTTGCATTCGCCTTCGGAGCGGTATATTAATCGGTGCCCATTCAATTTTAACCATATTTAAATATTCGAGTAATTAAAAACAAAACAAAAAACCGCTTTAAATTGTCCACTGCACAAAAACGTTTCAAACCGCGCGCCGGCACGCTACCCGTGACTCTGTTCAACAGCGATTAAATTTTAAATAAGAATTATTTTTTATATTCGTATCTTCTCTCGTTGCCGGTAACACAAACTCATCTGTCGGGCTATCCACTGATAAGGAACGAACTTCATGTCAATACACACCCAGCGTCTGGGCAACAAAACTAGCCTCAAACGTAAGACAAGTATGACCGAGGTTTTTTGTTTTTAATTTAGCGGTTCAGGGACCGATAACAGCTGAAACATTTAAACTTTAACTTGACCTGGAACAGGAACTAGGGTGGCGTTAAAAAAATAAAATAAAATTATAGTGTACTCGAACTAGTATTTTGCAATTTTAATTGGGCAGTGGGCAAACGTACTTACTCTCAAGTGGACAGGGTGCCACCACCACTAGTTTTTATGGGACTAAGACTTTTATTGCGTGGGTCTGACTTCATATGTTATATGTTGATGTACATATGTATGTATGTATATCTGAGTATTATAGGTAATTAATATCACTTCGATGTCAAAAAACTCCACAGAGAATCATGCATATCTGGGACGCTTCACATTTCAAATTCGTACGCGTCACAATGATAGTTTAATTACGTATCTTATTATTCTCGGTGTCTTATGGTGAAGTTAAGATTTGCAATTACAGTAGGAACTCGATTCTTGAAACTAATTAAAACCGACCCTGTTGCATTCATTGGATAAGTTGCTTCTATTGAATATCTAATTTAGATAAAAATATGTGGGTTATTTAACATAAGAGACATACAAAACTTAAAGGCTTTTATTCAATCTAACGTATAAACACAAATTAGGTTTAAAATACATGTACCATGCAACAAATGGAGGTGAAAAGTTAGAATTTAGCATGTCATTTCAATCAGACATGAATATCCTTTGTCAACCAATTTTTGTATTTCCATTTTTTGTTCAATCGTCAACACTGTTTTTTTCCACTCATTTTTAGACCGCAGAAAACTTGTTTCGTAGAAGTAAACATAATCTAAACTGCTTTACAACAAATCAATTCCAAACCAAATTTACCAATTCCTTTTCTGGTGTTGCAAGAATCGAACATAAATTGTTGTGAATGTTGCAATTATAAGATAGCTAATGAAAACTTTCTGGGGGTTGCACTAACTGAGTAGTTGCAACTATAGGGGGTTGCATGAATCGAGTTCCTACTGTATTTATTTCTGCGTTATTGGGTAACTAAATTACAATAATAATGTACATATGTATATACATATTTATATAGCACTTAGTACCATGGCTATCGGCGAGAAAGATGTATGTGTATTTACTGGTAGATACGAGTACTTCCATATTCGTAAATGCGTGTATAATATTTGTAAGGTATTTGTTTGGCTTTTTTTTGTTTTTATATGTACATAGGTAGAATGTGGGCACCGTAGCGCAAGTGGTTAGTGCGTCGGACTACTGAGCCAGCGGTCTTGGGTTCGAATCCCGCCGCAAACACCTAAAAGTTTTTCACAGTGCCCACCTCTTTCGAATGTCTGACAAGCATCAAAGAGTATCATTTGTCACGATTGAGCTTCTCAACTCGCCGTTCGGAGTCGGCAAAAAACTGTAGGTCCCTTCCATTCGTGCTAAAAAATATAACACGCACACACAAATGGTTGCGAGAAGCAGGCCCAGGTTCACCTCGAGCTGTAGCGCCAACTAAGTAAGTAAGGTAGAATGTACGAAAGGAAAAACTATCAACCCGGGCTCTAATTCTTTCCGCTTTTTTTCACATTTATATTAATTTTTGAATGACTGGGAAACCGAATTACAGTACAGTCGCGATAAAATGAACAGACGCTTACATGAACAAATTTTGTTTTACATTTATTTATTCATCATTCATAATAATTATAATGTTTTTACGCTATAAATGAGAATCTATGCGGTTTAAAAAAAAAAAAAAATAAACAAACGAGTTTTAATTTAATTTACATAATCTTCTTCTTATATCTATCCATCTATCTATCTTTTTGTCTGTATGTCTGTCTGTCAATCTGTCTGTCTGTCTGTCAATCTGTCTGTCGGTCTATCTGTCTGTCTGTCTGTATGTCTGACTGTGTGTCTATCTGTCTGTCTGCCAATCTATCTGTCTGTCTGTCTATCTGTCTATCTATCTGTCTGTCTGTCTGTCTGTCTATCTATCTGTCTGTATTAATTGACCAAAATGATTCATATTCACATTTCACCTGAAATTACCAAATTTTGTATGACAGGTACGAAAACCACCAGTTGTTGAGTAATCGCACTGATGCTGTGTTGCATTCTATACGTATTAGGCAAAACGTACTCTGAAAATTTTACCAAAATCGATTGGGTAGTTTTCGAGTCTTTAAAAGACAAACAAACAAACAAGCATACATACATACTGTTCAGGTCGAAATGTGACTGAACAGAACTAGAAGTATTCTAGCAGTTTTTACTAGTTACAACGTTTAGATGTCGCTTGCATAGCATAAATTACGATATTGACTTACTCGGAAGCCACTCATCCATTTTGAATTTTACATATCTTTCTTCTTGTACTAACCCTGTTCCATCCGAACAACCCAAATAAAATATCAAAAACTCAACGAGACTTTTTTTTTTGAACTCCAACTACGAAGCAACCAGCAGGGGATCTTTCACACCCCAACACATACACTTTTATATAATAGATTTAAAGCCATTGAATTAACGAGTTTCATTAACCAAACGAAACTCAAACCAAACACAGTGCCAATATTGCCGATCTCAATGAATTAGAGTTGGAGCGTTGACAATTAAATTAATTTTAGGGTACGAATTCACCGGATCATCATTTAGTACTTAAATAAAAATATATTATATTGTAAAAGCCGAAGTATGTTTTTTTTACATTGTATTACTCCAGTAATTCATCAATCAAGTAAAGATTAAGTACATATCTAACTCAAACTCATCGCAAACATACGGGAAAGGAATAAACAGCATCTGGGAGTTAAAATTAAAAATTAAAATTCCGGGTTTGGCACGCGTTATTTCTACACAAAACCACATTACAAGAGCACCGTTTTACCTAATAAGTAACACGACTGTTTTAGTACACGGGCGAAGCCGGGCGGGACAGCTAGTGTATAATTAAATAACAGTTTAGAAAATTATTATCTGTAATGTATCTATATGTGAGCACCGTGGTGTAGTGGTAAGTGCGTTGAACTTCTACGCAATGCTGCCCGGGTTCAATCCCAGCAAACACCTAAAAGTTTTTTCACTGTGCCACGTTTTTTCATATGACTGACAAGCATTCAAAGAGTATCATTTGTGAGGACGTTTCTGCTCCTGTGTTCTCGAAACATGACTTAATCTTCGCTACATTTAATTTTCCCCGATTTAAGCTACAATCTAAATACACGTATCGAGATTTTAAGAATGTAATATATACTGAACTTCTGGAGCGTGACTTGCAGAGAATTAACTGGAGTGAGATTTATCATGAAACGTCAACTGAAATCCAGGTTGAAGTCCTTCAGAATCATGTATCACAACTATTCGATTCTCACGTGCCACTAAAAACTAAAATTAAAAAGCACTCTTATAACTCCTGGTATACGCCCGAAATCTTTGACCTAAAAGATAAACAAATTGTAGCTTTTGCGAAATGGAAGAGATTTAAACTCCCTGAATTGTACGACACCTTCCGTGAACTCAGGAATCTGGTTAATTCAAAGATTAAACATTTCGGCATTTCGACCACAATTTGCCTCCAAAAAATCTCTGGAAAAATCTGCGCGAATTAGGTACCGGACGTACAAGATATGATGAGGTAAATGACTCTGATCCCAACTAGCTTAACAGAGAATTTTCGAAAGTACAAATAGCGGCTAGTACACGTACTGAACCACCTGTTGTCGTAGTAAATGGCTTCGAATTTGCCTGTGTTGAACAAACTGATGTGCTATTCTTAAATTTAAATCTAAAGCTGTTGGCATTGATGGAATTCACTCGATCTTCATTAAAATCATACTACCTTACCTTTTTCTGGTGATCACTCATATCTTTAATAACATTATTATTACCTCCGCTTTTCCTAAAGCGTGGAAAATTGCAAAAATTCTTCCAGTTTTGAAAAAGAAAGTGTCTTTGAACAAGCCGACTGAATATCGACCAATTGCCATCCTTCCCTTTTTCTCAAAGGTAATGGAAAAAATAATTCACCAACAGATGTCGGTCTTTCTCCAAAGAAACTAATTACTTTGTGTAAATCAATCCGGCTTCCGGTCGAATCACAGCTCTACATCAGCACTACTAAAAGTCACAGATGATATCCGTGATAGTGACCAAATAACTTTTGTGACTCTGCTGGACTTTTCTAAGGCATTTGACACGGTGGATCATTTCCAGCTGATCTCAAAACTCCGAGGAACATTTCGCTTTGCATCATCTGCAATCAACCTCATCAAAACGTATCTGGGCCGAAGAAAACAAGCAGTTTCAGTTAACAATACAATGTCTGATTTTATTTCAACTTCGGCGGGTGTACCTCAAGGATCCATTTTGGGTCCATTGTTATTTGCCATCTTTATTAATGACTTACCCACGATAATTAAATACTCATCGCTGCACATGTATGCAGATGATGTCCGATTATACATAAGTTGTAAACCTGGCTCAGTTGAAGATCTCCAAAGAATACAAGTTTGGTCTGAAGACAATTCGTTAAGATTGAACCCTACTAAATCTAAATATCTCACAATTAGTAGACGTGGCCTCAATGACTTTCATTTACCCAATATACTTCTTTGGAATGCACCAATTCAGTTTGGCAATAAAGCTAAAAATCTTTGTGTGTGGTTGAATAAAAACCTCAGCTGGGATGACCACATTTCTACTATAATAGGCAAAATATATGCATCTCTAAGGCTGCGGTTATATAGTAAGCGTGTAATACAAGCGCAATTTTGTTACATAACCACCATGCTCTGATAAAATGCATTTAATTTAAAGCGCGAGCTCGTGCGAGCAAGTGCTTGTATTACATGCTTGCTATATAACCGCAGCCTAAGAAATCTGTCTATGTCGCAGTGATACACACCGTTAAATACGAGATTAATGCTTGTTAAAACCCTTTTGATCCCAATTATTACATATGGCAGTGAAATTGTTTGTCTCAGTAGTGCGTTCGTTAGACGTAAGCTCAACTTTGCATTTAACAACATCACTCGCTACGTTTACGGACTGAGAGGGTACGACCAAATTTCACCATATGCTAAAAATATACTGGGATGTTCGCTACATAAATACAGTCCGATTCACTTGATTAGACGCACACAATTTGTTTCCTTAAATCTTGATTTGTTTCCCCTAATTTGGATCAATAAGCAAACAATTGCATTCAGCAGAATGGTTAGTAATTTCTCTGTAAAATGAAATAAAAAAAGATTTGGTGAGGGACACCTAACGGTACTTTTGCACTCTTTTTTCCCAATCATGTCAAAATAAAAGCATTTTTTCGGTTCACTTGATTAGACGCACGGGCAAATTTAGTTAATAGACAAAGAGTAATGGAGCAAACTGCAGTGAAATATTTATTGGTAATTAGAGGAAGTGTTTGTCCTTTATTTAGAGAAAGAAATGGACAAAAAAAACTGCTAACCTTAGAAAAAAGAGCAAAAATACATGCTAACCATTCGGAAGGTGTTTCAAACCGCGAAATAGCCCGTGAGATAGAGCGATGTGAAAATGCTGTGCGCCTCCAGACAAGCGGAAAACTCAGAGGTCAGTTTCCAATTAGGCTCACTCTACAAACAACATCAGGATATTAGTTGTGGTTACTGCCAGCAAATCAACTGTTCGTCGCCCAATTATGAGTCCTCAATACTTAAAGCTAAGAAAGCTAATAAAAAAACCATCCTGCAACTAAGCTACAATTTGCAAAGATAAGATGACTCCGAATGTGCAAACTACAGGTGTTTAAAATGACTGGGGCAAAGTTGTCTTTTTGGATGAAAATTAATTCAATTTGGATGGTATTCGAAAGAACAAAAACCGTAACCGTCTGGTCCGTAACCAGAATTTTTTTTATGTCATTTTACAGAGAAATTACCAACCATTCTGCTGAATACAATTGTTTGCTTATTGATACAAATTTGGGGAAAAGAATCAAGATTTAAGGAAAAAAATTGTGTGCGTCTAATCAAGTGAATCAGACTGTATCTTGAGTATTGCACAATCAAATACATATACAAAATAATTACCAGCAAGCAGCCTCCATATTTATACGAAAAACTAAAATTTTCACGATCGCACCGCTCCCTAACTCTAATCCAACCGCGTGTTTCTTATCAAAGTACAGAACGGCAATTTTTCGTTCATGCTCTGGAATTCGCTTCCCCTCAACGTTAGGAGATCTTGCAGTACGAATAGTTTTAGGGAAACTCTCTATATGTACATACATTTATGTGGACACATAAAAGGCAATTGTACTATACAAATTTATATTTACTGTCATAAGAATTTTAATTTTTTCCATGAATTACTATACATGTTATAAACTATAATCGTAATATTGAATTGATTTATGCATATATATACTTAAGACCATTTCTCATTGTTCTACATACTTCTCATTTATTTAACAAAGATGATATAAAGTCTATTATAAATGATTGTTACTTATGAAATAAGAAAATACTAAATACTTAAATTTGTCATGAGGAGCTTCTCAACTCGCCGTTCGGAGTCGGCAAGAAACGTCTAAGGGCGCTTTATTGACGCCATTCCGACCATTCAAGCAGTTTCGACCCGGGCACTGGAGGCAATCCCGCAAAACAAGCTAGATCAGGCATTTGAATCACTATTGAATCGCTGTATCAAATGTACTGAATCGGGAGGAGAATTGTTTGAATAAAAACACCGAAAAATAAACAGAAATCGTATTTTAATTATGTATTCTAGAGCCAGTCCGGGATATTATTTGGCACACTGTGTATGTTAGGAAGCAATATTTCCCATTAATCTTGCGCGACGGGCCCGACTTAGGTTCCTCATATCCCAAACCTGTCGCAATAGCTCAAATATCTGAGCCAAATGAACAATCGGTGGGCGAGAAGGTGTTTCACATCGATCGAGAAAACCCTGAACTGTTTCAGCGAAATCTTCACAATATTTGAACATTGCATTCTATTTCTATACATAGACTAGTGCTACTGTTGGATCAGCAGGCTTCCTAGCGGCGATAAACTTTTCCTAATCTGGAAGAAAAAGGCCATGGCCGTTCAACAAACGCCTGTTATTGCATAATTTGCTTTTTGATATTAAATTTAATACGTTCTGCATTACGTTCTGTGCAATGGATTGTTATGTGATCCGCTGTTGGATTTGGTCCAGTGACATTGGACTTCGTGGTATTAATATCGTTTCGATCGACTTATTGTACACTGATATGTAGCTATATGCCATCACGGCAACATAACAGACAGCAATCATCAACAGAGATTTCAGCAGCTCCAACTGCTGTGCTCCATATTCTCTTGAACCTGCGTGCATTATAAAAAAAGAGTGTTGATAATGCGAATAATAGAAAAAACGATCTCCATGTGTTGTGTATTATGCAATGGAACCTCTTAGAAAAACTCACCTCACCACGTGAAGTGTTTGAACTCAACGGTCAATAGAGTATGACGGTATGGTGGTCTTTTATAAGCTACAATACATACCTTTGCATTCAAAGCAGGTATCGACTTCTGCAAAAGCTGTAAAGACGAAGAGGAGGAGGACACGACAATTCTGCTTTGTCATGAACAGCTACTTTTTTTTTTTAGCATAAATGTACACTTTGGAACGTAAGTTATTCTCAAACTAGTTTTTTAATATCATAACACGTGCAGGCTAGGTAACCACTCTTATGAAACTTATCTATCGATTTCCATAGAAGAGCATAGCCTTGGTCAAGGTGTGAGATACTCCACATTTTGTTGGGTCGAATCCAGTATCCTCATTGACACACTGTAAAGCACTGTAAAAGTCTTGTTTGTAAGCCTCGATTGGGCTTTAAATCAATAAAGCACTTTTAGGATATATGACAGTGAGGTAGGTAGGTAGGTAAAAGTGGTGGTTTTGGTAAAAGAACACTTAATTAGCGCCGTTTTGATGCCACAACCCGTTTGTTCGGATGGAGTTTGAGATATTTTTAACCACCCTATGCAGTTTAAGAAGAGGATCAGTTCTCCAATGCTCTTCTCAGATGTCTCTTTAAAGTCGGTTAAGGTCGTCGAGGAAATACTTGCCCAATATGAGCTGCCTCACTCTCGCTAGAGCCGGAAATTTTTACAGTAAATGAATAAGCGACTCTTTTTCATTTTCATCATTGCAACTTCGGGAGAAATGTTGTGAGCGATCGCTAGTTTGGCTTCATGGTCAGTTCCCCTGTACTGACTGCCACTACTCTTGCGATGTCTACGTGAGTAGCAGCTGATTTGTTATTGGCCTTTTTTAATTTGCCCACATCTTCCTGGATATGACAGATTGGTCGATATGAGACCGGCCAGTTTTAAGTAGTATAAGAGAATATTGCCCTAGCAGGACTTGTAGCAGTGGTGGAAAAATTTGGAATACGTGGACCTAAGAAGGATAGGAAGTAAAACTATCAGATCGAAATGTGTACTCTCTAAAATACCTAGGAGCCTCACATTGACTATTCGGGCAAAAAGGCGTCAAAGCTGGAGGCACCACTTTCTGGCATACATCGGAGGACCCAGATATGCTGGAAGAAACTTAAATCCAAGGTAGTAAGCTCAGTCCTGTTAAACGCTGCCCCAGTTTCTGTAGGGACCCTAGCGACAAAGAAAATAAGGAGAAACTTAGCGTCAACATATCGACGAGTGGCGTCAGTCTCCATCAATATTCTTCCGGACGAGATGCAAAGAGTCTATAATAGGAGAACTTCTAGTTACCAAGAAGCGAAGTCAATCAAAAGGATCAAGGAATAAGAAAGCGTGACTTTAATGAGCAGGTGGCAAGCTCATTGGGACAGCACTACGAAGGGCAGATGGACCTACAGATTTATCCTAACCGAAGACGTCTGGACAAACCGAAGGCACGGCATCTGTAACTACCACCTTACGCAGTTCCTATCTGGTCACGGTAGGTCTCGGAAATACCTACACCGTTTTGGGCACGATAGTTTACCTTTTTGCCCAAATTGGAACTGGAATTGGAATAGGGAACAATAATATGCCCTCTTATGAGGCTAGATGTACGCTAATAGATTTAAAACCTCTTACTAAGAGGAGGAAATATTGCTCTATACTTTTTGCTCACGATGTTATAACCGCTCATATTGATTGTTCGCTTTTATTGCCCATGATTAGTGTTTATGCTCCGTCATGCATTCTTCGACCCAGAAATGAACTTTTTTTTTATGTTTCAAGTCACAGAACCAACTATGGTCGCAATAATCCTATATCTACGGCTTGTATTAATTACAGCTCTTATCATAAAGCAATCGATTTTAATATGAACAGGTTACTTGTAAAATTTGCTATTATGAGCACACTGTAATGTTATCATTTAAATTAATCAAAATCTTTGTATACATTTTCCTATTTAAATTATAATTAGAAGTAGTCTAGAATAAGGTTGTACTCTTGTAAGACGAAATAAATAAATAAATAAATAAAAAAAAAAATTAATTAAATTATAAGGAAAAGGACACAGCACGTAGTATTCCATTGCATATGCTTTCTGGGATGGAGTTCAGTGCAGTGCTCTTATATTTTTTAAGAATTAATTTATAGCATATGCGTCGGAGTTGACTGTAAATGCGTTCGTGTTCGACCAGTCGACGGTTTGGCCACCCATAACCTATAGGAATATAAACATTTTCCGCTAATGAGTTGTTAAGAGATGACCCATCGTCTCTTTCATGCCTTGGAACCTAGAGTAAGGTGACTCTAGCCTGAATGCTCAAGCAATTGAGTTTTTCTGGGCATTGGTCAATCTGCTTTGATGATGTGATTGTCGAATTTACGTCTAGTGGTAGTTAGACGAAGAAGTGTTTTTCATATACAAAGCGTGAATCCACTCAGAGTCTAACTCTAAGTTTTAACTTCAGTGTCATCACCTGTCTTTAATCCGTCCGTTGAAAGTAGTATTTTGTTTTTTATCATAGTAATGATAGCATCGCTCAGATTATGCACTGGCTCTACACTGCGGTGGTCAGACTTCTGTATAGAATTGTAGTCTGGTTGAGAGCACGAGAAAAAGTAAGCTATGTAAATACAGTGGACGCTCGATATAGTGAACATCGATATAGTGAACAATTCAATATAGGAAATACACAATATTTTATACAGGCTATTCTAAATAGTGAACAAAAAAAAAATCTCGCTACAGTGAACAAATGTTTTTTATTTTCTTTGAACCTTTCAGCATGCAAAAACACGTCTTAAACTCATTAGTTCAATGCAGTCGGCAGTGTCCATACAATCGTCCAAATTTTCCGTTGGTTCTACCTACAAAGTGCGTGTTGCTTATTTTGTTATTTTGTAAACGATCTTCTTTGTGACCATGTCACTTCAGCACAGCTTAAGTTTGTTGTGTTTTTGTTGCGTTTTTTACGGATGAGTTCATTTTGTTAAAAATAAAATATTCTTTCTATAAATATTGGCTTGTTTTTTAGTAATTGCAAGGAAGAATTGTAATTATATTCTATTTTCGATGAATTGTACGTAAAAACATACGCATTTTGATGAAATTTGCTTCAAGCAGTCCACGCTCGTTACAATGAACAATCTCGCTCCAGTTAACAGGCTTGGTTTTTATTAGTTCACTATATCGAGCGTCTACTGTATACTCAATAAAATCCAAAGAACGGCCTACATTTGCGTTACTGGACATAATGTGATCTTGACACAATGTTGAATATGATTCCTTTGGACAGTTACTGTAAGGATATAGCAGCAAAAACGGCGCCGTTGCGACTTAAAGAAACCTCACAGTGGGATCCTTCGAACTTAGGGCTCGCCAGAATAATACAGATAGTACGGATTATATACATATCCCGCTCCCAGATTTCAATATCAAATATAAGACTAATATTCCCAGCCGACAGGAATTGGTAGGAACTATCTGTCTAAATGACGAATCTTTATTGGGGATCTACACGAATGTATCCAAGACAGGTGATGGTATAAAAGTGTCTTCCAGCGGATGAGTGTTCAATCGGGACATTTTCATTTACAACGATAGCCAAGCAGCTATAAAAGCACTCGAATCACCAATTACACGATCGAAATTGGATAGGCACTGCCGCGCGAAATAACGAGCAGATGCATGCTCACGCTGTGCTGGATTTCTGGTCATAGTGATTTACCAGGTAATTGTAAAGCAGACGAATCAGCCAGAAAAGGTACAATAGAAGATAAAACGATAAAGCACAAAATCTTTACGCAAGCACTGCAATAGGCTAATGAAAGATGGCGTAACCTTGATACGTGTAGCTACGCCAGGCGGACTTAGCCTCAGCTAAATCGACGTATGTAGGTATCGGCACCCTAGTTGGTGTATTGACAGGTCATTGTGCAATTGGCAGACATGCCAGCAGGCATGGTCACAGCTGCATGGATGAGAAGGAGGAGGAGTCCCCCTATCACCTCCTATGCAGCTGCCCAGCACTCTCCTCCTTAAGAAAAAAAAAAATTAAATCTCCAGTATTTCCTTAACTCCCAACTTTCAAAATGGTTTCAAGAGCGGTACTCTTGAATTGGCTAATGTGGCAACACAATGGACAATTGAATCCTACCGAATATGAGGATAGCCACCTAACCTAACCTAATGATAGTATCGGAGGCTTTCCAGTCTCTATTGACAGAGATCGCTTTGGCTGATCCCAAAAAAAAAAAACGACCATCAATTCGAGGTAAAAGTCTCAGGTTTTATTTATAAAAAAATTGGCATACAAGATCGATACTGAACTAATTCATAATTAACTCAACACTCTCCGAATTCTCAACATACTCCGCTTTGTGGGTATCAAAGAGTGTGGCTAAACTATTCATAAAATACTCATGCAGGTTATTGATTTCATCTTCCGTTGGATTGTCAGACTGTTGTACGTCAATTGGAGCCCCAACTAAAACAAAAGCAAGTCACATAAGTTATTCTATTACGATATGTAAAAAAAAAACTATCATACCAACTTGAACAATACGTCTGCGGAATGGCAGCAAACCTCCAGTAGTGTCACAAAAGAATCCCCTACCGATAAGGAACAATGGAGAAATACCAATAGCATCTTTGACAAAAGTTTGAAATTTCCGCAAAAACGAGTCAGGTGGATTGTCCATTTGATCGTATATATCCACTTCTCCGAATGAAATTACTGGCACGATGGCAGCACTGAAAATCGAATTGTGTAGGTATCTATGTGCATTCACCTTGTGTCATTATTATTACCCAGACTTCATGGCTAGTTTGATGAATCCCTTGCGATTTTTAACAGTAATAATGTATTTCCCCAGTCTTGCATCTAGAGCCTCTTGAGCACCGCCTACAATAAGACCGATAGCACTGGCAGTGTAACCATCGGCATTTATCGGATCTTGCGGATCGTGTGCAGTTGTAAGATTATTCATAAGTGACCGTTTTGTCACTGAGATCATTGCCCAGGATTGGATAAAATGGCGCCAAATCGGTGTATTAAAGTGCATCGCAAGTGTTGTCAGATGTACGCGTACTTTCGGAAATAATTCATTCCATTTGCAAATGTCAGCGCACATGTTCGTGAACAAGCCAATGCTATAGAGAGGAACTGTCAAGTTGAAATGATTATCAAGAATGCAGTTGAAGAAACCTTATAACTCCATGTGGGAAACATGCAAGGATGTAGTGTCTGTTCGGGGGCAATTCAGCGGTTTTAACTAGCTCCACGGGAAAATAGTCCCGGAACTGTCTCCAGAGAAAATTGTCCCTCATCCATCGTAACCTGTGATTTGTGACTAAAATAAATTTTAAATGAACTCACAATGAATGCGTTTTCTTACCCCGATCCTCTGATGCTATTCTGAGCTCTGTCACGGTCGAAGTATATCCAGACAGCATACACAACAACAATGCTCCTTAAATAAATATTTCCGAATATCTGGAAATGGAAATTTATTAAAGGTTTTTTTTGATTCATCATGGGTGACGAGGACAAGACAAAAGCCAGAGGGTACGAAAGTTGGTAGGAAAAACAAACTAGAAAAAAGGGGACTCTCTATCTGGTCTTCGAATGCTAGTCCCGACAAAAAAATGAGATATTCTCCTGACAAGTTCACAGGATAAGGAAACTTATTCATTTGTTCGGCTATATCCGTTTATGTAACCCAAACCTTTTTGACAAGTTTGGCCATGAGAGGCTCTTGTTAAAGCTAGTAATTAAATAGAATCCAGGAGAGAGAATTGCAGGGTCGATTTATGCTCTTTCCTCTAAGGTTAACCGTTTTTTTGCCCATTTATTTTTTAAGTCAAAGACAAACACTTCCCTTAATCACAAACTTGCAGTTTGCTCGATCACTCTTTTGTCTATTAACTTAATTTACTCACGCGTTTAATCAAGTGAACTGAAAAAATGCTGCTGTTTCGACATGATTGAGAAAAAATAGTTCAAAAGTACCGTTAGGCGTCTCTCACCAATAATGTTTTTATGCGTTTAATTTACTGAGTAATAACCAACCTCTTTGCTGAATGCAATTGTTTATTTATTGATGCAAATAAGGGGAAAAATCATGGACATGGCTAGGACATGCAGAGCGTGTGGACATTAACGGCTCGGAGAATATTCGACTCTAATCCGGAGGGTAAGCGCAACAGAGGACGACCTCACCTAAGGTGGCGCGCACAAGTAGAACAAGATCTCAACCAACTTGGAGTGCGCAACTGGAGGCAGTTAGCTAAGGACCGGGCTAACTGGAAGAGGTTGTTGGTTGAGGCCTTAGTCCATCCCGGAGTGTAGCACCACCTAAGTAAGTAAGTAAGGGGCAAAAATCAAGATTTATGGAAATAATTTAAGTGCGTCTAATCACGTGAATCGCACTGGTTGTACGCTTATTTTGCAAATTTACATGTAAAATACAACAAAAGTAAAATAAGCGGCGATAGTATAACTGCTTGGCTAAGCGGATTTAAAAACAGTGATACCAAATTCAAATTTCTACTTTTGCGATGAATTATTATGAAAAAAAAACCCTCGAAAATATTTCTTCCCTCTCTTGTTTATTCTTTTGCCGACCATAAGTCAAACCAATAAGCAATAAATTGATCATTTAAGATAACTAGTATCACCTGTGGTCGACCAATTGCGCGAGAGAAACGCACATGATTTTCACCCGGCTTAGACACAACATGTTGGACAAAAAATTACACACAGCACTGGCCTTCTTCGCATGGTTTCATCAACCATATATATTGAGTTTAAGGCAGTTAAAAAGGGGTTGAACTGTTTCGCCTTCGCCTATTTATAAATATAATGATGATGATGATAATGATATAGTGCCGTTCGAAAAATGTTGGTCAAACCTTTTCTTACTGTTTCGGATGGCAGTTTTTGGAATTTATAAGAGCTGCGATGTTTTTTGCACTATGTAGCAAAATATCGTTCAATTAAAGAACAAAAGTCGATGGAATTATGAATGAGAGGTGCATCAGTGACACCAATCCTGCAAGCGACCCAATTGACAGCCCGAACCTGAGCAACACTGAGGAGATTGCCGAGATCATCCACAGCTGCAAGCCAAAGAAGTCAACTGGTCCGGATGGGGTATCAAACTTCATCATCAAGAAGCTCCCACAAACGGTTCTGATCATAATTACAAACATCCTTAGCAACTGTCTCAACAACAACTACTTCCCCCAAAAATGGAAGACGGCAAAAAATTGTGGCGATTCCCAAGAAAGGTGCCTTGAGCAACGTTTCGAACTACAGGCCGATTTCCCTCCTCAGCAACTTGAGTAAACTACTGGAGGAACTTATACTCAGGAAACTCAAGAAATTCTGCAGCGAGAACTTCATAATCCCTGACATGCAGTTCGGCTTTCGGGAGAAGCATTCCACACTGCATCCGCTCATGAAGTTCCAGCATGACATCACCGTAGCTCTCAACATGCATCGTGTCACCGTCTGATGCCTTCTGGATGTCGAGAAAGCATTCGACAGCGTATGGAATGAAGGACTCATCCATAAACTTCATTTACTAGGCTTTCCCTTAGCACTAATCAACATAATTTTTTCTTTTCTTTCTTCCAGGAAATTCTTTGTACAACTGGACAAATGCACATCATCAGTCAAGAACATCAGAGCTGGAGTTGCCCAAGGGTCTAAACTCGGACCGTTCCTGTACAGCATATTGAGGTCTGACCAGCCCATCCCAAACAGCTGCGAGAACCTGCTCTACGCCGAGGACTCCATAACATATGCCGCATCGATGTCACAATTAATAGCTGTCCGGAAAGTTGAAGCCCACATCCACAGACTAATTGAGTACTACCGAAAGTGGGGAATCAGAGTCAACGCCTCAAAATCAGAACTCATCTGCTTCAGGAGACCAACTACCAGCAGCGGACGCAGCCGGTCAGCAGCGGAGTGCAGAAGCTTAACCCTGAAACTCCCAGATGGATCAACATCAACCAAACGGAGTGTGAAGTACCTTGGGATCCACTTTCACGAGCTGTTAAGGTTCAACCCTCACGCAAGGAACGCCCTGAGGAAAGCCAACTGGGCCTTCCATCGTCTCCACCCACTGATGAAGAAAAGAGCCGGGCTTAGCCAGCAGACGAAGACCTTGATGTACAAGCAACTCCTGAGACCAATCATAGGATACAGCTTTCCCGTCTGGTATTCCATCTCGAAGACAGCCATGAGACAACTCCACGTTTTTGAAAGGAAGATACTAAGGATATGCACTGGACTATTCTACGACCAACAGCGTCAAAAATACTGCAGTAACGATCATCTATATTCAGAAGCAAAGATAATACCGATCGACAAGTACCTATTACTTTGGCTAAGACGCTAGTAGGAAGCGCAGCCAACCACCCGAACCAGCTAATAAGAAGGATGACAACCCAACAACGACAACCCCAGCCGTGGTACCTCAGCGCCCTGGACACCTTGGATGACGACATCGCCCCAATTGACAACGAGGAAGCAGTTGTATTCTACGCTGACACAGGGTCAGCCCACCGCCGTGGCTAAACGCCAACCCACGCCAAACTCGCCACTAACAACCGGGACGGAACACCCAGAGGACATCTAAGTCAACCGACTGTTAATTTTAAGTTTACATATACAATATATAATTATATTTTTTATTTTTAAGTCAATGTATAAGGTTAGGCCCCCAGTGTGCCAACAAATTTGTATTATCATTATAGCTTTAAGTTTATATTAAGACAATTGTATACATACAAATTGCAAAAAAAGGTAATATTAAGTGAACAGTGGTGGTGTGCACAAGTGTTATTAATTTCTAATTTAAAAAAGTAAAAAAAAAAAAAACAAAAATTAGAGGTGCATTTAGCGCAGGATAGCCGTCCAAAACGAACCTAGGTGATTAAAAAAACAAAAAGTTCAAATATTTTGTGTCTGTCACGTCTAAATTTGTCAACCCGTCAAATTTCGCAACAAATGTAGCGAAAAAATAACTTACAAAAAAAAAAAAAATCAACAGATTATTCTTAAAAAATACTTGAACTTGTGACCTGAGACAAGCACTTGCTTCCGGATTCATTGCGGTTGAATAAACCAAATTTGAAAGAAAAGAGTGTTATTTTAACGGATTTCTCTAAGGCTTTCGATAGAGTCAATCATCGTATTCTATTAAAGAAACTTGAACTTCTAGGCTTTCATTCTACTCTTTTTCAGTGGATTACCGACTATCTAACTAATCGTTTTCAATTTGTAAAGATTGGTTCCGAGAAATCCTTTAAAATAATTAATCATTCTGGGGTACCACAGGGCAGCCACCTTGGACCTCTGTTGTTCCTGCTGTTCATTAATGATCTTCCCTCAGTGATCAAGTCGTCAAATTGTCTGATGTACGCTGACGACGTGAAGATATTTAAGGCAATCATGTCCGTGGCTGACTGTTTTGATTTGCAAAGAGATGTCAATAATTTAAATGTATGGTGCTGCTCAAACTCCTTGCACCTAAATATAGAGAAATGCGCTGTAATTACTTTTTCCAGGTCTGTAGTGCCTATTATCTTTGATTATGAGCTACAACTTTGCGTTCTAAATAGGGTAGTCAGCCAAAAGGATTTAGGTGTTATTTTTGACTCACATTTATCCTTTTGTTTGCATTTTGATTACATAATATCCAGAGCTAATGCAATGTGGGGATTTTTGTTTAGGAACTCTTCTAATTTTCAAGATCCTTATACATTAAAATGCCTATTCATCGCGCTAGTTCGTCCAATTCTGGAATATTGCTGTGTAGTATGGTCTCCCCTTTTCAACAAGGATCTGCAGCGTATTGAAAAAATACAAAAAACATTCACGAGATATGCGATTCAAAAATTGAATTGGTCCGTTCCCTTACCGTCATACAATAGTAGGTGCGCATTAATTGGATTAAAGCCTCTATCATGCAGAAGAACGTACTTTTGTGTTACATTTGCAAGAGATGTCATTTCGGGACATATCGACTGTGCGCCTCTTTTAGCCTTATTTGGTATTTATGCTCCTTCTCGAGCTCTTAGACCTAGGATTGAACTTTTTTTTTATATTCCTCGACATGTGACAAACTATGGTCGCAACGAACCAGTCACTAATGCCTGCATACATTTTAACCGTTACGCAAATGTAATTGATCTTGATTTCAGCAGAGATAAATTTAAATGTATTATTCTTGAAACAATTAATTAAACTTGTGTTAATTTATATGTAGTATAATTTAGGTAATTTTGTAGTCTAAGAAAGTTGTTACGTATAGACGAAAATAAATAAATAAGTAAACAAGTAATTTCTAACTCTCAATGTACGGTTTTAGTTTTTTTGGATGTATTTTTGTAACTAATATAATATATCATAAATAAATTTAAATAACAAAGTATTGCCTTATGTCTATTAATTCTAAAATTTGGAGTTTGATACAAAATCTTAAATCCACTTAAGGCACTATAATTACAACCTAGTGTACCAGTGCGATGAGTCTCGCATGTATAAACCGTAAACCCGTTTAGGTATAGGTAATTATGTTTTTTCTTAATAACTTTACTCATATGCACTTTTTCAAAATTGTTTATACTGATGAACTTTGATAAGCTTTCGATCAGTGTTAGAATCATTAAAATCGGCGCAGAAATAAACTCTCAGGAGGAATCACAAGCTCTTGCGCTAGCGATTTAATTACATATATTTATAGATAGATTATAGGTGTGACAGAAGAACTAATGTTACTTAAGACATTCATTATTTGCAATTCGATTTTTACACAACAACTTAAGTTTAAAAATGCATTTATTTCCACTTTCTTCCGACAGCTTTTCCATGAAATATAGTAAAAATTTTTAAACATACTCCTTATTTTATAACATGGCATTAAAAAGTTATAGTTTATAACTTTTTAAGGCCATAATTAAAAATTTTAGTGAAAAATTGATTTCTCGAAAACTCTTTTTTTGACATAAGCTACTCTGTCATACTGCCACAGACATTTGATTGCATTTTGTCTTATATCTCGCCGATTTTTTAAAATATCGATACCTTCCCGCAAGAATGTATTAAGCGACACTTTTTCTGAAAATGACTTTTTGATTTGTTCTTATATTTTTTGCTAAACGCCACGTTTTGGCCTGGGTTTGACTGCTCTAGCACGTATACAAAATGAACTAGAGAGAAAATGAAATTGTAGTAACCGCCAAGTTTGCCCAGTAGAATAGTATTGCTCCCTAAAATTTGTACTATCCGCCAGAAAAATTATACTAAGCGAAGCGCCATGATAGTAAAGCTAGTTGTCATATGCAACAAAATGTTCCAACCAAAATCTTGTTGCATGGCGTTTAGTTTAACCGAAATTGTCGCTTAGAACACTGGCCCAATTAGAAGTTGGTCTATTTTTTGTCGTATAAAATAATTTTTGTCCAGACATAATATCTTTGTTTCGAATTTATTTGAATGAATGGCCTATTGTTTACTTGCAATTTCTCTCGCCAGTTGCTTGCGCAGTTGTTTAGGTAATTTTCTAATGTTTTCTTCTTTGTTAATATTAAACTGAAATTTTAAAATAAACTAATACGGGATTCACACTAGCGTCGAAATGAGATAAATTCGAGTTTCAAATAAAAAGTGTTCATACCTACGCTTGCTAATTTCGTGAATGGATGCATTCAGTTCCGATAGTAAATCTATGACGGTGCCATGTTATAAAATGTTTTAATATTATATTATTTTTCTATATACATAAGTATAGGTATAACGTATAGTAATAATAATAGTTGAATGTTATTGTTAAACAGTTGGGTAGATAAAGTCGACTACTATATAGCTAACATTGGATAGATGCGGCGCTGCCTCGGGTTAGTATGCTAAAATATCACTTTTCGGGTGGGTTTTGCCACTCCGGATATTTCAATAATTGTCAGGTACTCACGTGTATATCAAGTCGACTATAGAGACGACTGTAGAAAAGTGCCCCAATGGGCACGGAGCTCAAATAAATGGACGCTCTTTGGCTCCACATTCAACTTCAATTTCTTTTTTTCAGATAACATCCCATATTTATTAAACCATTCCATGAGATATTTGTGTTTTGTATGTTATTCCATTATATTTTTCGTTTTTATATCACTTTACTTGTGCTGAACGGGGCCAGTAGCTTTGACAATTGTAATCTCAACCACATAGTTCATTTACGGAAATAACTACTAAACACTAAATATCTCCTAAATTAGCGATATATTTCTTTTTTTAGTACTGAATAATTTTTCTTTTGTGTTTAGATCACCGAGATCAATAAGAATCCGTTGTTTAATCTTTGCGCAGCGAAAACTTTAATATTCCCTTATTAATTTGTTCTGTCATTGTCATTCAGAATCATTCAACTGCATTCAAGTTAAGTTTGTTCGATTTTATTTTCACATAATTTTGAACGAATTTCAACGAAATTATGTTGAAATGAGATAACTTTGATATGTCAATTTGTATGGGAAATTATCTCATTTCGAGCATAATTTGGAAATTCGCAACGAAATAAGCTGTTTTGCCCTGGTGTGAATACCGTATAAGCGACAAAATAATTTTAATCTTGTGTTTTTTGTGACCATTTCAATGATTTAAGCGCCATTTACCATTGTATCAAGCGACATTGTCTTGACTGCAAAAATGTATAAAGCGACAAAAAATTCTTATCTGATTAAATTCTCGGTTTTGCAAATATCTCCAGTTTTTTGTGTTGAAAATCCCTTTCGAAATCTGTCTAATTCGCTAAAATACACAAATAAATAGCTGAGCAAGAAGTTTTTATCGTTTCCTGTAAAATTTTAAAAATTTCGCTTAATACATTATTGCGGGAAGGTATCGATATACCTACATAGTTTTAAAAAGTGACTAGGAAAAAAAGAAGATAAAATTTCGCTTCTAAAAAGTTCTTGCCTCAGAGTTATTAGTTAGGGGCTTTTTTCAAGTTACGTTTTTTGATGTTTTTTTGCTCTCCTGAAAACAGACTTTAAGATAGTTTACCTTTACAGCAGACCATTATCTGTTATAAAGATGTCTGTGCTGCCAATTTTTTGTGATGAATTCGTGTAGCGGCGATAGGTGTTTTTTTGTGCACTTTTATTTACGCGAGCAAAAAAAATCGGCTAGTGTCTAAATAGCTTATGACTTGAGCGCACATACACACATTATGACGTCCACGTCACCTGTTGACTGAGGTCTCCACTGATGGAAAATTGTTGGCGACGTTTTCATGAACTATTTTGAGCGTAGCTCAGCTCCAGTACAACGCAGAAGGATGATTTATACCTCAAATGAATCATGGGAAAAATCACTAAATTCTTTTTGTTTTGTTTTTCAAACCGATTTTTGCACTATTTTGTAAAAACCATGTCATTTTCCGTGATAAAATGTATACAAAATGTTGACGAAGAACATAGGCAATCACTATGTCAATGTTTCATCAAAATCGGTCCAGTAGCTCCCGCGTGATGCAAACAGTTTTAACTATACAGTTTTATTATATGTATAGATGACAGCTGTACTAGAATATAACGAAGATCATTTCCAGACCCCATTGCAACACAATGGCAACTAAATTTAAGTTGAAATTAAAGAACCAGCAGGATATTTATTTTAAGCAGGTTTAAGGCTAGTCATGAAAGGCTTAAGTGAGAAATTTCACTGACGGGTCATTACGCCTTATGGAGATTTCCATTCACCGCCTTAAGTTTCTTTGAGTTTATGTGAATGATAAGGCTACTAAGCTAAAATGTAAAACAACATTTAGCTGATATTGTGTTCCAGATTACAGTCCATTTAATTCACATTATTGCGATTATTAAAAACAAAATGAATTACTCACCAAGATGAGAAAGCAAAACAGATACGACAGAATTCCGAAACCAAACAAAAACAGGATGAACACTCCGACAGAAAAAGTTTGCATTCGCCGACGATGGGGTTGCATCAGCGGTGTTGATTCACTTTTAACCATTTTACTTGTATATTAATTAATTGATTTAACAAACAGTAATTAACTTTTCTGTTCATACGCGCGTTCTTTACCCGACGCAAGTCAATCTAAACTCCGAGCGTTTTTCTATCCAACATCGACGGTGTACACTTTAAGACTCATAACGTAGTAAGACTAAAGCAGCTTTCTTATAACTTCACAACTCGAAGCTTGCAACGTAGATATGTACATATATCGTCGTTAAATTTATTGATAGTGTAAAGGGGTGTGCGCCGATATACATATGTAAACGTGAACTCTTAGGAAAAGCAATAATTTATAGAAGGCCTTGTAGCTGATAGCAAATCAGAATTTCAAAACGGCTGTCGATTCAAATAATGTGCTCCCGATCAATGGTGCCTTACAAGTCTAATAATAACAATAACTAATCAATTTAGTTGGTGACACGCTTTTATTGTTAAATGTAGAACGATAGTGCATGTTTTCTTATCACTAATCGCGCAAACGAGTAATTCATGCGTTTACAAGTGCGATTGCGTAAACGCTATCGTGGATATAACATACATACTTACAAGTATTTTAAATCTTTTTTCGATGCCAGCTAGAGATGTCTAAATGCGATGATATCTATGAAGTCGAAGTCCATGAACTTATCTGGTGCACTTGACAGTAATTACAAAAGACGAAGGTATTATTATTATTGTTATTGTTGAAGAGTGAGATGCACCCCGACCTTAAGGTCTACTGTTCCCCCTACAAGTCCTAGACAAAGGAATATCCCTATTGTTATTATTCCGGTTGGAGCTAGTTGTAGAGAGCTCACATTTAGCCCAGGTCATAGCACCTCATCCAGACCAATTTCCCTGCTATGAGTGGCAAATGTCGGTTGGTACAATTTACCCAAACACTTGAAACTTTTCTGGGTTAGTGCCCACATTCCAACAGTATGTGCTCTGGAATTCCACTAAATTCATTGCCAAATCTGCATGAATCTTAGGCAGGCGAAGAAACGACCCTGTGATTTTTTCCAGGACTTCCTTCTTTAGTTCTCGGAGCTTCTGTTCTCGTGGGTTCTGGACCCAAGGCCTTGGCCACAAGAGCGTCTTTTTCTGCGCTCCCACTTGGTCGCGCGCCATGAGTATATAGAAAACCAATAGAACTGTATACACGAGCGCCCGCGACCAAAAAGGCGTCGTGAGTACATTTTTCTTTACACTCAGGCTGCGCGACAAATGGTAGCGCAGTAAAAGACGCTCGTGTGGCATTGGCCTAAGGGAGACGTTGTTACTTCTACTTCCTTCGTCTATTAAGTTTATCTAGGCATTCCCAGATAGTTCTAGATTTGATGACCTGAGCTTCGATTGCCTTGATAGCAGGTTGGCTATCTGACATTACTGCTATGTCACGTCTTCCATAGCGTTTATCAAGATTGGGCACATCAATAAGCAATATCGCAGATTTCGGCTGAAATGATGCTCATCGGTTTGATTAGTTTGGTTCCGGGCTTAAAAACTCCTGCACTCGTTCATTCCTCAGTTCTTGAACCAACCGTTCCATGCACCATTTAATGCTATCAAGACTAAGCGTGTAGATTCTAGATTCGTTGCGGCGAGGGTATATCAGAGTTGCAATGGCAATTTCTTGCACCACAGTGCCCATCGAACATAAATCGGAAAATGGGTGAGTTCATAATCGTTAAATAAAACCGCAGCAATGCAGATATTGCGTTCACAAATGTAGAAAAACTCCATTACCATTGCAAACGTTCCGGCATCACTTGTGTTCATAAATGTCAAATTACCGCTTTTGTGTGCAAATTTGCAGCTTATTTCATTTTGCTGCCCGGCTGTAAAGTTCCGTTTATATTTTCATACAGATTTTGCTGCAATAAATTTTTTACAATTATAATAAACTAGCTGACCCGGCGAACTTCGTACCGCCTTAAAATTGATAATTTAATGTTGTGTCAACTTATAAGCTGAATTAAATTCACTTTTTTATTAAGGTGAAATAAATACTCAAAATGAATTAATTTCATTAATGTACAAAAATCAAAATGAAATGTCTATATGTCTGTCTGCCTGTCTGTCTGTCTATCTGTCTGTTTGTCTGTCTATCTGTCTCTCTATATGTCTGTTTGTCTGGCCATCTGTCTGTCTATCTGTCTATCCATTTACCTAGCAGTATGTCTTTCTGTCTGTCTTTCTGTTGTGCGTTGTTTGACTTTTATTTCGATACATAAAAAAAAATTAAAAAAAAAATTCTAAATTCCCATAGAAAACCCACGATTTTTTCAATTTCCCGCTTTTCCTTTCGGTTTTTCTAAATTTTCTTTTTTCCTAAATCTTCGCGTAGCACTTACGAACAAACTCGCAGAAGGAAGCATCCAATTTGGTCCAGGCATTTTCAAGTTTAAAGCATCTGAACAAACCACGATTCATTTCTATATATATATAGAAATACACGGCTTCGCGCGTGTACGCAAACAATTACTTTACTCACATGATAGGTAATTTCCAATGCCACCTGTGGGAAGTTTTTGTGACTACACCAAACTATATTATTCCATTTAAATTTAATATTGTTGATATGAAAATTCTATACGGGGAAAACTACTTTTTCGTAAATATCTGCACCCCAGCGCCACCTAACGGGTCCAAATTTTACCAACAACTTTTTTTTTATTTAGATATTATATGGTGTGAATTTGAGCCAAATCGGTCAATAAATAAGAATTTTGAAAAAGCGACCTCAACGCCACCTAGGGGGCTCTAACATAAAAAAAAACCATCCGGAGCACCACACGAACACATGGTGTGAATATAAGGTGGATAGCTTCAGTGGTTCAGCCGTGAAAGTCGGACGTACATACGCACAAACGTTTTTATACACTGCCGCTCATCTGAATAGGTTCACAATATATGATCTTACTTCTGCTCGCCTCTCTTAATGTATATTAAAAGTACACAACTTTGTTAAGTACATATAGCAAGATTATTTATTTGTACTTATTTTGACCGAGAAAAACCAAACAAAAAAAATAACCGTTATTGTATTATGCTGCTTTGATCTTATTCTTCGAAAAAAATATGCGAATATTTTGGCTCATCAGAATAGGTTCAGTAGCTATAAGTTCAGATAACGTTGAGATAAGCTAACAAATCGTAACGGTTTTTTGGTATTCGATAGTTATAATTATTTTCCACTATGTGTTTTGAAAATGGGTCGCGATAACCCTTTAACGTAGGACGAAAAGGACCAAATCAAAGCGTTTAGTGAATCGGACCTAAAACACCGTAATTTCGCAAAATAAAGAGGACGAATTCAAAGTTTTCTTATCAATTATTTGTAAAACGTGTTGAGCAACGGGAAAAATATAAAAGGAGGCACAAATAACACAACTACAGAAACAGATAGGAGAGCCATCATCAGAGATGCGTGCTATTATCACGCCGCTAATTCGAAAATAAAGGAAACAACCGGTGTTAGCTCTAACTTGGCTATGATAAAACATGTTATACCAACTGCTAAATATCTAAAGAGGCTGAAGCTAAAAAAAAAACCAGCAACTTATTGCCACTCGTAAAAAAATACGCCTTAAGTTCTGTCGTGAACATGACTTGGAAAACCGAATGGCAGCGTGTCGTTTTTTCTGACCAAAATAAGTTCAATTTGGTGGAGCTAAATGGATATAACTATTAGTTCCATGAATTGTGAAGAGGAGAGCATCATTTGAGTCATCTCCTTAGCTGTGAAGGTAGTGTGGTGGTGTGGGGAGCATGTCCTACTAAGGAACTTGCACGCTTAAGGCGTATTTTTTTACGAGTGGCAATAAGTTGCTGTTTTTTTTTTTAGCTACAGCCTCTTTGGATATTTAGCAGTTGGTATAACATGTTTTATCATAGCCAAGTTAGAGCTAACACCGGTTGTTTCCTTTATTTTCGAATTAGCGGCGTGATAATAGCACGCATCTCTGATGATGGCTTTCCTATCTGTTTCTGTAGTTGTGTTATTTGTGCCTCCCTTCATATTTTTCCCGTTGCTCAACACGTTTTACAAATAATTGCTAAGAAAACTTTGAATTCGTCCTCTTTATTTTGCGAAATTACGGTGTTTTAGGCCCGATACACTAAACGCTTTGATTTGGTCCTTTTCGTCCTACGTTAAAGGGTTATCGCGACCCATTTTCAAAACACATAGTGGAAAATAATTATAACTATCGAATACCAAAAAACCGTTACGATTTGTTAGCTTATCTCAACGTTATCTGAACTTATAGCTACTGAACCTATTCTGATGAGCCAAAATAATCGCATATTTTTTTCGAAGAATAAGATCAAAGCAGCATAATACAATAACGGTTATTTTTTTCGCTTGGTTTTTGTCGGTCAAAATAAGTACAAATAAATAATCTTGCTATATGTACTTAACAAAGTTGTGTACTTTTAATATACATTAAGAGAGGCGAGCAGAAGTAAGATCATATATTGTGAACCTATTCAGATGAGCGGCAGTGTATATTAAATAAATTTATTTTCTGGGGCCCAACTATGTAACTCGATTCTACTTTCGATTCTATTCGAAAGTTGTTTCCGATTCTACTTTCAAACCGTACTACGTATGATATTAGAATCGAACGTTAGTAATGCCAACTTTTTCCCACAAAATTTCCGAATTTCAAACGAGTCTCGCCTTGTGTTTGACAGATAAACGAAAACTTAAGTAATTTATTATTAATTGTGATTTATGAAACCAGGAAATAATAATAGTTTGTTTAAGTTTTAGTTTTTTTTTTTAACATGGTGCGTGTATTTTGGGTTTTAAACGAAGAAAACCAGGATCGCAGTAGTCCAATTGAGCAGACGAAATCGAGATAAATCCAATAATGGAGCTGAGTGAAAAAGTGTTTTGTTTAGAATATGTACATTTAATAATAAAAACATTTTTAATAAAATGATTTAATTTTAGTGTAATAAAAAATATATTCAACTTTCAACAGATGCCTTTTTGTATTTGCTGTGTGGATTTTTGTTTAGCCTCCGGGGTTCTCAAGTATCCTTTGTAAAGGGTGATTTTTTAGCTGGTTTGGTTTTGGCAACACTGGTTTTGACAGCTGACGTGTGTTTAGTACCTTGTGTCACTGTCAAACAGCTTCAGTTTGGTTTGCAATTTAACCATGGATCGTCTTACAAATGAACAACGCTTGCAAATTATTGAATTTTACTATCAAAATTCGTGCTCGGTTCGAAATGTTCATCGCGCGCTGCTTCCATTTTATGATCGGCATTCTCGACCTTCTGAGCAGTCTATTCGGAAGATTGTGACCAAATTTCGCACCAAATTTACTTTGTTGGACATTAAACCACCAACACGTTTACGTACTGTGCGTAGTGAAGAAAATATTGCGGCCGTATCAGCTAGTGTGACAGAAGACCGCGAAATACTGTCACTGTCAATGGTGAACGCTACCGAGCGATGATAACAAACTTTTTTTTGCCCGAAATGGAAGTTCTTGACTTGCATGATATGTGGTTTCAACAAGACGGTGCCACATGCCACACAGCACGCGAAACAATGGCGCAATTGCGAGGCGAGTTTGGTGAACAGTTAATTTCACGTTTCGGGCCGGTCAATTGGCCGCCTAGATCGTGCGATTTGACACCATTAGATTATTTTTTGTGGGGGTATGTCAAGGCTTATGTCTATAGGGACAAGCCCGCTTCTATTGACGCACTGGAAGCCAACATCCATGCATTCATTCGTGAGATACCGGCCGATATGTGTGAAAGAGTATGCCAAAATTGGACTCAGCGGATGGGCTACCTGAGACGCAGCCGCGGTCAACATTTGCATGAAATTATCTTTAAACATTAAATTGCAAGGTTCAAACTATCGATTCAAATAAATATTTCATTCATTTTTTCGAATTTTTTGTGTTTTTTTTTTAAAAAAAGTTCTCAACCTCTTAAAAAATTACCCTTTATATATTCCACAAGAATCTCAAATTGAGACGTCTTTTTTGCTCATTTAATTGATTAGCTACACACAAAATATATTTTAATAGTTCTATGCAATGTATAATAAAATATAAAAAAAATTGTCACCTACGTTTTTGAAAATTTCATAGTCCAACAGTTTGCTCGCAAACACATTTGCATTAGAACGATTATTTGCGAATTCGAACGATTTTGACATTAATTTAAGAATTAGGTAGTACCAAATTTCCGAAAACAAATATGAAGTTCGAGATTCGTTCGATTTTCAAATACTATGGCTTGCTATAGAATTATAGAGTACGCATTTTGCGAATTCGAACATTTTTATTGTAGAATCGAGTTACTTAGTTTTCCCTCCGGCTTCGCCCGTGTAATAACGCAGTATAAATTAATCGAAATAGGAACCATTGGCATCTTAACGCTCTTTCGACGTCGAAGGTCAAATATTACTTTTTTTTTTAAATAAATTAAATTATATTAAATTTTGAATTTTTGACGCAATTTAAACTTTAAAGGATAAATAACTCAATGTCTAAACAGACTGAATCGTCAGTACAGTACGGTGGGTGGGGAAGAATTTCTATGACGATTTCCTCACAATATCTTATGGCGTTTATCGTTAAAGAAATGAAAACTGGATTGACCTGTTCGATGTCCATTAGACTGTCACGATAATGCTGTACGACTCGGTGCATTATCATGCAACAGAGATCAACTTTCTGGATCGCTATATACGGGTCGAATACGATGGACTAGTGAACCAGTCCGAGAAATCTGGCATGTAGAGAAACCCTACAACCGCTTACGATTAACCAATTAAAAAAATGAGAACGCAAGTATAGGTAATAATGTTTTTTCGTAATAACTTTATTCGTATGCACTTTCTCTGATTTATACTAATGAACAAAGTTCAGTTGATAAGCTTTCGATCAGTGTTAGAATTATTGAAATCGGTGCAGAAATAAACTCTCAAGAGGAATCACAAGCTCTTGCGCTACCGATTTAATTATATAGAAGATAGATGCACTTTTCAAAGTTGTTCACACTGATGAACAAAGTTGCACTACCGATTTAATTATGTAGATTCTGACCATCAAACGCGTCAAAACTTCAAGATAATATGCGGCAGTAACTGTTTGACCAGTTTGAACGCAGCTTCTGCAGCAGCCATGCCGTAGCCGTGCAGCAGCTGCAAATTTTCATAACAAATCGGTAATTTGACATTTATGAACACAAGTGATGCCGGAACGTTCGCAATGGTAATGCAGTTTTTCTACATTTGTGAACGCAATATCTGCATTGCTGCGGTTTTTTTTACGAACTCACCCATTGTCTTGATTTTTGAAGAAACTTTTCGTGTTTCCTTCAGCGTCTCTCGCGCGCCACAAACTTTTATACCACTCGCACACAACTGTTTTACTCAAACAATCATCATGGTACACTTGTTGCATCAATCGGAATGTTTCTCATGCATTTCTACCAAGTTTTGCGTGGCCGCTTAGTGACTTAATGACCGCTCTTTCTCCATCTTGAAATTTCAACATCAAATGAAAAGGTGTCCTGGAAAAATATTTTTTATAATTGTGAAATGTCAACCAAATGTCATCTCATGACAGATATTAGAGAAACATTCAAGCTTTAAAACGCATGTGTCCGGGATATTAGATGACACACTGTGTAAAGTCGTACGTATTGCATGCCGATTATGGGATCCGTCGGATTATTATTATGTACTCCCCGATCCGCCGGACTTCATAATCGGCATGATTGTTCATCAAGAAAATTTTGTGAATTCTGCATTTCGAGTGAAAGTGGATTGAAACCGAAATTGAAATTCACTCGGAATGGAATTCATTGTTCTGCATTCCGAGTGATTTCGAATTTTTGGAATCCACTTCGAATTCATTTGTTTGAAGTGTCAAACACAGCTGTCAAATCATTTCAAAATCATTTGAGATTTTGAGTTCCTGGTTTTTGTTTCGTGCAAGTCAATTAAATATTTAAGAAAAAATGTATTATATTAAAAATATGGATTCAATTTTGTTTTAAATGATTGGTGAAAACCGCGATGAAAACCGAATGGAGAGAGTTCGCAGGAAGATTTTGCGTGATAAATCTAACATTCTGGATCTTCCCGAAGCGTTGTAAGCAGAAATTAGACAACTACTAAAGAAAAATAATTTATTTAATGATTTTTGTATTTTTAAAACGGTGTAAAGGTGAGCAACACTCCGTTTTTTTTGGCTGAGGGATGTTATCAAAAGTCAGTGGGAAAGTATTTTAATCTTCGCCTTGGTATATCCACAGTCAGCAAGGTTCCCGGCGAGATGTAAAACATTTTGCAACACAAGTTGTGGTCGAAGTGGACTGAACTGGAAAGTACGCAGCTGAAAGAAAAAACGATGTTGGAATAATGAGGGATTCCGGGGACTATAGATTGCTTGGATTGTACAAGCATTCACCTTCGCCCATTAAAAAATATAATGTTTTATTTTGTTAGTGAAATTTTGTTAATAAAAATTGTTACTACAATTTCTTGTCGTTTTCCATCCAGTCGTTGGAATACCTACACTCTTCAATCGTTGTTCTTTCTAACTCAGTCCACAAATTCTTAGTATACGCTTTGTCCTGTTTAACAAAATCTTGATTTTCCATGTAATTCAAGAGAATAATTTCTTGCCTCTAATTTTTGCGTTACACTATATTAAACAAACGAATTATTTTAATACACTAATAGAAAGTCTTATTATTCTACTCACATTTTTCAAAATGATTATGATAATCAAACTTTCAATTCACTAAAATCACAGGATTTTCAGAATGCGGAACACGAATTTACAGCTGTCATCTTGAGTGGAATGCAGAACACCAAAATATTCACTTTCGAACATACAATCCATAGTTCATAATTTCGTTCGGAATGCAGAATACCCAATTCCACTTTTGGTGGTTGAATTCACTAAAAGTGGAATGCAGAAAAGGGGGTTAGCAATAATATAGTTTTATGATGATGTCAGGGGCCAAAATTAATTGTCTCGGCGGCTAGTCATAGCCCGCGGGCCTTATCTTTGCCACGCTTTTGTTATGTATCTTACTGTGTTGCCAATATTATAGATAGATATCAGATATAGTCCAATTGAAAAGATACTTGACCATCGACATCCAAAACGGTTTCTTTTACATCTGGTGACAAGGAATGCAACGAAATTTCGATATAATCGTTGCAGTTAACGCCAAAGCATAGTGGTTTACGATTTTATTAAATTACGCGTTAAAAATCTTCCTGACGGCTCTTACTCTGCCACATGCGCCTCCTGCAGGCTTAATACAACAGAGCAACATTTATCTGTTGGAAGAAGATTCAAATCACAAAAAAAAACAGAAACAAAGTAATTAACTTCCGCAACCGAATTACAAATTGTTTATTTTTAATAAATTGTATATATATACAAAAACAATGATTTTTTTTTAATATCGACAACCTACGCTAGAGTAAAAGGGGGGAAACATAACAATTTCTTATAGAGTTCGCTCATTTTTTCAGCATATATATTTTTTTGTTTTCTTTTAAGTTTTATTTTTATTATTATGTATTTATCTTTTTTTGTTTATATGTATACGCATAATACGAATGAAATGTGTGCATTATGGAATTAATAAAAAATAAAACACTGCAAAGATTTCAGAGGATTACATTCGAAATTGTATTGAGGTATTCATTACATATTTAATTTTAGGTTTTTTTTTGTTTCGAAATTAAACAAACCACTCTTGTGTGAGACGATAAGGAATTGCTTTTTTAAAAAAATGCGCTTTGCAAGAAATGAGAAAAAGTATCATACAATATACATAAGAGTTTGAATGAGAGAACTATAGTATAAATTTATGTTCAATGCAAATATAGTAACTTTTTTCACGTTATTTTATTATTTTGTTTTGTTTTTTTTTCTTTCATCCTATATTATTGTTTTTTTTAATGTAATACTTAGGTGGAACGATTCATTACTACCGTTAAATAGTATGCAACAATAAATTCATTATTAATAAACTAATGTTATTCTAAGGTTTTATGTTATTTTTTTTTATATTTTTTTTTTGTATTAACGTTGGGATTTGTATTATGCTTTTATATATATATATTTCTAATTAAGGCCAATTTCGTAATAATCATATTTTTTTTCTTTTTTTTTAATATTTATAATATAATAGATAAATTGGCTAAATCGAATGCTAAATGATTAAAATTTGCTTTTCTAAATATATCAACCGAAGTTCTAGAAATCGTAGGAATCCAAATGAAAGTTAAATCATTTTTGTTTTTGTTTTGGTATTTATTTTTTAACATTTGTATTTTATTGACTTGGCACGCTAAATTAATTCTAGTTGATCTACAGATAACAACAAATATATGTACGTGCTTAAGTAACTGACCTTGGGTCAATAATAACAGAAAATTAAGGCCCTACATGTTGAAATGAAAATAGAATTTCTTTATTTTTTGTTTTGGTAAATATTGCAAAGATACGAACAAATATCGCTTGTATATTCGATTCGAGTCGAGCTTGTATTCGACCTAATTTATAATTTATTCCACATCATACGGATTATGTAGTCGTACTCGTAAAGTAGCGAGTTTGAATATTTCTAGAAAGCTATGTAGGTGTGTGGTTAAACAGAGGTTGTAAGTTGAAATATATCGATGATGACTTAAGCGAATATACTGACGATATGTGTGAACAAAAGTTTAGGTTTTTGTTTTACAAAAAAAATATAATTTATTTGTTATTTGTTTCAATTGCTTGGTTAGTTTTAATTTCCTTTGTTTGGTACGAGTATATATAGATACAAATATACGCCGTTTTTTGTAAATATATCTATCGCGCCTATTTTGTATCGAATTCAGTTAATTGAATCAGCATTCTTCTTTCAAACCAATCCCTGAGTGTTAGTGGTAATTGATCATCAGATTTTGGTGATAACAAATGTCTTATTTAACTACATGTCAGCAATTGGTAGATAGAAATGAATTTAATTTACGTATATACATGTGTAATATGTATGTATGAGTCCTTTTTTTAGTTGGAGAAATGTTGAACACGAATATGGTCAGGGGTTTTGTTTTAAATGTGATAATATAAATCTTTGGAGACAATGTTGGTCTACTAAGGATGCCTTCTCGCAGTGATGAACAGCGCCAAAGAGTCAGTTTTTGATGTGCAAATATCTTAGCTCTCGGTATGGGCCTTACGAATTTCTCGCCGCCACGCATAACCAAACCGTAACTGTTACGTGTATCGGTGCACATAATGAATCTAAGTATTGGTGCGTTCTCTGTGTATGATTCTCTTTGTTCAATTCTCTTTCAAACACCTAACTTAAATAATAGAATCACCTAATGCTTTGCACAGATGTTTACATATCAAATTTCATGAGTAACTGGTACGCACTCTTCGGAAACAGCCCATATACCCAAGGTATTTAAAAGGTCTCATTTAGAGCAACACCACCGACAGCCAGCCATCTACTTTGAACCTGAAAAGACCGAATGCGTGGCAGCAAGATTTTCTCCAATGTACCATAACCGAGAGTAAAATCTCCGTCTCGAAATAAAATACTCCAAGTTTGATTTTGAAGGCTGAGCATAGCCATATAAAGAACAAAGTAACAATGAGTGAAGCTGTTCACGATCGATACTATAAATCGAAGACTTATACACCCTAACCTAACCGTATGTTAGCGAGTCGAACGAAAAAGTTAGCGAATGTAACTATTTCGTATTACGGTTAGCGACTCGTTGAAATTTCATTCGCCTCAAACGTCAGAACATAAGCGGATTGTGAATTCACTCTATATCGATTAGCGAACATCAATTTCTCCTGTCAAAATCACTCGAATGAAATGTTCTAGTGACTACGTAGCGCAATAGTGAATTGAGTGTAAGCAAAATGTAAAATTATTATTAAATATATTATTAGCAGTAAAATAATGTGTTTAAACATTTCAAGCTTTAAAAAAACCAATCCTCGCCAATTTAAATAAAACTGGTCAAGTTGATGGAGGCTAACCCAGACATGTCACAAGAACCAGAAGACGTTAACCTTGGCGAAAATTCAGCAGCCTTTAAGTCGTCCATTGGAGAACTTTCTTATAAGATTCCTTCCGAAATCATTTACCAAACCCATTCTATAAATGTATTTCCTTTAAATTAAACACTATTCGTAACCTATAGTATTGTAATACTTTAACTGGTTTCTCTGGATGGAAGAGTTTGGGAAATCCTGTGATAATAAGACATCATTGCACAATGTTGGGCGTGGATAATTGCTTTTTCTGCATGCTCTTGCTTTGCCTTGAAGAGTCTGGTGATGCGTCGACCATAGACACGGCCAGTGTATGGATTCTGAAACTGCGAAAGTAACTTAACGTTGTTATAGTGAGGTGAAATGTTAAGTTAACTTATGATTCCATTTCTCTTCTTTAACCACTGAAATCAATTTAAACGTTTAACTCAAAATAAATTTCAGTGTATTTCACAAAATATCGAAACAATTCCTCTTTTTGACACTTCACAGCTGATATTTTATATTTTTTCCTCTGACAGCCCTGATTCTTTAAAATAAATAAATATACGGCGTCAGCAGTCCTTTACAGAACCAAGCCTAGCTTCTCGCAACCATTTGTGTGTGCGTGTTATTTTTTCCACGAAATGGAGGGGTCCTACAGGTTTTTGCTGACTCCGAACGGCGAGTTGAGAAGCTCCTCACGACAAATGATACTCTTGATTGCTTGTCAGACATTCGAAAGAGGTGGCACCGTGAGAAAACCTTTAGGTGTTTTGCTGGAATTGAACCCGGGCAGCATGCGTAGTAGTTCAACGCATGATTTTTTACTCAAATGAAAACGTTCGCTAACCGTAATACAACGACAGTAGTAATTCGCATGAAAGTTGTACTCGAGTCGAACGTTCGATTCGCTAACCGTAAAAGGGGCGATAGTTTAAGAACTATCATCAGCAGCCTTTGCTCATCATAACACGACGCGACGGAGTATAGTCACCCCTTAGATTAAAGAAAATTGTCAGTTTGTTGGTTTGTTAACTTTTAACGTTTTATCAATACGGGTTTAAGATTCGCAATTAGCAATAACAACTTTTGTTTTTATTATTTTTTTTTTTTCATATAATGTAACAATTTTTATTTTTTTATTTTTAGTAATGTTCTCTCTACCATCATAAGAATGATTTATCACCTACATACAAATCTATTGGCATTGGTATTCTCTGTTCGTAGAAGCATTTCATTTGTTAAATAATTAATACCTTTTTGTTTATCCAAAATAAGTTTGTTACTTGTTTTTAGTTTAAATGAATAAATAAAAATAATAAGGGAGTGTTTAGTTAAATATTTAAAAGATACAAAACATAATAATTATAATAATTCACAAAAATATATATGTATATGTATTGTTGACTTAAAATTTAATAAAATAATAATTGCAGATAATTGTTTATGAAGCAAGCAGTCTGGCCTATGTGGGCGTCTGTACTGGCGTAAAGTAATGTAGTCCATTTGTCTGTAGATTCGGGAAGAGATTTAATAGAATTTGATTTATATTTATGTTGATTTTCTACTTACAGCCATATCGTACTCGGTGATATATGCGGGAATCTCTAGTTGATCTTTGGAAATAGCAGAGTACAGGTGTTCGACGCCAGGCAATGAGTGAACTTTAGCTTTGATGGCGGGAGCCATAAATGTTGTGAACCACCATGTCATCATCTAAAAATAGAAAGATAATATTATGAGTTTGTTTTTATGGTTATTGAATATTTTGATTAAAGATTTTTTATAGGATCAAAGAATAAAAAAAAAATACGGCGTCAGCAGTCTTATACAGAACCAAGCCTACCTACAGTTTTTTTACCGACTCCGAACGGCGAGTTGAGAAGCTTCTCATGAAAAATGATACTCTTTGATTGCTTGTCAGACATTCGAAAGAGGTGGCACCGTGAAAAAACCTTTAGGTGTTTTTGCTGGGATAGAACCCGGGCAGAATGCGTAGTAGTCCAACGCACTAACCACCACGGCCACGGCGACCAGGATCAAAGAATAAATAACATCACAGAAAAGAGATAGCATATGCTATGTAATCACCGAAACGATGATCAACAGTTCTTAATATAAAAGTAGCAGATGAATATATAAAGGCTAATATATATGAGGGTCAAGCATTTCTGTCTATCGTAAAAAGAAATAAACAGTTTGGCTTCGAATTAAAAGAGTTAAACTGCGACGATGACCAGCTGATTTTAACCGCCGACATTTCCGTGTACCCAACTTAAATCAAGTGTTAAAGGTTGGATTGTAAGGTTAGGTTAGGTAGCAGTGGCTGCCGCTAACGAGCACCAGCACAGTTAGGCCTATACAGGCCCATTGTTATACCAAGGATCTTGGGGATATTTAACCCCGCTTCTCATGAGAACCATTTGGAGCTTTGTATAAAGCGATAAAGGCTTCCACGTCTTTTTGTGCTAGGTCATTGAGATCATCGAAGAAGTATTCTCCTAGGTGTAGCTTTCTACTACGGGGTCTCTGCAACTTCTGCAGAAGTAATTAGAAATGATGCCAATCCTAGTTGCATGCTTGCCTACTATATAAGGCAGTGTCCTGCAATGACACCAATAGTCGTGCTTATATGTAGTCTTTTTAGGGACAGAAGGTATTTGGAGCGGTTAAGATCTAGTCTATGCCAGATCTGCTAAAGAGCCGACGCATGTTGAAAGTCAAACATTTCTTAACAATTTCTTAGCAAGAAGAGGAAACAAAAAACGTTCCTAAAAGGTGCCTACAGAAGATCAATCATTTTTGGTGTCATCATAGCATACTGCATACGGCATACCTCATTCACGGTACAGACAGCTGGCCATTATAAAACATCATACACGACTGCTTAAAAAAGTGTGGAGTTGAGTTGGTTAGAATAGGTTTTGAGAGTATTCATCAACCTACCGACTCGAAGTATAAAGGGTTTTTTTCTACCGCAGTACCTATGTCAAAACAATTGTCAGATTGCAAATTGTCAGTACCATTTCTATTCAGTAGTCTTTGCAATTTTATCGTGATCGATGACATACACGCTTCAACAACGTTACCAAATTTTGGACAATAAATAGCACTATGGATGTAGATAGTCAGACCCATACTACCATACTTAGGGTTGGTTTGGTGGCACGGTTCCTTCTCCCCTTCAACAATTTTCTCGTAAGAAATGCCCATCAGTTTACCATTAAGTCCAACATCGGACATAAAATATAGATTCTTCCTCTAACCGCTCAGCACGAATGTGGAATGCTTTACCAAAAGATTTGTCCCTCCTGTCCCCTACAAACATTCAAGACCAATGCGCATCGGTATCTCCTCTTTCAGCCTTCCTAAATTTCGGCACTCTACAAAGCATTTTAAGGGAATTCTGAACCCCATTCCCAAAGTCTAACAAAATTTCAAACATTTCGATAAAGGGCGATTTGTTTATAACTAGGAACAAGTGAATCTTAATATAAAAAAGTTACATAGAGCGTAACAACACCCACTCATTCATTGGATATAATGTAGTTTTACAGAAAACACCCACGTGACAATAATGTACTTAACAAATAATCATGTTTAATTTGTACTTATAGTCACGTCGCCATGAGCGAACCACTTAAGAAATTTCCCAGACATGTGGCTGAATTTTAACTGCTCATTCAAAATTAATTACAACATTTCATTTTTCCACTACGTCACTCCTAACATTTAGTTACTTGCTCAAGTGTTAAAATAAGAGTGACTACCTCCATCGGCATAATGACGTGCATAGTTTTCGGCAACTTTAGGAGTTGGGGCATAATCTTATAATAGAAAGTTATAATTAGAATCCTTTGGCAAATATAGTTTATTGACTTTCATAACGGAGTTATACTAAGGTTCACGTGCTGTGCCGGTTGTTAGAGGAAAATATAACTGGGCTGGAAAAGGTGTTTATCATATCGGAGGTACGTCAGTAAATAAAAAAAAAAAAACATTCGGATATTTCTTCAAATATCTAGATAGCGACTTTCTGATGGCATGATGGACACATTTTCTTTGAACTATTACATAAGGTGTAAGTGGACTCCTTTTGGAAAGAAAGAAAAGAAGATAGAACAGTTCGATAGTTGCTCTGTTATGGCGACATGGTTGGCGCGGGTTATTTTAGTAAATAAAAAAAATCCTTGTCCACATCACAAATCTACTGGGGATATGTGAATGCTGATGGCGACTACACTACACAACTACATTGCTAGGAAAGGTTGTCTGCTTATTTCACTTTTCCAATCTATTAATTTGGTCTATAATACACGCGCGCTTAATGGAAAATGAATATCCTTAAAATTCCTTGCACATCGATGGTCATAGGGAAAGAAGGGCCCATCTCGATCCCCTGAGAATCCTTCTAAGGATGGCACCTAAACCACCACAATTTTCTCAAAGTGTTTGATTGCCCTGCAAAATTTTAGTAAGAGTCTATGGTTGATTCGGCCTACCTCCTCCAGGCTACTAAAGAAGTAGGAGCCTAAAATGTTTCTGCGACTGCGTGCTTTACGCTGAATATTTGCGATATCCTCTGATGCACATTGCAGTATCTGCAAATATCCGTACCTATGAGTCCCGAGCCTCTTGGCATGTTTGCCCATAAGGCAATGCCCGGATAATATTCCTATAACTATATACATTTGTGCCTGTCTAAGGATTTCAGTGGTCCTTTTACGGTCCAGAGCTGGCCAAAGTGCTTTGGAAACCCTATGTCCTACAATGTTAGACCATCTATGGTCAGCCCTTCTTATAATAATATCCTTGAGTCTAAGAAATTATCTCTATATTTTACTCTACGTCTGAAATTGCGCTTCAAATTCAAAAGCATCCAGTTAACTAAGTACAGACACTTGACGCTATTTGCAGCAAATAAATTTACATGTTAGGCGACAGTGAGACGAGCTCCTAGGAAAATCTGTTTGTAAAAGACTTTTTCAAACAAATTTTTTCAGTAGTAAGACAACCTTATTGTCATATCTCTGTGCTGTGCAATAGTTTAAGCAAATATGTAAAAATACGTTAATACGCATTAGATGCGAATGTGAGGGGTGCATAGATAAATATATAAAACATAGAGTTAAGCTAAGACTAACAGACAAATATATACAAAAAAACAAAATGATGCCATGGAGGGGAGGAATATTTGTTTAAATTAAGTTGAAATACATACCTTGGTCCAGAACGTTGGATGTACAATGTAGAAAGCTTTCAAATTCTTCTTGTATCTATAAATATAAATTAAAACAAAAGCAAACATTAAGATCAGCAAATATTTATTAAAACAAAATTAAATAACTCACTTATACGGCAGTACACTGTATACCTCACGTAGCCAATGCAATGAGGGATAATTGTTCGTCGAAGTTAATGTGTGGAAGTACGCTATTACATAATCGCTTTTTACAATTGGATCCAGAAGTTTGATCAGGTACAACAGTGCCTAAATAGATTGGAGTATAATAAAATATGAGTAATGCGAGACAATACGGTGGATTGTATAATAAGAAAAATACCTTCTCTAAATCGATATCATGTGCTGGGAACCATTTCCCGCAAAACACAATCACAGGTCTGCCTAGACGATCTACTCCGCTTTGGTAAAGGCATCCGATTCCAGAAACTTCATTTAAGTCTTCTACTTGCGATCGGCGCAGTAATATTTCATATCTGTAAATAGTTAAAAAAAAGCACAGAGTTAGTTTCATCATTGTAGGGAAAAAGAAAAAGATTAAGATAGATTGGTGATGTCTTAAATGATTGATAGGTATTTAAAATATAAGATAAACACCAACAAGGAATACATTTTTTACACCCTAATCAGAAGAAGATATCAATAATGACAGTAACTAACGGATTCGCTTTTATACAATTTTTTGGTCACCATCAACGTTCATCTCGATTTGGTGTAACAAACCTTTTGAGTCAGGAGTTTAGCTAGCTGCCTTCGGGTTGGGTCTTTAACTTGGTTACGCAACATAAGATAATTTAACAACTTAGTCTTGGATTGCAAAATTTTGTCGATGGTGTAAAAGTGGTGTAGGTGCCTAAAAGGTCGAAGATTCTCCAGTTATCAATCGTAGAGGAGATCTGAACCAAAGTATAGTTGACATCCCGACAGCCTGAGGAAAGTACAAAGATTAGCGTGTCTGTGCATCAGTGGAGCAATAAGATCAACACCCTCCGCAGCATTAGACATCCTACTGTATCTCCTACCCCTTGATATAACCGGTAAACAAATGGCAGCCAGTGCTGTCATAAGACACAAAACCATCTCACAGGGGTGATGTGTCACTCCACAATACCAAATCACTTAACTCTCCCCGAAAACAAAGCCTATACTGTGTCGAAGTCCAATTTTGATAAAAACTTTAAGGTCACTATCCCCGATAGGTCCTTATGGGATGACTTTGATGCTATAACGGACAAGTCGATACAGTTCTACACTGATGGCTTTAAAACCAATGATGGTGTAGGTTGAGGTGTTTTCTCAGACAGATTAAAACTAAATCTCTTCTTTCATAGACATCACTAATTTTTTTTGTTACATTGGGCGGGCGATTAATTGGCCCATATAAAGGGCGCTTTTTAAGACATCTTTGCTCCATATTGGGTTCCCTGAGGGCACCATGGTCTATTGGAAAGTGCGTTCGACTACTACGCAAGGCTTCTCGGGTTCAATCCCAGCAAACCCCTAAACGTTGTTTCACGGTGCCACCTCTTTCGAATGTCTGACAAGCAATCAAAGAGCTTCTCAACTCGCTGTTCGAAGTCGGCGAAAAACTGTACGTTTCTTACATTCGCGCAAAAATATAAATCGCACACACAAATGGTTGTGAAAAGTAGGCCCTGATTCACCCCGAACTGTTGCACCACTTAAAGAAGATTGGCATTTCCCTCAATTTTTTCTTCATGTGCGATCGCAGGTGCTCTAAGGGTTGAAATCTCGGCCTTGTGGAAGATGGGGAAGAACATTTTTCACGTTATAGAACAACCATGACTTCAGACTGACTGAAACATCAGGATATTACCATGGATGAGGAAAAATTTCCAATCCCAAATATAAGAGTTTTTGGACTGTTACACGTGAGATATGGGGTTTAGCATTGATATGTAATAGTATCGTACAATGTCATTGCATGCACTTCTTATGTCAATTCCCTCAGAAAATTGTATGACGTTTATCGTTTCTCGTGGTTAATGAAATGTAAAATCCTGATGGACTGTCACCATAAACTTTTCTAGGTGAAGAGAGGAGTTGGGGATGTGTTTTAGTTGTACATCCAACCACTGGCAAGGTTCATACATACTCCACTTTTCACCACAGGTTATTATTCGGTGCAAAAACTCTTTGATTAGAGCCTACCTTTTCCGACTTGCAGTTGAGAATTTGATGAGCGTTAGACCCGGTTTTTTTTTGTTTGCTTTTTGTTTCCCTATACAGTACGCCCTCGGTAAAAGCAACTGATAAAAATTCGAGCAGTTGCGTTTTGAGGTTGTTGCAATAACCGAGTCACAAAAGAGTATGAAAAATAAAAGAATAATGTTCGTCGTAAAAGTAAAGAAAAACAATATGTATATTTAATTCTGAGAGAAGTAACTGTAAAATAACTGCCCAGTTATAGTAAAACCAAACACCAAAAAATAGAAACAAATATAAAACGAAATAAGAGATCATGTATGGAAAGTTGCGTTTACTGAGTCACATTTTTTTTGAAAAGTTGCAATTACTGAGTCACTAATGGTAAACATTTGGGTGTTGCTTTGACCGAGGTATTGCGTTTATCGAGGGTTGCTTTTACCGAGGGCGTACTGTATATAGAATTTTAAAATAACTCAATTCCAGCGCCAGCTATCTGGTCCAGTCAGTCATTTTGGTCAATTAATATAAAAATTGTTAATAACATGACTCCAGCGCCACCTAGCGGGCAGGTCTTTTGCCTATGTACTTCCTCAGATCCCAGACTATCCCTATACCAAATTACATTATGATTGGTTCACCGGTTTAGACGTGAAAAGGTAACAGACAGGCAGAGTTACTTTCGCATTTATAATATTATTGTAATAATATTAATGAATAAACTAAATTGAAATCTTTACGTGTAGATAATTCATGGTTTATATTAAAATTATTCAAAATTACACACCTCATTACTATTTCTCTTGCCTTGCAGTGTATACTGCGCGAAGATTTTTTATTTTTTAGCTTTAAAATATATTTCGTGAATATTCGGTTACCACAGCACCATAATTCCTTAGAAAATGATTAATTGAGTTGCAATTAATTTGTAACACATTGTTTCAGATTTCCAAAACATTGTGCCGTGTAACATTCCCAAACGTCATGATTCGCAACGCAACAGAATGCTCACGTGAATTTGGAATTTTGACTGAAAATTACCGTTATTTCGGTTGTTTGTTTTAAAATAACATTGGATAGTTTAGAAAAAGGTAAAAAAATTATTTGGAATATTTAAAGAATCAAGCTTCATTTCATTCATTTGCAGTTCAATTGATTTCAAAAATATTCAAGTTACAATTGCAGAGTAGCTGCTGTCGTACTTTTTTTTGGTTCACTGTATAGTGACAGTTTAATGTGAGAATATGTAACTCGTCGCGCAATTCAACGAACACATTGACATAGGTATGACATTTTTTTTTATAATTACTTGGCGCTGTTCTACTTTGTATTAGGAAATGGTATTGTCGTATACATAGACGCACCCATCTCTAATCCGATTTGCAGTCCGGGTGATTGTTTTTGTAACTAATTAAAGCTCATTAATTCCAATTCTTAGCGAATTTTTGGTTTTATGAGAAGCCTACTGACTCTGTACACTATCTCCACTGTCTAATCTAATTATATGCTATTTTCGCTGACAAATTAATGGAAACGCGATGGCAAGCACCTCAACGCTAACAAAGTAAACTTCATGTGTTTACACGCGATGTCTCCCGTTTTTTTTTTTCTGTATTATTTTGATTTATCGCACTCAAACAATACAAATCGCATTGCACCATATTCAGCAAGTATTTGATTCCTGAAGCTGAACATGTACACCGTTATAATCTCTTTTCCAGAAGATGACAGAAATTATATACTGCCGCATCAGTGTTATTTAGCACGTGACACTATCATCACTTGACAGGTAAATATGTAACTATGAGCTTATTATGACATCTGGCAAATATTTACGATATCTGTCAGATCGATGTGTCATATGGATTTCTATAACAAGCATGTGCGCACACTTAAAAAGAGGAGGCTCTTTAACTGCCACTTGAGAAAAGTCAATCGCGCACGACCCAAACTGAACGTTGGTCTATAAATTTATTTTAATTATTTTAGAGTGGAAATGCTAATTCAACCCATAACATTAATAAATACAATTTGCGGGAATTACTGACTGTGGCTGTCAGTGTCAGTAGTGACTCATTATCGCCGCATCGCAAAGAAACAGTTAACCTTTTATTTTTATTAGCAAAAAAAAAAAAGAAAAGAAAAAAATGATATCAATTCGTGTAATCGAAACTGTAAATAAAATAATAATAACACTAGCAGAAGAAAGTAAACAAAATAAAATTTAATTAATGAACAAGAAAAAAAAGTTTGTTTTCATTCTCATTTTATGACCACATGTTGATTTGCAAAGTCCTTGGCAATCAGGTTCTGGTGAATTGAAATTGAATTCTCTAATTTCTATGAAATAAAACAATTGAAGCCATATATGGACATGCATGTAGGTAGTTACATAGTAGATTATTGGTAGGTCACATTATTGGCAGGCTAAATGGCCAACCGAAACCGGACGGAATGGATATGGGACAAATTAATACCCAAAAAAGTGCGGACATTTAATATTATGTATAAGCGTATCGTCATGATAAGCTAGTTTTGTATATTATTTCAACTGTGGCATATGGAGGTGGATCCATTAACGTCATTGCAATCAAGTGCCACGAGATTATTTTAATATGGAATCTTGTCTAACCAAAATTCTTTACGTTATCTTAGATGCGTCCACACTAAAGAAACAGTTGAGAAACAGTTTAACGCGATTCAAATTTCTTAAATGCTTTTGAAATATTTTTAAATTTTTCATGTAATCAAATTAATTTTACAAAAAAGTGTTCAAAGTGGTGCAGGGAAATAACTTCACGGGCAATGGGAAATAACTTCATTTCGAGTGGGAAATAAATGCACATTTTGATGGGAAATAATTTAACCAGAAATTTTGTGAAATTATTTACCACCTATGATTTTTTCGAAAAATACAAGGGTACCGTAAAATAAAGCCGAAAATGTTAGCGTCCAATGAGCCCACCTTTTTTTAGATTGTGTTATACACTCTGTTTGTCATTTATTTCACTAGACCTTTTAATATTTCATCACTTATTTCTTGCCAATTTTTCATAACAGCGGTTGTTAAATTGCCGTCCACCAGCATAAACCATTCTTGCCAGAATACCCCACAGCTTCTCAATAGGGTTTAAATCTGGCGAACGTGCTGGCCATGTCATAAGGGAAATGTCTTTATCAGAACACCACTTCTTACTTGATGCTGCCACGTGAATAGGAGCATTATCCTGCTGGGATTCATTAAAGTTCTGATACAGCTCTTCAAGGAATGGTATGAGTGTTTCTTCTAACATCTCTTGATACTTTTCAGCATTCATTCTAGAATGCACGATTGCCAAACGACAAGTTCCATACAACCTAAACGCGCCCCACACCATCACACTGCCGCATCAAACTGTTGGCGTTTTGAGAACAAAACTTCCTCCTTTTTTACATCATGCCAGTAGTGTCCCATCCATCAGGACCGTCCAAATTAAACTTTTTCTCATCACTCCAAACAACGTTTCGCCATTCTTCATTATACGTCATATGATTTCGAGCACATTCCAATCTGGCCGATTTATGTTGAACACCAAGAGGTGTTTGCAGCTTCATTTTTTTGGATTGAAGCCGACCGGATCCTTTTACAAATCTGTGCATGGTTGCCTTTGTAGCTTTTATACCAGGAAATGTTGCTACACGACGAATGTTATTGGTTGAATTAATCCTCCCCTTAAAATGCGGCATTTTTGGTTGTTATTCAAAGCCGCCGGACGGCTTGACGACTTTTTTCCCCCGTAAGATGCGCCTAACTTGTTATAATTTGCAATTACATGATGTGAACGATTCAATAGTCTTCCAATTTCACGAGTTGATTTACCACTGTTTAGCAAATTCGATTATTCGTCCTTTTTCGAACTCACTCAAAGACTTTCTTCTTCCCATCTTGATAATGCTTACGCAAACGCATAAAGATCGACACTGATCGAGTAGAGCAGAGCTTCGCAAGTTACTACCACACTAAATTGTAAAACAAGCAAAAATTTACCGTTAGAAACAAGAGAAAACACGAAATTCATGTGCTGGCTCTATCATTGTGGGACACTAAATATGTGTCTGTGCGTCAAAATAACTATAAATAGCAACAAATAGTTGGAACTGACCAGAAATTATAGTGAAATTAATAATTTTAGGTTTATTCCAAAAAAATAAGTTATTATATTCTTTAATGTTTGAACCGCATTATTTATACAGACAATTTCGAGTGTGGCTCCATCATTTTGGGACGCACCTTACTAGTATAAAATTCGCGCAAATTGTTTAGTATTACTCTATCTTATGCTCAAAACCTAAACATTCCATTTAAAAATTAGATATTTTGTTTTTGAATTTTTGAGGTTATCCTGCAAAACTATTACGGCCGATTTCTTCACATTAGTACTAAGTCTGTCTAATACCCGAACCAGCTAGCTCTGGAGCTATCTCTAGTACTCGGTATCAACGATAAGCTAGTACTCGTGCATTCCTTCACATTTCTAGTACAGGTACTAGGTTCACGCAGGCGTATTAGCAACCTAATACGTCTAAACTGGTATAAAATCGATTTTGATACTATTTTGACTTCTGAAATTAAATTTTTATATAATTTCGGCTGTTTTCTGTCATTTTTTTTATTATTTTGTTCTCAATTGAGTATAATTGAGGTTGTGCTTTCTAGATTTGTATCTAGATACTCCCAGGATACAAAATTTAACAAAGCCAGTTTGGTGCAATAAACGCTTATGCAATTTAAAAAAGGCCATGTACGGAATGTACCGGTGTAAGAAAAAAGAAGTCACTTGACATACCCTGCACAATGAAATTCAAAGGATCCGCTAGTACCGACTTGACTGAAATTTGTAATATGTTTGCTTCATTTTTCCAGTCAAATTTTGTTGCTGAATCGACAGCATAGTACTCTCCATGCAATGACGAGCCTTATTTTGATTTGGGTTACATATCAGTATTTCAACATGGCTTTGTTAGTGGAAGATCGAGCACCACTAACTTACCAATTTTTAGTAATTGTTGTCTTCAAAGTATGGAAAACCGTGGTCAAGTCGGTACTATTTTCAGAGATTTTTCTAAAGCGTTCGATCGTGTACAACATGATATTTTAATCCAGAATTGAATTTTTTTTGGATCTCACTCGAATTTGTTAAGGTGGAAATGAAACAAATGAATACAACTGAAATAACATAGAATTCGTTTTTTTGACGTGGCTTTGGGTGCTGCAATTTGTCCACTACCGATTGGAGAACGAAATGTAGTTTTCGACAATTGAAAACGCCGAAAAAAATTCACATCGTCCCAATTATTTACTGTATTCCGTTGTGACATATGGTAGATGCGGCGGTTAAATCCACGAACTTCGATTTTTCGATGTAATCGCGAAATAAATTTTCACCGTCAAAAATTAAATCCATTTTATCAATGTACACGAAATACACAAATTAATAACAAATTATAGAATAACAGTCAAGAAAATATCAAAATCGAGTACTGTTTTTGTTGTCAAGAAATGAAATTGACTTTTTTCAGGTATTAACGCTACTAGTCCGGCAATTTTGAGGGTCCAGCTGGTACCGAGTATTAGCTAATACTCGGTACCAAATTCAGGGAGCTAGGCAGTTAATACCTGGTGAAGAAATGACTTAGTACCGATTTGAGTACTAGCATTTGGTCTAAACCTCAGTATTAGGGCTAGTACTCTGTCAAGAAATCGGCCGTTACTCTATCAATGCTCAAAAACAAAATATCAAAGTTTTTGAACATGTGATAGAGTATTAGTATAAAATTCGCGTCACTTTCACTTGATTTAAACACTTTTTCTTGTCAAGAACCGAACTCAGGCTGAGTTTAATAAGTTCAATAGTGGTCAACTTTTCCAACGAAATTTTGAACATAACAAATTACGGTACTTAGTTTACGTTAAAAGTGCAGGGGTGAATAACGCATCATGATGGTTCTTAAATTATCATAAAATGTGCATTTATTTCCCACTTGAGGTGAAGTTATTTCCCATGTGAAGTAATTGCCCGTGAAGTTACTTCCCTTCACCGTTCAATGTAATAAATATTTCTAGAAAAACCTGGGGTAACGGCTTAGACAATTAAATAGGAACATCACTCTAATGAATAAAATTATGACGTCTGCAACAAATTTTTAACAAACAGAACCAGAAGGAGGATATAGAGGTAAAGAAACCGTGGAGACATATCAAAAAGCTTGGAATGTTGTTCCAACATATCTCAAGGAACCAAACAAGTGCACCCACTGCAAGTTGCTGACATTTTAACATAGTTTTCAAAACAACGGAAGCGATAAGGAAAATATGGCCGATTCTTCTTCTCCTTTTTTTAAGGTGGCGCTACAGTTCGGGGTGAACGAGGGCCTGCTTCTCGCAACCATTTGCGTGTGCGTGTTAAATTTTTGCACGAATGACCGATTTCAGAATTAGAAGAAAAATAATGAAAGACAGCATTTTGGAGAGTAGAAAAATAAAAAAAATATTTTCCTTAATCTTTCTGCAATAATTATAAGTAACGTTTTACAAGCAATATTTCTGGAGAAGATACAGTAAAGCCTCTTAATTGGGGAACCTCCAAAATTAACAGCAACTTTATGCATACACTCGGTTATTTCATATTAGCAAACCTCTGAAAACGGGGCAACTCTGAATTTGGATCATTAGTGTGCTTACAGAGTAAAGCGTAGAGTGAGCAACGAGCAAATAGCAGGGAACAAAGAGCAACGATGTAGGCTAGCATAAGAGCAAAGAGCAAAAGTTCATTTTTTCTATTGAATATTTGAACTGACGAAAAATCAAATCGATGATAGCTGAGAAATCACAAATATTTTAAATCGCTGCTACGCTCTCGAAATCGCTGCTTTGCTCTATCTTCGAAAAACGGCGCACTCTGTGCGCTACGCTTTAATTGAATGTGTTTGATTTCATCGCTTTTCTCTCTGCTCGTTGCTCACTCTCACTCTATGCTCCTTTCTGTAGGCAACAAATTGCTTGTAGATCTCGTTACAGTTGCTTGAAAAATGGTCGTTATAAGCGACTGGTCGTAATAAGCGAGGTCGTTGTAAGTGTTTTCCACTGTACCTTCACATGCTAGTCAAATAGTTATTTTGCATAATTTTTAGAAAATTGGTCTAGATAAAATTTTTATAAAAAAAAGTTTCTTATTTAGTAAAAGTTTTGAGAAAAATGCATTTCAAGTAAAAAATTGGAACAACGAATTTTCATAATTTTCTGTTTGAGGAGCCATAACTTTCTTGCGGTTGCGTAGAATTACATGAAGTCTTCAGCGTTTTTTATGCGCTTTGCCTCTCCAAAATGTACAAAATTATTTTTGTAGCTGTAGTAGTGCAGAAGTTATATCATTTAAAGTGGTCTTACCACCGAATCGGAGGTCCATTACTTCGACGGGCTATTACTTAGAGGGGGGTGAAAATAGACCCCCCCCCCCTTTTTGTTCGCTAGAACTTCAGGAATCTCCAGTTAACGGATTATACCTCTAAACTAGGATATATCAATGTTCTATCATAAAATAGTTCCCACAGTTCTCGATTTCATATGTAATTTCCAATTGAAACCCCCCCCAATCTATTTATAGATTTCAAAAGTTTGGTGACATTTTCCCAAAATATATTTATGACATCACCATGCTATAAATAAATCGGTTAAATATATCCCAAGACCGCAGACCTCGTGGCCGCCGGCCCTCTGTGTTGAAAGAAGAAAAGTTTTATGCTACACAAAAATCAAGCTTCAATTAAAGGTGAACCAACGTTATGAAAATTATTTTCTAACATTTATATTTAATAGCTATAGCTATTTTGAGAATATAGGACATAATGTTGTTGTTGTAATGGTTGCATGCGATTTATCGTTCACTATTTGTACATGTTTTTGTTTTTCCTTTTCAAACATAAAATAACGCTCATGTCGTGTATGAGAGACAACTGAAAGACCCCTGAAGGTCTCCCATTCATGACCTACTTTCGGATAACTTCGAGAATGGATACAAAAGCATGTTGGAAACGTGTAATTTTCATTACATGCTGCCGCACACACCGACCCGCTACTCCTATGAAGTTGGCGTTTTTAATCAGACTCTTAAATCTATAGAAATGTCCAGACATGAAATGTGAAAAACAAACTTCCTTGAATTGTATCCATACTCGTAGATATGCGTGTATAGAGAGAGGGACACTAGAAAGAAATTAGTTCCAATTCGCTTTTGGAGTAACATATGTATGTACGTCATTTATTATTCTTTGGAAGCATTCCATGCACGCTCTATAAAAAGAAATAACATACAAGATTGAACCTACTCACATTTCCAAGAAACAAGTGCGAGTTTACATATTTTATTTATTTTTTTAAGTTTCAATGCTAATTTTGTGACAGTAGGTACCGCACGGATTGCTCAAAAGGACTCAACAAGAGTATCTACTACGAGTATGCTAATTTAAAATCTACAAACAAGGACAAAAAACAAAAATAAGTACTTAAACAATTTACGACTTTAATGTCATAGTAGCAAGGTGCTACAAAAGGTATGTTATCTGATTGCTATAAGACGGCTCTCATTTGACAGACAAGCTATCAATCCAATCAAATCGTGAACACACTTAAGCAAATTTATCAGCACTAATGGCCAGACAATAGTTGGCAACATAATCATATTCCTGATGGTCACTGACTTGGGTTGAGGGAGATAACTTCAGATGGGAATTAACTGCACCCCAAGAGAAAAATCAATGCACTTTTTTGCTGTGAAGTTATTTCTCACTCAAAGTGGGCAATTATTTAACCAGATATGACCCCAGGCAGGGGAGATGCAGGGGAACAGCCTGCCGCCCATACATATTCCACTGTCCACGTACAACCTCATCTACATTTAAGGGTAAGCTTTCATAATCTATTACTTTTTTTTCGTAATCCTGCAATAACTTCAATTTGCACTTCCATTTCATTGTCTTCACTGTAGCACTTACTTCTATCAAGAGCCGGTTTCAGACTTAGTTCATTACAAGATCAAATTGGTAGTTAACTTGTAAAACAAAATCGTCAACGTCATCATGGAATTGTTCAAAGTAATACATATATCGCAAGAGTGAATTGTATAAGAAAACAATTAGAACTCTCAAATCAAGTTAAATTCTTCATATTAAAAGTGAAACTAATTCCCACAAAAAAGTGAAATTCTTACCCACTTTCATCATAAAAGTGCATTTATTTCCCAATTGAGGGGAAGTAAATTCCCGTTTAAGTTATTTCCCTGCACCACTGACTCGAGTTTAGTGATTGAAATTTATTTACTTTCTGAGGTACAAATGGGAAATTTATTTACAATTATTCACTTTAAGCTTAAAACGACGCGCCTGTCAGTTCCGTCTTGCTCTGTCGAATGCTTCAAGATGGAGGAGAAACAAAGGACAGATTTTTAACTTATTTGATATAAAAAAACATAAGTCCTATATTTTGGATCCCATGGGAGAGGTTTGAGGAATGTAAATCATTGTGCAATCAGGATATGAATGAAGCTTAAAATCAACGATAAAACTAAGCTTTAAACTTTCAATATACGAATGTTTGAAGAGACTGTTCGAACTCATACTTTAATAAAGACGCAGCCCTCTCTCGTGACTCTGGTAGCTTTTAAAATAATCTACCAATACAGTTATGTAAACTTTTTTTTGGTATACCAAAAGGCTGTATTCTCTCCTCAACATTTTCATAACAAACCTACATAAACGGAGGCACTACGCTGAATGAATCTATTGATCTATGAGATGTTAACAATTCGAGTAGCGGATGAAAACTGTCTCTGGAACTCTGCCTCATAGATAAAAATGTCCGTCCACATAGCTGTAAGTTCACAGAAATCAACCCCCCCATCAAGAAGGGGGTACTTAGATTTAGGTCCAAGCGGCTTTAGGTTCAACTAAAAGTGAAAATGTAACCTCAATAGGATGTTCTTAGCACGGCAAAACGGAGTCTTAAGTTGGCGTTTAATTCTATTAAGCTAACAACAAAGAACAACAATTTTTATATTACACATAAAATGCAATAAAAATATTAAGATAAAGGGAAATAATTCGTTTTTTGATTTAGAGTAACTTCGGGTATTGTGGAATACCCATTTCTATTTTGGACTTAACAGACAAAGTGTAAGATTTAATGCATCCAAATTTCGTAAGGTTCAATATTGAAGTATAAACTACCTTTGGCCGGATTCTAATCGTTACTATAGAGTAATTTGACAAAAATGCGATCCGACCTCGAAAACCTCATTTTGAAAAAGTTGCGGGTAATGTGATATACTTTGGGTTCTAATGTGGTACACGGCTTAAACAAAATTAAATTGTTAAAACAAAACGTGCAGGTATTCTACGATAATGAAGTATCGCTTTTTGCAAATAACTGATCATCTGGTTTCAAATAGAATTTCTCAATGCACACAATAATTTTTTGTTTTACTGAAAAAAGAAACTCGAATGCACACGAAAACAAATTTTGAACAATTAACCCAGATTCTCCTGCTGTCCCATATGTGGGACACCTATGCTATTAATTTTTTTGTTATATAAGCGGACCAGATTCAAAAAATGTTTGAAATCTATTTAATTCCTTTGGATATGTTGCCTAGTAACCAACAGAAAAAAACAGCGATAGTTCCCTCATTTTATTTTTATTCACTTTTTTTGAGTGAAGGGAAGTAAACTGATGGGACAGTGTCTTCAAAAAGGTAAGTTTAACACCATTCTTACAAAAATAGTGTATACATAATATTTGAAAAATTCAATGTTAGAATATCAAGTTATTGATTTCGTTCGTAAGATTTGTGAAAATCTTCTTGTATTTGGCAAAATAAAGATTTTTTTTATTGGTGTCCCATGTATGGGACAGTAGGAGATTAGAGTTCATATCTCCTTTTTTTTGTAGGTGCGTAAATTTTGACGAGATCCTAGCTTTTTTGGAAGAAGACGAATCTATAATAATTCAGCACAGGCTACAATAGCCTTGGTACCGCCAAATAATGCATGTGGAGAATTGATGGATGAAGATTCATGGGAAAAAAATGAAGTGGCTATATCCAACTTACTACGCAGTCAACTACTTGTGGACGCTGAAGTTGCATATATGATGACGAATTTGATAATGACGACGACATTCCATTATCTGTAGCTGTTACCAAAAAAAAAATAAAATTAAATGCAATTGAAAATCTAACCTGGACCAAAAGAGATTTGCATGTTACTACAGGTGACGCGATATTTAGCAGTGTGCTCAGTAATCAAACGCCAGTAGAGATATTTGAACAATTTTTCGATGACAAATTCTACGAAATGGCAATATCTCTCACCAGTAGTTACGCCATGCAAAAGAACATAAGTTCAAATGTTTCATTACACGAAATGAAACGTTTTTTTCGGAATACTGTTGCTTAGAGGATATGATGTGCTGATCAAAACATATCGTTGTATGTACCGAACATCTATAAGCGGGAAAAAGTGGTATAGTGCTTCTCGATGTAACCTTCAACAATTGTTGGCAGTTACAGAAACAAAGTGGCGGTAATATGTATGCGTCTACTTGCCTTTCGACGAAGAATTGCTGTATTGTTATTAGAGTCTAATTGTCATTATAAGAAAAGAGGTCCTTCACGTCCATCTGCATTGGAAAATTTGGACTTAAGATTCGACCACATAGATCGTAGACCATTACGTGGTAGAGCAAGGAAACCCAACTCGCTGTAGAGTATGCCATCTGAAGTCACCAACTCGATGCGAAAAATGCGACGTTGGACTTTATGAACGATGCTTTAAAATATTTCATATTAAAGAAAATTTAATATTGAATTGTTTTTTTTTCTTTGAACTCCTACTGTCCCTTATAGGGGACACCCCATAATTCGGGACCCAAATGTTATTTAGACCAATATTTGGTACATAAATAAAATTCATCAATTTCTGATAAAAAAAAGATTCAGGAGTATCTGGGTTAAGCGGAAACATGGCCGGTTTTTAACTAGATTAAATACACATGCTCCTCTCACTACAGTCACTTACTGTTGATGTAAAAAGAGTTACCAAATTGAGCATAGTTTTCGATGAAACCGCCTATATCACAATACCCGAACTTACTCTAAGCCTTCATTCTCCCTGCGACTGAAACATAGCCAACTGCCACTCGTGAAAGTCAACTACTTCCACGTACTCAAAGGTTCAAAGTTTTCTCCAATAATTTTCACGGACTAGTTTGAGTATTTCAAAATTGTTTGAGTGATACCGGTTTCAAATTTGTTCCGATTGGATTTTAATGAATTCTGAAGTGTTTAGTAAAGTAATGATTGTTCAATAATTGAAAACAAAAAATGTTCGTCAACTCATTTTTTACTTAAGAGTCAAACATTGTTTTGAAGAACTTTTAGAAGTGCTTTTAAGTAAAATAAATAAAACATTTCATGCTCTTATAAACTGCAATTAGAATGATTTTATTAAACACTATTGAATGCTTTTAACGAATGTGAGTGGAATGGAATGTGTTGAAGGAGATACATACATAGGTATCTTATAGAATGAAAGAATAAAGAATTTCAATAAACATACATACATATACTATGTATGGTATGTACATATGTAGCTAGAACAGCGAACAATTCGAACAAAATCAAAGCATCTGCAACTAAGATTGTCAATGACAGTTTAAGTCGTATTGATGGATTATGATGATTTGCAGTATGACAAATCGTATTACTTCAAGTCTACCAGGGCATCTACATCTCAAGGACATAACATACCATATACTGTTGAAGAAGAAAAATTATGCAAAAAATGATTTTTTCATTGGCAGGTAGTACGGGTAGTAAAAAAAAACTCGTCTTGGCAACACTGCTGGAATGCGTAAACGTTAAAAATAAAGCTCCGCGTGAATAACTTGACTTGATAAATGCAGTACGAACCCTTAAAATTAATTTGTCGTGCCGCTATTAACTTTTTAATTTAATTTTCAAATGCATTTGCTAAGGTTCGAGAACGAATACATTTCACGGAACTGAAAAATTCCAACCAAAACGAATTTGAAAGTTGGAAAGCTACTCAATGAAAAAAAATATGGCGTAATGCCGTTTAGTGAAGTTGAATCGTAAGTTTAAAATAATAGAAGTTTTCAGTTTTCCAAATGAGGAGGGAAGAAGTCATCATGCTTTTACGTTTACAGAATTCTTTCTGCTCGTCCCAATGAGAATAGAAGATCTATTTTCTTAAATCATATTACGAGTACAACTGTGGCAAAGGGGTAGTTTTCAAGGACAGTTAAAGAGAGGATGCGGGTGAGCACAGGAGTAGATAATATGCATGGTAGGACACTGTATACGCTCAGCTAAAATTGTCTTTGAATTGTGTTATCCCGCAGTGTATCCGAATGGTGAAGAGTAATGTAACGAAGACGATTAGAATAAATTATTCCACTGAACAGCTTTAAAATTGATTGTTGTTGTTTTTGTATTAGGCGAAGCAAATACAGCCCACATCGCACTGATAAAGAAATTCCATTGAAAAAAGCATCGCTAACTGCGTGTTAGAAGAAGTGGAATGTTTTCGGATGATGTAATTTCTTTTTGTCAAGCTTGTTTTGTGCTAAAAACTGATGACAGATGCTAGAAACAGAGAGAATGAAATTAATTTTTAATCTTTCGACTACAACACTACGACTGTGGCAAGTGGAGACCAACGTAGTTTTGCGCTTAAACTGACTTGAATGGCACTTTAGAATTCTTTCAAGTCAGTGACCTATTAAATCTTATTAGAAATGATTCCAAATATTGACTTTTAGCAGGGCCTGCGGTCGTTACCCTAATTGATTCCGCCGAAAATACCATACGGTTCCGAATGTAAGGACAACTGATTGTCAAAGACAACCCTACCCAGTGGGAAAAGTTGTAACTGTTTCCATCTTAAGAGAAAATATTGAAAATGTAAGATCTTACCAAAAGTAACGCCTAGTAAGCGAATGTGTAACGCATCGAAAATCTTATTTTAAATATTATTGAAATTTTACATCGATGCCATTACTTATTCGCTCACCAGGCGTTAAATTTGTAAGATGTACGTTTTAGTATTAATAATTAATAATATTAACAATAATTTAAGAATGTAAGTGCTTACACGCCAGGATGCAGTAGCTAAAGTTTTCAATAACTAACTTTAACTGCTAAGTTAACTTATTCCCTATAAGGCAAATCGTAAGTGCTTACACGCCAGGATGTAGTAATTAATGTTTTCAGCAATTATCATTCACCGCGGAAATAAGTGATTACCGGTAAGTGCTTACCACCCTAGGACATCCCCATGTAAATGTAATCGATTCTGTAATAAGGAAAGTAAGCGCTGGTAGCTACCAATCAGCACTTTCAGAATCGATTCGGTAGGCAGTAATTTCCTACTGAGTAAGCTCTATCAATATGCAAGACTGGTGAGGTGCTACTGCTACATACCACCTTGATCAATAAACTTTTGGAATAACCACCGTGTGGCGCTCCCATCGTTCCGTTTTGAGTTCTGTTTTTAAGTTGTTAAGTTGGTACATCTGTAGTTGATATTCACTCTAAATCTTAGCGTCATAACTTGACATTTGCAAAAGTTACGTAGCCAAGAGTACATCTATCTCTGTGTGTGTTGGCGATTTTTTACAATTTTAGAAATGGATTTAAATGGAAATGGACATACCGAAAACCGAAAATTAAAAATGTAAAAAACGGATTTAATGGTGCGCGAACGTTGGAAATGTTGGAGAAGTGTTTCGGCAACGATTCTCTAAAGAAAACGGTCGTTTACCAGTGGCACGAGCAGCAGTTCAAAGGTGGTCGTGAGTCAATCGAAGATGATGAACGCAGTGGCAGACCATCGACATCGAAAACCGACGAAAACATTGATAAAGTAATAGAAATGTTGGTCAATAACCGCAAATTAACTATCAGAGAGATAGCGGAGGACTTGAACATTGCCTATGGATCCGTCCAAGACATTTTGGTTAATGATTTGGGTTTCCGTCGTGTAGCAGCAAAGCTGGTGCCAAAAGACCTCAATTTCATGAAAAAAAGAGACCGTGTTGACGTCGCAAAATACATGATTTTTCGTAATTTTTTGACGAAAAAATGCAACAAATACATCCAACAGCCACGGAATCCACCTGATTTGGCTCCCTGTGACTTTTTTCTGTTCAATCGAGTTAAAAACCATTACGGGGAACGCGTTTCAGCAGCCCAGAGGAAGTAATGGAAAAATCGCAGGAAGCACTGATGGACATACCGAAAACCGAATATAAAAAATGTTTCGAGGATTGGATCAAGCGCTGGCGTAAGTGTGTTGCAGTCGTTGGGGATTACTTTGAAGGGGACAATATAGATTTAGATGAATAAACTTGTATATTTAGTTGTCTGAATAAATTCTGGGAACTTTTTGATCAAGGTGGTATTGTCCTATTGTCCGGTTGTCAAGATTTCTCGAAAACTATTGAAACGATCTTGATGAAATTTTACACACGTCTTTGAGATATTATTGGCAAGGACTTGGACCAAGGATTTTTTTTTTAATGCAACTATTTTTAAAAAATAAATGTAGAGCAAATTTTACCGAAATTTTTAAATTTTTTGTAAAAATGTGTGCCAAAAATCCAATTTTCACTTCTTTTGTTTTTCCTTCGGAAGTTCTAGTTTAAGGTATTAACTACCAGTTTTTTTTTTTTGACTTCAGTTGATCATTTCATGAGTTCTGCTGTCAACGTGCAAGCACCTTTTCACCGAGGGGTCACCGGAAATGACGTCGCAATGGCAGAGTTTAAAATATTTTTCTACAAAAATTTCAGTAACTCTTTGTCAAATGTGTATATTTAACCCTCTGTTCTCGGACCCATCAATTTTTTCAAATATTGATATATTTGTTTTACATTTTTAAAAAACCTGCCTTAAGAATGGTAAATATATGTTTAAATATTTTTTATTCAATTTTGTAAGCCTTTTATTGTTGTTTAAAAAAGCGGTTAGTGCACGTAACCAGTAGATAACCAAGTAAACTACAAAACGATTGTGTAATTTATTTTTCGGTATTTATTATTTAAAATACATATTGTGATACAAAGAAAAAAAAAATTGTTTTATCATTTGAACAAAGATCTAATTTTTCGTTAATTGTTCACCAAATAAAAAAAATTCTTCGAATGACACGAGCAATTAAAGTATGTAAATGCACAAATTATCAATTTCGACGCATTCACAACTGATCGAGATGTGATTTTATCGTTTTAGAATGAATTTCAGTTCCTATAAATCAACTTGGTTTCATCACAAAACCACTAGGAAAATAGACAAAAATGATTTAGTATGTGGTTTCACAGTGAAACCACTAGGAAACAAAGGGTTCAGGCAATAACAAGTTTGAATGAAAAACATGTTTCATTTTTTATATATAAAAAAAATTGTTAAAAGTAAGCCGTTTTTTATCCGAGGAAACCCATGTAACCCCCTAAGACTCAATTTAAAAGATAAGCTTAGGTTTTGTTTATGATATGCAGTAAATAAACAGAAAAGTAAAGGAGACCACTTTGAATAATATTTTATTTCTTTCACTTTATCAACACAACAAACTGGATGACAATCGAAAGTCCTATGCTTTTGCAAAACATTCACATTAACCTTCCCTTTAAGACTAACTAATAGCAAAGTCTGTGAATAATGCAAAAATCAAGGTTATAATAATAAATATTCTAAAAAAAAAGATTCCATTGCAACACTTCAACAAAAAGCTAAAAGCCTCAACTAAAATCTCACAAATTATTATCATAAAACTTCATAAACACTGGGAACAAACAAAAAAAAATCACACATTTTCCATTCGGTGCAACCATTCGCGACTGTAAAGTGAGATTTTTGTGAACAAAAAAAAAAAAAACCAACTCTCAATGAATACGACTAGTTTAATTGATTTAAAAAAAAAATTAAATATCACTTGTTAAACAAGCCGAAACGAATTACTGGTATAGCCGCATATATAGCTAAATTTATAATTCGACAGTGTACACGTTTTTCAATGTGTATATAGAATTTTCCAATCGAATGAAGGATGATGTTAGATGTTAAATTTACATGAAGAAAAGCAAGAAAAAAAGAATTATGTAAAGCGATGACACACCGAACTGATTTCATCGTATTTTCCCAACTCAAATGTCCTTTCAACTTAATATATGACATCACTTTTTTAAGGAACACACCCGCTTTGACAAAATTGACAGAGTATCAAAAAAAAAAAAACAAGGACACACGACGACAAGACGGCGGCGTATCCCCAACACTGATACTCGTAAATACCCCAAAGCAAGAATGACGCATCGGACGAATAATTTCATAGAATAGTCATTCATTGACACTTTGAAGTATGAGCGGAGTGTGTGTACGTCATTATTAATGTCTCCTCAGTTGAATTATTATGACAATTGCACATAATAAACAAACCTCTCTTCAGGTGTTTCAATGTGCTCTTCCTGTAGACCAGCCTCCGTACTCCCGCTAAGTGTTTCTGGGGTCGTTGGTGGGATAGGCCCTAAATCGATAGACGTCATTCCTTCCACCATGGCCATCCTCGTGTTGTGTTGAACGTGGAGCGAGCGCCAACAGAAAAAACTTCACAAAATTACAAACCGAAAAAGGAATACGACCTTTTTTTTCCTCCCCTTTTTTTTTACAAATCGATTACGAGAGTATAGTGTGCTATATCTTTGTTTTTATTTACATATAAATGTGTCATTAATTCGTTGTGTCACAGGAATAAGGCGAATATTCCTTGTTTTGTATTAAAATGGAAAATTAAACTCGCATCTGGGGATAGAACACTATAAATAGAAAATTTTCAAATCTTCTCAAATCCGGGGTGCGTAAGAGTTAACTTTTAATTTCTTATTCTACGCCAATGTGTTACTAAATTTAACTCGCTCGCGAATGTAGAAGATGAAAATTTGTTGTTTTTCTTTTTTTGCTTGTTAATTATTGACCGCTTTTTATTTTCGTTTTTTTTTGGCGAGAGGCAAGTTTTCCCGAACTCGTCGCGTGGAAGTGTACATCTGAACTGAAATGAATCGCCGTCCGGCTGTAGTAGCACCCGCATTTCGATGCTTCTTCTCTTTATCGTGTGCGGCAGTGAAGAGCGTGTGTATGAGTGCGTGGTGGGGGAGGGATGTTTGTTATTGTTATTTTATTTTTATTTTTTTTTTTAAATGTGAAATGAAGTATGTACTCTCTCGTAATCAAAGAAATTCTAAATACATCTTAGCTATACAAAAAAAAGAAGAAAAATCTTAAGTTTTGAAGAGATTTAAACTTCTCTTTATCACTATTTAAATATCTCTTGGAGAGGACTAGAATTAAGTACGCAAACTCGTTAAAACAAAAAAAAAAAAAAAAAAAACAGAAGAGTGATGATGAAATAGTACTCATACGCCTCGAAGTATATTATGTATAACACAAAAAAAAAAAAACACTCCAAAGAGGGCTCTTTAAGGACACATGCAATTGAGTCTTCCTGTTGTATTTTCCTTTTTGTTTAATTCCATGATAAGAATAGTTTTGTGGGCGGGGTGACGTTTAAGGTCACCCAAGTGTCACTTGAATTGATATGCATTTATGTACCATTGATATCTGCAAGGTTAAGAGCAATCTGCGTCTCATTAAAATACACGATGAAACGTGTGGGGTGGGATATTTATAATTAGCCAATGTGTAGCAGTTGATATACGAGTACATGAATGACGTATTGCAAAGCTAAGAACCGACAAATATCAATAAAACGTCTTTTTGGCTAAATCTTGAATGGAATGTCATCGAGGTGCAAGAACTGGATGGGACATAACCACATAACACATAACGCTGGCAGCGTTGTTTTTTTAAAATAATATCAAAGAGTAACACCAGTGGTCGTTAGTTTAAAGCCACCACTAATACAGTTCTGTGTAAAAAATTAAGATTAGGAGAATACTTTTATAAAATGTTGACTTTAAACTTTTACATATTTTTACTTATTTTTTAAACTTAAAAAAGTAAATACAGTTCTGTGTAAAAAATTAAGACCAGTAGGACATTTTAAAAAATATTGACTTTAAACTTAAACTAAAAAAGTAATTAGAGTGTAGACTTATATTCGGCTGCATTAATTTAAAGACTGTATTTTTAACTGTACAAAACCTTCATCTGAAAAAATAAGAACAAAAGTGAACAATATTATCCTAATGGTCTTAATTCTTTACACAGGACTGTAGATTGCTTTCGGCTGTATTAATTTAAATACTGTTTTCGACTTTCATAAGTACAAAAACCTCACCTGAAAAAAATACGAACAAAATTGAACAATTATCCTACTGGTCTTAATTTTTTACACAGGACTGTACATAGTAAAGTATTTATTTAAATAGTCAGCTGACTTAAAAAAAGCGGTTATACAATGTCGGTTTTTATACGTTTTAAAAGTATATACAGTGAAACCTCCCTTAGGCGGACAGGATAGTGAGTTGTCCGTTCAAGGAATAAACAGACTTTTTAAGTAAACTATCTCTTTTTATAAAGAAAAGCACGGCAACTTTATTTGAAACGATTACCAAAACAAAAACAAAAAAAAAAAAACGGAAACAAAACAGAACAAAACCTGGGATTCCTCGCAAATGACTTCTGCCGCAACTGCATGCATAAGGATGAAGAAGAATCCCCCTATTACCTCCTGTGCAGCTGCCCGGCACTCTCGTGCTAAAGAAAAAAGATTCCGGAAGAATATTTCTTAGTATACCTGCAAGAATATAAATATGGAATATGCATGTGGCAACACAATGGACCTACTAGTAGAATTCTACCGAGTACGGTAGATAGCCGCCTAGAGCTAAAATCTGTGCGTTATTTCTCTTGTATTTTGTTTTTCATTGACATTTGTTGCGACTGTGAGCAAGTAGGTTTCTTTAAAATTCAAATCAAAAGAAAAAAAAACTCGGCGCTAAGCAACGGAGGATTTTTTGTTTTTGTCCGTCTAATCAATGGAATGAAATTAAACAATTTTTGACAGATATGCGTGTCCGCGTCCGATCCAGGGAGTGTTTGGTTAAGGGAATGTAAAATGTATGCAATCTGAAACTTAAAAGCTTGGTTAGGAAAATTTGTCCGACTAAATGACTAAAGGTCTATGGTAGCTGTCCGTAATGGGAGATTTCACTGTACGCCTAAATTATTATTAAAAAATGATGCGAATGTATCCAACAGTCATCACGCGGATGGGGTGTGTAGCTCCACTTCAATGGAAAGAAAGTAAATTATCACTAGTCTTTGTTCGATAAAATTCAAGCCAATCGCATATATACTCATCCACTCCATTGCATTGATTTCAATTATTCTGACACTTCATCACTATAAATAATTTTGAAAAAAGCATATGAATAAAGTTATTACGGAAAAACATTACTTCAACGTACCTACATAATATGTACATTCACAAATGAGGTGGGTAAAGAAAATAATGTCTTGGAGCAATGACGAAATGCACTCTGATTTTATAAATATAAACAATTTGTTTACAATTTATCTTAATATTTTTCAGGATCTCTATCACGAAATGTAGCTCTTATTTTTTGGAACAAGGTACCACTAGGACACTAGAGGCGAGTAGGTAGCCATTCTATTCGTAAATAGATTGTAGGTTTTCTGCATGAGAGATCGTTAATAATATTTATAAACTAGAAATGCAAATCACTGCTCTAAAAAATTCTCTTTCTTTTGACACCTCATTTGTTAATATTGGTTGAGTGGGAGAGCTGCAAATGGTGATAATGATTGCAGAACATTGAAATGCAATGCATTATGATCATGTTAGAGCGCGCACATATACTTACACACACACTATTGCAACGATACCCACTGCTGCACGGCTGCTGGCAGAGGTCTCAACTGAAAGAAAACTGTGGGCGATGCTTTGAACAATTGTTTTGAACATTGCTCAGCTTCAGTACAACGCAGGACGATGTTTAATATCTCAAATGAATTAGCAACAAATTTACTAATTTCACCTATTTTTTTTTTTTCAATCCGATAAGCTATTATTGAGTTAGGGCTGTATAACTATAATTTTATATAATTTTCACACCCAATATGCAGTATTTTCACTATTTTCTGAAAACCATGCCATTTTCCGGGATAAAAAGTAGTATATAAAAGCTGACCAGGAACATAAGCAATCACTTTGTCCATATTTCATCGTGTTGCTATGAAATTTGAGTTCCAAATTTCGTAACCGTTTGGAATTCCGTCCCCGAAACCGCGGAATTACTCCACTAGAAATTTTGCTAACGCGCGCTTAGATGTTTACACATCAAAAACAAAATGTTGTGACACCTAAGAAGTTTTCTACAACTTATTTAATTCTGTTACAGTGGCTCTAATAATTTGAACACACACTGTATGTACGTGACTTGGAATAATAGTGATACTATGTACTCGTATATATTAACTTAACTAAGAAACTCAATAAGTATTCATAGACACGTATACAAGTGTCAATGGACAGTTTCTAAACTTGCACTTGAAATACATAATTTGACAACTGGAGGCGAACTGGAGTGGGCACCGTAGCGCAAGTGGTTAGTGCGTTGGACTACTGAGCTAGCGGTCTTGGGTTCGAATCCCGCCGCAAACACCTAAAAGTTTTTCACAGTGCCCACCTCTTTCGAATGTCTGACAAGCATCAAAGAGTATCATTTGTCACGATTGAGCTTCTCAATTCGCCGTTCGGAGTCGGCAAAAAACTGTAGGTCCCTTCCATTCGTGCAAAAATATAACACGCACACACAAATGGTTGCGAGAAGCAGGCCCAGGTTCACCTCGAGCTGTAGCGCCAACTAAGTAAGTAAGGAGGCGAACTTTAGACGTACTCTGTGTTTATGTGACTCATGGAATGTCTTTCTAAGGAAGTAAGTGACAGTATAAAGGAGTGTCCGCAAAGAGCTCTGGAAGCTAACGAGCTATGAAAACAAAAGCCAAGGACAAGGAAAAAATTAGAAAACGGAATAGCATCTAACGAACATCACAATAGGTAAACATACAGTGGTTTGAAAAATTATAGACTTAAGCGTAAATTTTGCGTGTTTTTGGAATGACTTTTCCACGGGCGCAATTTGGGTTTTTTCAGAAAAATAATTTTCAATCCTGGTTCAAAAGCATTTAAGCCATTGAAGGGTTTTCCCGAGTTGGTTTCGGTTGGCAATATCTTGTCATAAAAGTTTATTACTCGTTCCAAGAAAACTGAGAATTTACCTGTGAGTCTATAATTTTCCACACCATTGTACACTGTACAGTGGTCCCGCCGTAGGCCATAATTCACAAAAGTCAATATCAAGAACTTGAGATATTATTATTTCTGTGACAACAAATTTCCAAAGTAAATAGAATGATAAGAACTAATAGTGTAACCCTAACGGTACTTTTGTCAAAGAACAGGGTATGTGCTTTCTTTCAGTAAACAAAATTTAATGATAACTTGTTTATTAATATACACTTGACGGAAATTAAAAAATATAATTGTTTTTGATTTATGATATGACTTTTAACAACCTTGCCAGCCTCTTGCCAAAGACATATTTAATGTCAAAAGAAAGCTAAGAATCTGTTGTTCATTGAAAGCTATAATTTAGCTGCGTAGAGCCCGCAACTTAAGTCTTCAGACCATTTCGTAGACTAGCTCCTTAACCCTTAACGGCCCATAGAAGTTTATATTTCAGTGCGGTTTACATAGATATCATTCGATCATGTTTGTAGAAAGTGTGCGTAATAACTAAAATAACTAATTATGATAATGTCTGACCACTTTTCTCTCCCTAATTTTTGTAGTAATCAACAATCACAGAGTAAGAGTCAGTGTCAAGACTTTGTTTTGAATTGTCAATTGTCAATTGTCAATCATCAATTGTAGTTTTGCGGTGAGAGATTTCTTAATTTCTTTCGTGTTTGTATTGTCTATAAGTGACGAATGAGCAAATTTGTGAATTGTACTACAATGTTTTGGCCGGAATGTCACCACAGAGAACGTCTTCACATCATTACCTCTGCTAAATAATCTCAAGAGCAATGGATTGACCTTGATGAGAACGTTTCGGAAAAATTAACCGTACGTCCCAATGGCGATGCAGCCATCGAAAGACCGCGAAATCTATTCAACTCTGCTTGGTTCTAGAGCCGAAGTAACGATAAGTTCATATGTCGCGAAGAAGAAGAAAGCCGTAATTTTGATATCTAGCATGCATTGCGATGGGGCAATCGATACAACAACTGCATCTATAAAACCGCAAATCATATTCGATTATAACTCGACTAAGGGTGGAGTAGGTCATAATGAAGTTATACGACTAAACGCAGAACTAAGCGGTGGCCTTTGACGTTATTCTAGGTACAATATAATTGATGTTGCTTATTGGGAGCATGATCCAGAAAATGTCCCAAAAGATCTTCGCAAACTTTTCCTGAAATAACTGGCTCGAGACATACAGTATTGTTCCTGTGTTGAATTATTCAAAGTCGAATATTTATGTACTAATTCGATTTAATAAAAAAAGGATCATTTTTATTTACTACATTAAGTACTGAGATAGATATAGTAAAAACAAAAATCCAAAATCAATTCATAATAATTATGAGCGCGTTTCTTCGGGACCACTGTGCATTGTATGTATTGCTGTAAATGAGTACCGGAGAGGACTTTTAAAAGTCAACCTACCAGCTGAAGGATTTATGAATCTGTGAAATGTTTAGCAATGTTAACAGATCAGCTTTCCCGGAAGTGCGATATCTACTATCTTTATGTTAAACAGAAATAGAGATTATTCAAGTTTGCAATGGTTATCAGTGACATATCTTGAGATACTGCGAGACACGAGTGCGGACGTTCTTACGTTGCAATAACTTTATCTGTGGATTATAGGATTCAGGCATAAAATATGGCCATCGGGAGGACTAAAAAAAGCCAGATACTTCTGGTACTACTGGTTGGCGCATTTCTCTCTTGGTAGATTTTTTCGAATATTGGTGGGTAAAGCGAGGTGAAAACTTATTTTCGAGAATTTCAATAGGACCCAAAACAAGATGATGGCTAGTTTTCTGCTTTCGAAGATTAACCAAACAATTTTTTTTTTTTAAAAAAAGGGTGTGAATATGAAATGTAGATTTGTTGGCTCCAAAAACTGATTTATTTAAACAACATGGTGAATGAATTCAATAATCCATGTATGTATTGGCCATAGTTAACAACGACTTTTTCCATATTTCTTGCAATTGATGGATTCCAAGCCAATACCACAGCTCGTCTTTTGAGGCCAACCATTTTCGCTTCTTCGTAAGAATGAAAGTGCTGTTACAAAAGTCCATGCTACATTGAAGCAAGTATAGTAATCGGAAGGGGTCAAGTCTGGTGAATACGGCAGGTGGGGCAGAACTTCCCAATATTTGCTAAAAATTGGGTTGTTCTGGGTTCTGGTTTTTTTTAGGATTAAAGTTAAACACACATTTTTGGTATTAAAACTTATATGTAATCTAACAAATATTGTTCATCAAGGTCTATTACTTTTCCCAGCGTTCTGGAAGAGGCAGAATGACTCTTTTGTATAAGTCACTAGACTTTTGGAGAAAAAAGTTTTCCAGGTGCGTCTTGATCTCATCTTCGGAATTGAGTCACCTGCACGGCCCAAATAGTTTTGCAGAGAGCGGAAGATATGGTAGTCAGAAGGCGCAAGGTCTAGAGAGAACGAACCACCCCAACCAAAAGAATTTAACAACGATGTTAAAGCGGTGAGCGATCTCTCGTGTCGTCAAATGCCTGCTTACGCTAACTGTGGCCAAGGTTTGATCGTCGTCTGTGGTGAGTGAACGTTTAGAGCAAACAGCGTCAGCAAGGTTTGTGAAAACGAACGCTGATAAGTGTCACCGCCTTTTAACCGAGTACTTGATTTGCAACATGTGGACGAGCATTGTCATGATAGAAAATAACTGATGCGTGTGTTTGGGCATATCCTGGTCGTTTTTGCTTCAATGCTCGATTCGATTTTATTAATTGTTGACGGTAGCGATCGCAAGTATTCATTTCACCAGGTTTTAGCAGTTCATAGTACATCATTCCCTTCTGATCCCACCAAATACACAGCATAATCTTCTTTGCGTGGATATTGTGTAATGGTTGCGAGGTTTATGGTTGGCCTGGGTCTACCCATGATTTTTTGCGCTTGGAATTGTCGAAATAGATCGACTCTTCATCGCCAGTAACAATTCGTTGCAAAAAACTTTTGTGCCGATCAAGCTGAATTCCTGAAATGGTATTCAATTGATACGGAACACATTTTCCTTCTTTTTTGGATCCTTCCCAGGGCTGTTGTTGTACGATTAACTTTCAATGCTTCTGCGAGTTGTTAATGTGTTTGAGTCGAGTCTTCATCGAATGTTTTCGTTGGTTTTCCACGGTGTTTGTTGTTGATGCCAAAATCACCAATTTTAACAAAGAGAAACCAACGTTCCAAGCAAGATGTGCACCGTGGTGTAGTGGTAAGAGCATTGGACTACTACGCAATTCTGCCCGGGTTCAATCCCAGCAAAACACCTAAACGTTTTTTTCACGGTACCACCTCTTTCGAATGTCTGACAAGCAATCAAAGAGTATCATTTGTCAGGAGAAGCTTCTCAACTCGTCGTTCGGAGTCGACAAAAAACTGTAGGTCCCTTCCATTTCGTGGAAAAAATAACACGCACACAAAAATGGTTGCGAGAAGCTTGGCTTGGTTCTATATAGGACTGCTGACGCCGAATATTTATTTATTTTTTATGAAATCGTCATAAGGCCATATGTTGAAATAAATAGCCTTATGTCTAGGCCTTATGGGCGGTCTAGTATCTCGCAAAATCCGGTTGGGTTGCCCACATCCCATCAATTGTGGTATTCAAGCTCCCTACAAAAAGGGGGTCAGTCAGTCGTGCCAGCCTGTGCAAGTGTAATTCACATGATAATTCATAAAATTTTGACGTAAAAGTATGTCACGGCACTGGCCCACATGACTCCAATCAGAAAAATCGTAATCATAATGAAAATCACTCACATACGAGTACTTACTAAGTACGGAGAATGACTCCAGAAGATGGGAAGGAATGTCAAGGCTAAAAAAGCAGTCTGTCTGAATTGTACGTCTGTATCAATCAATACATTAGTACGCAGTGCACATCCTCATAAAGGGTGGGCCATTTGTTGGTTTCTTGTTATAAATAAACTCATTTTATATTTTTCAAGGTTTTTTTTTTTGCATTATTGAACAGATAACACTTTTCGATTGTGTATGAAAAATAGTTTTATTTAAATGACTATCGCGGTTGGCCAAATTCCAAATTTCGCAGCATTTTTCCGATAGTTCGGGGCTGTATTTCACGATTCTTTGCATAATAAAAGTAATACCATTCTTTTTCACGTTGCAGCATAAATCAATATAAATAATTTTAAATATTAAACTGGAGAAACAAAAAAAAAAAACATAAAAGTCCTTCTCCATCCCTGAAATTGTTTAATTTCCGCTACACCGTTCCCTCGTCGGGATATTTATTGATTCATTATTCCTTACTACTAAAAATAGAATTTTTTGATTTATTTAAATTTCAATAAATATCGATTGAAATGTTAAGAATGTGTCCTGTCAACTGTTTGGCCTGCCGCTATTGTGACTGAAACCCATTTTTGATTCGACAATTATTCGTAACAAAAGAATTACATTCGCTGATCATTTGGTGTTGTGACTGATAATTACGGTTTATTTTATTTGTTAATTGCATAATCTGGAAATAAATGGAATGAGCAAAAAAAAAGTACGTTGTGATTGTCATAAAACTGCCCAATTATATGTTATGTCAATGTCATATAGAATGTTTCATTACAAAACCATTAACCTTCGTCAATTGGCTTCGCAAATACGAAAATGAAAATACATAAGTCCATTCTTGTTTGATAATATTGTATTATGAGCTTAATGTAATTAGATTGCTCATGTCTTCTGCCTTGCAACGTCAAAGTTGCGATTCGTACTTTCCACTATAGGACAGGTTTTATTATTTAATTTTGAAAACTCAAACCTGACATGTTGCTCGAACTGAAAGTGCTCTATAAAGTAATTGTTGCTAACTTATTTCATGTATTATATGCAGAAAGACCTACATACATATGTACATATAGAGAAGAGCTAATTGGAAAACACTGACATTTAGTTTGGTTTAAAAAACATGTTTTTTCTCATTCGTTCAAATTGCTGATAAATTGCGTTAAGATAACGTTCTCTTGAACGTAACGTGCTTCCAGAGTCTTTTTATGGAAGCATAATTTAAGCTCGAGCAGCATTTAGGAAAATACCTAGGATTGCACAACCCAAAATATCTCAGAGTTTGAAGCCGGAACATATAGATAGAACATCTTTTATGTTTTGCACGCTATTGGGAGATTTGTAGGCATCTACATACATACATATGCATAGCATGTTACTATTATATACTGGGTTGCTCAATGATTTCTGCGGGTTTTTCAGGGATAAAGTTGAATATACATTTTTGGTATAAAAACTTATATCTAATCTATCAAATATAAGGCCAGATCAAGGTCTATTACTTTCTTCCAACGTCCCGGAAGAGACATAATGCATCTTTTGCAAAAGTCACCAAACTTTCGGGCAAAAAAATGTGCATCTTGATCTCATCTTCGGAATTAAATTGCCTACCGTCCAAATTGTTTTAAGAGAGCGGAACAGACTGTAGTCAGAAGGTGCAAGGTTTGGAGAGTACGGTGGGGGCTGCATGACCAGAGGAATTCAGCTTTTGCTTTTTTATCGTCTGGTGTTGTCATTATGAAAAAACACCAAACCCAAGCATCCACATTTTTTGACATTCTAAGCCTTTTCAGTCGTCTGGGAATGCCTAGACAGGGCGAACGAAACAACGTCACCATATACTGGGTATCAGGACACCTTGGGATAGAAGGTAATGAAGAGGCGGACAAACTTACCAGGAAAGGGGCTGCCACACCATTTGTGGGCCCTGAACCCTTCTGTGGCATAGGGGAACACACAATAAAAGAGGAGCTCCGATCACTGGAGAAGAGAAACAGGGCTAAGTCCTGGACAAAAACTCAGGGTCTAAGATAGGCAAAGAAACTGCTGGGTAATTACAACCTGAAGAGATTCAAAGCTTGCATCAGCCTTGACAAAAACAAACTCCGCATCCTGACTGCGTTTCTTACGGGGAATTCTAAACTCAGAGGGGTCTATCAGATGAAGACTCGTGCAGATTTTGCGATGAGTCCAGTGAAACTTCAGAACACATACTGGTGGAATGTGGGGCATTAACCCAGAAAAGATTCAAGTGCTTGGGTAAATACCAAACAGCAGAGGATCTATCACTCATATCACCCAATCTCCTGCTGCGATTTCTCAGGGAAATTGGTCTGGATGAGGTGCTGTGACCTATGGAATTCTCACCTGGGCTAGGTGTGAGCGAAGCTCTCTCTAACCGATTCCAATAGAAATAATGACGAGAGGGATGTTCCTTCGTCTAGGACTTGTAGGGGCCACAGTAGATCTTAAGGTCGCGGTGCATCTCACCCTTTAACAAATAATAATAATAATAATAATAATAATAAGCCTTTTCAGTCTCTGCGAAACGATTGTATGGGCGAACCGCTGAGCGATCTTTCATGTCGTCATCGTCAAATGCCTGTTAACGCTAACTGCAGTCAAGATTTGATTGTCGTCTGTGGTGGATGGATGTCCAGAGCGAACAGCGTTAGCAAGGTCTGTATTTCCAGAACGAAAGGGCGAAAACCAACGCTAAGAAGTGTCAGCGCTTATAACCGAGTCCTCATACACGTTACAAATTTCTTGTTGCACATTTGTCGCTTTGACATCCTTTTTAAAGTAAAAAAAGCAAAATATGCCTAAAAGGCATTTTTTCCCCCATATTTAAAAAAAAGTGCGTGAGACTCTCGAGCGTTAGAAGTGAAACTTGTTTTAAATCCAATAAGCCATTGTTGAGTTAGGGCTGTGAGATGACAGGAAATGTAGATCATAATAGTGAAAACTGCATCTAAATCCGTTTAGTGGTTCTCGAGATTAGCGTGTTCATACAGAAAGACACATTTTGGGGACATCCTTTCATACTATGTACATATAGATTTAACTGCCTGTTGAAGTTGGAGAAGGGGAAGCGTTTCACTTTTCGTCTGATTCAGGCAAATTTGCCCTACCGCGGCCAAAGAAGTTTCACTTCAAAATATATTGAGCACTTAAAACTCGTCCCATTAAAGCAAATTCTGGTAACAATGTTAAGAAGAACCCTTTCTACTAGAATAAAAAATTCTCATAACGGTATACACAGAGATTCTCTGAATCGCAAGCATTTGGGAAAAGAATAATCCACAGCAGTATCAAGAGTCTCCATTACATCCGGAAAAACTTACTGTTTGGTGTGGATTTCGGTCTGGCAACGTCATTGCACGTCAATGACTCTTCTGCAACAAGAATGCGTTTTTTTTAATCTACAGAAAAACTTCCAGAAAACACTTCATATGAAGTTTTCAACTCTGATTAACAGAACAATATTACTAGCATGCAATAAAAGTTTATGCTTGTACATTATGTATGTGTATGTACATAAGAGATTTCAAGGTTTTTATTTGTTTCTGTGCAGATGGCGTACATTTTGAACACACTCGACAACAATGGTGTAGAAACTTTGTATGTTGTATTTTAAAGAATTCGAATTCGAAGTTTTGAGATACCTACTTGCAGTTAGGTCAGGTTGGGTGGCTATCCACAGTACTCGGAAGGATTCACTTTGAACAAAGTAGGTCCATTGTGTTGCTACGTGAGCCGATTCTTATCGGTACTCTTGGAACAATTTTAAGAGCTGGATAAATGTCCATACTTTATTGATAAAAGGGATGAGGAAATATCTTGTAGATCTATTGAGAAATATTCTCCCAGAATCTTTTTTTTTTCTAAAGGAGGAGAGTGCCGGTTAGCTGGACAGGACGTGAAAGGGGGATTGTTCTCCTTCCTCATCCATATGCAGTTGCGACAGAAGTCATTGGCAATGATTCCCAATCTGTTGGCGTACATAGTATATACCTACTGTACAAGGTAGCCCAAAATGTATCACCCTATTGGAAGATGCTATAACATCTGCAAATGGCGGCAACTGTCTTGATATTTCTGAAGTAAACAGATGCAGAATACACATCGACAGGCCATGGAACGCTATACTCCTCGAGGTAGCGGAATAGTCGTGACTATTTTTTACGGAATAATTCGCCAGTGATTTTGGCGCAACGTGAATTTCGGGACAGACCGTCTTAAACTCGTAAAACACTAAAGGTGATTAGTCGCTCACCTCGAAGAGACTGGAGCAGCACGTGACGGAAGAGGCGCCGAGAGGCCTCGCCTTCCAACAAGAATATCACCGCGGGCGATGTCGCGGATGAGCCGTCAACGTCGACCAAACAACGTGCCACAAAATTTTCCCGAGCTTTTATGGGGACTGGAGGACGTTGTGGTTCCAACAGCATGGTACAACCGCACACATAGCTTGCGAGACGATAGACATTTCGAAGGATGCGTTTTTGGGTCGCCCAATGTCTCGTTTTGGCGATTCTTTCTTCGGAGTTTTATGACGTCACGGGTCTATCAGAACAAGCCACAGACTCTGGAAACTCTCAAAGACAATATCCGTTAAGAGTGTGAGAACTTCTCACGCGAAGCGATTGAAATTCTGAAATTATGTCGTATCATTTTCATTTTAAAGATATAACAAAACAACATTGGATGAGTGTTTCTGGACCACCCTGTATAACAAGTAATGATGGAGCAAAGGATTACCCAAGGTTATATAGATAAAGTCTTTTAACCTCATGTGCAACTGCTCTGCACTCTCGTGCCTAAGGACGCTGGGAGAACATTTCTTTCAACGGAAATATATACAACCAAGAGCAGCAGTACGGTGCGGATAGCCTAAGCTCATAGTTCCGGGCTTCTAAAATGGGAGTCGGAAAAATCCCGAAAATCAAAATCCCGAAAGCCCAAAATCCCGAAAATCCAAAATCCCGAAAATCCAAAATCCCAAAAAAACCAAAATCCCAAAAATCCAAAATCCCGAAAGTGTTTGTGGGAAAAAAAATTAGACATATTAAATAAAATAACAAACTTTAAATAAATAAAACATAACAAAAGAGTTCAAGTCACAAATTTATACACAATTATTTATGTACATATACACCAATCGTCTGATACTAGCCTTATTGAGAAAACACATTTAAGAAACGATCTATGGTAAAGCAGTATCTAATACAAGTTCATATCGAACGCGATTTCCATTAAAAACTTATTTCAGAACGCTCGTTACGTTTCGCGTAAATTTTTTATATTTTGTTTTCCTTAGTAACGGAACGTTTTCTTATTCTTTGGTTTTCACCGGAAATTATTTTCGATGTAAGTACATGTTTTCACACCGATTTGGTCTTCATCTAAAAGAGCGATCAGTATACGCCAATGTGTATAACTAAAATCAATAAGCCGAAACTAAAATCTAATCTAACAGCTATCACACTGAATGAGATCAACACAACTGAATGCACATTGCGAATTGTAAAATATTACAACACTAATAACAACGGGAATGGACCAACATTCGTCTAATATCCTTTGAAAAAAGTGTCGTGAAAACGAAATCCCGAAAAATTATATAAAATGAAAAATTTGCGCAAATTTCGCATTTTATATAATTTTTCGGGATTTTGGATTTTCGGGATTTTGGAATTTCGGGATTTTCGGGATTTTGGATTTTCGGGATTTTGGCTTTTCGGGATTTTGGTTTTCGGGATTGTAACCCCGACCCTTCTAAAATACAAGATCAGACTGCAAACTGAAATGCTGCACTGTTTTCCAGGTAAAAGTTTAAAACAGCTAAACTGTTGGAAATGAGTATTTTCATTGACAGCCAAAGCGATAGAATGGTGTAATCGTGACGATGTTGGTTACCATGTTACTATTTCAACGTAACGGGAACAATACCGTCAAAAAGAATCATTGACGTTTGTTTCCCTGCGTTTATTCATCTAAGAATATAAATTATTTAAAGTGAAAGTTGGTTTGAATCTCTCGGGGGTTTATGATATTAAGGCATTCACATTAATTCGATTGACTGTACTCAGAAGGATCCGAGTTCATTGTTCACTGCTCAGACACATCCGAGCAACCATTTACCAGTCATATAATTTTAATTGCAATCCTTAATTTAATTAAACACATTTTGAGCTAGGTACACGTTAAAAGAGAGTGAACATTATCCGACAAATTGACGGCAAACCTAACCTTCAAAATATATTAGATTAGTGGGCGGTGCCGGTGAGTAACCATCTTTGTTTGTCTACTTTTTATCCCAGTAGGTGGCAGCATTTGGTCTAATGAAAATTGACAAACTACTAACTCACCCACCGATTAAGTGGGTACAAAAAAAAAGAGCGAGAGAGAAAGTGGGGTTAGGAGGGTAATCTATATACGCTCACCCGGTGACAAATACAAATCAGTTAATGAACCTAAAAACAACAACAATGTCATATAGGGAGAGCAGCAATACAGAGAACAAATATTTATACAATCGATTGATACGAGTATGTATGGAAAATTAGAAACAGCAGGTTGTGTTGTGTCTATATACCCTTAGAAATGCGTCGTGGAAATTTACTTTGAATACATTTTTAAATACATTTATTCAATTGGACGCTACTCGTATAAACATACGTCAGTCGGTAACGAAAAGGAAGAAAGGTCAGCGTTTATCGGGCAATGGGGTAGTAGGTGGATTTGGTCGGTGTTTGTGTTTTTTTTTTAACTACACAAGTGAAAGTGTTGCCCAATAAGAGGTGAATTTTGTTAATAAAGATAACTTCAATCCGTTCAGTAATGTAATGTGTGGTTTTGGATACAGACATATTACGAAACCAAATTTTGAAAATGACTGATTTTTTCGACATGTTTTCTGTCAAAGAAGTCGACGGACTGACGTTATCAAGCAAACTAAATTCCACGTTCCCATAAGACTACTATCCGAGTATTTAAAAATGAACGGACACAATTGAAAGGGTTCAGAAAAAGATATCAATTTAAAACTCTATTACAGTCGAAACTGGTTAAGTGCAGTACAATTTAGCCCACAAAGAAGTATTCCACTTATAAGGGTTCCTGTTAACCAGGTTCGACTGTAGTAGTCTACAGATATATAGATGTATACGTATACGATGTCCCGTGAGATAAGGCCCTATTTCAAATAATTCAAGATATTGCCTTATGACGCTTTCAGAAAGACGAACTCTGAACACTGGGAAATGCTAGTAGGACTAAGTTTTTGATAAATACCCAGGAACTAAGAGAGCTGCCTAAGGGGTTACATGGGTTTCACGGCTTCTTTCACGAAATTTCTTTTTATTGTCTTCATTCTACATCTCTAGAATATTGTCCTAAATTTGCAAGTTGATCCGAGTAAAAGTTTCGGTGATAGAGCCTTGAGAAGTTGCGCGCTCAACGCCAGTTGGGCTCAGTTTTATTGGCACTCAAAACTTAAAACGCGTTTTTCTCGAAACTGTATTTTGAAAGCCGGTTGTCAAGATTTATCGAAAACTACTAAACCGATCTTGATGAAATTTTACACACTTCTTGAAGATATTATTGACAAGGACTTGGAAGAAGGGGTTTTTTTAATGCAACTATTTAAAAAAAAAAAAAATTAGAGGAAATTTTACCGACATTTTTAAATTTTTTGTAAAAGTGTGTGCCATAAATCCAATTTTAACTTTTTTGTTTTTTCCTTCGTCCAAGTTCTAGTATAAACTAAAACACGTATTTTGTATTGCCAATTTTTTTTTGTCTTTAGTTGATCCTGTCATGAGTTCTGCTGTCAACGCGCTAGCACCTTTTTCCGAGGGGTCACAGGAAATGACGTTGCAATGGCAGAGTTTTATGAAATTTCGGAAAATCTTTGTCAAATGTGTATATTAAAGGCTACTTGAGTCCAACGATATATGTAGAAGCTGCAGAGATGAGGAAGAAAGCGAATCGACCCAACATCTGCTCTGCTACAGTCCCGCCCTCCAAGAACGACGCCTCCGTACTTTAGGTCATATATTCCCGAAAGACATAGCAGAACTCGGAAATTCTAAGATATCGGATCTTCTACGATTCTTCAAGAGCACAGACTAGTTTACGAGTTGGTAAAAAAAGAATTTACTCCCAAACTGAATGAAATATAAGCCGTTTTTTACCCGAGGAACCCCATGTAGCTCCTTAAATGTTGCGCATTAACCCTTCAATACACCCTGCAACATACCTTTCAATAGTAATGCATAATTCAAATCACCTTCAACCAAAGACAGCATAGCCACTATCAGCTTTCTAGAAATGCAATGGTGTTCGAAAAATGCGAAAAGATTGATATTTCTTGCTAGCAGCCTAGCTCTTCCTTAAACGTTTTTGTTGATCATCCCCTTATGCTGGTTAAAAGCAATGATTTCTGGTATAACAAAAGCACTTCATTATTGAATGGGAACTTAAGGTACCAGACAGGCCTAAAGCTTTCTACCAACGTCTACCCTTAAAATAACTTAACAACTTCTACAAGTGACCTGAGGGCATATACACATAGTTACCGGGACACTGCAGAGTCAAAAAAGCATCTTCTGGCCATGCTGAAGACAATATCTGCGGAAGAAACAGCGGACTATATCCACACGAACACGTCTACGTGTCTAGTGCTGGTAGAGGTGACAAATATTTCTTTGTGACTATCTCATCACTGAGTAGTAGTAGCTTGTAAGTTATTCACACCAGATTCGTCAAATACGAACAACGAAAGCAGTGACAGGGGTGCTGTGACACACACACAACACCATAAAGTAATTTTAAATATAGCGTTAAACTTTCTGACAGCTCGCAACAGTTGTTTTGCGAAAAAAAAAAACATAAAAAGGATTTTCTAGTACCTACTCGTGTAAAGGGAAATCCCATGCACTTGCTAATCCACGCGATATGACTTCACGTTGCATGCAAAAAATAAAAATAAAAAAAACAAAGATATGAATCAGCCGGTGATGGCACAGACTTGCACGCCAATAAAGTATACGATACCAGAGTACCTACGAGTATTACGTTACTAGTTGGTGGGAAAATAAAAACAGGTTCATTAAGCTTCAATGTACCCGTACACGTGTGTGCATGGTTATCTTGGCCGAAAATCAGCAAATTGTTTCCTTTAGTTAGGTCTTGACCTTAATTTGTTTTACACTTTCCTTGACACATTAGCACAATTATAGTTTTCAAAGAGTTTCGTCTTTTTATCTGATGATGACTTTGTATTTCCGACAAAAAGTTAAATGCTTGACAGCCGAATGTATATACAGTACTACTTCGGTAATTCGAACTATTAGAGACCTACCACCTACCCCAATTAGAACCACGGAGGTGTTCGAATTACTGGATACTTTTTTCGTAGTCATTATTACGGATGAAATAGCAGTGTTCAATGGTTTAAAGTTGTAAAATACAAGAACTTGTGGTGCTTTTGAGGACGGTTCATGGTTGTCTGACAAAAATGCCTGAAATGTTACTTAAAAACGTAATTTATTAAAATAATAAACCATTGACAAAGCCAGTTGACACAAAAATGCTAACTGCACGAAAACCTTCAATCTTTTCAACTCACAGCCTACTGAACTGGAATCTACACGTCTTGATCGTAAAAAGGTTTTCCCCTAATAATTTTAGGAAAATAGTTTTAACTCTGTAACTGTAAGAGCACTCAGCAGTAGCACAGAAACGACGGAAAAAATTACAGGGTACCAATTTTGGCAAATGTTCGAATTACAAGATATCTTATGTTTGAATTAGTGGAGCGTTCGAATTACCTGGTGTTCGAATTAGCGAGGTAGTACTGTATTATATACTTTTTTTGTGAGTATTAATTCCAATGGGAATATCGGTATATGGTACTAAAAAAAAAACTCTTAGCAACCCCATATGCAAGTAAATGGATAATTAAATCATCAAATGGTTTTTATTGAAGTTGATTCTTTAGGTTATGTGATGCGAGTAAATATTTACATATGACGATAAAAAAAGTACATAATGTCAAAATTGCATTCCCAGTTCAATTCCGACATATAATTAAACAGCTATTGCGCGGTTTCTTTGTTCAAAAGTGTTAGTTAGGATTTGAACCAGGTTCAGTCGCATCAGGCAGCCCTGTCTATGGACGCAACCGGTAGGTTCCTACTTTTTTTTCGATCAAGTAATTTAAATTTTTTTTACTGTACAACAATATTGCAGTTGATATCTGAATCGACTACATACGGATACACAAGCGAGCACACTCAACGCAAAACAATTGCCAACTCGACACAAACAGACTGTGCAAACGTAGGTTTGTGCGAACAGGCTTTCTCCACACAGTGCGCAAACAATCCACATCAGTTGGTTGCTATCGATTTCTGTAGGCAGTCGGAGCAATTACGGACACCGCTTGCGTTGCACTTCTTATCGCGATGGGAATGAAAAAGAAAAAAAATAGCTCAGAAAATATATGTCATGTACCACATGACGCAAGTATGTATTTCAAAAATGTTTTTTTCTCGAAAAAACTTTGGAAGTAATTGCCGAAAGTTTGTGAAAAAATATCATTCCACCCCACAAGCGTAGAAAAAATAAAGTCCAATTATGTTCCAGGTCGATTTTTTTGTTCTTATAACTTTTAAACGAAATACAATTTTATAATTGATATGTATTTAATCAATAATGGGAGTATGGTACTGTATGGATGATGATGTCGGTCAAGTGGCCGCCTTCAGCCGAAAGGCAAAGGCGAGCTGTTTTATGCACATTTTTCATAACAATTTCGCAGACTTCTGTGCGATTTCATTTCTAACGTTGTCCCAGCGTCGCCAGGTTGCGGGATTTTTCCCCGTTTCCGGGGATTTTCGACCCAAAAGGGGAAACGGGGAAAAAGATTTCAAAACGGGGAAAATGAACTGCGTTAAAAAATGTTTTCATCCAATAAATAAATACTATTTAGTAAAGCAATAGATTAAATATATAAACACAGGAATACAGTGCGTCAATGCAAACAATTTTAGACACACAATCTTACATTTGCTTTTGGCTGAGGGTTGGCCACAGCGCATGCGGCACTGACTTCAACCCTTTCTATATACAGTGGACGTGCTGTTTAACAAACATCCGATTTAGCGAATTTCCAATACAACGAATCAGATTTGTTCCCATTGATGGTTATATATTACGAATGATGCAAAAAATTTCCACTCGGTTTAATGGACGTTTTACAATTTCTGGTTAAAAACAAAATACATAGGCGCAAATTCATAGTCAGCCCATGAATAGTGCCTATAGCCGATTATAGTTACAGCCGGCACTAAATAAAAAAGCCGGCTATAACTGTTCGTTATTCGTGAACACATTTTTGCCTGTGTATAAGCTGGTATCGACTTTGGTATGTTTTTGTAAAGCGATTTGAACGAACAAACCCAAACGTCAAAATATTATATGAGAAATTTATAGCCGACTCTAATTATTTATAGTGACGTTTGGCTCATTTTAAATTTCGAGCTGGCTATAAGTTTAAAGACGACTAGAAGGTGGCTATGAATAGCAAAAAGTATATTTTAGGTTATGTAGATGAATAAATTCTTTTACTGTTGGCTTTATCTGACTATTAATTTTTGCCATTGTATTTGACAAATGATATCCTGTTTCATTTTAGAATATGTATTTGCTCCCTTAAAATATTTTAATACTAAAATGAAGTGATTAATGAACTTCCTCTTAAGTTTTTAATTATATGTTTTTTATTTTTAGTTTTATATTTTGTTACTCTTATAACCATAGAAAGAACCATTATTGAATGAAGTACATATGTACATATGTACAACATGATTTTTTCAGGTATTTATATACTGTAAGTGATATTCCTCTGTTATGTTGTTAATGAACAAAATAGGACTGTATAAAAAGTAGTGTTTTATTTGCAAATGAACGAAATCGAGAGTGAATGAAAAAAGGGGAAAAAACCGGGGAAAATGAAACGTTAAATCGGGGAAAAAAAAATTTTTTCATGCAAAAAAAGGGAATTTCTTCCACCAAAACCTGGCAACACTGCGTTGTCCTTAAGCATCAAGGTTGTGGTTGGTTTGTTGGTTTACACCTTTTCCTTAAAGTACCCCTCCCATGGAGAGAAATCGGGAGGGGTCAAATCGGGGTATCGTGGAGCCTCTCGATATAATAACATTTTGACATTATTCGGCCGGGAAACATTTCGCACAAAATTTTCATCGTAGTACGAGCTTTGTGATATGGGGCACTGTCTTGGTTTTTGGTGTATCAATTGACGGTTTTCGGTGCCCCAATAACGGTTATTCTGTTTATAATTAAAGCCAACCAAGTTGAAATTTGATGGCTATCTGTACTGAGCTGTAAAACTCAGTAAACACGTTGTTGCGACGTTAGCTCCTCCATAACAAATTGTTATTGACCATTCTCTACGTCAAATACCCCAGTACACGTATCTAAGGTAGTATACTCAGAGTGATCATTTTCGTTTAAGTTCGCGCATCTGTCCAAAATTCAAGCAATTGGCCGCCAAAGGGGTGACAGTTGTCGGCCATTTTAGCTTTGAACATTTTTGACAGATGCGCAATATACTACCTTAAATACGTGTATGTACTGTGGTCAAATACCAACTAACAAATGTCATCCAAACCGAAATGGCAGCCAAACAAAATCGACCTGGAACATAAAAAGCACCATGTCCTGTTCCTGTACATAGTGTTCACCAAAATATTTTCATATATCAGATTACTCGTAAAAGCCTACTCCACAGGGATGTTAATTTAAGGACAGAGGAAGGGATGCAGTTAACGCTGTGCGTATAGTAGACACCAGTTCATATGATGTCCTCAAAAGTTTGGGAAACAATTTTTTTTTGTCTGCAACAGGACGAGTTTAAGTTTTGTAGTCAAAATACAGCTTCAGTAAAAGTTTATGAAGGGATGTAAATACATATCAGTTGACTTTCATGTAAGGAAAAAGTTTTGCTGTTTGCAACTCCTGATGCGGACGATATTTTGCAAATGCTGTGGAACGTGAGTTTCTATTTAGCTTCTCATTGTTAAGTGGCATCACTTGATTCATTTCATATTTTATAGTATTATAAAATGCAGGCTATTACTTGCTGAAACTACTAGCACTTAGCTCGGAGTGGACTGACACATTGCATGGCGTTTTATAATTGCGCACGAATGGAATTGACCATCAAACTTTTTATGATCACTTTTACTACGGGTTGTTCAACACATATTTAAGTTATGTAATACCATGAAAAACCTGTTGGTTTGTCTGGAGGGACTTACACGTGTCACTTAAACTAGAATTGGTCACATGGACCTGTAAACCTATAAATTAGATGTTTTCTAGTATATGTACATTACTTGCCAATAAGGACCTAAAGCGATTATCAAATCGGTTTCACTCATGATTTTGAGAAAACGTTTATACCAAAAAGTTCATTTTCTTATTCTGTGCTTTTAGCATTAGGTTAGCTGTTCTTGAGATCACAGATGACATTTGTTAAGGTTCCAATGTTTCTCACACCTAATTCTTGACAACTCGGCAAACTCTTTGCCTTCTATCAGGCACCCAACATAGTCTTACCCGGTTCTGCATGCATGATGCCCTGAGCCTTGTGCGGCAGCTCCTGACTACTGGCGATTCTAGCGTCGTAAGCGCAGCCTGGCTGTCGATGTAAATATCAATATCCTCACTTGATATTCGTTTCATATTCAGAAGCTCTAAGCACGGCTGGACTTTCTGTCTGAAAAACGCTGCAGGTATTCGGGAGTCTCAAGGACACTCTTAGATCTGGTTGCACACAACAGATACCAGACCCCACGCTGCTTGCAGTTTTAGACCCGTCCGTGAAGACTGCAGTGGGCACCGTAGCGCAAGTGGTTAGCGCGTCGGACTACTGAGCCAGCGGTCTTGGGTTCGAATCCCGCCGCAAACACCTAAAAGTTTTTCACAGTGCCCACCTCTTTCGAATGTCTGACAAGCATCAAAGAGTATCATTTGTCACGATTGAGCTTCTCAACTCGCCGTTCGGAGTCGGCAAAAAACTGTAGGTCCCTTCCATTCGTGCAAAAATATAATACGCACACACAAATGGTTGCGAGAAGCAGGCCCAGGTTCACCTCGAGCTGTAGCGCCAACTAAGTAAGGAAGTGAAGACTGCAGTGTCTTGTCTGTATGCCGAGTTACTATGTTGTTTGTCCACTCTTCATGCACAGGGTACTAAGTTTTCCACTACAGTTGTTAGTTGGCGTTGAATCTGTCCAGCCTTACAGAGAAGTTGTTCTTCGATGGCTTAGATGACCTTCTGATAAAATTAAAAAGGTTCATCATAAGATCAAAATTGCTTTGTAAGTTGCATGTCTATCAAGTCCATTCAAGGCCCATCGGTGCTCTGGGTGAAATCTGCATTCGTTGCAAACATCTCTCCTAAATTTTGGCGGTGAATATAGTAAAACTAGAGCCATACTCGTGATTGCCAACACGTTCGGCAGTTAAGGCCCCCACCCATAAAATCCGATAATGCGTTGCACCCCTTCTTATGAAAGGTGGCCCATAAACAACGGATATGGGAAGTAGGCTTACTTTCTACTTTTTTTAGTCCGTTGATCTGTTGGCAGTTCACATATTCACAAATTGAGAGTTAGTACATTCATTGGTATGAAAGCATTAAGACAACTTTGAGAAACTGTAATCACTGTTGACGTCAACGGGACGGCTCTTTCTGGCAATATATGAACGTCAACCTTCAACGAAACAAAGTCGGCGGATTCTATGTGTCGGGGCCTTTTAAGTCACTTCTCTTAGCTTTTAATGCCAAAAATTGTGTAGAAACTGAAACAAACTCCACATCCTTGCGTTCCTTTCTGCTCATAATCCTTTGATCGTTGAGGTGATTATAAAAAAACAAGTCTTTGATCGTTACCAAAAAACTAACATATCAATTTTGCTGACGCGAAGTGTACCCTTCGTTGATTTATTGCCAACAATTAAATCGATCTTCTTTTATCTTCGTGCGCTTAATTTGTTCATCATATGAATATTCATTGAAGTAATGCCTTTTTGCAAAACACGAAAGAAAAAAAACATTCACAAGAAAATACGTTCGCTGTATCCGGTGAATCAATTTCCAAGACGCAGTTGTGTATACCAAAATAGCGAACCATGTTGGATGTGTTTTTCATTTTATGTATTACATATTTGCTTATTTCCAAATCGTTCAATTGGAAGAAATCTATTTTCATAAATATTGCGCGCATTTTAAGAGAGAATGTATATTTTTGTACAAAATTTCACACACACAAAAAAAATAGTAAAAGCTAAGTAAACAGCACAAGTGCAAAGCTGTTAAATGAGTTGTACATAATACATATGTATTTATGTACACTTGTATGTGGGTATGTATGTATGTTATGTTAAAACTATACTTGAAATTTTCCCTTAAGCACATGTCAAATGAATACTTGTTTGCAAAAGACAGACAAGTTGAAACGTCAACTCAATGTCAACATAACATAAACTGCGTCGCATAAAGTTCAATGAGCTGACTAATTGATATATTTCCAGGTATAACTGGGTGGGAGCAACCTGTTTCCTCTCAAAAAGGCAACAAGCTCATCATCATCGGATCAGGTAGCATTTTTATATTGTCTGAAATGTGATCACGATCAATAAGACGACGCGACGTCGAAAAGTGAAAACAACATCGCTCGCATTGATGACAGTCCTGAGTCATTGCATCAAGTTAAACTGACGCACAAATCTGTTTCTACAAAAATGTAAATCAATTTATTTCTTAACATATAATAAGTGGTAACATATTACATGCAATTAATAAAAAAATCTAGAATTAGTTGAAAACCACTTGGAAACATTTTTTCGCAGATGAGGTGGACTTTACATATGTACATATATAGGTGCATATATTTGGGGGTGACGTGACATAAGGCCAAGCGACATAAGGTCAAATCTCAAAATTTGGTCTTATGTCTTATGTTATAAAACTGACACCATTTGGCACCGTTATTAGGGATATGAGAATGAATGAGCCATTGTCACATGCAATTTGTCTGAATATTTGAACAGCCAGCGTACCTTATAGTACATTGGCCACAACTCCAAATTGCTGTGACCGAAAGAAAGAGAGCCAATTGAGAGAGTCAAACATTTCCCCTCAATTGAGAAACTTGCGAATTGTTATGAATTCTTACACCACCATTTGATCAGGTGAAGTTGTAAAAACAGCCATTTGTCACTACCTGTCGTATAAATTCCAGCCGTAAACACCTAAAAACGTTTTTCACAGTGCCCACCTCTTCCGAATGCCTGACAAGCATTCAAGAGTATCATTTGTCATGTAAAGCTTCCCAACTCGCCGTTCGGAGACGGCAGAAAACTGTAGGTCCCTTCCATTCATGCAAAAATATAATGCGCACATACAAATGGTTGCGGGAAGCTAGGCTTGGTTCTACCTAGGACTGCTGAAGCCAAATATTTATTTTTTTTTGTTGTATAAATTCGAATTTGAAAACCGAATGTGTCACCAGTGTGACGTTTGACGGTTTGTACTCACAAAATGTCAAAAATGTGGTTCAACGTGTTTGGTAATTGTCTTACAAGTTTGCCACCCTTTAGAGAATTTTCACCCTCCTTTAAAATTTGACAGGTTTTACCCACATGACTACAAAGTTGCCAAACAAACCTTATGTTCAATGTGTACTCGTACGAACTGTCAAACTCGCTAATAAGTTCTTCTTTTTAGTTAAAGTTAATATTTCAGTACTTTTTCGTTTGGACTGTTGTTTTCTCTGTTCTCTCTTCTCATATGTTAACTATGGCACCTAAGGTAGAAGAGGATTACACAATCATTTTCACCGATTCAAGGGAAAAGTGCTCCTACTTTACGACTTATGCGTACATTTTAAAAGAGGGTAATCATGTGCCCGGGAGGATATAGCATTGTTCAATAAGAAAAATTGCAGAGCCGAACAGCATACATTTGTGAAATACATGTGCCAAAACAAGTTAGCACAACAAATTACAGCGATGTTAGGTTGAGAGGGGTGTGTGATTGAGCGAGCAATCATTTCCACTCGGAGACCCGAAGGTCCATTGTGAATTGCAGCGATGTTAACTGTCAAAAATGACAACTTCCGTGTCGATTATTTGATAGTTATTTGAGTTTTAACAGAAGTTCAATTGTAAAATATAGATTACAAAAAAAAAAAAAAATAATAGAGCTCGGTTTTCATGAACAAATTGTACTAGAAGCGATCGATATTGATTCGGAAAGTGAAAAAAAGTAAAAAAAAAATCAAATATGTGATCACAGCTGATTTTGACATTTCCTACAAATCTGCTCTACCTCAAGACTTGGTGCAGAAAACCTGTTCAGAGCAGAGTCATTGAACACAAAACAGAACAGTCTCAGACAGAGATTTCTCTAACTGAACAGAAAAAACTGACATTTTTCTGCTCTGACCGTTCTGAAAAGCCTCATTGAACAAAGCATAAATATGTCACGTAAGAGAAACTAAATTAAGTTCGCTTGAGTGAGCGATGTTTTTTGTTGTATTTCGGACATTTGCTTTTTCAAGTTCTGGGAAATAATCGAATTTCGAAGAATAGAAATGAGGTTATGTCAAGTAAATCACACTGGTCAGATCGGTCGGCCGCCATGCTTGGCTCCGCCCCCAAAATATCAAATATTGCTTGATTTTCATACGACTGTTATATTCCAATATTCGACACGAGCCGATATCGCTGGTGGTTGAACCTCCAGGCATTGCCCTAGGTCATAGCTGCGGTAACCGGAAACGATGCGAGTGCACAATTGATGGCATTAACATTGTTTTCGCGTTTGTAGCGATATCGTTCTGAGTTCGCAATGAGTTAATAAGTGTGCGGTCGCGTATTATTTTACAATTTCAGTTTCGAGATCACAACACGACCGTGCGTCAACCAGACAATAGGTCCGTTCGCCTATCCTCCCAAAACAACGAAAATCCACGAAAAATAACGAAAAACAACGAACACGATCGCGTACGCAAAAATTTCGTAGTTTTTCATAGAAGAGAGTGCTCACGAGAGAGTAAGAAATTTACCCATGCTACGAATTTTAGTCCAAGAAATTTCTTTGGGGTGTATTATGAAAACTGTAAAAATCTGTCAAATCACATACATTCTTCATTTGTTGGTGCTTAATGCGTTCGATTACTTTTTCGTGATTTTTCTGTCTTTGAGAGAATTTCACCCCCACTCTTCGAGATTTGACAGAAAACCCATATTTAGTGCAAAAAGTACGCGAACGGACCTAATGCCATCCGCTGTCAGATTTGTCTGATAGACTTAAATGCTTGACAGATTTGTCGGACCGTGTATGGGGGCTAGCATACAACAATTATAAAGTGCTGCCGTTCACAGAACTAAAACTGTTAACAATTCGTCAACGAGTTGTGGGGGTAGAGATAAAAACAGGGTCTTTGATTTATATCTTTAAATTTACAATATTTTTCACTGTTACGAAGTACGAAATAAACAATCTCGATAAGCGTACAAAACTCAATTGCATATGAATTACCTACTGTGACAGTGTCTAATGGCGGCCATTGTTCGGTTCAATACTTGTGACGTTTAATATTTAACGACGCAGTGTTTTCTTATCAAATTGACAGATTTTTTCAAAACCATTTTGTTTCTAAATAATGTCCGCGTGTAGATTTATTTGCTTGTTTTGAAAATATGTTAGTTCAAGATAAGAAAATAAAAATAAATAAAGATATCAATCAGCTGCTCAGTTTTAATTGAACAGAATAAAAATAATTACGAATTTTGTGACGTACAGACACCTAGTTGACGTACAACATGTCAAGTGACATGTTTTTGTTTCTTTAAAAGAGTTTCGTCATAGCTATTGTGAATCATACAACTCTGATAAATGACGTAACGTTAGCCCTTAGAGGTGTGGCTTTAACATTGTCATGCACACGTAAGCATACAAAATAAGTATCGCTATATTTAGCTCAACTATTTCGTAGCAGCAAACACCTTATAAGATTAATTACGTTCTGGAGGTAAATAGAGCAGGAAAATATGTATACGCATGGACTCTGGCATGTAGGACCTGTTTAAATGTAATTTATTATAAAAATTATGATGAAGACAATTTTGTTGAAGGGGAAGATAACGTAAGCGCAAGGTGACAAGTGTACGAAATAAGGTTGATAACACTGCAGTGTACATTTCTTTTGAATGGCACGTTTTGATAACAATCTGTTTGCTTAGCCTCAAACAAGGCATATGTACATATGTATAAAAAAGGCTTTTGATGCGAAAATACGGTAGCCTCGTTGAACAAATAATCGGCAGTGAGCGATTGTTGCCAGTCATAACTAAAAAAAAAAGTTAATAGGAAACTAAGCAATCATCTGGTAGACTTATTTTAAACGTTTCTCCAAGAACGCTGTTTACAGCGGGCATGTTCTCCACACCCGCATTCTCCAATACCTTTCAGGTTCAACTGTTAGGTAGATTACTTGGACATTGTTTCAAAGCTATATACTAAATCTCTCATAAGCGAATACCCTGTAACTTGCCATCAGGGTTCGGACCCTTCTCCAATCGAAGGTGATCTACTCCGCTTTTTAAAAAAAATAAAAAATCTACTCCGACACTCCACTTCGCTCAAAATCTACTCCGATTTTTTCACACATAAAAATTTAAGCAAATAATGGAATGAGAGCACCGATCATTTGGAAAATCTGTTTTAAAAAATCTGTGAATGTCTAAATTTGAACAGAAGACATGTGTCTTTTCTTTCACGGCGTTTTCATATTACTATATTCAATTACTGCCAAGTGTGTACCATTCTGTTTTGTTGTGTTGCCTTGTTACTTTCAATGTAAAATACAAAAACAATTAAATCTAAATCTAAGCCTGTGCTTCCAAATTATTTTCATTGGAAAGTGTTGACACGACGTCATGTCAATTATAAAAAAAATTGGGCATATAAGAATGCCTTCAAAGGAGAAGAGGTAATAATCAAAAATAAAAGCTAAATTGAAAAATATTCAGAAATATCCATCTTTTTTAGTTATCCAAAGAAAAATAAATACTACAACTAAAGTGTTAACATGCCCATTGCCCAGTAGTGCCAGGTGTTCATTCAGAGAACCTAAACCCCGAAAATTGTTTTTTTGATGCAATCTTTTTCCTATACCTATGTATATAAGTTAAGTACATGCATAGGTAGGTTACAGAAAACACGCCTTGCTTTTGTTTTGCGAAGCTTTTTTTTTAATCTACAAATCTACTCCGCAAATTTTGGTTTTGCTCCGCTTTTTTTCTTAATCTACTCCCAAATTTTATTTCTGGGGTCCGAACCCGGCTTACCATCCGCCCTTTTTTCCAAATAATACGGACAATATGTTTCTGGGCAATTATCAGAGGCTGCATTTTATTAGCGTGAGTTCCGCCCCAGCAAACTAAACCAAATTGTAACTTAGATTGGATTAAGCCGTAATAGACTGTTTCCAGTAGTTGACGAGAACAAAGCAACCTTAAGTGGTACATAACTCATGGTGCCTGTAAAAGGTTTTTTCTAAGTAGATCTGTATGTGCACACCAATTCAGTCCACTATCGATTTCTACATCCAAGTACTTAAAAACTTTGACTCTTTCGATGTTGAAGCATTTGGGTGAGCAGCTTAGGTCGGGGTTATACCTGCTAGAAGAACTAACTAGATTACAAGTATACGGACATAATAACATGTGCTGACAATTAGTGGTATGGTAGGTAACATTCGGATGTGGAACCACATTACTTGACAAATTAAAAAACATTAAAAAACATCTCATAAGTGGACAAAAAACTGCGATCCAGTGGCTGTCCACTTAAGAAAGATTTCACTGTATATAAAAGCTGTTTAATGTACCTTTGTCGACATGTAATCACTTTAAAAGTGTATACGTGGTTATATAAAAAAAAAAAAAGCAAAAAAGACAAAGTCAAAGTGGAACCCAATCCAGCACCAATATCCTTAACCCTTTACAGCGCCATGGTGCAGTAATGCACATGTGTGAATATGGGTATGCAATTGAAAAAATACTCAAAAGCGATACCCAGTGCATATTTTTGCATAAAAATTTCATCATACGGATACGTTATAATACATTGTGACTGAAAGTGTCAAAAACCCTTTTTTAGGTATTTTTTTCAAAAAATAAATAAAATTTTGTAATTCTAAGAAATACGTGTTTCATTAAATTCGGAAGGCTATCAAATCAACTAGTACTTTGATGTTTTTACGATCTTGCGCCGTAAAGGGTTAACATTCTTCATATGGAACTTGAAGTCAAAAGGACAGAACTGGGTCACTTTAAAGACGAGAGGCTCACGGGACACAGAGTTATCTGGAAAGATGTTTCAGAACATTGGAATCTCATAGAAAAATAATACATATACAAAACCGACTAAGCAGTCAAATTCCACAGAGGTGAAAAATCGCAACAAGGTACAGTGATTGCCGAAGTTGGAGGCAAAGTAATATAAACGGATGGATAACATATTAACGTAGAATCGGGAGCGATGTTTACATTGTCCAGATCCTCTGATAAATAAAATATATATATCCATTAATTTAGAACCCTCGGTGACTGTTTTCAAGGCGAAAGTTTTACAATTCTCAGGAGTGTAGACGAACTCGATAATGCCAACACCAGAGACACTTGCGAACAGATTTGCTCTGATGGTCAAGTCACGCTTAAGCCCGTGCAAATCCACAAACTAACTCAGTGAAGGAATGCAAAGAAAAACTCAATACCCTTGCAAGTTCCTATACAGTGAACCTGCTCTGGGTACCTGGTCACAACGACATACCGGGGACAGCGCTGCCGAAGGTGATACTATAGTATCATTTTGATACTATTTCAGAGCTGGTGATACTGTGATACCCAAAGCTTAAAAATGATACTTTAAATCAAAAACAAAAATAAAATGTGCTTTTTTTTTTTGCAAAATCCTACTCCAATAAATAAATTGCACATCACTAATCCCGAATCTCTATTGCCTTGGTGTATTGGCTTCTTACACTCTATGTTCGCAGCGCTTAGCTCCTTTACAAAAATGGGAAGAAGTTATGAATCAACTTAATCAAAACGGCAAAGCACATGGCTTTGCTTACATCGCTGGGAGAAAGAAAGAGGTAATTATGTGAAACATTGGAAAAGAGAATAAAAACAAGGTTAGGAAGGAAGACTTACAGTATTTTTGTCGTGCTCTATTGGAACTTCCATGACACAGCCCATGAACGTAGATAATAGGCGTGTTTTTTTTCAAAACTATATAGGCTTAGAAACATTTTTCCATGTTAATTACACTAACAACTAAGCTTATATAGGCTTAGTCACCTTTTACATTGGCCGAGAAAGATCGGCCGGGACCCGAATGTCTAGGAAAGGGAGGTGAGAAGTGCAGGGGGTAGCTCGCTTCGGCTGGGTAGCGCAACCGAGACGATTTTTGCGTGTTCTCTTTTATCTCGTTTCGTATTTCCATTCACTTGCTTTATTCTTGTGTTCTCAGAGTTGAGTTCGTGTCGCCGGAGGAGTTTTTTTTAGAGACTGTGTTCGGTGAGTGTTCTGTGTTTTATGGAAAGTTTTGAGTGGTCTCATGATTTAATCAAACATTTGATTTTACATTTTCAAATGCACGAAAATCTTTATAATCTAGCTCATCTAGATTATATTAAAATGGTTAAGAAAGCAAATTCAATTACTGAAATTCTGATTTTTCTTCCTTTTCTTAGGTAAATCTGGTGATGTTTCACATCATTTAAGTAAATCAAGAAGTATTCGCTGGTCATTGCTACCGTCTAGATCCAAGATGTCAATAAAACCATAAATACACTATATCTAATCATTCACAATTTCAATATTTTTTCCATGCATTTTAAAGACTTTTTTTGTTTTTAGTTCTATACTGATAGCAACATCTTTCGAACACAACGCGTTAAGAATGAAGGGAGAAAAGGATTAAATAGTCGGCTGTCGGAATCGGGACGTGTATAAGTACGGCCTGAGCCCAAAAGAGAATAACGATAAGTCAGCCGACCTTTCTCGGCCAATGTAAAAGCTGACTTACGAAACCTGGATAATTATCCAGTCTTAGGTGCTTAGCCTGGATAGAAAAATGTGCTACCAAACTGTTTTTCGTCGATAGTTATCGAAAATTTTATCGAAATGTCAAATATGACATGAAAGTGAAGGAGAAATATGAAGGCCGGTAGCTATCAGCCGAACTCTACTGTCATTTCAAATTTAAATTATTTCTGTTCATTTTAAAATGGGTAGGAAAAAAAGAAACACGAATTTATCCGACAAGGAAAAGAAAATTGTAATGAATGAAGTGAATAATGTTCCTTATTTTACTATTTAATTGAATTAAATTTGACGAAAAAAAATTCTGTCCACCAACTTATTTATGAGCGCTTGATAACTACCACATCTTCTAAGCCTAAAAACACGCATATTGATAAGAAAAAAAAAATAAAACGGTATGTTTATTACGCATTTTTTGTGGAAAAGCGATCTGAATGTCAAAAATTTGCATTGGCAAGATAAATAAAACCGATTCAATAATAGAATATCTGCAGAGCCGAAAAAGGTATCAATTTGATTTAAAAAAGAGTATTATTTTTCGTAAAATTGTAGCCCTAAATAAAGTTTCTGTAGCGATTAACGAAAATATTTGTGTGAGCATGGGTCTAGGTAGGTATTTTCTTAAATTTAATGATAAGATAAATGATGTTCACATTGGAGATAGACCCTTGCTGTTAAACGATTTTTTTCTTAGATTATACCCAAAAATAATTTCCCAAAGTCTTGACATTTAACTTGGAAACACCATGTACATATTTTTAAAAAGACGAAAATGTGTTTATTATTTTATGATACCCTTCGGTTGAAAATGATACCCAAAAATTTCAAATTCTGAAACTCTTGAAAATTGGAAAACGACAGCACTGACCGGGCAACGAGACAGCAGATAAACTGGCAAGAGCAGGGGCTGAAGACGTGAAAACTGACACAGTTACTACTATAGATACGGTGCGGTGGTACACGCAGAGAAAATCGCTGTCTGTCTTTTGCAAAACTACGATAGCTAATGTGGAGTCAAATGAAAACATGGAAAGCTGTCAAATAAATGATAGAAAACCCGAAATCACAACGGGCAAGGAATCTAGGTAGATCACAAATAAAACCAATGACTGGACAGACACGCAAACAGACTGGGATATTTTAACACGTTGTGCGACTTGGTATCGATCCATATCTAATAACCCCGTAGATTTTACTTATCAAAAATTATCGCAATGATACTTGACTATTGACAGTTCAACAAATAGCGCGATTTTATACCTCTAGTGGGATGACTACAGATTCCCTGGCAATATTTTTGATATTTTCGATGCCAAAAACGATTGAAAAGCTCACAACTCAAACACCCGAACAGTTATCGCAGAAATAGATTCCCTTTTATTTCAAAAAGAAATAGAAAGCTTCCAAATGTAGACGAGGATGGCCTTATTTTTATTTTCAAACATCGTAATTCCATCGCCTGAAAGATGATTGCAAATACACTGACAAAGTTGGATAACCATCTCATTCGGAGCGTATATGTGTTGGGGACAGTTCTTCGCAGTACTTATAAATAATCTACTAAAAACGTCAACTAGCATTTGATATTCTCTGTAAGTTTCTAAATACCTATTAAAAGTGCCACAAACACACTTATTACGCATTAATTTTTAACCTTGATTATGCGGACAAGAGTATCTTATTTCATTTTCTTCTCTCACTGTCGTACATCGGGCAAGTACCGAGGTGCTACGAGTATCTACTAGTTTAAGATATCATATCTCTCGTTGCTTCGTAATCGTCACTGTCTGTTAGTTTTGAAATTTAAATAAACATTGTCTTATACATATGTACATATATTAACTTACCTTTCTTGGTGTTCCATGCCTTCAAGTCCATCTTCTATTACACTCTCAAAGACACCGCTACTTTGCCGGTCACCAAGTAAGCGCTGTCGATCTAAATCACCTTGCTGAAGAAAAAAGAAAATAAATATTGTAATATTGCAATGAATTTGATGATTGAGGGTAAAATATTGTCAACAGGGTGGTCCAAGTTTAGAGGTCACGCAATTGGATATCGCATCCTAAGATCAAGACCATTAACCATTATAAGATTTAGGTACTGGAGCAGGGTTCTACTCAGCAACACTAAATAAATGGGAATCCTTCAGACTACCGGATACATGCAGTGTTTTCCAAGCGGAATTACTAGCGATCGAAAAGGCCGCGATATTCATAAAAGGAAGCGACCTCCCTTCGTCGGAGATAGCCATTCTGGTGGATAGTCAGCCAGCTCTGAAAGCAATAGGATCAAGCACAATAAAATCAAAGGCAGTCCAAAAATGTCACAATGCACTGTATGCACCACAATGTTAGACTGACTGGGTACCCGGACATAGCAATATTGAAGGGAACGAGTTAGCAGACGAACTAGCTAGAGCTGGATCAGCCATGCGCAATAGTGATGCTGACACCTCCATACTGCCACCGATTAAAACACTGTTCAGCACAATCGACCACGACCATACAATTGAAAAAGAGACCAACGCTCTGTGGCTCACACGAACCGACTGCGTCACATCTTGCTCTTTATGGCCGAAACCTGATCTTAAAGGACAAAGACGATGTTACATCTGGATAAATCCTCCATACGCTCAATCACCGGAATAATCACAGGACACTGTGCCATAGGTCACATGACAAGCAAATGGCAACCTGAGTCCAACGATATCTGTAGAAGCTGCGGAGACGAGGAAGAAAGCGAATCGATTCAACATCTGCTCTGCAACTGTCCCGCCCTCCAAGAACGACGCCTCCGTACCTTAGGTCATAGATTCCTGGAAGGCATAACAGAACTCGGAAATTCTAAGATATCGGATCTTCTACGATTCATCAAGAGCACAAACTGGTTTACGAATTAGTAAAAAAGAGGATTTACTCCCAAACTATGAGGGGATTCACAATGGACCTTCGGGTCTCCGAGTGGATATGATTGCTCGCTCAAACACACACCCCTCTCAACCTAACCTAACCTAACCATTATAAACATTTGCAGACTACTCAAGAGGTGTCATTATGTACATATGTATGTAGAAAAACATACTGGCCATAATTTGAAACATTTATTCTAAAGGGTTTTTTCAATAACGGCAGAACAATTTTGTATTTTAATAAAACACAGAATAAAATATATATTGGGCTGACATTTATTCCAGGTGCAGTACACCTAAAATCCGATCTCATTCATATGACCACCGCCAGCACGTCTGCAGCGATCGATTCTTTGGAAACGCATATCACTGATGTGCATCCAATTCTGGTTAAAAATAGTCTTCCAACATGGCACAGTAGCGCGCTCCATTGACCGTAACATGGCGATCATCTGCATCGATGATAAAATACGGACATGAAATCCAAGCCACACGATCATTTTTTGTGAATGCAATGGAGTCCGTGGTGTAGTGGTTAGTGGGTTGGACTACTATGCAATACTGCCCGGGTTCAATCCCAGCCCGGGTCCAACACCTAAAAGTTTTTTCACGGTGTCACCTCTTTCGAATGCCTGACAAGCAATCAAAGAGTATCATTTGTCAATGAGCTTCTTAACTCTCCGTTCGGAGTCGGCAAAAAACTGTAGGTCCCTTCCATTCGTGCAAAAATATAATACGCACACACAATTGGTTTCGAGAAGCAGGCCCAGGTTCACCATGAGCTGTAACGCCACCTAAGAAGAAGAATGGGGTCTCTTGAAGTACATGTGGGTTTGTTGCTGTCTAATAACGCATATTTTGCTTGTTGACGAAGCCATGATAACCGGCTGCTCCTTAACTGCGCTTTTAAAATATCGTACTATATTATTGTTACATAAAATTATTTTAACTAAAAAACCAGCGTATCAACATAGTAAAATTAAATTCAGAAGAACACAGAGAACACTACAATTAATACCTCCCAGACGTAAATATCTTGTCACCTCTCGTCAATCTTTAATGGAATGATATTTATTCTGTCCGCTTAACTTATCTTCCCTTCTTTAGCTATCTCAGTCCTAAACTTTTCTGTAACTTTCATCTTTTTCTTCTCTCTCCAAATATTGTTTTATTCTTTTCATATATATTTTTTACATTAAATTTAATATTAATATTCAAACTAAGCTTGTGCACATTTAAAAGATTTATTCTACATGTACAATGAATTCCTTAAATAAATAACTAAATAAAATAATTGAAAGGTGCGTTTGTATTAAAATGCAAAACTGTTACGTCCCTAACGAAAAACCCTTTAGAAACATTCATTTTGATTGCGCAAAGAAAAAGTGACAGCTTCTAAAACTCAAAAAAGGTTAAACTGCGGTTTTTACGAGATTTGGTCGCGAACATTTTTTTTGTAACAACGCAGTCTCATTTCTTTGAAAATGTCCTACAAATTCTGCATACGAACTTTTTACATCTGAACAACGGAACAAATATTATTATACAATAAATATTTTTACTTGTGTGACCAAAAAGGACATAATTTGTATAAAAAAGGAAAGCATTATTTTGGACTTGCCTATCATATTCTTTTATATTAGTATGACGTAAGCAGGTACACGTACAATAGAACATACATATTACACTCTCGTTACCTTCTTAGACATACTCGTAGAATAGAAGGAGCGTATAATAATGTACACACTGAACCAATTTAACAATCTCTTACTGAGCATGGTGTTTATTGGTCATTGAATAGTACTCATGCTAAAAACCAGAATTATTCAGGGATCTCTAGGAAACAGCAACTCAACCAAATAGGTAAGCAGAGGAACACCACAGGGTGGTGTTATTTAACCCCTTTTATAGCAAATGGTCATGAACAAGATCTAAGTGCGCCTAGACAACGACGGGATCAAGGCGGTTGCTTATGCGGGTGACGTGGTCATTTTAGTGTCAGGAAAGTTTCTATCTGTGATTAGTGAAATCATGGAGAACGCAAGCCTTTGGTATTTGCAGAAGTGCAAGCTTTTGGTCCTCCCGAAACGGACAAACACTCTCACTATCATTCAGTGCTATGTATCTGGGCAGTGTCCTCGATTTAAAACTAAGTTGGAAGGAGAATATCGAACCGTCGGAGCAAGAAAACATTCATAGCCTTCCAGGTCTGCAACAAAACCTTTGGGGAAAAATGGGGAATGCAGCCAAAGATGGCTCTATGTCTATGGATGTTTACAGCTGTAGTGCGTCAAATTTTTACCTACGGGTTCATAGTGTGGTGGCCCGCCCTAATTAAATAATACAATGTCAACAAAATCAGAAGAGTCCAAAGAACGGCAAGCTTAGGCATCACAGGTGCATTGAGGTCACGCTCAATAGACGCTCTTTCTGTGCTATTGCACCTTCGGCCATTCGACCTTCATATCGAAAGCACAGCGCTGTGCTGTCCTAAATATCAAAATCCTACCGCCTTCCGAATTTTGCTGCCGTCTTCCAAGTCTAATCTACTGGCGATCTTCGAGGCTTGTGATAACTTACTACACAACACCCAAACATAGCATCGCTATTAATACAGATAGCCTAGTCGCAATTTACAGCCATAAATTCGGCAATAACCTCTCCAACACTGGTTCTTAAATGCCAAGGAATTGTTTGTGCAATCAGGCTAGAGTAACTTTACTTTGGGTTCCTGGATATAGTGCTATAGAAGGAAACGAGAGAGCCGATGTAGTAGCCAGTCGATGGTCTGCCCTTAAGAACTTACTAGCGGAAAATGTTCGTATACATACTTCCAAATTACCACACTCGTTAACGAGTTACTTGTTATCGAAATGTGACGATTTGGCATTACCGCTCACGTTATCGAGTATAATTTTACTTATAAGTAGTTCACTCGATCATTTGATACCGAGTCTTCCTTATTAATTCGGCCCCTGATACTGCAACCTAAAAGATCTTTTATATCGTAATATTCTAATAAGTCCGAGAGGCAAACCATCTTTCTAATTAAGGCTAGTATGTCCTTGGTTGATGCATTTTTTGAATCCTACGGTCTGAGGAGTTCTTTATGTAGGGTACGTCGTCTGACCCCGAAAAGTACCGGGCATTCATAAAGGACGTGCTCGGCCGTCTCGAAGTTGGCAGTGAACTGAGAGGAAGCTTGTTAGATACATATTATCCTTCTTATTATAGTTAACGGCTTAACTAACAGTTTGGCTTGTCTGAGCCCTGGGACATTTCTCCATTTTGCTGAGATTGTTGCCCAGTTTATGCCCCAAAAGGGTTCCGGGCCTGAGGATTTGGGCGTAGAACCTAAAAAGGTCAGCTCATCCGCAATCTCATTTCCTTCCATGCCTCTCTGACCAGGCACCCACCAAAGTTTGACTTCATTATGAGTGGCTAGGGATTGGGGAGCATTGCAGTAAGACTTTACCAGTCTTGAGTCCAAAGAGTAGGAGCTCAAAGCTTTGAGTGCGACTTGACTGTCTGTGAAGACATTTATGTTAGCGCCCTTGGGGCTTTTCTGTAGATTGGAGAAGGCGCAGATCTCAATGGCCTCAGCTTGAAACACGCTAGGAAATGCTGACTCACATTTGGCCGTTTTTGTTTTTTATTCAGTCACAAACTTAAAAGCAAACGTTATTAATGCGCAACGCTGAAATTAAATTCTAATTAATATGGTTCAGTGAAATTTTAATGATCCGGCAGTATTTTTATATGCAAATGAGCTTAACATAAATTTTGTTTCGTCAAGTTTCTTGCTTTCTTAATGTTATGATTGTTTATTTTAAACAAATAAAGTTATAGCATTATAACATTTTAAGGATATGCTGCACTGCATCGGATGGTTATCCTCTATGCAATGCACGATGACCACGACAGATTAAAGGAATTCAGTGGGTGCCCTAGATCCTAGCAAAGCTTTAAATTGGATTGAAAATGCAAAATCACCTCTGTGATCAATTTCGACCGGAATAAAATCGAACGGAATTACAAGGGACGAATTCGAAAAAATGCGAAAACAACAACACAGAATCATTGAAAACAACAACACAGAGGCATTGAAAACAGAGCGGATTGAAATTCGACCGAAATCGATCACAGGCGTGAATGTTGTTATTGTTGCACGCATACGAACATCTATCCGTGACCCATTCCAACCCGTTAGAATTAAAAAATGCAAAGTAAAGAATATTGGAAGATGTACATATTTGCAATGTGTAAATTACTAATATGTATGTTATTTTAAAATATTTACAAGTGTTTTTATACTGAACAAAGAAGCATTTCGAAGTCGAAGATTTCTTAAAGTTGCATGAACGCTCGATAGCAATACCACTAGCGCTTCCGAGTGCTGAAGATGTAAAACCATTTTCTCAACCAGTTGTTAACTTTTGACAGCTCTAGCAACCAAAACATAATTGAGTTGTCTATCATAATACCAGAAAAAATACACACACAACTCTAAAGATAATTCGCCATCTTGATTTTCTGTTGATAGCCAACTCTAACATATTTCTCAGAGTTGTGTTCAGTAATACCGAATCTCGAATTTCAGCCAAATTGGAACTCAACTTAACAAAAATTGTCTTGCGTAATAGGGGCATTAATTTTATGGCATGGTAGAAGACCGGTAGGTACATTTGCATGGCCCTACCCATAATTTGGATACTATGTGGGCATTTTCCATATTCAAATAACGAAATATGATTGCAGCTATGTTTTTGAAACCGACACGATTTAAACCTTTTAAGTAATCAGAGATAGCTTGGCACCACCTTTTCTTGGGTGATGAGTGTTGCAAAACAAGAAAAAAACACTATCATACTAAAGTATCCAACCTCAGGAATACGAGGCAGACAGCATGGTGATCTTAACATTTGAGGGAACTAATTTCTTGATCAATGCAAAGTTCCCAATTTCCATCCATAAGTTAGGCTAGTTTATGTTGAGAGGGGTTATTAGACAGGAGCCATCATAGTGGGTTTATCGCGATTCCCGATAGATACATCCTAGGATGACACCTAAGCCACAAGTTTTTTTTAAAGCACTTAAAGCACTTAATTTTCTAAATTGCTAAAGAAATAGCTGCATAAAATGTTCCAACGACAACGTGCTATGCACTGACATTCGCATTGAATCTGTGCAATATCATCATCTACAATATATTGTGAGTCCGAGCCTCATGGCATGTTTACTCAGAGGCAGTTGTAGTGTGCTATGTCCATCTAAATTAGATCATCTATAGTCCGCCAGTTCTGCAAATCTTCCTTTTATCACTGTTTTAATGCCGCATAACGGTGGTGATATTCCTACCGCATCGATCAGTGGCAGTTCCCCTCTTTTCCTCGTCGGCATAATCATAACACTTAAGGACACTTTAATATGTGCTTCCAGACCACGTGCGGCTTAATGGTTTTGCACCCATCCGCGAAGACTGCAATAAATGTATGCCGAGTAAATGTGTAACCTGTAACATATCCACTCTTCACGCACAGGTTACAGTGTTTTGTACGGAGTGCTATCCGTTATAATCACACCGTTTTCTCTAGGTTTACCATTTGAATTTCTGTAAGAATAGTACAATGCCCTCTGCCAAAATTCTTGAAAAAGCCTAAGTTGGTGAGTCATAACGCATTAATATGTAGAAGTGATATCAGGTAAAGAAACGACTGCCATGGCTGTCTGGCGCAGGGCACATGTGATGGCAATCCTAGCCGTACTCAGAACTGCCGCTAATCTTCCCAATATGGTTCTTTAATGGCAGCGTGAGGATTGATCTGATTATTATACTATAAAGCCAGTGCATTATTGCTGACTTGAGGCCCATGTCCATGTCTATATTGTGTGTCAATATCAGTTTAATTTTCTGTCCAGAATATGGCCAAGCTATTTCGCCCCGAGAGAGTTAGCTCTGTCCCTCTCCCTTTGGGGAGCTTGATGATTGGTATTAATGTTGGGAACTATCGAATAAAAACAATCGACTTATTCAATATTCATTTATTCGATAACGATAGCTATCGAAAAATCATTCATTATCTATTTTTTCAGAAATCATTCATTCAAAGCAAAACAATCGAATAAAAAAACTATTCGAATAAAAAAATCGTTCAACTGAAAAAATAAGTCGAATGTTTCTCTATGGAAACAAGTAACCCGATAGTTTGAATGAATGATTTTTTCACTTGTTTGGACTTTGGACTATCGGTTGACTTGTGTGCTTGCATACTTTTCATACCTGACTCCGGCGATGGGGGCCCAGATTAGTATTCGATTGTTTTTGTTTTTGTTTGAATGAGGTTCAGTATCATTGAACGGGTTGTTGCTTACCGTTTAAAAGAATTTGCATTTTGTTTTTTTGCTTTTAAGTGACTAAGAATTCATTGCATTTGCATTTATGAATTTTTGTATTGAATTTATGTTTTACTTCATGAATAGACATAATGTATATAGAGGATTATGCCTCCTGGTGAAACCTCTTGAAAAAAATCCACATTGGAGCTCCTACCTGAAATTATGGGGGTGGTGTTCTGTAAACGGACGTGTCGTCGTATGTACGTGTGAAAAAAATATAGTAGCACAAATTTTGCAAATTTATCAAGCACCCCCCAGTCCCAGCAAACTGTGCGCAATGAATGAACGAATAAAACTATTCGATAGTTGAAATCATTCAGTTACTAACTATCGATAGTCGAATTCATCCGATAGTTCCCATCACTAATTGGTATCTTCTATTTTTTGGTAAAGAGGCGTTTTGACGTTAAGTCCGCATTTACTGTGCTATTTTCATCCGTAGAAAGTATGCATTACTATCAGTTAAAGTTAGGTAGGTGGGTGCCCTGTGACTTAACGTCACTGTTCACTTAGACACTAGACTAATGGGGGCCATCACCCGATCACTCTGTGAGCCTTATGAGTGCTTTGTATCTTCGATGGATATTTAAGCTCCACTTCGCATACGCTGATGGCGCTGATGATAAAACATCAGAAATTACCCGTATTTCACAACTCAAATATTTACAATGTTTAACAACGCTTTTGACCGGTTTTGTTTGAACGCATCGAGCAGGTTTGTGCTCCAGTCAATTCGGATGTTCCTTTGGGCAGAACTAAAACAGGAACCACTGGCACTTTGGAACCACATAATTGGTATTAAAAACAAACATATGCAGTTAAATATTTAAGCTCCATAGCAACACCCTCAATTCAAGGAAAACGCCTGAATGCATTCGTTTAATTTAAACCAAAACAAAAATTAAATTAAAAATACTGGCTTCGAAGTACTTATATTAGGAGTTCAACGGTGGCTACAGTGCCAGTTATCCGCAGCAGACAGATCTTCTAAGATCGAGACCGAAACTTAAACGGAAGGGCTAATACCTAGCTTCTCTAGAAAGTCCACTTCTTATCTCGTCGGTCAGGTCATAAACAAAAATGAAAAACCATGTTATTACGGATTTCAAGAAACTGGAATAAACTTGTCGGTGCCGGCTTTTTTTTAATGGGTAACACACACCAGTATTATATTTAAAGGATTGAAATATTTCAGATTTTATTTAATTAGAAATGAAAATAAATAATAAATAAACTGTTAAGTGTGCTTATTTATGGAGTTTCTTCTAATTAAATAAGCACGTGGAATGAAATATGTCAACAATCAACGGGCTTAAACGATTAGTCATTCGATATTGAACCGCTGTTTAACATATACATACGAGTAAAACAGACTTTTAGAAGCTTCTGTATACTCCTAAATGCGGTCACGTTTGAGACAGCTTTTATTTATAAACATTTAAAAATATATCGTTAGCGCATTTAGCAATTTAATTTTTTCTGTTTGTTTTTCAGTTTTACGTTATCATTTAAAATGAAAAAAAAAACTCGCTTGGAGAGACAAAGAATTGTTGACATTTAATTTTTGGGTGAAATTATCTACGTTAAATAATAAAATTCTTATACAATGGTAACACTCACCTGCATTTGAGCAAAAGAATTCGGTCCAGTAGTATGATAGGAATTTAGGCTTAGTCCATTCAAGTCGGCTAGTCCGCATTCTAAATCTGATCCACCTCCCTCCATGTCATGTGGACTGGTGTCAGAATCGTCGTCAGCTGGAAAATTTACAACAAAAAAGGGAAATTACATTAAATACTCGTAAACATGAACAACAATAAAATTTGAAACTTATTTACAAGAGAACTCAAAGGAATCGTTTATCATTTTGTATCTTTAACGCTTCGGTGGCTATCCAAAGATGTGGATTAAGAAATGAACACCAAACAGCAGCGGCCGTATCCGTATTTAATTTACTTAACGTTTACATATAACGCAGTTTGCTGTACTTTTGCGCAAGTAAATCTGACTATGGGACCAGAAATAGATCACAAACTGACACCGAGAGAATGATGTCGTAAAGTGTAAGGAGTCCCTTCGGTTACAGATACACTCCGAGAAATCAGAATCAGAACAGCATAAAATTAAGAATTTAAAAAAAAAAACGAGAAAGTAATATCGCGCGGCACCAGTCTTTTGTTTTAAGTTGCGCGAATAAGTACATATGCATATGTATATAGGTATGTATAAGTACGAGTATATAAAGTTATCTTATTCAACTAAGAATCCGAGTGATGTGCTTCACGTCTGTCGAGAGGCATCAGCTATGAAGATACTCGCGATCGCTAGATGAGATTTTGTTTTGTTTCTTTTTCAACGGTGGATATATTGTTTTTTAGTTAAAAGCCAGATAAGAATATTTATCCCGCGAATAGGAGACAAATGTGATGGTTTTATTTGTATTCGACTTTGCAATGTGATAATTCATGGTTATTTCACTTCTGTTCGCGATTACCGTTTCAGCGGAACAAACATTCTAAGCCAAGGGAATTCGATAAGCGTAGTAAGCAAATATTGTAAAATTAGAAAGCACAAGTATATGGGGATCAAAGTTACTAAAAAGACACAAAGTGTGGCATCGTTATAGGCGCGTTTTGCTTCCGAGCGAATATTTCGAGACATACTTTTTCTTGCAGAAAAAAATGAAACGATTCGAAGGGATGTTTTCTATCCTAACGAGAAGTCGAATTAATCAATAGGGGTATTCACCCTCGGTGTATCTAGTCTTGTAAAAGTGTAAAAATGTATTTTTTTACACCAGAGTGAACGCACTTTTTCGTATTTGTAGCAACCCTGAAGCTTATGTCAAAATTAACTAATTTATGTTTACAAAATAAGAATTTAGGAAGATATTCAAATGCACAATGCCAAAAGCAACGACGAAAGCAAAACTAATAACATTTTAAATGAATTCTTTGATTTATTTTTATATTTCATTTTTATCGTATTTCATTTAATTCAAATTCTTCTTTTTTCTGTTCTTCTTTCTTCTTCAAATTTTGATTTTTATCCTGAATTTCAAATTCAAATTCCTTTTCTATTTTTTCTTTATCCAAATTAAGTTTTTTTTCTTCTAATTCGACACCAAATCCCTTTCCAAAAGTATTTTATCATACACTTCTTATTATTTAAAGGTATTTAATTAATTACGACAAACAAATACATTTGACAAGCTGTCAGAAATGTACACTTAAAATTTACACTTTTACACTCTAGTTTACAATAGGGTTGGAGTATTGCAAAAGTGTAAAAGTGTAAAAGTGTAAAAAAAAATGACAGCTAGTGTATTTTGATGTTGAATTGTGAGAAAATATTACACCTTTACACTTTTGCACTTTTACAAGACCAAATACACCATGCTCCTCAAGATCGCGGAATACTCGTGACTATTTTTTACGGAATAATTCGTAAGTGATTTGGGCGCAACGTGAATTCCGGCGCAGACCGTCCTACACCAACTGGTCAAACACTGAGGCGTTTAGCCGCTCGCGTCAAATAGACTGGAACAACACGTGACTGAATGTGTCGCGGACGAGGTTGCTTTGACTTGTGAGCGATACAGAACCATGATCAACGAGTTTAATTGCAAACTGATGAATTGAGACTGGAGGACATGTGACGACGGTGCAACCGCATACACAGCTCGCGCGACAATAAACATTTCGAAGAATGCGTATCCGGGTGGCCTAATGTCTCGTGTTTTGGCGAGTTGCACGCCCGATTTGACCGCTCCAGACTTCTTTCTTTGGGGTTTTTTTTGTGAAGCCATGGGTCTATCAGAATAAGCTATATACTCGAATGCTCTCAAAGACAATATCCATCCGATAAGAGTCCGAGAATTTCTCTCCAAAAAGATTGATGCGGTAAAAAGAGCCCAAATGGTCGTCAACCAATGTTCTTTTGACTTACTAGGGGAAAACCCTATTTGCATGTAACATAGAAGGACATGTTCCGATTTAATCATCTTCTGCATCTCATGTTTAAAGTATATTCCAAAGCTATTGCGTCCGTTAAAGGGAGAATTTTGAATAGTTGTAGTCTGTTATGTGACCGTTCAAGGGAATAACGATTCCATATAAATGAGTCCTAGAATCGTCGGTCATGGATTTGATGTTCGGACAAGGTAGGCGTCCGTTAATGAGAGGTTTCACTGTAAGTGTTAAGTTACAATGTCCTGGAATGAAAGCGGAGTAAGTTAAAGTGAAGGTGATGTAGAAACCTTTAAAAATCGAAATGCCACCGATACAAATGATTATTTTCAGGCAACTGGGCGATATGGTGCAAAAACCAACTTTAAACCAACTGTGGCATTGAACTGCATTTGAATCTGCATATTGTACACTCGCTTAAACTTAAAATTGCAATGTTGTCAACAGTTACTGAGTGAATAAAGATCTCGAACTCGATTCAATTTGGCTGGTTTTAGTATCGATTATTAGCGGAGGTAACACTATAGTCCTGTGCTACGGTCTACTGTATAAAAAGGAGTGGAGAAAACCTGTGGAGGCACTGTCTACACAAGGCGAGAGCAGATAGCAGTCAACAAAAAAACGATGGCAACAATATTCTCAGATTTTCGAGGGATACGTCTGATTGATCATATAAAATTCGAATAATACAATGAACGAATGAGAGAGCGAAACTCCATTGTTTACCAGATGGCACCAAGAAGAAAAGGTATGTGGATGCCAAGAATCCATCCATCCACCTCAGGTCCAGATTAATTCTCCATCTCCATTGACAACAATCTGAAGTTATTCAAAGTAAATTGGAGAAGGTCTTAGCTAACATGAAAGGTATGTATGTACTTCTTACTTACTTACTTAGTTGGCGCTACAGCTCGAGGTGAACCTGGGCCTGCTTCTCGCAACCATTTGTGTGTGCGTGCTATATTTTTGCACGAATGGAAGGGACCTACAGTTTTTTGCCGACTCCGAACGGCGAGTTGAGAAGCTCAATCGTGACAAATGATACTCTTTGATGCTTGTCAGACATTCGAAAGAGGTGGGCACTGTGAAAAACTTTTAGGTGTTTGCGGCGGGATTCGAACCCAAGACCGCTGGCTCAGTAGTCCGACGCACTAACCACTTGCGCTACGGTGCCCAGTATGTACTTCTAGATTATATTAAAAAATAGCATAATCTTTCGAGAAATGACGTGACCAAGAGACCAATGAATTCACCACTTGAGTGGTACGTAGCGCCATCTTATTAGGAATAAACATCGCCCACACCCATACCTTCAAGTTTCATAAAAACTCAGTGATCATGGTTCGATAGCGCAATTCATTCACCGTAATAGACTCTTGGATTTTTTGAACCCCGTACGCTGCATCGAAGATCATTCAAATGGTGGAAGAGGACAACAACATGTTAAACTTAATTTTTATGTCTGACGAACCCATTTTGATTTAACCCATTAGTGCATGAAGTTAATTTGAAGTTTTTTTTTACATTTTGTCGTTTGTTTGCAGTAAAACACTCTTTTTAAAAAAAAAAAACAAAACGAAATCAGAACATTTTGTGTTTTTATGAGTAGATAGAGTGTGTCCGTTTAAACGGACTCTATGCAGAGAAAACATTGCAAGTTTACATTTAGATGACGTCCGTTTAAACGGACCATATGCACTAATGGGTTAAACGGCAATGTATACAAGGTAAACTCGAGATACTCCATGAGACGGAACTGCATTTAGCCATACGTCTTTTTTTTTTAAGAAAACGGTCACACTGTAGCGGTCAATGGTGACAGTTGTTTAAGGATGTTGAACGAGTTTTTCTTCCAACCTTTCAACTTCGTGCGGTTACACAAGGATGGTGCAGTTCACACATAGCCAAGCCTATTATGATCAAATTGCACCGAAAATTCCCAAATAAGCTGATTTCCAGCAACTCCATAAACCATTGGCCGCCAACATCTCCTGACTTGACTGCATGTGATTTTTTAGGTGTGGTTTTTATAAACAGGAAGTCTACAAAACTAAACCAACAAATTTGAATGATTTGATTCCCGTTGCAATACTACAGGCAGTAATGAACAACTTTTTAATAAATCGTTTGAAATCAGTAATTTTTAAAAACCATTAAAAGAAACATAATAAAAATGAATTACATACATATGTATACATGAAATATTATTCATCAGCCACCCGTTATATTTGTGGTTTTATTTTTCTCAAATTTAATACTTTGCTACAAAAAGTATCATTGAACTCCTTTGATTCAAAATTTACAAAAACAAAACAAGCTCATAATTTAATATTTCTTATTTTCTTAATTGCAGCCAGTTACATTACTAACAGAACATTGCACTTTGAATTTAATCTGAATTACCCATTGATCAATAAAACTGTTAATTAAAAAGTGTATATGTATTTATTTATTTGTAAAAAAAAATATTAAATTCTACTAAACACACACATTCTGGTTCTTTGAACTCATTAATTTTTTTAACTTATTCAGTTTTTTTTCAATTTTATTTACCAATCAAGGTGTGCACCACAAAAGCGTCAAAAACACATGATGACAGAAAAGAGATTCTTGCTTCAAAAGCAATAAGCTAAGTGTAAACAGCTTAGCTAATTAATTTAATTGGCATTGAGCAACCCAAGTAATTTGGTGGATTATAGTTTACAGACTTATTCAAATTGCTGGCACTTAATCGAATTAAAATAAAATATTAAAGCGAAATAAACAGTATCAATTCATTAATGAAAACCACTTAAGTAACTCGTTCTACATACTAGGTGAAGTATGCACTAAATACGTATTAAAAGGGTGTCCCATTTTCGATTTTTATTTTTTTTTATATTTCAAAAGTATGTATGTATATGCTTTTAAAAGTATACTGTTAAATTTTCGTATTAATATTTCCAGTATTTTGACTTCTACAGCCTATTTATTTTCTGCATACAGAAATATTACAGTAGTAGTAAATAAGTTGAAACTCATTTATCTCGAAGCTATATTTTTCTGCACGGTGTGAGACAAAAAAAAAATTACTCGATCGATTCGTCTCCAATTTTAGTATGTTATTCAGTAAACCAGTGCTTATCATCGGAACTAAAAATTTTTTTATTATTTTCTTTAAAAAAAAATCGTAAAAACTCGTCAAATTCAAGGGCGCTAGACCAGAAGGTCCCCTTAAAATAATTTGAGAACTTTATATTTTAATCAGTAATTTGGTTTATTATAATCATATATGGAACAAAATGTGTTATACCAAATAATATTAAATCAAGAGAAGCTTCTTCGATGTAAATTAAAGTCGAACCTCACTCGCCCAAAAGAGGCGAGACTCAACGAAGTCAGATTCTCGCTGTAATCAGCAGTCGCATCATGCGACAATTCGTTTTCACATGATATCGATTATGCTGATTAAGTTTATTTTGACAGTCTGGCTGTAATAATGTACACTGTACACCTGGGTGTAACGTTATACGCCAGACAAAATGACACAACAAATGTCACCCAAATGTTCACCACAGCTCTGGAAGCAGACGCTTGTCTACATTTTTGATGACTTTACGCAGAAGTTCATCTTAAGCGATGATGCACATTTCCATTTCGACGGATTCGTCAACAAGCAGAATTGTCGTATCGCGACATGAGATGTGAACTCAAGAGTTATTGTTGAGAAAGCTATGCATCCACGAACACTCACTGTTTGGTGCGGTTTTTGGAGCGGCGGAATCATCAGGCCCCGTTCATTATGGAAGGCGAAGCCGGTCAAGCTGTTACCGTGAATGGCATAGCATTATCGCGTCATGATAACTTGATAATTTTTTGTGGCCGCAATTGGAGGCTATGGATGTGGACAATATGTGGTTTTAACTCACCTTACCGCCAACGAAACAATTACTTTTTTGCGGCAAAAGTTCGGAGGTCACATTATCTCCCGATCTGAGTTGGCCGTGGCCGTCCAGATCGTTGGACTTCTTTTTTTGAGGGAAATTTGCAAAAAAAAAAAAAACGGTGTACACCAATAAGCCAACAACCATTTAACAGCTAAAGGACGAGATAATTCAACACATCAATGAAATTGAGCCGCAATTATCAAAAAAAAAAAATGCAAAATAATGTAAAAGAATGCAATGAATGCAAATGAATTCATTAATGATTGTATTCCATTGAATGGTAGAAAAAAAGAAGTTCCATGCTTCTTGGCCTGCCTAGTATTGAAGGTACAGATCTTGTCATGGACTGGAATATCAGAGGGAAGATTTACTTGATCCATATGATCTATGGATATCTCCTGTTTGCAGCAGTCTAACTGTGCTTCACATTGTAATTTTTTTCTTATACAAAGGTGGAGTGGTGCTAACCCAATGAATGCCTCTTTAGTAGCTGTAGAGCAGATACACATAACGCTGACAATTCAGAGGTATGACTATCTATGTATGTAGCCGCTGCAGGTTCAGTATGGAAACCCAGAGATACTGATGTTTATTAAAAGCTTAAGCACATCTCTGGGTTAAATGCACTGTACAACGGCCTTTTCATCGTATGGTAAGTAGAAGAAGGTTACTAACGTAATGAACAATTGCAAAAGTTAAATTTCAGAAAATTATTTACAAGGACTGTTGCTGTTATTCATTATTGCTATTTCAGAACTGATCACCGCAATAGTAAAAACAGTCTCTATGTTCTTGAAGATACGAGGTTAGGTTAGTGGGTAGGCGGTGAGGTAGTTCCAACTGCTTTACAATATACAATACAATATGTATGTATATGTAACGCAATAAGTAATAAATTAAAAAAAAAAAAAACAATGAACAGCATTTCATTGTTGAAAAAATTCCAGCTGATTGGGGTACACGCGTAACTTTAATCATTGCAAACATCAGCTTTGATCCAATGGCAAAAGCCAACAGAATCCGATTTTCGTAAGTATCTCGGTGAGCACCGTGGTGTAGTGGTTATTGCATTGGACTACTACGCAATGCTGCCCGGGTTCAATCCCAACAAACAGTCAAAAAAAAAGTGTTTTCACGGTGCCACCTCCTTCGAATGTCTGACAAGCAATCGGAGTGCATCATTTGTCAATGAGCTTCTTAACTCGCCGTTCGGAGTCGGCAAAAAACTGTAGGTATCTTCCATTCCATTCGTGCAAAAATATCACGCGAACTGTAGCGCCACATAAAGAAAAAGATCTCGGTTTCTATTAATCTAAATGATTGCTTTACAGTCAAGGTAAGAGCTATTTTCCCACTTTAACATATTTCTCTGCTTTAGTCCAATTTTAAGGGTTCTAAAATGGGAAGACACATCGTGATAAATGACAAATAACAATGAATAACAGAATGGAGGTTTCACACAGATACATACATATAAACCACATACCAAACTCTTAAGTAGTTTCTTGAAGTGACCTTTATTCGTAATTCTAAGTCCAAAGGTTTGGGAGATATGGTCATGAGTAATTGAGGACGTTTTAATAAGTGCATTAACAAGTTAAGTTAAATATGTGACGCATCATTCAACAATATCAGATCAATTTGCTCTTTAATATGAGTTGTTGTGTCTCTAAACAGAAACGATTATTATCACCTATAAGTAAGGAACACAAATCACAAATATTGTTATCATCGCTGATATCATCAGATTAAACAAACAAACAAAGTCACGCAAATATACACGAATAGAAGGTTTTATTCTTTATAATACGCAAGAGCTCACCGGGCGATATATATTTGCTTTTTAACAAAGGGGGCAGTAAGGAAATCAGTAACGATAAACGAGATACTACCAATGCACATTACATTGATCTCGAAATGAGGTGAACAAATCATTTCTAGTAAAGCTCTCCTTATTCGCATTCTACGGATTAAGAAACAGTCTATTCACACTACGTCCAAAAGTAGTACCTACTTGGGGGTAAACTGCTGTGCATTTATGGCGAAGCTAGCTTTACGACAGAACAGTAAAAGGAGCGGAATGTACCTGACTAATTCACTGGAGTACTTTTTTTTAAAAAAAAGGGAGTCAATGGAATCAGCTACGTTTCTACTTAAGTTTTATCGTACATTTTTAAAATCCCATAGTGTTGTCTTTATGCCATTTATGCACATACCTACATGATCACTGTACTCGAGCCTATCAATTTCTAGCAGAGAAGAGTTTGTTTGAAGCCTAAGCATTCCGCGGTGATCTTGGCAATTTCAAATACTCCTATGTACTCATTTCAATGGAGTCATTAACCAAGCTTCCATGGTTGTATAATTAAATTCCTCTCTACATTCGGGTATCTATTGAAGTACTACTTTATTATACTGTCGAAAATCAAAGACTTAAATATGGAAATTATTATTTATATAATTAAATCGGTAGCGCAAGAGCTTGTGATTCTGCACTGATTTCAATGATTCTAACACTAATCGAAAACTTATCAACTGAACTTTGTTCACCAGTAAAAAAAATTTTGAAAAATAGTTTTGAGTACATTTATTACGAAAAAACATTATTACCTATACCTACGGGTATAGGGTTTCTATGTACTGTACATGCGAGATTCCTCGCACTGGTACACTAGTAAGAAAGTAAATCACTATTGTCAGCAAATAAATGTATACATTTACATTTACTAGCAGCAGTCAATAGAACCTAGCATTTCTTTATCAAATTGTCGACTCTAAATCATCCAAAACAACTTGTATTCAACATTTCGGAATGAAATATTTAGGTCATTGCTAAAAAAAGTCGTTCAAACGCATTTTCAAATGGTCCCAAATGGTTTGACGTTTTAATTTGGACTGCGATTCAAACCTCATTAGAAAATGTGCAACAGTCTCAAACAACTTGAAGTATCGAAAATGTTTGTGCAAACCACCACAGCGGCAGAAGGAAGCACGCATTGAATTCGCTGAAACACCTTCAACACAGTGAAATGTGGTCTCACGTGATATCTTCAGTGATGAAAAAAACCTGGACGGCCCCGACGGCTTCAAGTACTTTTGGCATGATCTTAGGAAAGAAAGTAAATCATGTCACGCAGGACTTTAAGAGGAGCAGCGGTTACGGCGTGGGCAGCTTTTCTTTGAAAATCTGAAAATATAAATTTTTATTTCTGGAAAAACTGATGGCAAAAAGTACCAAGAAGCATCTTCTTTCCTTAATAACCCTAACATAGGGCGAAGGTGTCATGTTTTAACAAGACAACGCTCCTATCCATGCAGCACGAACAACAACAAAGCATGGAATTAAACTTTTGCGGCGGTCAGCTTTAAATTCATACATAAAACTCATTGAGAACCTGTGGGTGATCCTGCCAAGGGCAGTTTACGATCAGGGAAAGCCAGAAATTCAAAACGTGAAACAACTTAAGGAAAAAAAAAACTTAAATTTGAATATCTTGAGTTTATACTTTTTCACAAGCGAAATTTGGGATTTTTCAGAAAAATAAAAACTGGTAAAAAAAAAGCAATAAAGCTATTAAAGGATTTTTCCCGAGTTGGTGTTGGTAGGCAATGTTTTGTCACAAAACTAATCATAAAAGTTTATTACTATTAATTTTTCACACCCACTGTATATCAGCCATGAACAAAATACTCAGTTAACATGAATTTCTGTTGGTTATAGTGATCAACAGAAGCTGTGATTTGTTTTTGGAAAATAGGGGGATAAACCAGTTTGTTTTTGTATGAGCAATTGCACTGCGCTGTTTGGAATGTAAGCATGCTTGTAATCCTGAATATTAAGAAAACGGTTAAAGCGAAACTTGGATAAAACATTTGTTTACTCCTGCGAGTATATGATTTGATATAAACTGTATTTAATTTTTTATAGCAACGTATAAATATATCTAGATAGAAAACCTTTTGTATTTGGTAGATAATATGAGGTAATGAGGAGACATTTCTGTGTCTTGAGCAATTCTAATCAAAATGATAACCCAGTGTCTTTATTGCATTCAGATAAGCCATGCGTTCAATTCATAACAAACCAAAAACTCGAGTCACTTTTAGATAACTTTTCAAAGATTGATAAATGGCTTACAATATTTAAAATATAAAAGCATTTAAATAAATGTACATATTTGTATAGGTATTGTATACCAAAATCACTTTTGCTAACATAGAACAGGTAAAACACATGTTGCACTTGCATTTGTATAGATTTAAATTTTCTATTAATAATTAATTATTATTGTATTCAATTAAATTGTTTCTACTAACTTCTCATATTGATTATGTTGCTTGACATAAGTATAATAAGATAATTAAATAAAATTGCACAAGAGCTCTTCACAATAACTACCGCACTTTAGTAATAACCAAAAAAACAGTAAGCTTTCACCATCATACAATAATTTAGCGTTTGAATCAATTCTTTCTGTGTTTTGTTTTCTCTATCTTATGCCAAAGCATAAAACGTCAATGTGTTATCTTATCGAAATCCGAATTGATAAGCAAAAGGGAACATCAAATAATAAACTTACTATGCCTCATAATAACAGTATGCTGAGGATTGCGTATTATGCGAATCTGACGATCCGGATGGTGGGGTTCACCAAATTCACCACCAATATCCTTGGGTAATTGCCAAAGTGCAGTGCCCTCTTCCAGTTGATCCCTTGGAAAGTATAATGGTGCTAATACTTCATAGATACCACGTTCGTGTGCATCAACACACAATATCACAATTTCCGTTAGACATTTCTCTAAAAATCTACGTATAGTGCCTGTAATGGGAAATTTAAAAAATTGTTTGTTCAGTTATTTGGTTTATTATAATGCAACAACATACGTAATGCTATGTGAGCTTCTAAATCCGATGGAAAGTTCCTTTGAATTGTACTAATATTACATAAAGCGATTGTTTTAAGATTCAGTTCTTTTGCCTTGTATAGAACGTTTCTGTAAGAAAAAAACAAAATAAAAATTAAGCATCGATTAGATAATTGTTAGTTTTATAAACGTTTGCATTAAGCACGCAAATATAACAAACGAATAAAAAATACACTGAATGCAGTTTTAAGTTATTAATAATAATCTAAGTGAGGACAGCAAGTAAAGCCAATCCGAGAAGATAATAAAGAAATGAGATCATTTGATTAAGAAGAAAGAGTTATGTTATCAGTGTCTTTTCTTTGTGTTGCAAGACACACCTGCTGATAAGTGATTTATCACCAATGCAAAGTAGAACTAACCAGATTTACTGGTGAGTCAGTCAGTGAAACCTCTGTCTTGTGTCCTGTCAACACAGTCATACCAACAATTTGTATTCAGGAACAAATATGAAGCTTAACATTGCGAATGTAGCGTACTTAAGTTCTCTCTCGTTTGTGATAGTCATAACCACTTTGCTATTTTTATAGTTAGCGATTAAGATGACGTCCATTTGCTGACATATATTTTGGAGATTCGATTTAATGACGCACGCACATATTTATTAATATTTTTACTCTCAATCATTAAATTAGAAACATATTGGAACTGACTGTGTGATCTGTACATTGTCCAGTAGAGTTGATATTTTATCGAATCAGATTTTAAATACTATACAAAAAATTAAGCGCTTTGAATTACATATGTTTATAGTAATTCCTATAGATCGAAAGCAAAAATGAACGAAAGAAAGCAAAAGTCAAAGTGAGTGTTTAGAATTTTATTTAGAGTTGATAACAATAAGCAATGATGTAGAAAAGAAAGCCGTTTAAATTCAAGTCTATCGAAGATTGGTTGGTACTAAGCATACAATGGATGGAAGTATACCCGATAAAAGAATTCCAGCGTCGTTTGTTCTTTTATATCATTCTTATAAGAAAACATCGTAAAATGACATTTCGTCGGAAATCAAACGAAGGATAACTCTTGCCAACCGCTGTTTCCTTGGGCTAAGAAGGCAATTGAGCAGTAAAGTCCTTTCTCGAACGACTAAGGAGACTCTATATAAGACACTTATCATCCCAGTCTTGCTATATGGAGCTGAAGCATGGACTTTATCGAAAGCGGATGAAGATATCCTTGGTCGCTTTGAGAGAAAAATCCTTCGTAAGATATTCGGTCCCGTTTGCGTTGACGGGTTTTTGAGGAGAAAATTCAACCACGAACTATACGAGCTGTACAGCGACATTGACCTAGTTAAAAAACTGCGCATTTAGCGTTAAAGATGACTAGGACATGTAGAGCAAATGGACATCAACGCTGCGGTCGCAGAGTAATTGAATCCAACCTGGATGGTCAACGCAGCATCATTGGCAACTGTAGCGAAACATCCTATCTCTATCGCCAGAATAACTGACTTAGTTACACCAACCATCTCCCATGCCTGAGACCTACATATATTGTGTTCTTCGCAGAAGCGAAGTTGGCTTCCGTTTGCAAGAATAGACAATGAACGAGATAAAGACTGATTGTACTGTACGCTGGAATTGACTTTTTTGTTTTGTTTATTCGGGTACCACATACATACGAGTAACTTGTCAGTCAGACCACTCAGGCTCAATGACTGATCTATTACACTGCCCTTAAGTACCTATGCGAACTCTAGTGCATCTGATGTTACACATGGCTTTATTTTGAAGGGGTAGTAAAACACATGAATTGACACAAAACGTTTGATGTATGTTTCGTCAGACATAAAGGCAGCTAAAAACATACACAAGGTGGGTGATGAAAAGTGCTACCAAAAGAAAACAAAATTACTTTCTATCTGTGTAATCAAACGGTTTAATTTTTTCTTATTTTACAGATTGGCATTTAGATTTAACAAAAATGATGATACTAGGATTTGGATAGTGTACCGCTATCATGTTTTGGAGTCTGTGATATTAGTCCAATGAGAGATGAGGCTCGTTAACTCTTTTGCCGAGCGTAGGACAGTCACAAGAAAGTCTTATCACCGAGGTCGCTCGACCCGGAACTTATCTGCTGAAATGGGAATCAGCAGACAATCTTTGCAGACAATTCTGCACAAAGATTTGAGCTTAATTCGCTACAAAGTTCTAATAACGAGCAAATTGAAGCCAGCAGTTACTAATTCGCTTGGAATTTTGGTAGATCATTCAAATGGTGGAAGAAGACGACAACATGTTAAACTTTATTTTTATGTCTGACGAGGCTCATTTAAACGGCAATGTAAACGGGCAAAATGAGAGCGTGAATATGGGATCACTCTAACCCGGAGATCCCTCATGAGACGTAACTGCATCCAGCTCGAGGCACCAATAAGAATTTTAATTCCTTTTAAATAGATGGGGGGTACAAACGTATGGACTAACAAAAGTTCGCTTAGTTGGTTGAATAATATAGCACAAAAAGAATTTTAACTTTACATCTTTAATCCTCATCTGTTTTTATTTTATTCACAAACATAATGGCCGTTTATGTCAAAACCTTTTTTCTTAATACTCATTAATACCCGAGAGCACAAGGACGTTTTTTCGCCAGGTGGTGCAATATTTTTTTTTTATAATCTACACACGCTAAAGGGGATATGAATACAATTATAATGTTTACACTCAGCACATGAAGAACAAGAACGAGAGACCGACAGATCGCGACAAAGTAGTTTTTTTTTTTTTTGTTTTCTCACAAATTTTGGAAGACTTGTGGTAACCAAATGTCAGTCTGGTAGACGGCCTTCGGCCAAACCAAAAAGAAAAAGACTAAACAAATTGTTGAAGAGAAAAATAAATAAATTTTGGGCGGCAAACATAAGTTGCCTACCTCTGAGCAATGGCGAGCCACAAACACAGATTCAATTCCACTGGACTCAGATGAAGATCACTGAGGTCCCGCTAAATCGTATACTAACCGCTTTGATTACTAAAGACGAACCAACGGTCAGAAGTTGCAGTCGTCACTTTCTTCACTTAACATCAACCTTTAACTAAAATTTATTTTATGTTTTAACTTCTACACAAGAAATATATAATTAAATTGAATTGTACAAAGAGTACATTTTAGCAGTTCATTGTCCAACGTCTGGGGGCTCAGCCTATGAGTAAACAAGTTGAAGAAAGTGACGAAAACATAAGCAAACAAGTCGTCGGGCGATAAGAAGACTCGGAATTGTATTTTTTTTTTCCGTTATATATTTTTCTGTAATTTTCATTAGAACTGGAGCTGTCTGACCTGTGAAGAAAGCGTTATCGCCGCTGTTTGTATTTCTGGACTTTGTTGTTGGTCAATGGAGAGCTACGGTCTACAGTCGGTCGGCACAAAGCGGACTCTAATGAAAAAACGGAGGCAATTTTAGCTTGGTTCGGGAAGCGACGCGACGGGATCAACAGAGGCGTCGAAAAGTCAGATACGGAAACAGAAAGTGAGGATTATGGAGCTGGTGCGGGTTACTCTAAGAAGCAATATACTACCGCACAAGACAGGGAGCGGAAGTTAAGGATAGGTGACAAAGAACCCTCATCACAAGGTGCACAAACTGTTTTACAAACATGTGCTTCATCACAAATCGTTGGCGGCAGCAATATCTCGTTTCATGATATCGAACAAACTCTTCAGTCATTATTTAGGTGATGACAATTTGTCTATTTCACGTTGGGTCAACGAACTCGAAGAGATGTCAGTGATGGAGTCAACTACAGATGTTGGTGTACGCTAAACGACTGCTAAAAGGTTCTGCCAGAGACTTCGCTTTCTCATTACAGGGAGTACGCTTGTGGACAATCTTAAAAATCCGTCTATTGGAGGAATTCTACGAACAGATGTCGGCTGCGGGGTTTAAATCGATTATGCAGAAGGGGAAACACTTCCAAAGGAGAGCAACAAACAATATTTTTACTACATGCAACATATACGATAGGAAGCAACATATCAATGTGTCAAAGTTCAATAATCCAAGACGAACTACTTTACAATACTAATTCTTTCGTGTTGTTGGCCAAAAATAAATGTTAGCCACGCTAGCAATAGCAGTTGCAACAATCATCTAACCAGCCCACATCATTTTCATCAAATTCTCGCTTAGCTCGAGATGAAAGTAAAATATTTATATAAAAATCTGTATCAAAAGAATACTAAGGTTTACCTTTATTGTTTGTAGCCCGTGTGCGACATGAATAGATTTTATGCCCTTAGGCCGTAACATGATTTCAAAAACCATGAACTTTTCATTATGCCTCAAAGTTCAAGACTTAGTACTGATTGCGGTAGCATGCATTTCATGTGTTTACAAAATGAAACCACCTCCAGCATTTACGCACTTTGGCTGTGAATAGCACATAGTGCAGGCTAAATACAAGTAGGTCGGTTGGGCTCAATAGAACCATATTCTATGCCAGGTATGAACACAAAAGCTACGTAGTACCATGTCAAATGGGTTTTGCATGACTAACAAAGTTTGCCATGAATAGGTTTGTATTTAAAAAGGGTAAACCAAACAAAGCAGGGGAAAAAACAGCAATTAGTGATGTGCTTTGATACAATAAAAAAAAAATCCTCACCCTCTTACGGTTCATAAATCAAATAATGTTCTACAAATTAATTTTAAAAATCTCACCTATAACAATAATGCAATGTGTTTTCTGCAGCACTTTTAAATTTGTTTTTGTATATGGGCCCAACTGTATGAATAATATATTTCGCTGGTAGGTTGTAACCCTTTGTTACTTGTACTTCCCCAGTGCGGCACTCTGTAAAGCAAGCGGGGTAAGCGCAAAGACAAATTAACATTAACTCAAAGTTTTGCTTAGCATTTTACATTTGCTTTTTATTTACCTCTTATATGATTGTGAATCTCGTCCTTGAGTTGGTTACCTGCCGCAGCTAATACTCTATCTGATATGATATTGCTTTCGGTCAGAGTCTCATCTGTGGTATTTGTAATGGCATCGACGTCGAGCAGTGTTATATCACCATCCCTGTTGAGTAATTAATTTCGATAAGACCAAAGATTTATTAATACGAATGAATTGTTATGACTTGCCAAATAACAAGGCGACTATTAATACTATGGGATACTGGGAATGGACTGGTATTATGACGTGGTCCTACAACACTTGAGTAATTGGTTAAAGGCAGCCTTGTTACGGTCTTCTCTAATCCGCCCCACTTTGATAGAGTTTCTATTTTTATCTTCTGAAAAAAAAAAGAATAATCCGATTAAATTGTGATTTATTGAAAATGTATTTTAAATACTCACATTATATTTAGCACCTAAGGATTTAAAATCTTCATTGGAGTTTGAATCAAGTCGCATCGCTCTGTAATGGCAAAAAAATTTACAAAATTAGATTTTTGATAAGAAAATAAGTCTTCTTTTATTTTTAGAATCAGTGTACTTCGTCTTAAAATATGCGGACTGCGGAAAGATTTCAGCGAAACAGCATTTTTTATTTGTATTGCTGTCCGTGAATCATGACTGCCTGTCACGCTTTTGTTTAACAAATTAAACAGAGTTTATTAAATTCAACAATTCATTTGATTGAAGACGTTTTTTTTAGTCATTTTGATGGTGTTTGCTCGAACATTCACCTCTCATTACACTTAAGTCTTTGTCTGTCCAAAGCTGAAGTGATTGTTGTGTACATTGACGTACCAGACTTCGAGTATTTTATTATTTATTACTTAATAGCAGGCAAGTAAAATATTAACGATAATAATATATGTTTACTGCGTCAGCTCATGCTTATCCGTAGTTGAAATATTTTGTTGATGTGATTTTGTTTGGTTTAGCAAAATTAAATATTTATTAAACCAGAGGTTAAAACAATTCGGTGACTTCATCACTCAGGTGAATTTATTAAAATCACTGATAGTGATGGTTGAATGATTTGGAGCCGAGACCCGAAAGAGGGGACCATTTGAGGGCAGGTGGCACCTACAATTAGAATGACAGTTTTAACTTTTTATTGCTGAAGCTGCATAGATAGATATCCATGCCTTGGAATATGACCGAAGTTTTTATGTTTCTTAAAACAGAGTGATGCAGTGAGTCTTTCAATGCACCCATTGTTTTAAATTAATATCTGCATACATAACTTTAAATGACACATGTATGGATGAATGTGGAATTGGACCTTAGCAGCCAACTTAGTGTGTGAAGCTGGAGGTGTGGGAAACAAAGAGTTTTTCAAACTGATGATCAGAACTCCACGGGCGGTAGTATTGAGATGTTTTAAAGATTGGGGGTGAGATTCCATCACAGTTCAATCCTTTAAGCTTTCCCTATACATCTTCCTTTCACTGCACAAATGACTTCAGAAGTATTTGTAAGAAGCGAAATACAAAGAATCGGTTAACAAAGAAAAGTCAAGGTATTTTGGAATGAAGAATGCATCAGATGACTAGTTGTTGTTAAAAAATCAGCAGTACATTTTCTGTGGTTGGGACAGATTTTTGACTCACGTGGATTTAATTATGAGCTGTTTTAAAGCTTTGAGAATAAAATATTGAAAACAGTTTTTGAAACTGGACGTAGTTTAGCGAGAACCGAGGACCCATGTGCATTTGCTTACAAAAACTGCAATCAACATATTATTATACAAACAATATTAAAATGTTTTGCGGCATTACGACGAATTTTGTCTATGGTGGACTTTCATGGCTTAAAACCACACTGATAGGGACCAATCAGTTTGCCGACGGAATCAGCAGTGGACCCCGCAACCGGCAAGGTGGCACGATTTTTGGTTTACCCTCAATGGTTTCGATAGAAACGGTTTAACACACTCTGTTCAAAATTCATGTTTTTACTTGTAGCGTAAGCGGACGCTTATGAACAAGTTTGTCGGGGTATAATTGGTGGTTCCCCGCTCAAATCGAATCTTTGAGTGCCCAATTTAAATTGCCTCGAATGGCCGAGCGACAAATATGTTTCCTTTTCGTCTAAATCCATACGCGCTATAAGGATTTCCATTTCTTTCCTATACTTTTGTTGATGCGCTTTCGAGTGATCTCTCTGGGTGACAAACTCCTACCGAACAGTCACGAAATCAGCCGTTTTCGTAATTGCCGGGGTAGTCCTTATACGAGAGCAGCAGAAATTGGAAAAAAAAAAAAAAAAAACAGCAACAGCACATGCCAAAGAGATCACTAGGCGTCGCACGCATAATCGTTGGATCAGAGAAACTAGGAAACTGCGAGACTTATCCTCTTGAGATCCAAGCTATATCCCGAATCACCATGTGTTTGATGTTACTTATGGTCACTCATAGGGCTTATCTGAGAGTAAATTTCAACCTTAAAAAAAAGTGGGGTGGGGGTTTCCGAGAAAAGAGGGTTATCATAATATTATACATTGGGTCTATATCTAACAAACAATTTATTTTTTTATTTATTTTGTTTGCTTATTTTGAAGAAAAAACAATTGTATATTAAGTTGTGTAAGCAAAAGAAAGAAAGAAAGCAAAAAAACAATGCCAAACTAATTTGTCCTTTTCGCGACCAGAAATTTTTTTTGTATTTTCAATGTCCGGTTTCCTTTTTTTTTCGATTTCTTGAAATTTACAGGTCCAATCTTCCAAGTAGTCCAGAAGTGAAAAGAGCATATTTTTAATGCATAAAAAGTTTATTTCGAGTGCGTTCCCGTAAATAGTTTCTCTTTGAATTCAATAAATAAAATATGAAAATTCTTTTCCGGAAGTACACATATGTATGTGTACCGCAGGTCCGAAGAGGTTATTGGAAATATTTTTTTTTTATAATCTACACACACTAAAGGGGATGTGAATACCCTTATAATACCCAAATGCAAAATAGTTGGTCTACCTAGCTATTAATCGAAAAACTATTTTCCATGCCAAAATTAATTGGCTTGTATACTCTGTTCCACAAAAATTGTCAGTACAGGCAAGATAGAACGTTTGCCTCTCATTCGGGTTGCAATAGCTTTCATAAACCTGTCCCTCTTTTAAGCTCTCACTGGGTTACCATAGTATGCACGAAAAATCACCGCAAATCGGAGAGCAATACCCATAGGGCTACCATCTGCTGATTTGAAAAAAACACAATTTGTTGAACGGAAAAAAGATAATTGTCTACAAAGTGGACACTAGCTCGATTTTTTTGAAATGTTGATATGTTGTAAAGGGCATGTTTTCGAGTATTTTGGTGTTGCAATTTACGTATCAGAAACGATTAGCTTACGAGATATAGGCTAAAAAAAAAAAAAAAATGTCACTATTCGTTTCCACGCCCAAAACTCTTCTCGCGCAAATAACCTTCATTATAAATCACAAAAATCGAAAAAGCGTTAAAATTCATTTTAACGGTTTCAAAAGAAAAACAAGAAAGTTGAAAAAACAAAAGCCATGTGACAATACCCTCACATACTCAAATTAATTTTATTGGTTCTCAAAAGCCCAAAATCCCAAAGCTCTTTGACAAAAACCATAGAAAAAGCAATAACGATTAGCATTAACTTAATAATGGTAACACTGTTTGATGTTGATACTTTCTATTCGATAATCATTCAGCCACCGACAGTGGAGATGGCCTGACATGCTGTGGTGGGATGTATGCGAATTTTTGGTAAATTACAAAAACAAAACCTGTGTAAGTCAGTGCTTTGGATTTTATTTCAGTGGCGATTTTTCTAATTGAGTGCCGTTAAGACATGTACAGGCACCAGTGTTTGAAAAAAAGCTGTACTGACAATTTTTGTGGAACAGAGTATAGTAGTCATTTATTTGAAAAACCATATAAAAATAGTAAGTAAGTATTTTCTAAGTAAAACTGGAAGCAAAAGAAAAAAAAACAAAACAAAACATGCAATAGTATTGACAGTTTTACTGAAATAGAATAAGAGCATAATAGTTGGTCTACTCTCTTCTAGATGCAAAATACTTGGTCTAGTACTATTTTAATAGTGATCTGGTAAACCGTTACCAACAAATTGGGAGAACATTTTTATTCTTGCATTAACATTTTGTTTATGCAAGTTGGTTGTTGGGCACCGTAGCGCAAGTGGTTAGTGCGTCGGACTACTGAGCCAGCGGTCTTGGGTTCGAATCCCGCCGCAAACACCTAAAAGTTTTTCACAGTGCCCACCTCTTTCGAATGTCTGACAATCATCAAAGAGTATCATTTGTCACGATTGAGCTTCTCAACTCGCCGTTTGGAGTCGGCAAAAAACTGTAGGTCCCATCCATTCGTGCAAAAATATAACACGCACACACAAATGGTTGCGAGAAGCAGGCTCAGGTTCACCTCGAACTGTAGCGCCAACTAAGTAAGTAAGTTATGCAAGTTGGTTACAGTTTTTGGCCAACCATGGCGCGTGGCGTTGCATTACCGCGTGATCTTAGGGAATCGATTATTAAGACTTTCCAAACGGGGTTATCTAGCTTCAAAATTGGCAAACATTTTAATTTGCCACGATCATCAGTGGAACACATAATTACGAAATATACAAATTCCGAAAATGTGGAAACTGGTAAAAAAACGGGACGCACAACGATAGCAAAACCTCGTGGTTGTCGTGTGCTGAAACAAATTATTAAAGAAAACAGACGCCAAACCGCCGCTGCAATAACTGTAGAATGGAAAGAACGCATTAAAAAAAATATTTCCGTCGATACTTGCAAAAGAACTTTGAAAAAAATGGGATACAATTTTTATAAGGTTTGTCTTAAAATAATTAAATTTCATAAGTTCCAAAATAACTTGTTGCATGCAAAACTCAGGCGAAGGCCTAACACAAGAAAAGACGGCTTGAGTGGGCGAAACAACGCAAAAACTGGACATTAAGTCAATGGCGGACCGTTATTTGGAGTGATGAGACCAGGTTTGAGGTCTGCGTTGGCGATGAACGCAAACGTGTCATTCGGACTTCTAAAGAAGCATTTCATAAGGATTGCTTGAAGCGAACTGTCAAGTTCCGAGCATCTCTCATGGTATGGGGATGCATGTCTGGACGAGGTGTTGGAAACTTATGTTTCGTTGACGGTTCGGTTAATGCTGCAAACTACCAAGATATTCTGCAAGAGGAACTTCTTTCATCAATACCACGACTTCAATCAAGTAATGGAATCTTTGTTTTTCAGCAAGATGGCGCTTCTTGTCATACAGCTAGGTCCACAATGGGATGGTTATCCGCTGAAGCCATACCTTTAATGGAATGACCTTCCAGCAGCCCTGACCTTTCAACTATCGAGACTGTTTGGCACAAAATGAAGCAGAAACTGCGAAAAGAACCAGCCAGGACTCTTCAGGATCTAAAAAGAATAAAATTACTTATATTTGGCAATCCTTTACTGCTGAAGATTGTCAAAAATTAGTAGATACTATGCCACGACGAATAGCAGCAGTAATCAACAACAAACGTGTGGTAATACAGTGGTAAAACAGATAGAAAGATAGACCAACTATGTATTTTGCATTCAAAAAAGTTCTGAAAACATGATTTCCGTTCATTAGATCACTGCTTCTCATGAATTAATTTGTATTACCGCTTTATTTGTTACTTGTATAAACTACTACGAATTCTTAACGTCAACCCGTGATGGTGACCGGTAGCGAATTGATTCTGCGCCGCTGAGAGCTACCCTATTTTATCTCTTCTATCTGAGACTCTTATCTTACTCGTTGTAAGAATATTTTGGCAGACGACTGTTTCGCCACGCTAATTACTTTCTGCTTGTCGGCTTCCTATTCTTTGCTTATTGTTGTTTACTCTGTCCTAACGATCTATCTATTGGCTACCTACAAACTCAGGAGCGCAAATACTTTCACTCACCATTACGGGAAAACCCAATCGCCATACGATCGTCTATTTATTCAGAACAGAGCGGGATTTTCCCTGTGTAAGTTTACTTGACCGTAACACTTGTATTATTTCAATTAAATAAAACTTTATATTAATCAACAAAAAATTTGTCATTCGTTTCAAAATTGCCAAGAACACAGCACATAGCGAATTATTTGCTTGGTAGACCAACTATTTTGCATTTGGACTCGTTAAATTTTGCCCCATTGGGTATATCAATCTCCTACTAAGCTCATGAACTGCATACTGCTAAAAGCTAAATAGCATTTCTTTATAGCAACTTAATTGCACATACTTCACCCACCCCACATATTCCATAACATACAAAAAAAATTATATGTTTCTTTGCTTTGGCAATACAGAGTTATACTACTCCTATATATCTTCTAATTGGCCATTGTCCAATCGCAACATGAAATCTCCCGCATCTCGAATCGAATTGAAAATTACTTACACATGCATTTCGTTCGTAATTGAAACAACTTGTACTTGTACATGGGGCACATTGTAAACGAACAGTCCAATCAAAACGACAAGACTTCCAAACTGTGCCACAGGGCCCAATTACACAATGAAACACAATTTATCACGATCCAAGCCACAGATAGAGAAGTGCACTTCCTGTTCGGGCATTATGCTTCGACTCGGTATGTGTCCTTCGAAGTACAAGGTTGACCTTCTTTCAGTTCAATGGAAACTTCTTGGTTTTATCTATACCCCAGCTACTATTGGTCTAATTTGAACATGTACGAGTGCATACTTTATTTACAAGTGACATAGTTTTAGAATTCATAATCCTGTTGCTGTCGTCATCATTTTGAGAGCCAATAGGATCAATGGATTCCTGGAGTGACAAATAAAATCTCACCAGCAGCGCGCGGTCGCCAGTGATATCCGTTGGATAAGTTTGTTTTCATAATGGGAAAGTGTGCCAAAAGCAATTCCATTTGGAAAAACAAAACAAAGCCACTTGTGTTTCTGTGGGCTGCAATCAATATCACCTGGAAGTAGGTATGATGAATGTTAACGAAGGTTTCTGTCGCCATCGCTAGCTGCCGCCACCACATGCAGGCGACTGACGGTAAATTTGATTAGGCACCCTTTGTTGGTTCTGCTTTGTTCCACTATGTAGATAGTTGTAGTTGGTTTTATTGATGTAAATACTGACATATATACATATGTACATACGAGAATAGATATCCACATTGTGACCTGCTGGCGGAGGGCTTGTATAATTGAAAAAGAGGCTTCTATTGCTGGTTATTGAGCTTTTAATAAACGTTAGAGAGGTCTTGTTGCCGCCCCCTTTGGTGATGTGATACCATCAAGACTAGAGCGATGTTATATGGCACTCCAGTTCACTGAGGTGTTGTTAAATGGGCTGTGTTGTTGTTGGTTTTCTTTTAGTACATATTATATGTAAATGGATTCTTTGAAATAGAGAAATGAAAAACCCTTTCACAGCTAAAAGCAGGTGACAGCGGAGTGGTTTCATTGCATATGGTTAGTAGGACGTGTTAATTTTTGTGAAGTGATGTAAAACGTTTTTTTGTCCTCGTCAGCATTTACAGCGTACAGGGTGATCCATTAACATTACAAACATTTTACAACATTCTTATATCTGACAAAATTTATATTGTTCGAGTTGCATGCCAAACGCATGTTTTGTTCAGAAACAGGGACACCACAAAAGGTTACCTGGGGTGCTTATGGCTCTGACGTGTCAAGTGGCAACACTATCATTCTTTGACGTTTGTGTTCTGTCATAGTCATCATTTTACCATGGAGCGTTATACCATTCCACAACGCATCGAATTTGTTAAAATGTATCCTAAAAATTGGGCTCTGGAGCAGTTGGAAACAGATCCAAAATTTTGACGAAAAAATCATAAAAGCATATTCTTGGTTGTACGGCTTCGTGAACAAGCAACATTGCCGCAGTTGGGGAGAGAATAATCCACAGCAGTATCAAGAGTCTCCATTGCATCCGGAGAAACGTACTGTTTGGCGTGGATTTTGGCCAGGCGGTGACATTGAGCCATAAATCTTCCGAAACGAGAATGACAAGACGCTGATTGTCATCGGGCCATGATAACTGACTTTCTGGCCTCAATTGGATGATATAGACCTGGACGACCTGGTTCCAACAAGACGTTGCAGTGGGAGTTACATTGGATTTATTGTAAGAAAAGTTCCCAGAACGAGTTTTTTCCAGAAGAGGCAATGTTGAATGGCCACCATTCGCTACGTTAAGTCGCAGTGTGGGCAACAAGGTCGCCATAGAAACTTGGTTCTAAGGCGATTTTGCGGATGATGAGACTGCGTAAAAAAGTCGTCAAATTACACCACAGAGCTAGCAAGTAATTCACTTGAACATTCTCTTAGGAATTCAAATGTTACAAGAAATATGGCCCCGAAAATGTATATGAAAACCAACAACAACGACCAATTGATTACATTTTTTTGAATGGGGGTGATATTTCATATTTGGGGGTGATGATATTTCATTATGAAAGATGGCCTCAAAATGTTGGGACCGTTTTAATGTCGAAAGTAATAATGGAAATAATGCAGCATCCCGCCCCATGCACAAAACTTTGCAACCGGATGCTACTTGATGGTAATTAAGCTGATCGATATTATTACTTCTTTCTGTCATTTATTTTTAGGGCATTACAGTGGACGTCCAGTATAACGAATGCTCCATATAACGAATTTCCAATATAACGAATGAAAATTGTTTCCCCATTAATGGTTCTATATAACGAACGGTTTAAAAATTTTACGCTCGATATAACGAATGCCTTGCAAATTGCTGTAGGCGCAAGTTTACTTTTGTCGGATATTGTCATTTTTTGTACGTAGAGTCGTTTAGGGTAAGAGTGTGCAGCAGGTAATAGCACGCAGTACCATTTTCTCCACCTGTGAACGAATTAGCAGAAATCGCTAAATGAGAAAATGTGTGCTTCACTAATCGCCAATGAATAACAACTTCTACGAAAGTTTTCCAATTGACAGTACAAAGCAAAACAACAAGAAAAAAAGCCGGACTTTGTTAAAAAAAAAGTCAATTTTTAAAAGTGTGTCAGGAAAGCGTGGCAACTCGTTACCCCATAAGTAGTATGTAGGCATAAACAGTGTATCTGTGTGTTTGATTTAGAATACAATTTTAGTGCATAATATAATTCGTTCTTAGGTTTTCAATACAATGAAAAAAAAGTAGCGTCTAGGGAAAGAGTGCGCAGTCGTTCTGTGGGTAAGAGTGCGCAGTGCACTCTTGTATTTAACTTTTTATAATAATATCAATTTTTGAGCTATTACCTTCTGCCGTAAGATGCAACGAGCACATCATAGTCGTAGGCGGTAGGACGTAGTTCGCAGCTGAACTATATTTTGTTTTTGTTTTTCCAGATAACTACCTCGTATCTACCAAAGACACGGAAAGGAAATTGATTACCCTAGAGCAAATCTGCGATGCAAGGGAGCTGATTTAAAATGGAAGCAGCCCATGGAAGGTTGCCAAAGAACTCAGTTTGAGTGAACGCACCGTTTCAAACCATTTAAACTACGAAAACTGTGACTTGAAATGGTTGCGTACTCTTCACTGACTTCGCGGCAAGAGTGCGCAACTTGGCTTACTCTTGTTTCTTGATCAAAACATATGAAACATTAAAAAAATATAAAATATTTTGTATAAATTTGTTCCTTAGACAAAGAGCTACCAGATAATAGGCTCTTTTGTTTGTTATCTGTTGGAAATTTAAAAAAAAGACGATCGATATAACGAATTTTTCGTTAAAACGAATGACTGTGCATTATATAATTCATTATACTGGACTGGACACTGTATTTCCATTTATAAAATTTCATGTAGCCGATTTCGACGTCAACTTAAGGCAGTGCAATTTAAAAAAAAAAAATGTCCAAGTGATTTCATAGACTCCAGACAGGGCATTTATCTGTGAAGGACGAACATTGTAAGTGTCGCCTTAAATATTCGACGGATGATATACAAAACTGTCGCAAAATTTGACAAAGATCCAAGCACGGAAATCATAAGTTGAGTTGGGATTGAATGGGATGGCCATGGAAAACAAATCTATTCGATCAAAAAAAGATACGTCTTCGATTTCAAAATGGCGACTAAAAATGAATCTTGGTTTCATAAGCACCTATGACCCGGAATCCAGTATTTTGTGGTTTGGCGTATGGAGATCAAAACGCGCAAGGTCCTCAGCTAAAAGTAGAGAACAAAATCAGCAACAAATGTGATTATGTCGAATTACTTCACCAAGATGAATACTTCTAATAGGGAAACTTCGTCACTTCATCGCTATCTTTTACTAGTACAAGCTCTTAAATATCAAAGAAATAAGCCCCCTACTCACCAGACCGGGAAGAGTATTCGGCTCAAATGAGGAGATAATAAAAGCAGCCAGTGCTAAGAATTAAACTTTTCCTAAATGTGACTTCAGTTTTAACCCTTTCACACCTGTTGGGACACATATGTCACACTGTATGTTCGCATAACCCTGACATCAAAAATTTATCTCCACAATGGGTGAATTACATCCCACATCGTATTTTAACAATTTATAACGGTTAATTTTCTACGGACAATTTTGTAAATTTTTTGCTAGAAATATGCTAAAGGCAAGTCATTTGAACGGAGAAACATAAAATTATTGAGTCTACTGAATGCATTCCGGGTCCGAAGGGTATGCTTCGAAAACGCCTGTACTGTTTACCAAAAACAAAAAAAAAAAAACAAAAAAACAAACTGTTATGTTTAAAAATTAAATAGCAGTATAAATTTAGAACAAAAAAAAGAAAACAAAAAAAAACGTTGACTGCTTTTAGCTTTTTTCTAATGAACTCTGCGAACTTTGGTTTCACCGCTCTAATATTCTTAACAGATTATTAACAAAAATAAACATTTATTTTTATTTTGATACCCGAAGAACATTTATTAGACATTTTCGAAATTTAAGTTTGCATAAAATTGACAGCAAATAGACTGTCAAGTGATGCCAAGTCAAATGCCATGCATTGACAATGCAGTTCTTATGCAATTATTAACGGTATGCCAACTAATTGTATAATACGTATATTGAAATAATATACCAAAACAATGTAAAGTAATTTCAGTCAATTAAGACGCATTAAAACATGTGCTTAGCTCACCAAAAAAAAGACAACTTATCTGGTGTAGACCCCTTTCGGTGTGGAGGGCGGAGGCACACACTTTTTGCCTCTTAATGAAGGTATAAAACAAATTATGTACGTGTTCCGAGTTCGCCGCTAAGCCACTTTACCAGGCGGTTCAATCTAGAAACAACAAGAGACACAAGACGGTAATGATGCGTCATCATCGATGATTTTTTTTTTGTCGGTGGCAAACCATGCAAACAAAGAGCGTTTCTGTTTGCCCCAATCTGTGCTAAATCTTAGGTAACCAAAGTTTAAATAATATTTTTGTGAACATAGCATCACATACATACATACGAGTAAGTACCAACTCAAATATGATGAATGAATGTTTTGTTTTCTTCTTTTTCATTTAAAACAAAAATTACGTCAGTTCAAATTTCGCGCTTCCAAAAACGAGTTTGTATATCTTCAACTCTATTTTTTTGATTTTTTTTCTAATTAAGTTTTGGCTCATGCTGTCTTGAAAGTTAAGTGCTGTCTACAGCGGTAATTTACTTTAAACTTAAGTGCGCATCTACTCGTATCTGATGGATTTGACATGCCGATGCTGGTAACGAGGTAGTTGTGGGTACATTGGGAAATACACAGCAACAATTGTGACTTGCGGTGGACATTTGTCTCCTTCATACGAGTACGTTAATAACCTGTTTGAATTTTTTTAATTGTGAACATCTGGATTCACCTGGATTCAATGTTAATAAGTGAATCAGCGCATTCTGAGTGTTCTCTAGTTATTTACTCAAATAATTGTCAGAGTGTTATTGGATCGATTGGTTGACAAATTCTTATGACATGAGAATGCATTTGCTAAATGTCACGGTAAATGCGATATGTCGTATCTATGTACCTGTCAAACAAGTTAGTGTGGCTTGTTGCCCCAGGGCACAGATAAGAGAAATATGTTCTATCCCGATAGCCCACTCTTGAGTCTGAATATACCACGACACCAGAATAAGTTGAACAACTTTACTTAATTTGCAGAGCTAACGACATGCATCCCTGGTGTTGGCAGTCACGGTCATTAAACTCTAGACCTGTTTTTGACTGTTCTTTTAGATACATTCTAAATGTTTAATCAAGTTTTTTTTTCAGCTCCCCTTCGCCTGGTGCTAGCTAAATTAATTTATTATTATCTGCATTCCATTTTAACAAGAAATACGATAGAGGAATTCAATTGGAGTGGTCTTAATGTGGTCTTAAGAGGTTTAAACTGGTCTCCATGCGTGTTCAATAGACAACCATCACGGACATGATTACAAATTTTGTCTTCAAGTTAGAAAGACAGTAGTCTTCAGTCTGTGACACAATTCGACGAAGCAAGTGGTGCCAACCGTCTTCTTATATTCTTCGTTAAACAAGCTAAATTTGTTTGCAAAACCAGTTCCTGTCCACAGGGATATAGATGATCATCATAGACTGTGAAGGGAAAGATTTATCGGCTGGCTGCAATTTTCGCAATCAATTCTAGTAAATAAGTGTAGTAAAAATAAATTCATTATTTTTGGATGAAATTCAAGGATTTATTTAGCATAGTTAGTATGGTCCGATTTAGGTCAAATATGCCGGTTTGTTCGATAACTTGTTGTCATTTTGGAGGTAATTCCATTATTCTTCTCTCATAGAAGCCTTCGTCCCTATTGACAAGAAACTGGGACAGTCGATTTTCACAAGCCTCTCTTGAGGCGAATTTTTCACTAGCAAAATCGTTCGCCATGGACAGGTGGTAATCACGTGGTGCCAGGTCCGGACTATTAGGATTAGGTGGATGCATATGAACCTCCCAACCTAGCTCCTGGAGCTTTTGGCGAGTCATTATTGACTAGTTTGGTCTGGCGTTTTCTGATGGAACACAATTCCTCCTTCAGACGGTCCAATTGTTGACAGTACAGGTCATTCGGAGAGCTTTGCTGTAGGAGAGCAGCTCATAGTAGATGACAAACCTTCCTGGCCGTCAATTCTGGATTGGCAACCGTTTGCGCCGACTCACTGCGATTCGACCACGACCGTCTTAGCTTTAAGTTCTCGTAAGTGATCCACTTTTCATCATTTCATTCGATTACAGTATCAGGACCATAAACACTATTCACATTTTCAGCCACCTGGCTTGCGTTTTCGCATTTACCGAAAAAAAACTGTAAAATATGGCGTATTTTCTCTTTGCTGATGTCCATATTTGACGCGCGCTCAAAGAAACTGAGTCAACCAAACAAAAAACTGTTAGAGAAGTTTTTGTGTAACAAATCTCATCTTTCCAACGTCATTTAGTTTACGTCCGATAGCACGTACATATACAACGCGAGATATAAATTACTAAGGCCACCTGTTGGGAAAATAATGGTTCTATTTACTACACCAGGCAAGGCTCTGTTAGTATACTTTTTCTGAAATGTATCAACGATCTGGTATCATTGCATTTTTTATTATGGTATCCTTCGTTGGTTGGAGCTACAGTTCGGGGTCGAATTGAGCTCCCCTAATAAAAATCTTAAGCATATAACAAATTGAAAGCATGGCTAGAATGGAGAACAGACTCTAATTTTAAAGTAGGTTATGTTACCGGGTGGCGGCTTATCATCTCATAGACCTGTGTTGGTCTATACTCTATAGTGATACCACAGCTCTCCAGAATTAATTAGTTAAATGTTGTTGCTTTGTCCAGATAAAATAGTTTTGAGAAGATGTGCGATGGGTGAGTGTAAATGGAATATTTACATTTTCAGTGGTTTGTGCCTTCTTTTTGCGCACAGTAGGTGCTCCAGTTTTTGTTTCTACAGCCTCCGGTTCATTGCAGTTTATGCGTAACAATGCCAAATAAAAGATTGTATTCCGCGTTTGATAACAAGAACATTTATTTAGTTGTGTGATCGCTGAAGTGCAAGAAGTGATCTGATTCCAGATGATTTTTATCAATTTCAGAGACAGTGTTGAATTAGAGCTTCGATGATTTACGGTTCTAAACTAACATACATATGTCAGTAAAACTATTTTAGCCTCACTTAGTCTGTTCATTCGCTCTTTCATTACCTGTGATATTTTGATAACCAGGGACCCAATATAACCGTGTTACTTCGGTTGATTTCTTGTAATGAAGAGAAGCAGTTTGGATTTTTTTTATGATAGTGCTTTGAGCGCAGATTGTCTGTCAACATAAATATAGTTGCATGGGCGGTCTTTGAAATTCATTGGTCATTCTGCGGATTTTCGAATTGCGAAAAGTTCAGCCAGAAAGATACTTAACTTATCTTGCGGTCTGAAGCAATATATGTACATTTAGGTTTTAGATTCCTTCCTTTTCGATGGGATCAGTTATTCGCTGTGTCCTATAGTCTCTAGAGGGGATCTTTTTAGAAAAGTTCGCTCAAATAGTGTTATTGGGCAGAGATTGGGTGAATTCGTAAACGATGATCACGATCAAAAATTCGAAAAAGTGTTGAAACATCCGTCAACGATTCGAAAACCTATTGCCATTGCAGCTGATCGCGAAACTTCATGCAACAGCGAATTCTATGGCATTTTAATGCGCTTGCGTGAAAGCATTGCAAATTATTATCGCAGGTTGACGTGATCGTCGTGCTTTATCTGTATTAATATTCGCAATATTAACTCCGTTACCATGTCAGAAAGGTTTAAATTTGAGGCAATTAAACTCTTTGATGCTGTTTTAAAAAGGACACTAGAAGCGAATAGCCCCATTGGTAGTAAATTTGGTATGGTGTTAAGTGACGTCATGAATGTTGTTTTCAGTTTTCACATGAAACGTTGAAGAGACCCTCTTGTTTCTTGTTGTTTTAAAATGTGTTTTTTTTTCAGGATTTTGCACCATACATAAAGCGGCCCATACACGCAACACTTGTGTGCACACCGGTGTCGGTGCACGGAAATTTTTCCCTTGTATGGGCTGGTGTGCGCACCGATTTTTCGGTGTCAGACACGGATATACAATGATTTTAGGAATATAGATAAAAAGAAAGAAGCGTGGGAAAAGCTACATATTAACTTAAGGGCGGGGTAACGTTAATTCGTGCAAAAAAATACACATTTTTGTGATTTTTTTTTTGACGACACAGTTTAAATCAATTAATTAAAAGCAACGTGCCGTTGTAAAGTAAAACATCCGAAAAATATCGTGTAAAATTTTCATGAAAAAATATTAAAAAATGCGGCAATGGCAGCAATTTTTCGGAAGCATCTCGGAAAAAAGTACAATTTCGGTGTCCATCATAACTCGGTGCTGGATCATCCGAAATCAAAAAATGAAAGTTCTTTTGTTAGATAACACTAGTCTACAGTATTTTGTAACAAGGATAAGACACATCATTCCTTGTAGATTATTTGACGCTGAAGTATTTTTTTTCATTTTTAATTGGCTTATTTCTTTATAATTTTGTCTGAAATTACTGAGTAATATTGTATCTATTATAAATAGCCATCTGCTTATACCATGTTAATAATAGTGTTTATACTTATAATCAATGACTTGAAGAATAAATATTAACTAAAAAAAAAAAAAAAAAAAAATCTAAATCTGGCAACGAAATTTTGAGATATACCAATCTCAAAGTGCTAAAAACAGGGTTTTTGGCGATATTTGAAGTAATTTGTTGAGAACAACAAATTTTTAGGGTCATTTTTAACTAAAGCATCCTTTAGTAATTAGAAATAGTGTTCAAAATTTCAAAAGGAACGGTGGAGTAGTTTTGAAGTTATGATGGACACCGACTTTGAAAACTTGAGTTGTGGGAAAAACGATTTAAAGTTTTAAGCACATACTGACTCATGTTGCTTAAACCGCTGTATCTTTGTTAGTTTTGCTCCGATTCATCTAAAATTTTCCATTCAGAAAATCAAGTAAAAAAAAAACTGCCAAAAAAAAAAGTTTAAAAACGTTACCCTGCCCTTAATACAAAGAAAATTTATTTTTTTTTCCTTTTATTCTTTTCATTTTTAGTCATACAGCAAGAGACTATAACTAACGCGCAGACATCTTCTCCATGGTATTTTCCCCTAGAACTCTTGTGCACAACTGAAGTGTGCACGAATCGGTGTTGCGTTAGTGGAGGAAAGCCACACAAGTGTTGCGTGTATGGGCCGCTTAACTCTGAACAGTAAGATCAGTCTAGCTATAGAAACGTAAATCCAGTGAATCAGTTTAGGTTGTAGTTCTCTGTTTGTTGCATACATATTTTTTTTATAATTCACAAACGCTTAAGGAGTTACCCTTAGGTTTCCAGCTAAGTATTGTGTCAAAAAACAACTCCGAAAAATTTGGCCCGGTTCGGTGTCAAATTGTTCATCTTGCTCACTCTAAATTTACCTTTTGAATTTTGTAGTAAATGTTCCAGGCAAAAAGTAATACATACTTTGCTTACTTGCTTCTTGTATTAAAATTTCCAAATAACCCACACCTGTAGGTACGCTATAAACCATAATGTAAGATAGATGGGGTTCAAAGGCGAGGTAATTTGCACCTTTCGACCTTTGGTATTAAAAACAAGAGTGTGTGGTCGCAAAATATAACTTCGCATTCACAATATGGTAGGTACTACTGTCATAAAAAAAAATAAATAAACATAAATAAATATATTCATAAAAGCGAACGTAATAATACATGAAATGTGAAAATAATTTACTTGTCGTGCTCGAAATTATTAGTACTTATAAAATGTGATTAATAATGTTAACTACTCGAATGTCTGTGGGGACATCCCCGTGGAATACTTTAAGCAACAACGTCTGATTACCCCTTTTGAAGACTTCGAAGTTGTTTTCTATTAGCTCTGAATAAATTTAACACTAGTGGTTGTGATTTATAGGTTCGTTGCTTGCAACAAATCATAGAACTACCGTTTGTGAGTATGACACAATGACTGCCATTGTTAATATTGTACAAGAACCTGGCTGTCAAATGAGTTGTCAGATGTCAACGACTTATGTAACAACAACAAAATGTCACATAATGATCTAGCGGTTTGGTTGGATGACTTTAGCCGTATACAATATACATATATATATACGTGTATTCACTGTGCGTTCTATTCAAACTGGATAACATACAGCTTTATACCTTATGGTGTATCCTTAAGCATATAAAATGGTATTTTCGAATTTCATTGAAAAAAGCGCTAAAAACAATTCATGCAGCGAATGCGTTGAGTGAAACGTATGGAATGGTACCTACACACACTTCGACTTGAGATGTTGTTTTTATAAATTCATCGAGATAAACTGATGTAAGAAAAAGTTTGCATAAAAAAAACGACTATCGCGGCTAAAAGTTTTTTCAATGTATATCTGGCAGCACTGGACAGTGACATAAATGCCACTTCAGTGTTAGCATTTGCATTAGTCAAAGAAAAGGCTAATTAAAAACAGAAAATTTGTATTAAGAGATTTTTTAATTTAGCTTTTATTTTTGACTAGCTGAGATTATTATTTTCTTCTAATACATTTGCCCGCGCACATACTTATTTTTCTATCTGCCTGTCTGTCTGTCTGTCTGTGTCTGTATCTGTCTGTCTGTCAGCCTGTCTGTCTATCTGTCTGTCTGTCTGTCTGTCTGTCTGTCTGTCTTTCTGTCTGCCTGTCTATCTGTCTGTCTATCTGGCTGTATGTCTTTCTATTTTTACTGACCGAAATGATTCATATATTCACATTTCACCTGAAATTACGAAATTTCGTATGACAGGTACCAAAACTACCAGGTGTTGAGTAACCGCACTGATGCTATGTTGTATTCTATATTAAGAAAAACGTATTCTGAAAATGTTACCAAAATCGGTTGGGTAGTTTCCGAGTCTATAAAAGTCAAACATACATACATACATACATTTATTTTTATAGATTTAATAGCTTGACTCCAGCGCCACCTATCGGGTCCAGATTTTATTATATAATTTTCTCTTTTGGCACTGAACAAACATATATTGTGAATATGAGCCTTTTTGGTCCTTAATATAGCAGTTGTTAATTACTTGACTCCCGCGCCATCTAGCGAGCGGATTTTTAACCTATCATCTTTTCTGTTATACGCACAACAACTTACCAAAGTTTCATCACAATCGGATGAGCGATGCGCTCTCGAATACGGTACGAACATACACACATTAATTTTTATATAATAGGCACTTTGTTTCTTGTGAAGACATAATAGAGTGACTGACGTATTGTCATTTTTGATATTTTCGATAAAATTTGCCAGAAAGTAATTCAGAAGCACTGGTTTTATCGCGGCTTAACTCATAATAATAGGTTTAGTTGTTATTGTATTTTACATTAAAAGCTTTTTTATAGGCTGCATAGGTTGCAAAAAAAAAAACACCCATTTTGTTGTTTAAAAAAAAGTTATATATTCAGTAGAACGTGCAGTCAAAAAGCAACCACTAGCGGCTTTTATTCAGCCCTTATCAGTGACAGCATCAAAGCATCGACACGTTAACAATTCAAATGCAATCCATAGACGACTCTTGAAGTCAATTAATTATTTGAAGTTTGGTTTTGGAGTTACAGTAGCCCTATAATTTCGGAAGTAAATGGCTACACGATTGTTCCAGTCTTTCAGTATTCAATTTATCTTTTTGACAGTAGCTGTTGTTGCTCAGGGGTTAGAGGGTTGGATTGCTTTCAATGAGTTTCAATACCGGCTGATACCAGAAGGCTTTTTTACGGTGCCACCTAATCGAATGTCTGACAAGTATGTATTTATTGGAAGCGGTAGCTGAATGGTTGTGAGAAGCTAATGTCCACTATGGGCTTTAATTGTTTCTATTTTTTTAAAGGGTTTTATTCTTAGAGACTCGTGACTATAATCTTTGAAGATTATATTCGTCTAAGCCTGTAATGAAAGTCTGCATGTGTATTTTTTGACGAGATTGTGTTCTGTAAATTAAAGACCACTATTTGAATACCATCGCTCTTCGGCCCGTAGGCATGTACATCATTGTTCCAACCGAATGTGTAGTCTTTCATTACTTCAGTACATCCATACATAGAAACTTGTTTTTGAGTGTACGAAAAAAAATTCCGAGAATATTTGAAACTTCTCAAAGCAAATTCATATTCCATCGATGCACTCAGCATTGCCTTGACCTACTAGTTCATACCCCATAGGATTAAACTAAGTCTCCCCAGCACTCAACAGCAATGCTAGTTGCTTGCGGTGGCATAATCCCAGTTCCACAACATTTCAAAAAACAAATACAATAGTACAAAGTATTTGGAAAAGTTACATCAACGTAGTTTATTGCTTTCGAAAACTCACTAGAAGAGGAAAACCATTTGTACGAAAATGCATTACCACTGCGAACCAAATGCACAAAAAAAGGAGGAGCACATTCATGGTACACTGATGGGGGAAGAATTATTGTGGGAGACAAGAACCAAACTGGAGGTAGTTCCTTGGGTTTTCAAATGGAATTTCAATCCACTATCATCTTATCTTTCGACTCGAAGCGATCAATTCAATCTTAGACCAAGAGCCGACAGCAAATTTTGGGAGTGGAGATATAACAAAAAAATATATGGGTATCTATGTAAAGGTATTATCGTCGTGATATCCAATTCAATCGTCTGGCAGCGTTTATTTTCAGCCATGGCTAAATATGGTGGGATAAAAACGTTAATTTTTCAGATTTTTGTCCCGGGGGTATAATCCCGTAAATGATATACCAAAAGATCAGGAAAATCCACTGATTACAAAAATCTAGGTCCCAGACGTTTTGCTTTCAGCCCACCCCCTGCTAGACGCCGTGTATCGTGTACCCGTGTATCGATTTTTGGTTTGATTTCTTTTATTTTTTTTCACAATAAAAAAATTATCTGTCCAATCCCGGGATACCCCGGGACTAGGCAAGTAGATCCATCTTCCCATCTAGCATTGGTTTTTTTGACTGTGTCAAGTTTGAGTGAAAACATATACCTGCACAGGGTTGAGTTACGGGGTGGCGGCTAGGCCTCACATATGTAGACCAGTGTTGGTCTATGTATTAACGAAGACATCGCCAGAATTTGTGCAATTAACACTGGAAACTGGCCAATAAGAGAATACAGCTGCATAATGTACATATGTACATATGTAGGTATCTGTATCAACTGAAGCGAAGATGTAAATGAGGGAGAATCTCTGTCTCAGTTTCTGTGCAAATGTCGCTCAAAGAGAGGAACAGACAATATTTACGGTGAAAAGCTCAGTGATTCAGTGACCTCAAAGGTCATTTTTCTTAAGTTTTGTAATCTGACACAATAGCACAATTAACAGTTGACATGAGTTATGGTATCAAAAGAGAGATCTTTTTGAACCATTAAATTTAAAATCCTTTCTACATACCCAACGGATTGCGTAAGCTTTTCAGTTGTCCATGGGTCACGTGTGACAGAACATTTTATAAAAGTTTTCGATCTGGTTCGTAGAATTGAAAACAAAATGTATGTCTTCTTTGCTAATAGCGGTACAATATCTGAGCCTATCTGGAGTGTCAACGACTTTTTAAATGTTATAACAGTTTTCTATCCCAGTTATGAAACGGTCTCTTACTCCCGGAACTTATATATGTATTACATAAAATCTTTCATAAGAAGTTTTTGTAAACAAAACAAAAAAAAAAAAATAAAAATAGCAGAAGACTTTTAGAGTCTTGAAACTATTGTCACCAGAAATCAATTGTTTTTCTATCACAGTTACTAAAACTACATATCAGAATGGTCCATATCGGCTAGCGTAGATCATAAGAAGTCTATAATAATCTTTGTGATAGCCACATTTCCGGTGCCATTCCGGTGCTCCTATTGTGAGTGTCGATCAACGATTGCGTCGATTGATTTTGGCTTTGGTATTGTGTAATTTAATCGACGGAAGAAAAGATTATTGTGAATAAAAATGTGAATACTGTGAATACATCATACTTTTGACAGTTGTTTGGCTATTGGGCTATTGTTTTTATAATTATTTGTTTCCATTAGAGGTAATTTATTAAAATAAATGAGTTAGTTAACACGATGCATTTTCATGCCAACGGAAATGCATTGCACACGCCAGCACATTTCCAATGCGCGTGCAGAAACTTGATCGTCTCAAATACCGACTGCGACGCAGCGACGTTTCCCACAGTCGGGTATGCTGACTCTGCACTACCCTTGCACGCGCAGCCCATACGTTAAGTTAGGATTAAGCTATTTGGATGGTTAGTCTTAATTGAGACCTGAAGTAGAACGGATTAGAATAAACCTTGAAAACCTTTAATCGTTGTCGTTTCATTTGTAAGTCGAACAGTTGGGCCAACTCCAAGTTGGCGTTCGCGTTTTTTTTGATGACCCCATAAGGGACATCTTTTACTGGCGCCCGAGCAGGGACCGGCCTACTAATTGATCTGTTTTTTTCATTGGTCGATAGTTACGGGTCCTTTCATACAGGACGAACGAGTTAGTACGCTCTATCTGAGTGCAAGTTACTGTTACCATGGGAACACAGCTAACTACTCTAACTCTGATGTAACAAATTCCGGCATACCCATGGGAACATGCGCGGAGATCGTCCGGATAAACAGATCGATTGTGAAGTAATTCGTGCCGCGAGTAGGTCGCCTACAATCTCAACGTAGGCTTCCAAAAGGGAGAACACGAACCTTCCAAGGCCGGTGCCCTAAAATAAAAAAGTTCGTTTCGGTTCGGTTCGGTTTTATTGAATTCTTTTCGTTTTTTCCAGATCACTAGAATCATCCTCTGAAAATCGAACCAGAATGAACATAAGCGTCCTCCTTTTACTAACGACGGTCGTGCAAGGGTTTAGCATCTTCGAGTATCACTCCCCATTAATATCTATTAAAGAAGGCAAGGGATGGATCGTCGATGGACATTTCAAGCTCGTACACATCATTCGTCTGGAACAATTCGAAGAATTGCTGAAGAAGATGACGGAAGCAGTAAAGGGCGAGATCACGGGAGGAGACAGGAAAACAGTGGCACAACATCACTTGACTCAAGTCTATGAACGCTTCTACTCACTTAAGGGAAGAGCTCAGAGGAAGCCTAGGTCAATCAACTGGATTGGATCCGCCTGGAAATGGTTGGCAGGGAACCCCGATGCAGCCGACTGGGACAAGGTGCTCCGCAACGAGCAAGACCTGATCGAAAATAATAACCAACAGTATCAAATCAACAAGAGGGTCCTGAAAATAGCCGAGAGCATCACACAGAAGATCAACTGGGTAATCGGTAATACAGCAAACCAAATTACGTCATCAAACAGAGCGAAGTTCGAACAGGATATCATCAACGAAATCATGGTGATTAAAGAAGAGGTCAACGAAATTGTTCGTGGTTGCCAAATGGCAAGGAGCGGTATAGTCAATACTAATCTTCTAGATCAGGAAGAAATCAACAGAGTCATCAGCGAAGTCGAAACCCTGCCGTACTCAAACATAGTGGAAGCCCTGCAATATGGTACACCGTCCGTATTCACGAATGAGTCCTTGCTGCTGTACGTCCTATCTATGCCAAAGGTTAGCAAATCTGAATACAATCTTCTGCTGACGAGATCATCGATAATCAATGGAAAACAGGTTGATCTGCAGTTCGAAAGGATTTTAGTAAACCACGAGGAAACGTATGGGGTGTCATCACGCTGCCCCATCATGGGCAACATGACGGTGTGCGAAAGGAATTCATTGGAGAAGCTGCAAGAGGACGATTGCATCGCCCGCCTGCTGAAAGGAGGTCACGCTGGTTGCACATTCCGTTCGAACACTGCGGAGGTCGTCGAACTTATCAAAGAAGATACAATATTCGTCACGAACTTCAACGGAGAACTTACCAGCGGAGATAGTTCAAGAAACTTATCTGGCACCTTCCTGATTCACCTTAATAACGAAACAATTCACCTAAACAACAGGACATTTGAAAGTCTCGTCGCAACTTCACTTCAGGCTCTGCCGCCTGTCCTTGCAAACATCACTGCAGTTCGACACAAGATCGACATCGAGTACGTGCACGACATCAGCATGGGCAATATCAAGATCCTTCGAGAACTTACCAACAAGATGAAATCATCAGCGGTTGCTGATGTTACTATTCTCCTTATTGTAGCTGCTGTGGGCCTGACCATCTGGTGCAGGATCAACAGAAAGGTGGACATACCTAGAATTCATCTGCCAGAACCGGGGATACATCCCCAAAATATCGTCCTGCAACATTGAGATCTACGGGACGTAGATTTTCGAGGAGAGGGTAGTTAACACGATGCATTTTCATGCCAACGGAAATGCATTGCACACGCCAGCACATTTCCAATGCGCGTGCAGAAACTTGATCGTCTCAAATACCGACTGCGACGCAGCGACGTTTCCCACAGTCGGGTATGCTGACTCTGCACTACCCTTGCACGCGCAGCCCATACGTTAAGTTAGGATTAAGCTATTTGGATGGTTAGTCTTAATTGAGACCTGAAGTAGAACGGATTAGAATAAACCTTGAAAACCTTTAATCGTTGTCGTTTCATTTGTAAGTCGAACAGTTGGGCCAACTCCAAGTTGGCGTTCGCGTTTTTTTTGATGACCCCATAAGGGACATCTTTTACTGAGTTGCATTGACTTGTGGCTTACCTAACGATGGTCGAGGAATAGACGAAAGGTGAAAAAGTGCATTCAGCAAATTACAAAGAAGACATTTTTTGCAAACGACAAAGCAATATTCTTGGATCCATGCCCATAAGCATAGTTTTGAGAATAAAAAAAATTAAAATTACTTTAAATTGCAATATTTTTCAGTTTATTTCATCATATTGTGGTATGAGAGAATAAAACAAATAATAATTATTAATTATCTTTTTCCATCGCCTATTTGCTTGGGTTTTTGCACAAACTCTCTTTGCGATATCAGGATTTGTTTCCATAAATAAAACCAGCTCCAATTGTTTTTTTAAAGATAATTTTTGTTAAAATTTTTATCATTTCATACGCACAAAACTCTTTCACATTTCTAAAAAAAAATCATCGACCAGAAATTTCTGATCGACTACAAGCGACTATCAAATCGACAAACATCGATCACAATCAAAATACACAATACCAAAATCAGCAATCGACGATCGATGATCGATCGTTGATCGACACTCACACTAGGGGCCATAAGTTCAGAACAAATCACTCTGCTGGCCCGCAAACCAAGCACGAATTGATTACTTGAGAATCTAGTTTGTTTAGTCGAAATGTATCTACATAATTCTTGGCTAAATGAGAAACTGTCCTCGTGCAAATTTTTCTGTTAAAGATGTACCACATTAGGGATCAATTTTAAGACTGTTTCTTCTCTCACTGTTAACTTGGTGTTATTATTTGCCGCTTAGATAAGAAGCTGTCAAGAAGTGTAAATTCAAAATGGGTTTCTTCAAAGCCTGTCTTCAAATTGGAAATATTGAACTCTATATCAACCATTGGTCTTGGAATCCAATGAATAAGGAACTTTCTGTGCCGTGTTTGTATCATCTAAGTTGTTGGTAAAAAAGACGAGTTGTGGTTATCTAAGAACAGCTAGCTGCAAGTTTCTATCAGCAGGAGCAGATGACGAATACCATTCCCCTTCTGACATAGTTAAAAACTAATTAACCCCATACGGACATATAGATAGTGCTTTAAGCCCAATCTGTATAATGATGACTCAGCTGGCAGCAATGGCTGCAAGAAAATTCTCCCCATCCACCCCCCGAATGAAATACCGCAGTTTACAATGAAAATTGCAATAAGCTATCTGTAGCTGGAATGCAATAAAAAAAAAAATACCTGCACTTAACGTGTATGCTTACCGCTATTTTTTTTTTGTACTAATGAATGTACTGTTTGCATGTACTTGACATGCAATAAAATGCGTTATGTATGTGCAATACGAATGCCAAACAGCATACATATAACTGGAAAAAGAATAACAGTTCCATTCGTATTTTCCAACTGTCAAAATTACTTATGACATGTGAGACTTGAAATTGGAAAAGTAAACAGAAAATTAAATAAAATAAATAAACAGACATTCAGTCGAATAAATAAATATTTAATTATTTAATAAGAGCAATAAAACAAACAATTGATTTGGGTGGCAACACTGCCATTCCGATTTCGAGTATTACCGTCATTTTGATGCAAACAGCAAAGCCACAGAAAGAACGTGCATGTAAAAGTTCAAGTTGATGCAAACGTAAAGCAAACACGTAAACCAGTTACTAAAGTTTGAGCACTGGCTGGCCGCCCACAAGGACCACAGTCAGTAGAGGGTACATTCATGAAGGAAGCAAATCTGGGTAAACACTTTCGTGATTATTGAAACAGAGCGAGGACTGATTGTAAGGGAGAAAGTGCGGTGTGTCAACGAGTAAAGATTTACAGCTTCAATACCTTGAAAATGGATTATATAGAAATAGGTACGTCAGCTTATATGCTCCATCGAGGCAGCTCTTTTTTGGATGACTGCATCCTCGCCATTGAACTATCTAAGAAGAAATGCGCTAGCACTTTGTTAAAGTAAATATTTGCATCTTCAACACGTACATTTTGAGTGTAAAAACAGTGTTATACTGTGTTGTTTGTTGAAAAGTCAAAATTTATCACTGTGATAGATAAACCACCATTCGTCTATCTATCTCTTCAAAATGTAGTGAGGTAGCAGCATATTTGAGCAGTTAAGAGGTCAAAAGTAGGCCAACCAGTCGATAAATCGTTAATACTTCAAACAAGACTGCTCAAACTGTCAATCCAGCAAAAGGGAGTAAATAATTGGTTCCGAACCACAGTATGGCCGTGAATCAGATCGTGCTGTCCGAAGAAGGGAATTGGCGAATACTCAACGTACTTTCTGATGACACTAATGGGGGCTCGCTTTTAACTACGACGCATGTAGGGACTTTCTTGGAAAGTGGTTGCTGCTTGCTGCTCTTTTTTATCGTTACACGCAATCAAAAATCTAAAATGCCCGCGATGTCATCACTTGTATGGGTATGGAGGCCTCAGGAGTTTCTCGCCGTTACGAGTAAACAAACTTAGTATTAGTGCGTTCTCTGTATATGATTCTCTTTCTTCATTTCTCCTTCACATAGAGGCACGAGGTACTCCGCAAACTCTCGATCTCTCCGCTACGCTTGACTTTGGTAATAAACGGAATTCTAGTTAATCTTAGATATAGTAGGGCCAAGGCTGTAGTGTAGTGCAACTGGCTTCAGAAAAATTCCTCCTAATTATTAGCGAACATTTTCAGGTGCCTAGATTTGAAGGCCCTAAATAACTGGACCAGAAACTATGGATTGGCAGTTAAACCCCAGAAAACGGAACTCGTTATTTTTACTAATAAACGGAACATACCGGTCTCTTAATGTCCATATTTAGAGGGAACTCCTCTAAAACTATACGATAGTGGCAAATATCTAGGACTAGTGCTAGATACAAAGCTCAACTGGGGACTCAATATTAAAGGACGTGCAAGGAAAGCATTAGTTGCTTTCTAGCTATGCTTGCAAAAGAATATTTAGAAGAACTTGGGGACGCAGTACCTTAATTATTCTATGGATGCACACAGCAATTGCTATGTCGATTCTCACTTATGGTCCAACCTCAAAATCCTGACGAAGGTTCAATGACTGGCCTGCGTTGGGACAACAGGGGCAATACGTACCACTGCCATTGTAGCACTTTAAACTTTACTGAATCTTCTTTCATTAGACCAGTTATGCAAAAATATTGCAAAAACAAAATCGGCAGTAACGAATGCGCTCAAGCTCAGTCACTAGTCAGGCTCCTCAGTATCAACCCATTAGCCAAACCTACATATGTATGTATATCCGCAAAAGAAGATGCACTTGAATAAGAAGGACACTTTAGTTCTAACTTAGACGTTAACCGTAATATAAAATCCTTTTTCCTAATTTTTTCGTTGTTTTCTGACCCAATTAAGTATTATATTTATGACAGACTCGGGAAGAGCCTCGGATCTTCAACCAAAGCTAAATGGAAGATGAACCTGCCCAACGCTTAGAGTATTTGAATCGATAATCGCGGAGTATTTACGTAGATGACGGAAGATGATATGGATACGAAATCCTTAAAACAGAACCGGCCAGTGCGAGAGATAATGGTCATTTTTATACATTTTCGGAAATAACTTCCAAATTTTCTTCCAGATCCAAATATTTTACAATCTTAGCTTCTAGCCCTTATTTTTGTTATTTCACATTTTACTCCCTTGTATACAATTGTTTCACAATATTTTTGAATGGTAAGTATGGGAAAATAAGTTTCTACGTCGAACGGTCTCTGAGATATATGCATATTATGACAGATGTTTTACAGCGAACTTATAATGGTTCCGAATTACCATATGGATACGGAACCCTACAGACTACGATAAAGCCGCACATTCAAAGATGGATAGTTGTACGGGAGCAGGTAACAACCAAATGATTTATGTCTATACTTTCGCCCGATTTTTCAAACCAGAATTTCGGGGTTGAGCTGATGGACTCTTATTTCGAAAATCTTTGAAGATTCTAGTCGAACGATGTACAATAAACACCAACTTCGGATACCGTTTATGATATTCCTCGATTCATCTAAACTTAGTTCTTTACTTTAGGTCGCGCTTCAGATGGGGGTGAACCTGGGCCTACCTCTCGCAACCATATGTGTGTCCGTGTTATATTTTTGCACGATGTAGTTTAAATTAATGAAGAAAAGAGGCGCTATTCCTGCCTCTTGATGCAACAGTTGAGTTACTCGGCAATCGAAAAATTGATTTATTATAGGAATGTATTAACTCACCCCTATCATTAAATCCGACGGATCTGAGATTCCCTCCACTCATTCGGTTCACATTCACCTATCGTCGTGATCATTAAATCCGCCGGATACACTACGCTATCTACATCCCTTTTTATGTTTTCGAAATCAGCTGTTTTCTGATTTGACACTTGAAAAGGCGATTGTGTTGTGAAAACAATAATCTAAGGAATAAAAAATTATAAATAAATACTTTTTTGGTTTTTCTTTAAGCTTTTGCTTTGCAATATTCTGCATTCCAATGTCGTGTTTCATTTATTTTATTTATAAAGTTCAACGTTTTTAGTATTCACATTTATTTCCATTAAAATTTCCTTGTTTCGGTCGCATGTTTTGTGTAAAGATCTGTGTATTACTGTATTCTACGTATGCCTGAAGTTAGTTCATCAGTTGTTTGTTTCTGTACTCTCGATGTTCAAAGTTGTTGGCAGTGACCAGGTCAACTCTGTGCCAATATCATTCTTTTGAACTTCTGCCGCCTATTCTAGATCCTCCATCTTCAAACTACTCTTCGGGCTGATCTTGAAAAGCGGAGTTATAAAACTTGATTCCCTTAACATAACTTTGGCGGCTTTTGACAATACGCGTCGAGTCGACTTGAAGATTTATACACACTTATCATTCCCGATTTTTGACAACACCAGAGAAAATTGGAATGCTGTCCCGTTTGCATCCCGTTTGGTTTTGGCCGAAAATAAGACCGATCCAATGGTGGATGTTATGCTGCACTATTTCTGATTCCATTTGTTTGTTTCTTCACTTTCAACGTTCTTGGCAGAAAAAAAAAAATTTGCTAGCCAATCCTATAGCAAAAGCACCAGATCCGCAACCATTCTCTCGCGGATCTGAAACGTCAAACTTTGTATGAAGAGATTCGATCCGTTCGTTTTCAATGATCAAGTGAAAAGTTGTTCACATTACCGACAAGTGGACGATTCCCTTCGAACGAATTAAATGATACAGATTTTCGAATTTTCGTGAATAATTCCCCCAGGCGGATTTAATGATAGGGGTGACTGTTTCGAATGAAGAGATATTCCAAATCTGTGCTTCGTATAAAATAATGGATTGTGAAGTTGCACGAAATTCCTTACGTTTCGCAGTACGCGTATGTTGTCTGTAACTGCTGTTGTTGCAACTAACCCCAACTGAGGTAATTGCTCTCTTTACCTCAAACAATTTAGCTTGAAGGTTCTTTTTCATATTCAGGGAGATCAAAACTCCCAGATTCTTATATTTGAGCAATAGTTTTTATTTCCTCTGTTGCAATGTCCATTTTTGTGAGAGTACGAGAGTACCTTCCGGTTATGTTTTTGATTATAACCATCTCCGATATCGCTAGGTTTACCGACATATTCCATACTGCGCAATATTTTTCCAGTGGATTGATCATACTCTGTATGCCTTCTACAGTATCTGCTAGGAACACTATATCATTCGAAAATAACAGATGGAATGCTACTTGAAATACCTGTCTTCCTCTGTGTAAAGGGTCTTGAAAAAGCTGTTGTTGTTTGCCCTAAGTAGTCATCGAAGTTAAAAGAAAGAAATTTAGAATATAAAGTAACCAAAAGACAAGGCTGCACGTGGTCCTTTTAGATCCAGAGCCATCTTAACCCTAAAAGAGGAAATCTTCGTCGATTCGACAGTCCGTCTATGGTTGAAAGTAGCATACAATAAGCTTCCTTACAGGACTGTGCAGACACTACAATGATTCAAGTGACTACATATGCTGTAACTCTGGATTATCAAAAAGTAAAGTGTGATTCACTATTACACCAAAGGATCAGTTATCTAGAGAGAGGACGATCTCGAAGTAACGGAGGAAGATGTTACCTTTCGATGATATTCAGATTAAAAAGATTCACCGGACAGTACTCTGTAACTCTGCTATCTACAGCACTACCTGTTACATTAGTCTTTCAAGTAAGTACATATAGGCAGACAATTCAATTGGAATGCAATCCAACGCCAAACTTGAAAGCTTAAAAAAATAGCTATAAAGTGTTTTTGTTTTCTTTTAAGACGAGTTAATAATAAACAATTTGAATGCCTATCACGCGAATGAAGAAAAATTAATCAAATAATAATAAAAACACACCAAATTCTACATCGAGAAATATAGAACTGGTATAAATGATCATTATATCCAAATTATACGAAGTACGAATTGGTAAACTTTTTTTTATTGCTTCTCTTCTTCGGTCATTGCAGCGAATAACAATTGCCGCGCAGTCCTCAATATCAAATTATTAAGTCTCTGTAATTAGATTAGCACCCACATACTAATCTGGGTTTTTTTTTATTATTATTAAATGAGCAAATACGTGACATCATCCGAAACATCATAAGTGACATCTCCATACCTACTCTTTAGGTAAACCTAGGTGAAAATTATTAAATAAATATTAAATCGTTAACAATAATTGAAACCCCTCTCTCTATCTCACTCTCCCGAAGTAGATATCCACAACCGAATTGAGAGACATGAAAACTATTTACATCTGTCAACTGTCAAAACAGTGTCAACTTTGTAAGTTACTTTTACGCAGTACGTTTGTTTAATATATAGTAGACTCTCGATAACGTGAACAATTAAAAACCAAGCCGGTTCACGTTTGCGAAGGTTGAATTTTAACAAACGAATAGGACAATCCCACAGAAGAAATTCATTTAAAAACTTTTTTATTTATGTTTTAATAGATTTTTAAGAAAAAGTTATGGCAAAGGAAAGTTAATACATACAAAGTTTTGGACATAACGTTATGAAATTTAGTAGAAAAAGTCGGTCATCTGTTTACTTGCCTTCTTTTTGTCCAAAAGCTTTCCTACCTCCCTTGCCTTAAGGCGTTTTAAGACATTTAAGTCATTTTGGCTAACAAGCTCAATTTCAGCCTATTCCAAAGCCTTGTTGAAGATTTAAATGGCTTCACTAGGCTTAATTTTCTTTTGGCAATTCAAGCACATCTCCTTCATCGGTCTGTCCATCACTTATGATAATCATTTCTTTGGACACGACATTAGAGTCGTCTATATCCTCGTTACATTCATGGACGTCTTCAATTGTATAGCCCACTTAGGCAAACGATTTTATTCAAGACAAAAATCTTAAAAATATACTAATCAAACCTCAGGATAGATAGCACCGAAAAGTGCCTTTGCATTCTCCACGAAAAAACTGATTTGTAGCTAACTACGACTGTACAAGACGAGATGTTTTACCATGTAAATTTCAAGTTGCACCTTGCTTGAATTTTCCAGTAATTTTGAGCGGAAATTGTAGTTCACGTTTTAGAGTGTTCAGGATTTGTTCACGTTTTAGAGATGTCAATGTTAGCAAAAATATGTTCACGTTATCCAGAGTTCACATTAACCGGTATTCACGCTAACGAGAGTCTACTGTACAACACCAAAGTATTGAAGGTAAAACATATTAATACGAAACAACTTAAGATAAAGTGCGTTGGAGTGTCATTTTCACGTTTTATAGTGTGTTCTTTAAAAGTGCCTACACTAGCATTCGAGATGCCATCATACACTTAAACCATCACTCGCCACTGGTGTTATTCCTGCGTCCAGTGCTGGAATTATTTATTGATTAACCAGTTAGCCACTTGTTATGGTTTAAATTAAAGACATTAATTGCCAAAATGTTATAACTACTCGTATTATACAAAATACGCTGTTTTATTCAGGCAATGCAATTAAGCAAATTGTTACGATGTGAAACGATACAATTTGTTTTTTCCAAGATTTAATGTTCGATATACATACATAGCTTATATTTTATTGACTTTTTTACGAGTCTATTAATATTAAAAAAAAAAAAAAAAAAAATTAGCATTGCATGGGTCGCTTAATGTGATTGGATGCAAATTAAGTTTATGTGGAGAAATTTGCTCTAAAAGCCCATGGGAAATATTCAAGTTTCTGCTGTATTAGTATTTATTATATAGTTTCTGTGCTTAATTGTGAAGAAACGATAGTACAATGGCATGTCTATCCTTTTATGTATTTCAATTCATTCTTTTTAGTAGGAGTGTTTCTATATCGTTAAATATGAAAAATGTACACTTAAACTACATTTTCATAAAGAATTTGAGGGTGATTTGGCAGCATTGTTATCTACCTGTTCTCACTTTGTATCTTTTAGTCCTTACCGAGCTGTTATTAAACAAACAAAATGCACTATTATGATATAAAGAGATCAACAGCAACTTTGACTGCAGCCGGAACTTCAAGTTGAATCAAACACATACGAACAGCAGCAGCAAAGTGATCACGAAAAATATCTCAAGTTAAAAAAAAAACAAACAAAATAATTGTACACTATAATTACATACATACATAAAAATTGTGTTTAATAATTCTGGTACTTTTGACATATTCTAAATTTGATTTCAAAACGTCACCGCAATGTTGGAAGCATTTACACAGCGAACCGCGAACTTAGGATTAAGGTCGAGCGTTGGTGTTGCTGTGCTTATGGGGTTTTCCACACCAAAGGGTAATTGTTCTAAAACGTACCTTAACGCAAAAAAAAAAAAAACTTCTCGAAGAGCAGTACCTGCATCTTCATGCATGGTATATTTTGACAGTTTGCACATTTTGTTTAGTTCAATAAGCGGGATTTTCAAATTACAAGGTGCCCCAAAATGTCACCCTATTGTAAGATGCTATAACCTTTGCAAATGGCGGCAACTGTTAGTTTTGCTTTAATTGTGTGAATACACGTCGACAATCCCTGAAACGCTTTACTCCTCAAGATCCCGGAATACTCGTTACTATTTTTTTACGGAATAATTTGTCAGTGATTTTTGCGCAGATTTCCAGACGGTCCTACTGTAACTAGTCAAACACTAAGGCATTTAGCATGTCGCCTTGACTGTTCCAGACAGCTTTCTTTGTGGTCACGGGTTTATTAGAACAAGCCACAAAATTTGAAAGCTCTCAAAGAGAATATCCGGCAAGAGAACGAGAACTTATCGCTTAAACGAATGAAAATGTAGGAAAAAGAGCCCAAATGGTCACCAACAATGGCGGCGCCCACTTGGCCGATATGTTCTTGAAATAGTAATGGAAAAAAACTTGAAGGTCCAAATAAACATTTAACTTTGATCTCATCCTCAAAAAAAAATACGTTGTCTACCATTGTGTGTATTTTTCTACACATATGGAATTTAAGTGTGTTTTCTATGAATTTGATTTTTTTTTGGGTAAAATCAACCAAACAAATTATCTTTATAATTGTATTCTAAGGAAACAAGTGAAAATAAATTGAAATTAGTTTTCTTGAATGCATTTTATACAAACATTTCGATTATGTTGGTTTTTACACTCAGCTTTTGTGCAAAACAACAAATTGGCTCATATAATATATTATTTTTGGTGAAATTTTCTTCATTGTAAACGTGACATCTTGTACTGCCCTTTATTTATAGTAGAACGCGTCGTGATCGTTTTGATGGATTTAATGAAGATGATGAAGATGATGCAGGAGTATACACTAAAGATTGTGCTGGTAAACTTTCTCCTGAAACTTCTGCAAGCAAAGATGTTGATAATGCCGGTCTTCTTCTTCTAGCTGCCATATATGGTTTTGCAAGTGAATTCTAAGTTCGTATTGCTATTTTTTTTTGTGTTGATTGCCAATTCAAGTTCACTTATTTGAAAATAATTAATGAATTCATATTAGAAATATCAACCATATTTTGCAAATACAGCCATTGGCCATCCATTTGTTACAGCTGTAACAAGGAACCATTTTGGCAACTGTAGCTACATCACCTAGGTATGTACATAATTGTAAATCGAATGAAAAAAAAAATATTGACTTGAAACTTGAAATGGCAGATATGAACAATCCTTTTGTTTTATTGTAATACTCTGTTATTAATTTTTCACCAGATCCAATTTCTACAGAGTTATGCATTGTTCTTTGCAATACAGTACATTTGTTTTTTCTTCCAATGTACGAAACAAGTGCTATGTTGTCAGTGTTGTGCTTGCAACATATTCGAAACGATTAGTTTGAAAACTTAACAGTATTTAGCTTGTGAATACACATTAGAATCTTTCAAAGTTAGACTTTCAATATGTAGTGGGAAGAAAAATAAAGAGGGAACTTTGATATTAAGAACGAAGAGAAATCATATTTGCATTCTGAATCTTCTAGTTTATGCCCAACTGGTTGTGGTTGCCACACAATCCCATCTTTCGAAACAAGCAATGTATCCATATTATCACCTTCAACAACTGATGTATGTTTCATTTGATTCACTCGCTATCTTTGTAACATCAGAATCTCTATCATCTCAATATATGTACATAGTAAGTCATCGTTATCATACATATTTTCTTCTGGCACAAATTCGTCATCTCTGTCCCCAAAAATATCACTTTCATTCAAACATGCTTCCATTTCCAACTATCTTGGTCCCGACATAGTTCTTTTTTATTACTATTGAATTCACAATATATATTCGAACGTTGTCCACTTGCGAAAAGATTCAATGCAAATGAAATTTTATATGAAATGCACTAAGTTTCCATATGTGTAGAAATCTACACAAGAAGGTAGACAACGTAATTTAAGCAATAACAACCGTCATGAACATTTTTTTCATGGGGAAAAACGTTTTTTTATTGTAATATAAGGTTGTTAACAAAGTCAGAAAATTCCAGAAGTTATCAATTAGTGGTTTTTGAAAAAAGTAAGAAAAAATGTTGTTTTTGTGTAGTTTTCTACACAAGGATGAGATGAAGGTTAAAAAAAAAGTTATGAAATTACATAAGTATGTCGTTTAATTTTCAAGATATAGCTTTGGGCCACCCTGTACCTAATATTTGAATAGGAAAATATACGTTGTTTCTTGTCAGTATTGTTTGTTACATTAGTGTACACTAAAAAATCAACCAGGCTATGTGACAGTGAAAGAAATTGGTTTCGTTTTATGGTCATATTTATTGATAGACAAATACCGTTACTTTAATGGTTATGTAATGTTGCATGCCAACATACGTTCAAAACATCACTGATTGAAACTAATTTGACGGCATATCACTTTTTAGAGGTTTGATATTCGAATTGGTAGCACGTTTTCCAGCGACAGCCAATTTGACAGCTTACAGCTGATTTGTTCTCAGTTTGGTTTGTCATTCACCATGCCTTACGCCAACAAGAACGCTGCATGTTGTGCAAATTTCAAAAATCGTGTTTCAGTTCGCGAAATGTACTGAGCACTATTTTATTCAGCGATGTGGCTCATTCCTGGTTGTGAAGTCATTATAGTGACAAAAAGTCACTTTTTTTCTTCAAAAATGATGCCGGCCAAGACGTTACAGTTAATGGAGAGCGCTATAGTTCCATGATTACTGACTTTTTCATTCCTTAATTGAATGGCATTAATATGGAAGAGATGTGGTTTCAACAAGACGGCACGGCGCAACATCAATTTATTCAAGGAAACATTCGATGAGTGCATAATAATACGTAATGGGCCTGTGAATTGGCCTTCTTTTAATTATTTTCTGGGGGGATATGTGAAGTCGCTAGTCAAAGCCGATAAACCAGAGGCGATGGACGACTTGGAAGCCACGTTATTGCTTATATACAGCCTCAGCTGCCCGAAAAAGTGGTCTTGGAAATTGGAATTCCAGATTGAGCTTTATTCGAGCCAGCCACGGTGACCGAAATCATACATATATCATATGTATATCAATAAAGCAAACACCATGGCCTGTACCACGATTTGTATGTGTTTTATTTAATTTGAAAGTTCTTATACCTTTAAAAAAAACACCCATTACATAAATGCAGCCTGACAGAGTTGATTTACTTTAATCAATGCATTCGCCATAATGACATTCCATAACAGATAGTTAAGTATCGCTGACAGCAAGTAAAGTTCGTGTTCAATCACCATTTCTTTTACCCTGGAAAGGTTTGGATTGCAGGGCGTGCGTCGATTGGGTTTAAATTGAGAATTGAAATCAGGCTTTCCCTTCCCGTTCCTCCAAATGTTGGCAACGTACGTAGGTCGTCATGTACTCAATCCGACCACATGCTAAGTTCACTTTCTAAATGGCAATACGGATAGTGACAGCCCACAGAACTGTTCTCACATGGTAACGCTATTATTTAAGGCATTCTGTTGTTTGGAGCTAAAATGTAAACATCGTATGTATATAAAATTTACTGAATCCTGTTGACAAGCAAAAAAAGGAAAAAAAAAAAAAAACAGCAGAAAACTGTAACTCGCCGTGGGTGGGGAGGTTCATCGATAATTTTGAAGGTACACAAGCTATGGTCCGATGAATATTTAATCGAAAAAAATATAAACATTGGAGATTTTTATCAGCATCACGTAATTATGCAATCAAATATGTACTCGTATATCGAAGAATGTATAAGTTTCCTACATTGTATGCCATAAACAAATAATTAAAAAATAAGGTTCACTCTGAATGGATTTCCAATACCTAATTACCGAATATTTGGAATTGTACATCGTCCATTGAATCTAATTGTTGTAAACCTGAAATATCAGTGACGCTTTCAGCTACAAAATGTGATTATGTTCAAAATTGCTGTGTGAGAAGGGGCTTCATTCATATCGACGGAACTGTTTCTGTGTTCAAGTCTATATCGATCTACAAGTATTTCTTGAAACTTAGACCTTAACTTGACAGCTGTCAGTAGCAAGCTCTATGATCGGCAATTAAATTGCTTAAGAAAACATATCTTATGCAGTGCCAGGCACTAGACGCCTAGACGGTCAATGTTACTGTACAATATTTCCATTACTTTTGCGCATTAATTTAAGTGACAACTTATAATTTTGAAGACCACATGTCAAGTGATACTAAAACTAAATGTGTGGTATCAGACCCCTTTATGTTGCTATGCCCACGAGCCCAGGGAAGGTTCCGTACATGCTTCTTTGATCGCAAGTACTTCCGCCTGGAAGACACCAGAGCTGTGAAAGGACTTGGAGATTCTTGGTTCGGCTGATAAGGTACTGCAATCCATCCTGTATCCGTCGGTAAAGATCGCTATTTGGTACTTTGATGTGATTGAGTCGTTTTTTTAATTTAATCTGGTTGGCAAAATGACTTGGGTGGATTTGCTGAAATCAAGTGCTCTACTCTTAGGAACTACATTTAAACCCAGATAAGTGCATTAGCAGAATTGTCCAATGTCGTGAGGTACTTATCCGGGATATGTAGTAACGAAAACGCACTTAGCAACTCAGCTCAGAGGTACTCTCCACGAACAAGTCAAGCCGCGAAAAGGCGAAAGATCTTCACAACCAACAAACGAACAGTGACAGCCAAGAAAAAACGTCAATGTCTTACTATCGTACCAGAACTCACTACATTTTGTAGTTGACTAAGTTCATTACCTTTTGTTTTGTTTCGATATTTCATGTAAATTATAACGAAATAAATGAAAATGGAACTTGAACGGGGAATATAGTTAAGCGATATGAACTTAAAAGGGGATTTTAACAAGAATATTACTTAACCCTTTCATGCCAAATGTTGCCTATAATCATCATTAACGTTTTAGCTTCTAAAGCTATGTTCAGGTCTGCAAATATTGTCAGGTCTACAAATGTGCTAACAATGAACTGACAATGACAAACTACCTTACTATGTTCAATTGCCAGTTCACACGGTTGCCAGGTTTTGTCCCAATTCCTGACAATTTATTGGCAGGCGGTTTGCCTGCAAATTTTCTGACAATGTTTTCTCTGACAATATTTGCAGATAAAAAATTGTTAGTTCACACGGTTGGTAGATGACTGTTTACAAAAAAAAAAAACTACAAATTCATTGCCAGACGTTGTCAGACTCATAGCATTTGATAGAAATTTTTTTCTTCGTGCTAAAATGTCTTTATGCATGGAAAACTACCTATATGTTCCAGGTAAAAACTTTGTATGGTAATTTGTAGGTAACATTACGGCGCAGCAAAATAACAAAAAAAAAATAGAGGTTATTAACAAATTTTCCCGAGATAAATACGATTTTCACAAAAATTGATTAAAAATAATTTTAAAAAATAGCGTTTGAAGACCAATAACTCGAAAATGAAAGCACGGATGGTAATAGCTGTAGGTAACTGTGATAAACATTCATCAATTGTCTAGCGAACAAGTCCACTTTGGTTGCTCTGCACTTAATAGACCAGAAGTTATAACTGAATAATTGTTGGTACCTACTTCTCTGAAGGTACTTTTTTAAACACCCTGTAGCTCCGTGGATGTTGAAGATGGACCACCCCTCACATGGGTTTTTTTCCATAACATGGACCAAAGAATCATTTCCCATAGTAACTTTTTTCAATACCCTGTAGCTCCGTGGGTGCTGAAAACAGACCCCCCTCCAACCACAATATGTTTTGTTTTTTCATCAAATAATAATATGTTGACTGTCTGCACATACCTTAAGTCCCGTAATTTAAAATTTTTTGGTTTACTGATTTTTTCACACGACAGATTCTAGCTTTTTTCCGTTGTAACAAAAAAAAAAAAAGTAAAAAAAAAATTCCAAAAACTGATTGTGCAAAAAATTGAAAAAAAAGACTCAAAACAAAGTAAATTTTTAGTAACAAGTGAATATTATTTTCAAAATATGTCAGACAATAAGATGAGAAAATAAAAGTTAAAAAATAACTTTTAGTTGAGCTCTGACACATAATTATTGATTAGAGTCAACACCCCCTAGCGGTCAAACCTTGAATTTGATATCAGTTCATATTTAAGGCTCGACCAACAACTTAATGTCCTCAAAACAATATTAACAACGCCCAAATTAGTTCGGGCATGAAAGGGTTAATAAAGTTAGGGTTTCAAAAAACCGACGATGCTTTGCGGGTTTTTTCACTTAAGAGGGTGGTTTTTAACCGGGTTTCACTGTAACTCGATGCTCAGATGTTTCTAAATTCCCGCCATTTATCAGTGGCTATCTACAGTTGGGTTGGTTCTACAAAAACGATTATTTTCAATTTTAAATATCGGCAGCATGCATACATACATATTAAATATAATATAATGTATTAAACGTTGTTTTCGGTGACGTCATATAGAGCAACCTACAATTTGTAAAGAAATTGGTTAGAACAAGTACGATTATATGGCGGCAATACATACCACACAATGACCCAAATAGAATGATAATGGACAATGTGTCGATTGAGCGGTTATGTACATTGACCATCCAACCAGAACAATACTCTTCAAGGATGAAAATACGAATGGTCTTAATAACCTTGTCAGGCAAACAAAACACTTTCTTTTGTTTCAAGTTAGTAGTTCTCCAGCGTAGGACCTATTATGCGGAATATATATATTTTTTTTGTTCTTAATTGTCGATAAAAATCCAAATTCTAAACACGTAGTACGAGTATCTATGGAATTTCTATATCGAACCGCATTAATTTGTACATGTAAAATCAGTTGAGTGAAGTTAAGTCACTCCAAGTGGTAGGTATGGCTAAGAGACTCTAACAGCTTTGAGTTCATTTACCTTTTATGAATCACAATATGCCATTAGCCTTGATTCTATTTAATTGAGATACATCATGTGATCGATGGTTATGTGTGGTTACAAAATGCTTTTAAGGTTGTATCGTTGTAACGAGTATCGTATCGCTTAAAAGACACTTTGATTAATAATGTTCAATTGTTTTCTCATCGTTTTTTTTTCTGTTCATTTGGCGTCTGGTGTGATTATAGATGTGTGTCGCCAGTGAATCTTGCATGATATTTCAGCAATTGGTAAGAAACAGGTGGGGCAAAATTAGATGTGGTAATGGTATAAGTGGTATAACGTATAAGGATTGCTCTTTTCATTTAACCATCAAATGTGAATCATCCACTTTAAGCCACTGTAATACTCCACTTACACAAAACACAAAACACTTAAGGGTTTCGGTCGCACAGTGTCACTCAGAATATCGTGTTGAAACAACTTAGCACTAAGTTTAGTAGTGAGCCATACTGCAACTCGATAATTCCCATCTTAACACAGCAGCTGAAAAATGTACTACTTCCTAATTCGAAGGATAAAATGCTCTATGGACAAGTGGATGTTCTCCATTCAACCAAAATGAAACGTTCAATGGAAGTGAGCCCGACTTTCACTTCAAGGCGGCGTAGGTGACCTGCACTGTTAAACTGACGTCCTACTAAGAGCATCAAACATTTCATAAATCAACCAAAAAAGAACACTTGATGTTCGAGTTGTATTTATCTGTGCAAATGTTTGTCGAAAGATGACATTCAATATAATTAAAATTCGTACTACGAATGACATGTGGTTCCCAATTAAAAAGTAAATTTACACAACTGTGATGAATTTTGTGCAAATACTCGTATGAAATTTTCGATTCTCGATCTGGCAAGCTTGCGTTTAAATTTTTTAATTCCGGGGGAATTTTTAATGTCCAAAGCAAATCTGGCAGACATGTGAAATGCACAAATTGTGAGTGAACACAAACAATAAACTGAATTTATTTAAAATTAAAGATTCCATTTTTTTTCATTAATAACAATAATAAAGTTCACTATTTTCAAATAAATTTTCTTCTTTCTTTAGATGGCGCTACAGTTCGGGGTGAACCAGGGCCTACTTCTCGCAACCATTTGTGTGTGCGTGTTATATTTTTGCACGAATGGAAGGGACCTACAATTTTTAGACCACTTTGAACGGCGAGTTGAGAAGCTAATTGACGAATGATACTCTTTGTTTGAAAAAAACTTTTTAGGTGTTTTGCTGTGATTGAACCCGAGCAGCACTAACCACCACGGCCACGGCGACCGACGTGTGAAAAAGTGTTAAGAAGAAAGTAATACAACAAAATATTTCATACATTTTTGAATTCGTGCGTTAACGAGCTTTCATTTGACACCCCCACACGATGACGTCCAAATATTTCTTTTTTTAATTTCCCATTTAACCCCCTAAAACTAGCCCACCAAAGTCGAAATTCAGCTATTTTAGTTCTGGTCTATCTTTGGGCCACTAATTGCTACAACTGTTCCAAATTTCAATAGTCTAAGTCAAATGGTCTCTAAGAAAAAGGCCTGTGACAGACAGACAGACATCAAATAGATTCCATTAGTGTTCCGTTTTGGTACGAACGGAACACTAACAAACCAATACAAACGTCAAATTTATGTTTCCGTTATTAGAATCTGACGTTTACATTAGATCTGTTTGGTAACCCACGAATTCGTACACATTTGTAAGATTCTTACGAATTTCATGTTTGTTAACCCAAAATATTTGTAAAAGAGAGAGCCAAATGACAGTCCAAAAAATTTCCCCTCCACTGAGAGCGTACACAAACTTACGCAAAATTGCGCGGTCTTTTTATTGTATATATTTGTATTTATTTTTATTCCATTAGTTCATTAAGTTTACAATGAAAATAGGCATTAATATTACAAGATGTAAATAAAGTAACTTATTTCAAAATAAGAGAATAAATAGAGACATTCTTTAGTCATGTAAAGGGTTTTCCAATAAGAGGTGTTATTTTGGTATTCAAAGAAAAATGCCATTTTTTGAGACAAATGATCGGATGTTTATTTCATAATAAAGAGGAAGGTATGCCGTTAATAATGAAAAACAACATCAGCCAAATGGCCACCACGAGCACGCATACAGGACCATATAATTTTCATGAAATTTTCCATAACCAAATCGCAAAGTGGCTGCCCTATGTCCTCGATAGCCTCACAAATTTTATCTTTGAGGTCTTGAATCGACGCTGGGCTGTTGGCGTAGACCTTATCTTTCACGTGGCCCCAAAGGAAGAAGTCGCAAGGTGTTAAAACACAAGATCTCGGTGGCCAATTGTGATCACCTCTTCGAGAGATAACACGGTCCGGAAACTTTTCCCGTAAAAGATCAATGGTTTCGTTGCTTGTGTGGCACGTAGCGCCGTCTTGTTGAAAGTAAACGTTGTCCAGATCAATACCAACCAACTCCGACCATAAAAAATCATTACTCATCTTTCGATAGCGCAATCCATTTACCGTAACTGTTGATCCAACCTCATTTTCGAAAAAGTAAGGTCCAATGACCCCGCCGGACCATAAACCGCACCAAACAGTCACACGTTGAGGATGGAAAGGCTTCTCAACAATAAGTCTTGGGTTTTCCGAGCCCCAGATGCGACAATTTTGCTTGTTGACGTAGCCACCGAGGTGGAAATGGGCCTCATCAGTCAAGATGATTTTTCGATGGAATTCCGGATCATTTTCATGCATTTCAAGGACCCAATCAGCAAAGACACGACGTTGTTGATGATCGGCCGGCTTGAGTTCTTGTGTTAACTGAACTTTATAAGCCTTAAGACCCAAGTCTTTATGCAAAATACGGTGTAATGACGTTTGTATATACCAAAGAACGACGAGGAATGGACAAACCTGGGTTTTCTTCAACACATTGGGCTACAGCAGCAATATTCTCAGTTGTTCTTGAGCGACGTGCACGGGTTTTATTCTTCACATCACTAACTTGTCCCAACAGCTGGAATTTTCCACCAATTTCTGTATTGCGGTCCGACAAGGTGCTTTACGACGACCAAAAAATACTTTAGTTTTGCGAACTGTGACTGCAAGATTTTCACCATTTTTGTAGTGAATTTTAATAATTTCAATGCGTTGTTGTAGCGTGTATCGTTCCAATTTTTAGTAATGGTGTAGTTTCTACTTGTCAAATGTCAAAGAATAAAAGCTTCAAAAGTGACAGCTACCAGCACAATAACACCTCCCATTGGAAAACACATAAATGACTAGTGGCGAATGACCCTTTCACATATCTAGCAAATAAGATGTGTGGGGTTACGTTAAGGTTTTTTTTTTTTTTTATATATATATATATTGCAATAAATTTATCTGTAAACAATAGTGAAAGATGCACTTTAAAAACAAAATAAATGCAAGTCATAAGTTTTACATTTACAATAAATTTCTTCAAAGTTGAATAGCTTTGACCATTGAACTATCCATTGTAAAAAGGCAATTTTTAACTTTATTTAAGAAGAGATAACGAACTCCTAATACTCGTATGTCATAAGGCAATTGATTGTATAGTTTTGGTGCTGAGACAGTTAAAAAATATCTATATTATTTGAAGATGGTACATTTACAAGATTTCTAGCATTTACCCTTAAATTATATATGACCGAGCTTCTGAGCGTTGAGCTATAACCGCCTCGTAAAAAGAATACTTTAAGGACTTTATAAACATAAAGATATCTTAAAGGTAAAACACGAAGACGACAAAAAAGTGGCCAACTACTGGTTAGTCTATTTTTATTGCAGATAATCCTAATAATATGCTTTTGCGCTACAATTAGAGGCTCAATAGTATTGGAGTAGGTACCACCCCAGCTTGATAAGCCATATTGTAGCTTCGAATTTACAAGTCTATAATATATTGTAAGTATTAGAAGCTTTGTGGAACGATAGGGTTTTAGTAAACATACTACGGGTTACGGACAACATATATTTTCTTAAATCAGCTGCATGTGCCTTCCAAGTTAGATTTTTGTCTATTAAAATTCCTAGATATTTAAAACATTCAACTGATTCTATCTTAAAGCAGTTTGCAGTACATGGAACATTTTGAAAATAATTATTTTTTCCGCAAGTATGTGAAGACAGAAAAAGTTTTTCACACGATGAAGAGTGAAAATATGTGTTACAATCAACCAACTCCGAACCATTTAGACTACAAATCATAAGCTTGGTTTTTTCACTTATTAAAAGGTCATGTTTTGCAAACCATTGCCTTAGAATTTGCAAGTCCTTTGCTATGGATGCAAATAAGGAATTGTTGACGTATGTAAATGTCATATCATCAGCAAACGCTGTCACTCTGCTACTAAATTGTTGATGAAAAATAGAATTCACATAAATCAGAAATAAAATTGGACCTAAGACCGAACCCTGAGGAACTCCAATGCTTAATTCAAGCTCATCACTAAAAACACCGTCAAGTTTTTCCCGTTTAGACCTTCCTTTAAGATATGTTAAAAACCACTCATGTACAGAGCTCCTAAAACCAGCCCTATAAAGTTTATCCAACAGAATGTTATGATTGACCATATCGAACGCCTTCGTCATATCAATAAATAGACTGATAGTGCTTTTGTTATTATTGAATCCTTCGTATATTTCACTACACAGTTCGAGGATAGCATCTTCAGTTGATTTACCTTCCCGAAAACCATATTGTGCAGTATCAAAAAAGTTAGTCTTGTTTAAAAATGAAACTATGCGGCCTTTCATCAACTTCTCAAATAATTTAGAAAATGTTGAAAGCAACGATATTGGTCTATATTGGCTCAATTGTTTTCCATTACCCTTTTTGAACAAAGGAATAACTTCAGCAGATTTTAAGGAGTTGGGAAAAATACCACAGCTGACACTCATGGTAAATATATGAGCCAGTATATTAACTACATAAAACCGACGCGCTTCAGAAGGCAATTAGTGACACCATCGGAGGTACATGAGTTTTTGTTGTCAAAATTCGATATGTTTCATCGATTCTGTCAAACCAGCCATTCTGACAATTGTGAAATGTCAGAGGATTTTCCCCCACTTTTCAAAGTATTTTAATATTTGAGAGCGAGCTAAGACTTCCACAGAAAAGATACCAAACAGACCTATTAAAAAAAGTGGTAAGGGTCTTTTCGCGTACTTTTTGCACCAACTATGTTCTTTCTCTCAAATTTCGAAGAGTGGGTGTGAAACTCTCTAACGCGTTGTAACATACATATGGGATTTGACAGATTTGATATTTTTAATATATTTGCCCAAAGACATTTCTTGTTCTAAAATCGCAGCATGGGGAAATTTCTTACTCTCTCGGGAGCACCATCTTTTACGAAAAACTACGAAATTTTTGCGTACGCGAACGGGGTTTAATAACTTTTCGTAGATTTTCATAGTTTTGGGAGCGTACGCGTACGGAACTATACATACCAGCACTGTTGCCGTACCTAGAATTTAGTCAAATTCTGTTAGTAAAACTTTAGTAAATTTTCGATAAACGTAAATCTAACAATAGAGTTATAAATTTCCCCTTCCTGTGAATTTTTACACATTTTACATTTTATGACATCTGTCAAATTCGTTTTCTATTTGTTTATCTTTATAAAGTGACTTCTGTCATTGTTTGATTCATACAAGTAAATAACATTTTTTTTGACGTGTGTCACGACAATACAACTTTGAAATCGTTCCAATACTTTGTGGCATTTTTTTTTGTTTTTCTCTGAGAGAATATTACCACCACTGTTTGCAATGTGACATTTAATACCTTTTAGTGCAAACAAAGTAGGAGCACACATTCTTAGTCCTAGATTATCGGGTGCAAAAAATCATAAATAGGATGTGTAGATATTTAAACAACGATTTTGTTGACAGCTTGCCTTGGTAATCCACCTTTAACCACAATTTATACAAAATGTGAGAAATTTGCGAGTATGGTCGACGTGCAGATAACAAGTTCCTTCTTTTCAAATATTTGCTTTTTTGACGTAAAAGCCCCAAAAAAAACATCTTAAATTCTGGACGGACATACGTACCTAAACCTATCGCTGTGTAACTAACTACGTTCCTCTTGTATGCTGTGTCATTGTAGTTGGGCAGTGTCTCCCAAAAAAAAAGCCCCCAGTGCGGCCAACGTATCGCGGTCCGCGGTCAACCGAACAGTGATTCACTAATACCATGAACCTTTGATGTTGATTAGCTATTAGCCAGTCAACATAATGATGACGATAGTTTTAACCCAGAGCGATGTTGTCCATAGTTAATTAAATCAAATACAACTGATCAAATACAATGACCTTTTCACTGTGATGTAACATCAGCGCAGTATTGAAATATGTAAATAAACCGTGTTAAAGCGGAACAACTCAATACAGTCTCACTGATTACTCATTTGCCGCATTATGAACGCTACAATGTTGACGTAAGCGGCGCGGCGTATGCAAAACAACGAATAAAAGCGATTAAATCAACAATGACAATATTCTACGCCGAACGTTCTCACTAGGTAAGGTTTACCCAATAGGTAGGTAATCGCTGGATTACGCAATAATGCAATTCCAATTTCGTCACATCCGCTTTAATACAATTGCAGTTTCAAACAAAAAAGAAAAACTAACAACAACCAATTCCATCATAAAGCACCACAATAATCGATTCTAATTAAAAGTTTGATAGTGTGTATCTTACGCAATATCGCTTCAACTTCAGCCCGGCTTTTGAATAATTTATGTAAACTCAATTTGCAGCCAACAATGACAGTTTTTTTAAACAAAACAAAAATAACAGTTTACATTTTTATTCACAACGCGCAACGTTAACGGCGAATGGGTTCACCAGCAAATGCAAACGTCATTCAGTAATTCAACTCATCGCTTTAGCTAGCTACAGTGAACCAAAAAAAAAGTAGCACGGGAGCAAGATGCAATAGGTCTGTTTGGTACATAACTGGTAATTTTGAGTAAAATTAACAAAAATCAAGAGAAGAGAGAGCCAAATGAGAGTGTCAAAAAATGTCCCCTCTTGTGATTTTCTCTGATTTCGTGCAAGAACTTTTTCTTGGAGTGAGCGAGGGACATCTGTCAAACAGCCATCTGACAGTTTGTGAAATATCAATCACGAAATAAATGAAAATTAGTTTTTCGTGAAAATATTTAATAGTTAAAAAGAACTATTGCACTCTCTGAGAGGATTTCCCCCCACTTTTCAAATCATCATACTATATAATAAAGCAGTAACGCTCATTCTGTAAATACGGCTGTATCTCGGACTGGAGCCTAGACGACTGGGCAGATTTGCTTGAAACTTCATATCTGGGGCCTGTGGGACTACACCACAAGGCCAATTTGGAATTTTTATTCTAGCTTCATTTGGGACCGATTTTATAAAAAGCTGATTTTTTTCGAAAAAGGCTCCAACGATTTTGTTAATATTTCATATTTAGGTTAACTTAGACACATGCTATCAAATGTCATACCAGGTTTTTGCCTAAAAAGTTGTACAACGGTACTTGACTTTTTCGGATATTGCTCGGTCGATCGGTATAACTGATTTTTATATACATAGTAACTGTTTAAAAGTGAAATAGCAATAAGAACTACGATGTAATGTGAAAAGAACGTCAACGTGTTTGCGTGTACATACATATGTACATATATCTCTCGCATGTTTTGTTCCTCTTGCAATACAATTCGGTATGAAAGTGGATGCATATGCAATAGGTTAGATTAAAAAAGAAAACAATCCATATTATAAATAAATTTGAGGAACAAACTATTCAAAAGTGCAACGAAATTTTCAAAAATATTTATTTAGCTTATTTATATAAATATAACCAATAATGGCGCTGAAAGTGGGTACATAAGATTGATTGAGTTTTGATTGAATTAAATTAATATCGTTTTCAAATTCAAAATCTGCCGCGCATACAACGAAAGCATGATTTGCACCAGAAGGAAATGTCGAAAAAAAAGAACATTGTAATGTTGTGGGCCTAACGGATGATGGTGCTGTTGTTGTCTTTGTCTTTTTCTTCCTTTCAGTTCTCCCAATTCAATTCTGCGTTATAGCTTATTCTGTGAATTCAAACCCAGTTTATACGACGCGGTGTTCAAAAGCACGGGAAATGAGTATACGAGTATGTACATATGAATAGCGAATTATTTACCTTCAGAGGTAGGCATTGAATCTTCTAACTACACTGAGTTTTTATTGGTAAATATAATTCACAGTTATTTTCTTAACTTATGTACATATATTTTTGCCCATTACGCTCTGTAAAAATGTTCGTGGTTTTCGACGTGGGTCAGCTAGTTATTTACTATTTGACAGATGTCCCTTTTTGATTACAAAAAAGTTACCAAACATACCTAATTATAAAACTGAATAAAATCTCCAACCTTAAAGCTAGATCAATGAAAGTGCAAATGAAATATAATTTTTTAGGTTTTCCAAATATGTAGTTTTAATTAATTTTTCTGAAATATGTTTTTTTTTATAATTAAGACAATTTTAATCCATTCTTAAAATATGAACATGCACTGAACATACGTCTTATCACTACAATCAGAAATATTAAAAAGACATACAAAAATACATACATATGTATGTTCAAACAGGAAAAGGCGCCAATTAATAGAATAAAGAAAAAACTGTAGAAGTTTTTTTTGGGTTCTACAAAATAACTTTTTTGTTAAATTGTTTGTTTTAAAATAACATGAAATAATTTAGAAAAGAGATATAAAATTATTTGGAATATTTATTGACTTCAATATTCCTACAATAATATTCATGTTATATTAATTGCAGTTTAGCTGCTGTCCAACCTTTTTTTTGGTTCACTGTATGTATCTATCTATTCTCATAAAATAATAACGAATCGTGCAAGTATGCATGCAGGTATGACACACCGCTGTTTACTCGTGGTATGGAACCAGTTTTAACCTCAAATCTATTCAAAATCGTAGGCACTGCAATTATCTACAACTTCTAGTGGAAATTGAGGACACAGCACAAAGCCAGTTTGTCAAGTTGTAGGTGCATGGAAATGGCTAGCATGGTGATAGATACTCCAACTGACTTAAATAGAGAAAATATTCTATTAGATCGCCGTCTTCTAAGCAAGTAGTATGAGTACATTATATGTAATTTATGGGCTGGTTACCTGGGCGTATACGTGCTGGAAAAAAATCACACAGTAATAAGGTTGGATAGGGTAAACAAAACTGGTTTTATTTAAATACAGATAATTAGATGCGAGCCAACGCGAAAAACCGGTACCGGTGCTGGTGGATTAGCATTAAAAACTGTAAAAAAAAAGTACTTTTAGCAAATGCAATGATCGGTTCTATGCTAAAAATTTAGTACGAGTGTACTAAATGCAAGGATGAGGATGAAGGAAAATCGCCCTATCACCTCCAGTGCAGCTGCCAGGCACTCTCGTCCTGGAAGATTATGGGAGGATTCTTCTTTACAAACTTACAAGATATTCCCACAACGGATATCAATAAAAATGGAAATTTATCCAACTTTCTGAATGATTTTAAGAGCACCGATACGAATCGTTTCACGTGCCAACACAATGGATCTTTTTTGGTTTTAAGTGAATCGGTGGATAGCTTCTTAGCTAAAATCCAAGGCGGCAGACAAAACGTCACCGTTTCAGTCCTTGGGCTCTTGAAAAGCTTAAAGAACCCCCATTGTTTTCGACAGAAATTTTGGACTACGATGAGGCCCATTTCATGATAACGAACCATGTATGTATTTGCGGTCTGAAATTAAAGCCCGTGAACAGTGATCTCGACATTTGGTTCGGTAAACAGTTAATTTCAAGCTTCGGACCGGTCAACACCTTTAGACTCTTTCCTTTGGGACTACTTAAAGTCCAAAGACAACATGGATAAGCCGGCTACGATTAAGGAATTGGAAGCCACCATTACTCGCGCCATTCGCCAAATATCACTCGAAAAGCTCCAAGATGTCATCGAAAATTGAAACTTCCGAATGGACCATATTAGCAACAGTTACGACCAACATTTGAAAGAAATTATTTTTAAAAATGTAAAGAATGGTTATTTTGTATGATAATAAAGATTATCCGGTTAAATTGAATTTTTTTTTGTGTATTATTAATGATTCACCCGTATAATATAAAGAATATTTTTGAATTAAAATAAATCGATATTAATCGTGTTTATTTTTGGGGGAAAAAAATCCAAAAATACATATACAAATTCTTGGACTAATGTATTTACTAACTTAACATACTTGTAGTGACGGTAAACAGTCGCGAAATACCGAAATTATTGCATTTGAATACCACGGTTAGGTAGCAGTGGCTGCGGTTATTGCGGGTACCTGCTCCAGGATTTTGGGGATATGTATCACCGCTACTCATGTGAACCATTTGGAGCTTTGTATGTATAAATCGTTACCAAGGTGGTTGAAGCAGTATTCACCAAGGTGAAGTTTTCTTCAACACGAAAGAGCTGGTCATGAACAGAGGAGATGAGTAGTACTTTCTTCCTCTTCCTCGTGTCTACAGAAGTCGTTCGAAAAGACGCCAAGCCTGAGTGTATGCCTGCCTATAAGGCTGTTGCAAGTTTTAGTGATAGCTTGTAAGTAAGTAGCAAGGGACATACCTATGTTGGTACAGTGGATTCCGCTTATTTGGGACACTTCGGTCCAGACCGATTCTGTCCCAATTAAGCAGATTTTCCAATAATGCGATGTGACAATCAAGTAAAAAACCAATCTGTTCTGTTCTGTTCTTGACCATTTTTTCCAGTTAAGCGGCTGACTATCCGCCGTCCCAATAAAGCTGAATCTACTGCATTTACAAATGTTCTTATTGTTCGGTAGGAAAGAGGGATTATTGTTGCTAGTTTAGCGAGTTCATCAGCTTTACAATGTCTCTGTGTCCCGGCACCCAATAGAGGTGAATATTGAACTGCTTAGTTTTGGTTTGACACCAAAAAACGTATACATTTTGTCACGATTGATTTAATTCTAGTTACTTGAGATTAGTTTTACGCCATAAGTAGGACTCTGGAAGACCTATATTGGGCGAAGCTGGCGCAAATAAATTAGCCAACTATTTGAGATCAACAGAAGAAAGACAGAACTAACCCTTTTACCAAAGATCTAAGGAATATCTTGCAGTGGAAAATAACCTTATTTAGTGGACACAAGTGCAACAAAACCCATTTTCTAGAGCCTTTTTTCTGTAGGTAAATATTCGTACATCATGCATCATTAATCTTAAGGAGAGCACGCACTATTTTGGTGTTACAGTCTGGCCAACTTTACAAATTCTGCGTCCATGAATTTTGATTATCTGTTTAGAGCAGAGCTTCATTACATCGGCTCAGCTGCCTCTCCTCTTCCTCTCTTACTTGAATATTGTTCTCGGAATTAGAGTTCAGTACCTAACATTCTCTTTATCTACTCGGCAAACTACAGGGACTCTTAACTTCTTACCACTGGATCATCGAAGACTGGTAGCAGAATATTGTTTGGAAGCAAATAAATTACGAATTGCAGTCACAGATGCCACTTTTTTATTTATATTATATCACTGTCATAAAATTATTAACGTGTAATATAGCCTCTAAGAAAATTGTAATAGTAGGGTGACTTGGTAAATTGTAATATGCATTAAATGGAATATAAGTAAAATCGTTTAATTTTGAAGCCATTAAAGAGTTGATTATAAACTGAACAAATTGTTAATTTTTAATTAACAGGACATCGTAAGTGTCAATAAGCTTTTCAGATTTAAGTACGGGTATGTGCACGAAAAGTTTCCTGAGAGTTCCATTCCGAGAAGCCATAATTATAGAATACATTTTTAATAATTTTCAGTGAAGGAAATGTTTAGACATGTGAATAAGTCAAACCTTACAATGGCTTTTTATATCCTAAACTGAACGCAGTAACATATACGTATGTATACAGTGCTGGCACGCTAATCAGCACATCACCATGAAAGAATAAACCTATGGATTTTTTTTTTTAATATAACTTATTTAAACATTATTAATTGTCATATATTTAAAAAGATTACATTCCCAGCCACATTTCGAAAATTTAAAATTTTGAAATTTCGGTATCCTTTGCTGTTTGCTTCTAATTTATTGAAATAACGTCCCATTTGCATTGAAAATTAAATTAGCACAACCAAATAATGGCTACGATTTATTTATTTTTTATTCATCCTATTGTTGTGACGAGTAATGCAACACACTGGTGAAGTGTTATTTAGTAGTTCTAAAGTGATTTATAAATAGTAATGGGACATGCCAAGAGTTCTACGGCGCGCGGGGGAGGGGAAAGTATGGCTATTGTTCCAGGAGGAGCATAAGCAAAATTCCACGTAACATTAATTGTTTACGAAAAAAAGTGCAAAATGCTATAAAGCACTATCCAACGCATGGGACATTTGCGGACAAGAGACAACGTAGGCCTAGGCATACTACGAAAAGAGAGGATTCCATCATAGTCCGACATGTTCTGAAAGACCCTTTTGCCACTTCCTCCGAAATAAGAGCACGCATGGAGGAAGAATATGGTGTAAACATCGCAGCTAGAACTGTGCGAAAGCGGCTTTTGGAGAATAACCTTCGAGGATGCCAGAGTCTAAAGAAACCGAAGGTATCAGATGCGAATCGGAAAAAACGAATAGAACATCCTCCATCTTTTTGGAATACGGTAGTATGGAGAGATGAATCGATGTTTAATCTGTGTGGTTCTGCTGAAGGAACATAAATGTACGACGTCCTTCAGACAAACAACTGGACCCCAAGTATACAAAAAAGACGATTAAGTTTGATGGAGGCAGCGTAATGGGGTTCTTTTAGCGCTCATGGTGTTGGTCCTCTAGTGCTTATAAAAGGCAATTTAGATGCGCTTGAATATAATACTATGCTGTCAAACTATCTCATACCATATCTGGAAGACTTACCGTTGTCATTCTACCGAAAAGCAATTTTCCAGCAGGACAATGCGCCTTGCCATAAGGCCAGATCTGTAATGGAGTGGTTTGAGGTACAGCAAATGACGGCAATGGATTGACCCCCTCAGAGCCCCGATCTCAATTCCATAGAAAATGTATGGGCAATTGTTAAGAGGCGTGTTAGGCCTTGAAACCGAAGAGCGTAAAGGAGTTATGGGACAATATCCATCAAGAATGGTATAAAATACCGACGGAAGAGTGCGCCCGCACCCAAAAAGGGTACAACGAGTACTTGGAAAGTATGCATTATTTAATCTTACTTGTAATTTGTTATTATTTAATTTTTTGCATTTTCAGATGCCTTTGACGAGACTACCATACGGTTCAAAAACGTGTTTTTTTATTTTAAGTAATAATTTGGTTTTTGTTTTAAACTTTTAAAATATTCGTTAAGTATTCACTTCACATTAATAAAGCTAAATATTGAAGTTCTTGAATTTCTATTTTTGTGTTCGTTTTAGCTTATTTTTACTTGGTGTGATCGGGTGTGCTAATTAGTGTGCCAGCACTGTATGTATGAAAAGGGTACATTTTTAATTTCAAATCAAGACATCGTTACGTAGCCACGTCTAACAGTGATCAACTTAAAATGTATGTTTTTTACCTGAGGAACAGCAAACACCCTTACAGACGAATCAAAGATGAGAAAAGTGGGGACAAGAACAGTTATATTCTCAAAGACACTTTGTATTCAATAATTTTACTATCTAAACAGCTACTGAAGTGTCGCCCAAGTTGAGGTCTTTTCAATTGAGAATACAGCGTACAAGAACTTTTGGGAATACTTTTTGTGAGTACATTGATATGGCCTATGGCGAAAAGCTTAGCGGTTCTCCACATTGACTGCTGACGTTGAATATTTATATTTTGGCTGAGGTAATTCTTTCGAATTGGATGCCACTCCAGGATGAATTTATAGGGGATCGTGAGTGCCTAGTGTCTTAAGATGACTCAGCAGCACCGTTCTTAAGCTTATTGCAAGTTCATAGGGGGTCTGGTCCAGTTGCTTCCAAAAATTCTATTACCCCGAAGTTAGAATAGTCAGCTGCTTCGACGTCTTACTTAAATTTCCCTCAATACCAAGGAAGGGTAGAAGTGGTGGTTTCGATAAAAGAAAACCCAAATAGCGCATAGAGGGCACCGTTTTGATACCACAACATCAGGTTTATTCTTATTCAGTTATGAGATTTTCATATCCAGCCTGCGGAGTTTAGGGTTTTGTTCCATGCGTAGTTCTTTATTCTTCTTCCAGCTAAGTTTAGAGTCAAGGACGATGCCCAAATACTTAGCACTGGAGGATAGTAAAAGTGTGTGTCCGTTTAGTTTGGGGTGATCGAAAGTTTGTTTGGTATGACGATATGTTTTCAAAGTCCCTCCCTCAACGTATCACTCAAGCTGGTTTGCCATTCCAGATGGAAATGACTCAAATGCTCATTACTACTCATCGCGGAATAACACAAAAAAGACGAAAAGAAAAAAACGTTGGCACAAATTGCAGACGTTAGACACGTAACATCTTTGCAAAAACAAGTCGCGAAAACACTTAAAACAAATGGAGGCACACAGTGAGTTCTGCATCGGGCACACAGTCATTTCTATATTTGGCAGCACCTTACAATCTGTAAGTCGTACTTTTCCCAAGCTAACAAAGGAACCTAGCAGACAGATTAACTGTTAATACTCCCACGCATAACCTGTTTTCGACTTTAAATCTGGTTTTAAATTTTAATATCCATATTTTTTGACGCTTTCGCCAGGAGAATAACAACAACAACACAATCGTTTTATTGTGGCATCTGATTCACAGACATTACAAAACAAATTACCACCCACTTAACAGACAGATGCCATGGAAGGTACTAACTGAGTACTAACGAAGCTAATCACGTCGAATGGATGCCAAGTGGACTGAAATGAATGACTCTGTGCTGTGCTTCTGGAAGCTGGAATGTGAATGTGCTGACATGTGTCGATAGTGAATGCAACGTTGTGATGTGCATTCTTGGATTGGATTGGCAATCACACTGTGGCAACTTCATAAACGACTGACTGTGCTTTTGAAAAAATGTGGAGAAGTGCAAGCCAGAGGAATAGGAATATCCAATGATGGGACAGAACCATAGGAATCATAGGAACAAAGCTGAAGAACTACAATCGCAAACTATCATCGGGTGTTATAGGAATTACGGCAAATGCTACAATTGGTGATTGACGTGATTTTCTTTATATCATTGGATTCCAGTGGCACTACTGCGTATACCTTCAGTGAAGGAGTCTAGGAGAATGCCAGCATATATGTATGTACTGATCCAATAATTTCCATGGCTCCATGGCTGAAGGAGATTTTAAGGACAAGGAAGAAAAGAATATTTTTCATCTCCCAGTTATATGCAGAAGAAGGAAGCACTATTTCGGAACCGTTTGCTCCGAAACACTCGGCGACCTAGCAGACTGGGACCCATCACTTATTTGGACGAAATTATCTTATGATACTCGTAGTCCTGAAGCCAAACGGACTTTTCTCGAATGACTAATTTCGAACCGAAGTTCTGGTGACCATTTTAAACTTTTGTCAATAAAATAGTTCTAAGCGGGGAACTCCCGTTCCACTTGATGACCGCTAACGTCTTTGGTCAACTTCGACAACATTCTAACTGTTATTGGAACTCTCGTACATGTTTTCTTTGCTCAAAGCTGTGGTATCGTTTGCAACAGTCCGTTCTGACACTGATATCAATAGTTCTTCAACTTCTGTCGGCGAGGGCCAGAGCGGCACACAACAGGTTATGTATAGATTCTTTTTCTTGTTGTGGGATACTATGGGACCATGAATACAGATGGAGAAGTGCCCAGTAATGACATCAAAGAAGTCACGTATTTCACTACGACGGAATTTAGCCCGGGAAAGGAATCTCTTCTTACCATGGAACAGAATCGATGAGGGGAGCTTGGCATTGCGGCCACTTGATGGGAGCTATTGTGCCAACTTATGTCGAATCTAGAAGAGGTCTCTAAATAGCTATCGATTTGAAAAGTTTTGTAAAACTGTTTCCTTAGGACGCAGTGTCCACTCATAATTTTTAGGCTGGCTGTGTTTCAACTTTGGTTGATCTATCTCACCAGGGACAGATCTCTTGCGATCCAGTTGGCCAGTTTGTTTCCTACGTAAGTGAACTTTGTACGACGGTATCTAGCGCAGAATGACCAAGTTACTCCAAATAACTTACATTTCACCGTAGCTGAGACAAGTACTCTCAGGGCAGCGTGCTTGTGTGTACCTATGTTTTTTTAAGAGGGGTAATCTATAAACACAACAAGAACGCAGACTTTGGTGTGCGGAGCTCAAGAGGCCTTTCTAATCCGAGCAAATGATAGACATTCACTAATGAAATGTTTAGCTGTCTCGTCAACTTCGCGGCATATTTCACAAAGGTTCAAACTTCTTATCTCAATTTTGTTAAGCTACTCGTTGAAGGGAGTGAACCCAGTGACCAGTCCAGTGAGGTGTAACCGAAATTTTGTTCTTCTGTTTTCTTTTGGCGCATCTACTAAAATTTTGGACTGCTCTCATACCAGTTGTGGTGCTGTAGTTGTAACAGTTCCCCTAGCATGTATTTAACTTGCGTCCAATGAAAGAAGTCGTTGAACCAGCTCCAGCCAGAGCATCCGATTTTGCATTTCCCAGGACCCAGACTAGTGTGATCTCATTACATCGCCCAAACTGGTTCAATCTGTTAATAGCTTCCTTAACTATTTTTGACGTGGTGAACGTTATTGAACAAGCTTTGATACCTGCTTGGCTATCAGAGCAGATATAGATGGATTCTCTTTCATCTTTTGTTAAGCACAATGTTGGCTGTGTAAGTGATACCATACACCTCTGCCTGAAACACAGTCGTGAACCCGCCTAATGGGATATATCCTTCTACTAGCCGACAGAGTGCTTGGAGATATTTCGTCGCGCATTGGAAGATGGTCCAAATTTCGGCTTGGAATATAGAAATAAAAGAATAGCTGGGGTAAGTAGCTTCGCATTAGCCAGAGTCGATCTTTGAACCATCTATGTACCAGACTTGATTGGGTTCGGGCGGATGGGGTTCGAAGCTATCCCAGTTGTCTCTTGGGAGATTATTAACAAGTTACTCTAGAAACAAAGCATTGGACGCATATCTTCAAGTGACATGCAATGATTTGAGTAAGCTGAGGTGGCCCTGTGGAATGGAAGTTGCCTCCGTTTGACTGATTTCTTGAATGGAGATATAAAGTTATCTTCTACCCATGTACCAGAATGAATCCAGCGCCTTTTGGATTTCGTTTGTGGCTTCGTATTCGATGTCTTTATTTATTGAACAAATATTTGATTTGATTACTAAGCAAAAAACAAAACTATTTCATCACTAAATAGGAGGAACTAACATACACATGATAATTAAAAGAGACACCAACTGTAGGTAGGTACGCAGTAGGTTGCGGAGTAACACAAACGCCAACACTACTACAAAAAAAAAACAGCATCAACATTTTTGACTGACCACACTCCGTAGACAAGAGATGCCAATTGGGATCTCTCATTTTTGTTTTAAGTAGAAAAACTGGATAGTATAAATAGGTGAAAGCAACCAACTCACATTTCGCGAAGCCCACGCGAAGCAGGGAAACTTTTTCAAAAAGAATAAAACAAAAACCAAACGAAAATAACAACCTTTAGCATTATATTCGTTTACGTTGTACACACATAGGTACGTCGTTCCTAATTGCATCCCACAAATGAGGACACCAAACCAAACCACAAAATAAACAGACTAACCTTCGTCTTCGTTCGAACCCAATCGATTGTAGTTTTCTTGGATTGCATGTTATAATCTGCGGATTAAGTTCATAATATCACTGCCCTGCCAAGACGTGGAAGGTGGAAGCACCACACAAAGAACACACTGCAGAGATAATGCATTTAAGTATATAGACGTTTGTAAATAGTTATTCTACTGTGTTGGATGTTGTTAGACTACAGAAGACTTGTTTCGCTTCGTTTGTCATCTCGAACGTTTCTACAAATAGACTGGATTACCAATGTGGCCCTTTTTTTATGTACTGTGCCGAGTGTGGGGGCAGGCAACCCTCTTGAATTCACCTTGACGCGACTAACTCCATACCCCGTTTGATGTCGTGCCATTTATTTGAATAATAATCTGCGACATTGGCACACGATGACACTGAAAATTGCCTGTCACCATCTGCCCCCTGAAACCACGTAAATAAATCCAATCCCTGACGGATTTTCTGAATGTCAATGGGAATGGGAAACCCTCTTTATTGTCGTAACCAATTTTTCCACAGATTTTAACTAAATTGTACTCACATTCTAGTAGAAATTAGTTTCCGCACAGTGTACAGCAGCAGTTTGTGATGAGAATCTCCTTCAGCACACAGCAAGAAAAATGTATGATAAATTGCAGGGGGAACAATAAAAACGACTAAAAAACTGTATAACACCGATTGAAATTGAAAATCACAATTAGTTAGACGACAGCGACAGCTATGGGAATACTTTTCGGCACGAATTCTTCTATGAATTGCATTGAGCAGGTTAACGAGACCGTGTGTAGTTTAGCACCGAGAATCAAAGACTTGAATATATTTTTTTTTCCTTTTTTTCACATCCAAAGAGCACACTCAAATTAAATTAAACAAAAACCGTGAAGTATCTAATATGAAAGATAAGAAAATTAACAACAATTATCACACGAACAGGAAACAAAACACTGAGCAGTTAGTGAGAAACTTTTTATTTTTCTACTACCTCTTGCTCTTCGTCGTGTGCATTTGACTTTTCTTCTTTTGAGTGGAACAGAAAAAGGGAAAAATAATCCAACTGGAATATCGCACTGGAATTGGAAGTGTATCTATTGGCTAACGGCTGGTGGCTACGCTGCTAACTGGAGTGTACCAGTAGCTCTGCAACTAGAGTGAGACATTTTTTATTCGTAGGCAATTGGAATTTCGAAAATATGTATCTTATTAGACCTCCATATAGTTGGGATAAAATAAGACTGTTCTATTTATGGCAGACTGTTCTTTTGGGATCTAATCAGAGAGTTATTGGCGCTGTTGGACCAAGCATATCCTTAGAATATAAAGAGGAGTTAAAATCTCGAACGGGAAAGCAAAAAATCTTTCTCGTCAACAATGTGCAGCTTACGTAGGTACCTTCATATCTTCTAAATCAGTTATTTCTAAGCAAGTTTAACCTGTTTTATTTAAATTCTGAACACACATCGATTGATTTAATATTCAATGGCGTTGCCCTTTAGAGATCAAATTAAGTTTACGCCAACATCTGAATGGAAGACTAAATTACGTTTTCCGAATTTATTCCCTAATGTTTACGACTTGAATTTTTTCAAATTCAAAATTGGTGCTGATAGGTATTTGTTTTAGTTACGAAAAAAAATAATAGCCATACAAAATTTTTTAGTAATATATAATCATATTAAAAAAAAAATTAAATTCAACAGTTTGAGAGCCGGACTGGTTGCGACAAAGGAAAGAGTAAGCAAATACTCGCACCTAAGATAGTTAAGGTCAGAACCTGGATGACATTATTCATTAATTTGTGAGTACAGTTAGCACAAAAATTTCGTTTCGTTTTCATGAGTTTTTTTTGTAGCGAGTCACCCCGCCGCCGTTGGGATGACTAGCAACTACACTAGAGTGATGAAAAACAACAAACTTATTTACATTCAAGTTTAAAAGTTTTAAAATCTATTTTAAGTTGCAATCTGAAAAATGAAACAAGTAATACAAATAATGCAAAGCAAACATTTTTTCGTTCTTAAAAGCACAACTTTAATAGCTTTGATGTGTTATAAAAACAGAAACAAGAATTCAAATTGATTATATGATGATTGCGTTCTGCACCCTAGTGTAGTTGCTATTCACCCCTTTGCCGTCAATAGTCACTCCACTTTTATTAAAAAATGTATGTTTTCAAACTTTTAACTAAAATATATGTTTTTTTTTTTGTGATTCACTTACTTTTTATAATTAATCTTCTTACTACATAAATAGGCTCTTCCGAAAATACGAGATAAACAACAAAGCTTCACTTTTTCACACCGAAAATTATAGAGTTTTAAGTGCAACAAAAATCGCTTCAAAATATATGCCACACTCAAAGCCAATTTGGCGCGAAAGTACGTTTGACACTTTGTGCTGGAGCTGTCAATTTGCATAAACAATACATCCTTTTTTGATCTGACCAACAAATATGTGCCAGTGTAGCATGATGTTGAGCATAAAGTACGATTTGTTTTTTTATTGTAGATCGTTTGCAAGTCACTTCATTTTGCAGTATTTTACGTAAGGATTAAACGCATTTAAAATTCAACTAGTGCAAGAATTGAAGGTGGGCCGACCTTTCGAAACGTCACCGTTTCCGTCTTTGGGCTCTGGAAAAGCTAGAAGAAGACCCACTGTGTTCGACCAAAATTTTGTTCTGCGATGCGGCCCATTTCTGGCTTAATAGCCGTATTTGGGCCGAAGAGCAACCCGAAGAGTTTCAAAAGCTGCCATAACATCCAAACTAAAAAACCGTTTGGTGTGGTTTATGGGCTCGTGGAAACATCGGTCCATATTTTTTCAAAAATGAGACCGTCCAGAATTTAAATTTAACGTTAAAAATATTTTCCCAACTTCAACTTAATTTCCCGATGTATGAAAAATTGCAAACAATTGGCAACATTGTTAAAAAATGTCATCATAGCCACTTCGGGTTAGAGTTGGGCTAAGCCGTGAATTCACTGGTATAACTGTGAACGTGATTTTTTATTCACTGTGAATATAACCAGTGAACGTGAATTCACGACGATGCAACTATGAAACCACATAAACTACTATAAAACTACATATAATTTACATACAATTAATTATTGACTATGTAATGTGTAAATATGCATGTACATACATTTGCATGTACCTATACTAGCCGTACTAGCCGTTAAAAACATTTCGACGCAATAATTCAAAAATAAACTTACCCCAGAAACTAATGATATTAACGGATGCTTGATTTCCATATATCTTTTCAAATTGCACATATTACATTTTACGAAACTTTCGTCAATTCAAAGAAATTCCACAAAAAACAAGTTTTTCTCCGCTTTGTTATTGGCGGCATCTTAAAAGTATTTTTTTTTTTTTTGTAAATACGTAGTCCTAAACACCAAACAAACAAATGCATGTAAATTTCCTTAAAATCACATATTCGCATGCACAGAACTAAACTAGCACACACAAATTCTTAGAACCGCTACGAAGTTCAACCTTCATCCCTTTTTTCAGCGGCAATTCTCAATACAACCCAGCGAACAATATACATAACACACTATACATACATGTTTGTGTGCGCAAGGAAGCATTATTCAGTATAGTATACACAATATCGTTCACCGCGTTCTGCTTTGTTCTACGTATCATTCACATACTCACGACCGCGACTTTTGTTGTGAAATCGTTAATTGCGAATTCCAAACTGTGCCGTGAAACTATTCACTATTTAGCGATTCACTGTTTATTTCCAAGTCGTTAACAGACGTTCACAGTTATTTTTCGTTCACTGGTAGTTATTTTATGCTTATCACTACTTCGGGTATTCCGCAGGGAAGCCATCTAGGTCCGTGGCTTTTTTTTATTATACGTAGATGTAATTCATGTCTTCAGATATTTCAATGAGTTCATGTTTGTTATATCCTATATACTATATACTATACATATGAATTACATTTTAAAATGTTTTTTGTTTATATCTCAGACTTTGCTTACTGCCTCAGGTTTCAACACGAGGTGAACTTGTTTTTGTCTTCGTGTGACGAAATTGACTTTAAGAAGTCAGTATGGCTAAATGCAAAGTTTCCGATCATTGTCCCTATTTTGCCAGCAATGTCACATATAGTCATGCTACTGAGGTAGTAATTTTTGACCTACATTTCAATCTCAGTTTGCACATTGATCGCTAGATAGCTTCACTGCCCTTTAGTTCGGTTAAGATTAGAGTACTGCTGCGAAGTTTGGGACCCCTACTATAAGGTTCATTCATTTCGTTTTAAACGGGTCCATACATCGTGTACCCGCTATGCAAAGGCACATAATGAGTCGTAAAATTTATAACTCAAAGTATGTACCACAGCTCAACTATTATTTAAAACGTCTTTACAGTTTACACATTCTTTTAAAGGACGTCCCAAAAAATGTTGCCAAATAAAAAGCTGACAGCTCAGGGCTATCATCGTTGAGCTATCATCGTTGAGCAATATTTTAAAAATAATAAAGCTTTTTCAAACAAAATTATCGTCAGCAATGAGGCTCATTTTCATCTTTGGCTTTAATGGCTTCGTTTAAAGTCAAAATTGTCAAATTTGGGGTTCATAAAATCTACGAGTGATTGTTGAGAAACAAATGCATCCACACTGTTTGCAGTGGATTTGAAGTAAAGTGGTATGGCTGAAGAAACTGATCGCACAAACAACAATAAGACACACATGGAAAAAACTTCTGTGAATCATAAGCAAGGACAAACATTTCAATAACGCACAACTCTCCAGTTATCATAGACACCAACAATAGAGTAACATACAACCTAACATCTGAGTTTCCTATCATTACGCCTATCTGTCTGTCTCTCGTTCTTGTCCTTCATGTGCTCGTGCTGTATGTATAACATGTGTATAATAAACGTATTCATAACCCCTTAAGGGTGCGTAAATTATTATATAAGAAAACAAAAGGAATGCAACTTCAGCCGAGCATGAATGGCACAAGGACTGCATGGACGTTACATAATGTAACTTTGTCTACTTGTGCAGATTTATGAATGAAATTTTCAGAGAATACATGCATATATTGAATGTTGTGCAACAATTTTCGAAAAATCGCTTCTTAGACCCACCTATGTATGTAGGTATACGAATATAAATATGCAACCCCTTAAGCCAACTCCAGCTCATATGTGATGAAGAATGAAGGTAAACAATAAAAGAATCTCCAATAAAATTTCTATCGATTCATTTCCTTTTCATGGGTATACGTATACTACACACATGTGTACACACAAAAGATATGTATAAATTGCACTTCTTGAACGCATGGGGAGCTTTTATTAAGCAATTTTGAGAACTGTCCAATCACATCGAAATTACGTAAGCAGGATTGACGTATCAATCGATTAATTAATATGTACCTTCCTTTTGCATTAACTATGCTGATAGCGCAATACAGGGTGGGACAAAATAAAAAACGATTTAGAAAATACTGCAAAACAAATATTAAAATTATATTTTATTAAAATTATATTTTATTAAAATTATATTTTATTAAAATTATATTTTATTAAAATTATATTTTATTAAAATTATTTTACCACTAAGCATAAATAAAAACATTAAAGAACTGGAAAGTAATTAACGCAAAGTAAAACATTACGTCGCGTCGGTAAGATAATGTCTGTTCATGTTCACTGGTTCACATAATGTATGTTATGTACGGATCCTAAAGTTATGCAACACATTCTTCAGCATTGCCAGTGGGGGTTGAATCATTTCTTGTCGAATCCGTTCTTTCAGTGCTTCAATTCAGTTCATGGTGGGCTGTCATGCACTTGCACTTTACTATTCAGGTAATCTAAAAAGAAGAAATCGCACGTATTAGTTTCGCTGAACGAGGCAGCACACCTGGAAATATTTTTTTTTTAACTTTTTCTTAATTATTTTCTATATAGTTTAAGCGAGTAGAAATTACATGTAGATATCTACAGAATATACATAGGCGTAAAGGCGTAAATTCATAGTCAGCCTTTGACTAGGGTATAAAATCGATTCTATTTAAAACCAGTTTTAAATTAAAACCATATTTTAAGGGGTTATATACGGTCAGGAGAGCTAAAAAAAAGCGATTTTTCAAGAATTTTTCCTGAGAAAACTTTTAAAGTTATTAATGTAACATATTCAGGTAAATTTTAACTGTATTTCAAAATTTTTTATTTTTAAAAATAATAATTTTGAAGGCTGCTATAGCTGATCTCCCGGAGCTCCTATCAAAAATGGTGTCTTGCGGTGACCACGATATCTCTGGACTGGATCATAGAAATGAAAAAAACCAAACGGATATCGTTAAAGAAATGTCTATATTAAGTATTAATCGAAGGAATAAGCAAAATAACAAAAATGGCGTCCTCTCAAAAAAAAAAAAAAACGATTTTTGGCCAAAATTTCGGCATTAAATTGTTAATAAAAAAAAAAAAATGTATCGGTGAGGAAAAACCTTCGATTGATTAATTACTTAAAAATATACTTAAGAAGCTTGTGTTAAAATTTGAGACGGATCGGTTCAGCAGTTTCCGAGAAATCGTGGTCACCTCACCGATTATAACAACACGATTTTGAGAAAAATTCGTTTGAAGTTTAAAGCACTTTAGATAGAGTAAAGAAAGCGCTCTGATGTCTTTACAAATATTCGTGTAACTTCTAGAATAAACGTGGGTGTACTTAAATATATTTAAATACATTACGAAAATGAAATAAAAAAAACGATATTTTGCAAATTCTAACTGTATATAACCCCTTAAGTTTTCTCATTCACGGACACGATTTCCTATCCTCTAACGAGTTTCTACTTTAAAACGTATTTTAAATGTTTTTTGATCAAACAAACCCAAACGTCAACATACTCTGACAGAAATCTAGTAAATTCACATAAAAAAATAAGTCAAACTTAAAAATGGATTCGAAAATATAAACGAAGGTAATTTTCATTATTATTTCTAATTTAAAACAATTAGTTTTCATGCATATATGTTCATACTGTGGGCGTCAGAAGTGAGTGAACACCCATATGATTTTTCGAGTTACATTTAATTTAAACAAAAAAATTAACAAAAATTCGATTCCAATGATGCAAAATAAAAGCTTTATTTAATAACAATAAAACAGCGGAAACAAATAAATCAATTACAATAAAACTAATAAATTTTTTCTAATAAAAGCTAGCCATACTCAATTTTTTACGCGTCAAAAGTAAGTCAACATTATCAATTTCTCTAAGGAATTCATAAATTGAATAGCTTGAAAAGAAATCCCAATATTTTGTTGGACCGCGTTTAGACTTACAACTTCTTTCAGTCTACGTGGCATGGATATACCAAATATTTGTAACATCGGAGGTTATTTGGAACCATTCTTCAATTAAAAATTTTTTTAGGTCCTCTTTGCTTTTAATAGTCCTTTTACGAATGTTCCGGTTCAAATTATCTCATAACTGTTCTATTGGGCTTAGGTCCGGTGATTGTAGACGGTGTTCATGCTGTTTTGGAGTTCTATAAACCAGCTGCGAGGTAAGCTTAGGGACACTGTCTTGCTAAAAGATCCAGTTCTTGGTCGTGCCTAACTTGTCCCCGCTCGGTTGCATGTTATCCTTTAGGGTGTTCAGATAGTCTTGCTTATTCATTGTACTTTCAATGAAGGCGACATTCCCGACGCCAGGTGCTGCCATACAACCCTCACAATCACCCAACCACCCCTATGTTGTACTGTACTTCTAGCATTTTGTTCACTTAATTCTTTAGTCTGTTCTCTCAAATTTTTCTCATTTGTATTGCTTTTAAAAATTGTATGTTTACTTTCGTCAGTAAATAAACAGTTCTTCCGAACCGAAATGTTATTATTTATGTTCTTTTTTTAAACGCCTAAACCCTTTTTTTACCTTAGATTCGGAGAAAAAATAAAGAATTTAATGAACAAAACATAGGCGAGGTTCGGCGATGGTGTGGGGGTGTATGGCAGCATCTGGGGTCGAGAATCTGGTCCTTATTGAAAGTACAATGAATAAACAAAACTATCTGAACATTCTAAAATAATAACAAGAAACCGATCGTCGATAGATAAGGTAGGGCTAGGAATTGGATTTTTCAGCAAGACAATAATCTTAAGCATACCTCGCGGGTCGATAAGGTATGGTTTTATGGGACTCCAAAATAGCTCGATCATCCTCTACAATCACCGAACCTAAGCCCAATAGAACAGTTATGGGATAATTTGAACCTCAACATTCGTAAAAGGACTATTAAAAGCAAAGAGGACCTAAAAAAATTTTTAATTGAAGAATGGTTCCAAATAACCTCCGATGTTACAAATAAACTTGGTATATCCATGCCACGTAGACTGAAAGAAGTTATAAAGTCTAAACGCGGCCCAACAAAATATTGGGATTTCTTTTTAAGCTATTCAATTTATGAATTCCTTAGAGAAATTGATAATGTTGACTTACTTTTGACGCGTAAAAAATAGAGTATGGCTAGTTTTTATTAGAAAAAATTTATTAGTTTTATTGATTACTTTTTTCCGCTGTTTTATTGTTATTAAATAAAGCTTTTATTTTGCATCATTGGTATCGAATTTTTGTTAATTTTTTTGTTTAAATTAAATGTAACTCGAAAAATCATATGGGTGTTTACTCACTTTTGACGCCCACAGTACATATGTATATAGGTATTTCTGATAAAACGAGAGAGAGGACAGAATTGGGAATCGATGGAAAGGGAAATGCTACGGCAATTTGTGGAACGGCATTTGTAAGTGGTGGAAAACAAAGGCAATGAGCTGAAGATGATTCGTAAAAAGAAAGGGGCATGGGAATGGGTACCATAGGAGCATAGACCAAATGAAGCAACAATGGGCAAGAATGAAAATGGCAGCAAAGTAATCCGCCGCATATGTGAAAAGAGCTGTAAGCGCTACGGGAAATAGTGTTGTCATTACAGCTATCGACGGGTTTGTCGAACCTATACCTCGAATAGAATTCTTCCTCATCTAACTCCTCAAATGGGTTAGATCGCGTTTTATACATTTTTGACTTTGTTATTAATTTAACATCTTCGAAAATTTGGAAATCACGATCCTCCGGAATCATTTTAATAACTTTCCTCATCAATGAATGCTGAAAAAAGCTGTTATTATTTACTTAAAATTATATTTGACTCATTTCAAATTTAAAATGGCTTTCTAAGTTTTATATGGACTTTATGACAACTATGAATACCAAAAAACCGGTTTCAGCTTAACTAGATGATTAATAATTTTTAAAATGGGTTTTATCTGACTATGAATTCGCGCCATAGATTTTAGTTGTACTGCACCAAAATGACACTATGGATATTCTAAATTTTTAGCTGAATTGCCAAATCTAGTACGAAAAATGTCTAAAAAAGCTGTAAAAGTTGCTGTGAATAGTCCTCCGCCATCTTTTTAAAGAAACTATTTCCTTCTTAGCTTCTTCTTATATGTTTCACAGAGCCAGCAATTGAATATTTCAATGAATTTCGAAATGCACGTTCCTAATCCGTCAATCAAATTTTAAAATCTACTTTTCTTTGCTTGACAATATTTTATCACAGTATACCTAACCTACCTATTCAGACTTTGTGACAGCATTAACAAAATGGAATGGAATAAATAAATAAATAAGTTTAATTATTAAACTATTTAAAATGATGCCGTAAAACAGTTCATTGAATTTAGAATAGTTCTAAATATAGGCAAAATACGTCATTTGGCATATTATTTCGCCGGCTCGTTTTGCCTCTTCAGAACGGGATACGAGCCGGTAAATTTGATCATATCTCGAAACTTGCGTGAACACTATTAAACCCGATTGTAAGCCCAAACTAGTTCTGGTAGTTTATTCTAATCAAATGGACTAGAACACTACAAATACCTACATAATGTATAAATTACTTCAACGCTTCGCTTGGTTGCGTCCTTATCTTTAGTTATTCCATTTTATAAGTGTTTAGGGGGAATTTAGGAACGTAGCGTTAAGGTATTTCGTATGGAAATGTTCAAAATTACATAACCACTTCTTTTAGTACAAATAACAGTATTAAAATATGAAATTAACTATTTTTAGATAGATCCAAGGCAGTGGGTAAGGAAACCAATTCGGATGACTGCTTAGGAAGTTAGTTTCTCCCAGATTATGGATGACAAAGTATTTCCTTACATACATCGACGCGACGGGGCGACCAGTATTCGGTTGTGAAACTTTTTGAGCTCTTCAAGCCAGGAGCTCGTCACTATGTTCACCGATGACGTAGTTAGGTTAGGTAAGGAATGTCGTTTGCTGTAAATGCAATTTCAGCCAGACGCCGTAAAGGGCCATTGTGAATACCCTAGTTGATCATACATGCATTTAACAAAACCATTTCGATCCTCTAATGTCTAATTTTTTTTTTTTTTATAATCTACACACGCTAAAGGGGATATGAATACCCTTATAATGTTTACACACAGCGCGAGCACATGAAGGACAAGAACGAAAGACAGACAGATCGACGTAGTGATAGGAAACTCAGATGTTAGGTTTCAACTAACTCTATGGGTGGTGTCCAGGATAACTGGAGAGTTGTGTAGTATTGAAAGTTGTGCCATTGCTTATGATTCACAGAAGTTTTTTCCAGATGTTTCCTATTATAGTTTGTGCGATCAATTTCTTCAGCCATACCATCTTGCAGTAGGTTTTGATATTAGCTTCTGAAACTGATCAAGTTTTTTTTATTTCGTGAGAAATAAATGTTTCGGCGACATCTGGATTTGAACCGTGAACCTTTAGCGTGACAAGCGACGACGACTACCACTACGCCACGGCCATCCCAATAATAAATCTTTTAAGGCCTGTGAGTAGTATCTTAGTCAGGTCATCCAGGCAGATAAGGTACAGTGCTCCCATATAGTGCTCCCATACCCTTCAGCCGTATCTGCGGGCCATGATTGGTTAAGTGTGAGAGCCGCAAATGGTACCTATACTACGGAAATAATATATATGATGATGATCATAAATATATTGCCAACAATATGGTCACCAGTGGGTACCGTAGCGCAAGTGGTTAGTGCGTCGGACTGCTGAGCCAGCGGTCTTGGGTTCGAATCCCGCCGCAAACACCTAAAAGTTTTTCACAGTGCCCACCTCTTTCGAATGTCTGACAAGCATCAAAGAGTATCATTTGTCACGATTGAGCTTCTTAACTCGCCGTTCGGAGTCGGCAAAAAACTGTAGGTCCCTTCCATTCGTGCAAAAATATAACACGCACACACAAATGGTTACGAGAAGCAGGCCCAGGTTCACCTCGAGCTGTAGCGCCAACTAAGTAAGTAATATGGTCGTCTCCGTCTGCAATGATTATTGCAGCCTGGATAACGACTCTAATCTCAGCCTGAATGACGCTGCAATGGTAACTGATTCTAAAGAAGCAATTGTCTTGTAAGGTCTCGCAGTGAACTCATGCTGCCGTACCATACCTCCCCTGATCTAATCGTTTCTGTCAGAAAGTCTGAGATAGCGAACCTTTTGTCAAAAGTAGTGTTTGGAGACAGATAGTCACGTTTTATCTGCCTGTTGTTCGCCTCCCATCTCGTTAAGATGGAGGCATGCTCGTATAGTTCTACTACACTGCTGCTGTCGAAATCTGGTGGAATTGGACAATTAACCTTAAATTCCAATGCAGGCTGTTCTCTTGACTTTGGTGAGGTTGGAGATATTATATTTTTTGTCGAGTGCCAGACGTTAAGATAGGTCGCACAAACAAGCATATACAACGAGCGTACTTTCGATCACAAATGTAACAAAAATGTGACAGGATTGAGTATTGAATGGTTTGTTAGGGTTGAAGATTAAGACTGATAACTCGAACGAGTTGATGACAGATGTTGAATTTCCTAAAGTGTGCGTATCCTTTGCCATCACGGTTAAATGAAGTAAAATTTTTCATGGCAATATCAAAACCTGATCCTATTGCCGAGCTCTGAATCGAATTTGTGACCAGACAATTTTTAGTATCTAATAAATTGTCAATCGAGTTGTCAAGCTGGCTGATGAGTAAGCAGTCTCCCCTGTCTATTGCCGAGTCGTCGAGGACAACTGGATGCAATTATAGCTTAGACTCGATCTGAATGGTGATTCTCTTTAGTTTGGGACCAATGCCACCTATAAATGACAGTGAGTATATGCTAATTAAAGTTACTTCCTCAAGTTCTATTATACATAGGTATCGGACTTAAAAAAAAAAAATTATATATCAAAATACTTGTTTAGAAAAAAAATAGCAATATTCTCAGCAAATACGAAAAAATAGTTTAGTCATAGCTACATACCTTATCTTGGTGTTATACGCGCCATCAAAAAAAACATATGTATGTTATGTAGTAATTAATGACAGTAGCAAGCAATATAATCTAAATTTGATTGAAGAAAAAAAAATTGATTACCTTTGTCCGGATTCGCAGATTTATTCCAATTCTCGAAGACAAAAAAAAAAACAACACAAAAGTTATACATAAAACGGAAAGCAGTTTCTGATTTAAATTCAGAACTTGTATTCTCATTTGATTATCGAATGAATATGTAACAAGCTTACCACAATACAATTTAGAAAAACCAAAAAAAAAAAAAAAAACGAAACTTGAATTTTCAATTTTTTATTTTTTTTATTAACTGTGGACAACTCTCACTTTTTAGTGAATTTGTGTCTTAGAACATCAGACTTTAAGGTTTACGTCATTCGCATAAAATTGAGAAACAGGATTTACCTAAACTATAAAATTTTTTAAACAAAGGAAGCAAAGCAAAAAAAAAAACAATGCACAGGTTTGTAAACAAAAATATTTTTAACGAAAATGATATCTAACCGGAGCGGGTACATGTAATTGTTTTAATTAAAATAATAATAATAAAAAAAAGTATAATACATCCGTAACTGACAGTTAGGCCATGAGTAACAGAATTACCAAAATAATATACATACAGTATGTCAAGAAAGTATTTTGACAAAGGGTTATTTTGGACAGTTTCTTTGTAAAAAAAACCGGCCAAGTGCGAGTCAGACTCGCGCTCAAAGGGTTCCGTAGTTTTAAGACTAGTTACATGCATATATTTTGTTTACATAACTGTTTCGTTTCGTTAACACAAAAAACGAAAACGACCCACCTCTATATTCACTTTACAAACTTATAATCAGTAATATTATTCACTATGAGAAATTGGATAAACAAATAACGCGGCTGAGTGTGTAGCTGAGTAGGGGTCTCAGGTTCGTTTCCTGGCAAAATCCGTATTTTTATTAATTTTTTTTTTGTATGGCAGCACAATTTTGGATAGCCTTTAATTTTTCCAAAATTATTGTTAATCGAATAGTGATAGTTTTAGTGAAATTGGTTCAGTAGTTTACGAGTTAATCGGTTGAGAAATTGAATTTTTCGACATAAAATTTAATTTTTCGACATAAAATTTAATTTTTCGACGTGAATTTCTCAAAAACTATACAACTTACGAGACTCGCTATATTTTTCTTCAAAAATATGGTTAATCACCGACGAACTATGATTTTTTCATATTTTTGACTTAAGTAGTTTCCGAGAAAAAGTTCTGGTGCTTTTTGTATGATATTTTTCACACATTTTTGGCAATAACTCCTAAATTTTCTAACAGAAAAAACTGAGCAAAATATTTTTGGAACCTTTGCTTCGAGCCCTTTCGAATGATATCCCACATGATATATTTTTCAGAAATATTTTTTTTTGAGCTCACATTTTACCCTGTATAGTTGTTTCACAATATTTTTGAGTAATATTTTGTCCATGTATGTGGACCACCATAATGTATAAGTGTGCCAAATTTCAAGTTTCTAGGAAGAACGGTTCTTGATGTTTTTATCGTGACAGACATTTTTGAGTTAGAGCGAACTTATAATGTTTCCATATTACCATATGGGCACGGAACCTCCAGCTAACTAATAATTTAAATTAATAGCTTATCTTTAAATAATAATAATAATAATAAAAATAATAAATTGATAAAGAAACAGAGTTCGGTGAGTCAAACGCCATGAGGGGAGTGGATGATGGTATAAAGAGGGAGACAGTCCTTAAGCCCACAAAAAGAAAGCGAGCAACAAAACACAGGAAATCGAATACAGGTGCCTCAAACTGAAATAACAAATGTTGGTGGATTTTGGTCCAATAAAGAGTTTTCCTCTATGAATTATCCCTTATCTCTAGATTATAAAAGTAAGGCCGTCAAATTGAACTTACTTATTTCTAACTAGAACCACATTACCAGAGCAGGGTTTTGCCATTATGTATAAGTAACTCGACTGTTTTTGTACACGGGCGAAGCCGGGCGGGAAAGCTTGTACAGGTGAACCTCTTTTATCCGGAATGCTCGGGGCCAACGGTGTTCCGGATAATCAATTTTTCCGGATACTGGAGGTTTCAATAAAATCTCCCATACTCACACATTTCTCTAAATTATTGATAGTGTAGTTTTTTTTCACAAATTCTTAAAACTTTTCCGGAACATTTTGACATGGTTCTTAAATTCACTAAAAGCGGGTACACACCATGCAAGAAGAGTGTCAGGAAAAACTGATGTCATTCTTGCCTAATGAACCTAATGGTTCCGTATTACCATTTGGGTACGGAACCCTAAATTTTATTTATGTATCTTCTAACAAACAGTACTGAAAAAATAGTACATTTTGAAGACAATAACAAAAAACAACAAGAAAAAGAAAAACTACACAAAAATTAGTCTGTCAAGAAAGTGTTTTTACAATTTCTTTTTCGGGCTGTAGAATGAATTTACCGTTATGATTTTGATGGTTTTGCACGAACGTTTCTGTCGCAAATCAACCAAAATAGCATTCCATTTCATGACATACTGTATGTATATGGTGGTGGGACTAAGACGACTTGTTTGAGTCTTTTGTATTTGTTTTGTTTTTTTCCTGTTTTAGTTTTAATCCACTTTAACTATATTCCGTGTGTATCTTCTATTAAATATAATTTTTTAGTGCAATACTTGTTTATTTGCATGTTTATACGAGCGTAGGTATGTATGTTGTTAGTTGTGGGTATCTGTGGTTTGGTTGAAGGTTGCTGGTTCGAGTCTTAACCATGACCATGAAACAGTTTCTATTTCCGATAAACGATACACAAAAAAAAAAAGCCCAGCAACGTAAACGAAACTAAAGGCGAAAATGGACTAGAAATCTTAACGGAATGGAAGAAAGGATCATAAGAAAGAACGTCTTCTTCTGCGTTCGGGAAATCAATATCCCGAAGATCTTTAGTTCGATAAGGAGTGATCTGAGTCCCTGCTGAATCAGAATAAGGTCTCTTTATATTTAAGAGTGTCCTGCCGAAAGGTACAACAGCAGATTCTCTTCATCCCATACAAACCATAGGTCAGTTTAGGTTGACAGGAGTTGAGAGGTTGAGCCAATCCAAAACAGCAGGCATCAGAGTGGACCAATCTCGATCCCCTAGAATCCATCCCAGGATGGCACCTAAACCACCACAATTTCCTCAAAGCATTTTATTGCCCTGCAAAATTTAGGACGAGAGTATGGTTGATTCGGCCTATCTCTTCCAGTTTATATATGAAGAACATAGCGTTCTGAAAGAGAATCCAATCGATAAGCTAATCAAAAGAAAAATTAAAAGGAAAATGTAACAGTCATAAAGACCATGATGCAATATTGCCTTACAGCTTCCTCTGCAAAACTTTCCTAGAGACGATAGGATTAGAAATTTTACATCAATCCCAGCAACAAGAAAGACAGGAGCAACAAATCTAGAATCTATACGATGAGTCCTCATACCAATAAATGGTACACGGATGGTTCAAGAACTGAGGAACGACTGAGCACCAGTTCGCTGGAGTGTTCGGGCCCATCACCAAACTATTCGAGCCCATTGGCAACTACACTACCATCTTTCAAGCTGAAATCTGCGTTATTGATAGATGTGCCCAACTGAATCTTAAAAAATGCCACAACAGACGCGACATAGCAATAATGTCAGCCGCTATCAAGGCAATCAGAGCTTAGGTCATTAAATCTAGGATTGCCTGGGAATGCCTAGATAATAATGCCTAATAATACATAAACAATGTCACCATGTACTGGATACCAGGACACATAGGGATAGAAGGTAACGAAGAGGTGGACAAACTTGCACGAAAGGGGGCTGCTACACCCTTCGTGTGTCCTGAACCATTCTGCATTATAGTGGAGCACACCACAAAAGAGGAACTCTGATCAGTGGAGAAGACGAACATTACTAAGTCCTGGACAAAAATTCAGGACTGCGTTCCTCACAGGGCATTGTAAGCTCAAGGGCCATCTCAGGAATCTAGGCCTCTCAGATAATGACTCATACAGATTTTGCAATCAGTTCAGTGAAACTCCAGAACACATACTAGCGGAATTTGGGGCATTAACGTAAAAAAGGTTCAAGTGCTTGGCTAAACACCAACTTTCAACAGATAATAATCAGCCATTCATTTCACCCGGTTTCCTGCTGCAATTTCTCTGGAAAATTAGCTCTCTCTAAACAGTTCTATTCGGAATAATGACGAGAGGGATGTTCCTACGTCTAGGAATTGTAGGGGGTACAATAGACCTTAAGGTCGCAGTGCATCCCACTATTCAATTATAATAATAATGGATAAGCTCTCTGGAGTAGGTATCTTTTCAGAGGAACGTCACCTAGAAGAATCTATTCCATTGGGCGGGTGCACGATTGTCTTCCAGAAGCTGATGCTCTACCTAGAGCTGGTTCAACGCTCCCTATTCAAAGGTCCATTAGAACAGCACATGCCACAAGGCCGAAGGAAAACAGAGTAAAATTTCTGTAACACCTAAATAGAAGTGACTTTAAAACCCTCCCGGAACTGATCACACTTAAATGAGCACCTAAAAAAGCTCGACCCTTTCTGAAATGGGCCTCAAAGATGACGAAACAGCTAAACTTCATTAATGAATGTCTGGCTTTTGGTCAAATCAGAAATGCCACACTAGGCAACTATGTATATCCTTCGGTATGAAGATCTATTCGAGCTTAGCACGTTAAAGTGACCAAGAGGTCTACGTGCTTGTTGTCTTTATAGATGAGCCTCCCTAAAAATACGTACATATGTATGTACTAAAAAAGGATATGAATTCAAGACCCTGACTTGGTCAGATGCGTTCGAATTAATTCACTTAGATGAGAAAGTCGTGCTGAGCGGAAAGGAAGACATCAACTTAGTTGGAATGCCCAAGTGAACAGGGACAACCACCAATTTGCTGTACGAAACTAGAGGCAACTATCTAAGAACTAAAGTTCAAAAGGTTTTGCCTTTCTCCTTTTTTGCCTCTGTCACACCCAGCTCCAGTACTCGGTTTTAAAGACTCAATCATTTTTACCAGGTCCTGATTCTAATCTTTGAGAGAATCAGTTCTCACAAAATTAGCACCAAGAGCCCGACACCTGATCCGAGAAAAAAAGGACAAGTTACCTAGGAAATGTAATGCAATGTCGTCGTGGTCTTCTTTCAGCTAGAGCACTGAGTTTGTTGGATAAGTCGAGGTAGGGCTGCCAGAAGTACTTTAAAGAAACTAGTTAACGAGCATGAAAATCTCGGACTTTTCCGGATAAAATTGGATCCAAAAAAGAGTACAAAAGAGATCAAAACGCATGTACAAAAATAAACTTTTATGGCAGCACTTCATGTCTTAAATATTAAAAACGAACTTTAGTTCGTGGGTAGCCATGGGCCTGTTGGCATAAACCTTAGACTTCAAGAAAAAAGTCCAACGGAAATTGCACGTCCAGGAAATAACTCATGTAGTAGGTTTGAGATATTGAGATATTTCTCATGCTGTATGGTATGTCTTGTTGAAACCACATGTCGCCCACGTCTTGCAATTTAGGCACAAAAAACATTAATTGTTATTGCCTGAAAATCCGCATTTGCGAAGAAGACTGGTCCGATGATACCTCCAGCCCAAAATCCGCACCAAACAGTGACGCGTTGAGGATGCATTTGTTTCTCAATAATCACTCCTGAATTTGTTGAACCCAGAATTCGACAATTTTAACTATTAACAAAGCCATCAAAGCCAAAGATGAAAAAGAGCCTCATCGCTGGCTGACGAAGATTTTGTTTGAAAAACTTTTTTTATTTTTTAAAATATTGCTAAACAATGAAAACGCGTTAAGGCTTGCACACACCGGCGCGATAGCGATAGCGATTACGTTTGCGATTGCGATAGCGATAGCATTAAACAACAAAACACACCAGCGCGATAGCGATAGATAGCGATTGAAGTTTTCTCAGTTTTATTTATGTTGTTTTTTTACTTTTTTTTTTTTGCAGTATTTACCTACATTCTGGAAAAAAAAATCCTCAAATCTAATTAAAAAACTACCAAAACTGACATTTTATTATAATAAAAATTACAAAATATTGCGCGATAGATCGATTGAATACTAGATGCAGCGATAGAAACGTTCAATCACAGTCTATCGCTACATTATCGCACTCGGTGTGAATGAACAAACTTGAATACACGTGTTGCGATAGATCGCTATCGCTATCGCGGCGGTGTGTGTGAGCCTTTATTCTTTCGTGTGGCACTCAATTTTAATAGCCCTGAACTGTCAGCTGTTACGGTGCCTTTTTTTTTAACAGCCTGAATTTTGGGACACCCTTTCTAAAAATGTGTACATACTTCAAGATGAGTAGTAAATAATTTTTGAAGTCAATCAATCAAACTTTACCCTATTTTTCGTACCCCTATAGGTATCATTTGGAGTTAACTCCTTAAATTCATTCCGTTTTGTTATAGATTTTACGAATCCTTATGTATGTACGTTTCCATCTTTAATTTATAAATATTATAAAACTGTAACTCATGCCTAATGGCATGAAAACCGCTGTACAGATTTCGATGAAACTTTTTTTGAAATGTTTCTTAAGTATCCGGGATGGACAAACGCTATGTGGTTTTTTGCTCAGCCCAATGGTTCTTACAAAATAGGTAGTCAAATAACTGCATATCTGAAAGGAAAATTATAATTATTCAGCCTTAACTCAATAATGGCTTATCGGATTGAATAATAAAAAAATAGGTGAAATTAGTTAACATCATTCTGCGTTGTCCTGAAGGTGAGCAATGTTGAAAACAATTATTCTAAACATCGCCCACAATTTTCCTTCAGTGGAGACCACTGCCAGCAGTCGTGCAGCAGTGGGCATCGTTGCAATAGCGTGTGTGTGTGTGAATATACATATGTGCGCGCTCTATCGTGATCATATGTTTTGCACTTCAATGTGCTACAATCATTATCACCATTTGCGGCTCTCACACTCAACCAATCCTAACAAGTGAGATGTCAAAAGAAAGAGAATTTTCTAGAGCAGTGAATTGCATTTTCAGTTTATAAATATTACTAATACATTAAAAAACAACGATCAACAACAAATATTCTACCCAAAGTGAACTTCTGTTGTTTGAAGAGTTAATTTTGATTTATATATAGTCGTTCGGGGTATTTTGGACTTCGGGCTTAAATTCTGGAAAATTTACAACAGGTAACAAACAAAAGAGCTTATTATTTGGTAGCTCTATATGTTACGTTTTTTTAATGTTTCATATGTTTTGATCAAAAAACAAAAGGAAGTCAAGTTGCGCACTCTTGCCCCGAAGTCAGGGTAAGAGTGCGCAGCCATTTTTAGTCACAGTTTTCGTACTTTAAAAGGTTTGAAACTGTGCTTTCGCTCAAACCAAGTTCTTCGGTAGCCTTTCATAAACTGCTTCCATTTGAAGTCAGCTCCCTAGCCTCGCAGATTTGCGTTTAGGTTATCAATTTCCTTTCCGTTTGTCTTTAGTAGATAGGTACGAGGCATATTTCAAGACAAACAAAAACAGAAAGACAGAGCTACAACTTACCACCTACGACTATGATGTGCTTGTTGCATCTTACGACCGAACGTAATAGCCCAAAAATTGTTATTATTACAAAAAGTTAAATATTGAGTAAGAAAGCACTGCGCACTCTTACCCACAGAATGACTGCGCACTCTTTCCTTAGACGCTACTTTTTTTGTCATTGTATTGAAAATCTTAGGCCAATGCCACATGAGCGTCTTTTTCCGCGCTCCCATTTGGTCGCGCGACCTGAGTGGAAAGCAAAATGTTCACACGGCGCCTCTTTGGTCGCGGGCGCTCGTGTGTACAGCTCTATTGGTTTTCTATATACTCATGGCGCACGACCAAATGGGAGCGCGGAAAAAGACGCTCGTGTGGCAAAGGCATAAGAAGGAATACTGTTATCCACTAAAATTGTATCCTAAATCAAACACACATGTACACTGTTTATGCCGACATACTACTTATGGGGTATCGAGTTGCCAAGCTTTCCTGACACACTATTAAAAATTGACTTTTTTTTGATAAAATCCAGCTTTTCTTTTCTTCTTGTTTTTCTTTGTACAGTTGTCAGTTGGAAAATGTTCGTCAAAGTTGTTCTTCATTGGCGGTTAGTGAAGCACACATTTTCTCATTTAGCGATTTCTGCTAATTCTTTCACAGATGGAGAAAATGGCACTGCGTACTCTTACCCGCTGCGCACTCTTACCCCAAACGACTCTATATACACATATTATGTATGTACATATGAATTTGCTATGTGGAAATCATCTGGGAAATATTGGTTTACAGTGCTATTTTGGTGAGACTTTAGGCAAACGTTATCAGTAGTGCCACAAGGCACATCCGAACGCACAATTTCCAATTCCAATCAACCACTAACACCAGCACTAAATGATGAGCCTGTTGATGCATATTTTGCCCTGGCGAATTTCTGCTTATGGCTGTTGCTTGTATTAAGCACACCATGACACAGATCTGATAGTGTTTTTTTTTTTTTTTTTTTAAAAAAAAACCGGGTTATGGACAAACAGCTATCTGATCTAATTTTTAAATTCTCTATCTGGTCCAGGGCTTCCATCACATAAATTATAACTAAAAGTGGGTGTACCTTTTACTCTTCTAAGAAACTTAAGCCCGGAGAGTTATGTAAGGGCCCCAGTTTAAAAGTGAACTCTTTTCCATCAGCGTCCACTTCACGATGACGATAAATAAGGCGCAAGGACACACACTGAGTACCACGGGCGTGGACCTCACCACCGGCTGCTTCTCACACGGTCAAATATACGTGTCTCTTTTCCGTGTCAGCGACAGTAAAAATGTATTTGTTTATGCTCCAGGCAATACAACCTCAAATATTGTTTACAAATGCACCATAATAAGATCCGATAAATATAAATTATTTATAGCAGATGAGTTTTATAAGATTCTAGAGCATGTTGGTTTTTGAGAACTATTAAATCTGCACTCAGGGACCAAGAGTTAGCCATTGAAATTACATTGATAAAATGCAATTAATCAACAAAATGTATTACACAATTTTGTGGACTTAGATAAATACTTTGAGGTTTTTTCGCTCCCACTGATATTACATATTTGTATGCATGAGAAAGCCTTTAGAGGGCGAAGCAAGGCGAGCACGGGTTCAGCTTGTAAAAAATAAAATCAATGGAGGAGGATGTCATTTTACCAACCACCCAAATGTAAACCAACTTAAGTTTGCGGAAAACTAATTAATTCTCAAATATTCTTGGTCCTAGTTAACAAGTTAACAGAAAAACAAAAACAAAAATTAGCATCACAGTCGCGCAAAAGAAATAAATTACAGACTCGATTTTTTTTTAATCTTTTATTAAATCTCAGATTACTTAGCTTGGTTGTTTCGAAAAGTCCGTTTGAACGTTCGTGACATAATCGTAAACCTGTTTCAATATAAATTATGAAATCCTAATCTTCTCGCCATATTCTATGCCTAAAGAATATCAAAGTGCCGTTTATTCAAAAAATTGGAATTCATCGTTTACGCATTTCAAATTTTAACATAAATAAATATGCAGGTTTAGGAATTTAGGAAATCTGTACAAAAATGAGTGGGACCTGTGCACAAAAGAAACCAAAAGGAAAAAAAAAAAATTTATTTGACGGAATCATCTGACTTCCGTAATTCCGCGCATGCAAATTCATTTGAAAACTGAACGACATTCCACCAAAAAGAAAAAAAAAAAATCACTAGTTTATCGAACTTGTTTTTATTTGTTTTTATTCTTTAGTTTAAAGACCAGCATAAGCAAATAGGAACGTGCATGAGCATGATCTTCGAAATAGAAAAAGGAAGTTGACAGGCAGACATTGGCACCAGTAGACGACTGAATGACGTTTGTTTTTGGGTGTTCAGTGTTGAGAATGCGAGAATGTTTCGATATAGGAAATTGGTTAATCCAAATACAATTTTGTTAAGTTCTTCAACACTTAGGACTTAATGCAGTGAAAGTAAAAGATTCAAGTTCGAGCGGAAATGAGATTGAGAAGAGCGAAACCAGGAAGGTTTTGAACAAGGCTGATCAGAACAGATGACTGAACACGTATCACAACGTTTTTAATTACTTTAATATTGTGCTGGTTATACGGACAGTTTGAAAAAAATCTTCTGAAGCAAGGCTATGCACGTTTCTCGTCATCGCTGGGTATCTAAATGATGTTGCAATCTCTACGTACCCGACAAGCGGGTATGTAAGTAGAAGTGGTGGTTTCGTTGGAAGAAAACTCAAATTAGCGCATAGAGGGCGCCGTTCTGATACCACAACCTCAGGTGATCCGTTTATTCGGATGTAATTATAAGATATTTATACCCACTCTGTGGAGTTTAGGAAGAGGATCAGCTCTTCAATCCTTTTCCCGGATATCTTTCTAGGATCGTCGAAGAAGAGTTTGCCTAGTATGCGAAGCCTGGCTGGAGATTTGCACAGAAAGTGAATAAGCGAATCTTTTCCATTTTCTTCATTGCAGCTACGGCAGAACTGTTTTGAGGGATCGCTAGTTTGGCTGCATGGTCTCCTATTGGCCAGTGCCCTATACTAACTGCCACTACGCGATGTCTACGCGTGTACTTTGTAGCAGTTCGTTTGTTTTTGATCTATTGTGACTTCCACGTATTAAAATATTCAGTACAGTTTCCAGTTTCATCAAGGTATTTTAAGTTCGAGATCAGTTGTAGGTGTAGGTGCTCAATGCCACCATTCCTCCGCGCAGGCTTCACGTTAAAGTTTGAGCGTGAGTTTACTTTAAAGGACAATGAGCCACAAGAAGACAGCGAAAAGCGCGAATATAAAAATGAATGTATGTATGTACATATGTATGTATATGTTTGTATTTTATAGACTCGGAAACTACCCAACCGATTTTGATAAAATTTAGAGAGTATGTTTTTCAATATAGAATACAACATAGCATCAGTGCGGTTACTCAACAATCTGTGGTTTGTCATACATAATGGATGGTATATCTAATAAAGCTTTAAAGATCGCTATTAAAACTCGACCCTCCGTATTTGTGAAAATGTTTAACGCGTGCCTCCATGAGGGTATTTTCCCTAAGCCTTGGAAGCGCCAACGGCTAGTGCTGCTGCCAAAAGGAAAGGGGAACCCTAATGAACCTTCGTTCTATCGCGCACTTTGTTTACTAGACACAGTTGGGAAAATCCTTGAGCGGATAATCTACAATAGACTCCTACCATGAATTGAAACAGCAGAAGGCTTATCGTAATACCAATACGGTTTTCGCAAGTCACGATCCACGGTAGATGCAATCAACGCTATATTAACAAGAGCTCGAGCCGCTATAGAGGGCAGACGCTGGAAAGGAGGTACAAAAAAATACTGTGTCCTAATAACCCTGGACGTGAAGAATGCATTTAATTCGGCAAATTGGGAGCGTATTATGAACTGCCTTAATCGGATCGAAATATCAGATTATCTGCATAAAATGATAGCAAACTACTTTGCAAACAGAGTCCTCCTTTATGATACTGACGAGGGAGTTAAAGAGTATAAAGTAACTGGAGGCCTGCCGCGGGGCTCGGTTCTAGACCCTCTGCTGTGGAACGTTATGTACGATGAAATCCTACGCCTACCGATACCAAACGAAGCGTCTATTATCGGCTTTGCGGACGACATCGCGGTGGTAGTTGTGGCAAAAACCGTAGAAGAAGTTCAACTCTACAGTAACGATACGATTGAAACTATACGTCAGTGGTTATCAAACGCCGGTTTGACTCTCGCCGATCATAGAACGGAAACAGTGCTGGTTACGAGTAGGAAAGTTCGCGAAACGGTTACGCTTAGAGTCGGAGCGCATGAAGTAGTTTCTCCATTAAGTACCTCGGAGTGATTATTATTGACGGTCGGCTAAGTTTCAAGCAACACCTAGATTACGTGTCCGAAAAATCATCGAAAACAATAAGTGCACTTTCAACACTAATGAATAATATCGGAGGCACAAAACAATATAAACGACTTATTCTTGCAAGAGCTACAAGCTCTATATTCATGTACGCAGCTGAAATATGGGCTAGTGCCGCGAAAGTGAATTCTTACGTGCGGGGAATCAAATCCGTCCACCGCCTTTGCGCACTTAGGGTGGCCAGTGCGTTTCGAACTGTATCTCACGATGCTATACTCGTCGTATCTTCAATGCTACCAATCGACAAACTCGCTGAAGAAATAGAAAGACTTAAAAGCGAGCGAATCCGAAATGGCCGGGTAGACAAACGAAAAAAGAAAACTCGAAAGGAAACGTAGTATCGCAAGCTGGCAACAACAATGGAATGATTCCATAAAAAGAAGATGGACGCATCGCCTCATACCAGTGATCGATGTTTGGATTAAGCGGAAACACGGCGAAACGAACTTTTACCTAACCCAGTTTTTGACGGGACATGGCGGTTTTAGACTAGAGAATACCTGTTTAAACGCAAACACGAAACAAACCCAAACTGTCCATATTGCGAGACTGTTCCGGAAAATGCGGATCACGTGTTTTTTTATTGCCCACAATACGAGGCCGAGAGGATCGCACTACGAGATCAATTTGGAGAATGGCCCACTGCCAATAACATCGTTTCTTACATGATTCAAAATGACGACAAGTGGACCATTGTAAGTAACGTAGCGGTGCACATACACAGCGACCTTAGGCGCTTAGAACGGCAACGCAAATGGAATAGTAGGAATAATACTACGGAATAGAGTGAGCTAATGCTCTAACCCAACCCCCGCGAAGTAATGCCTTACGGCGGTCCCGCGGCCGCGGGGGACATAGATTGGCCTGCTCGTATGGAGGTGGTTTTAGCCGGTAAGAATACGGCACTACCAATGGCCGTCGGACCGTTGGTGCCTATGCAAGGTTTCCACCCATCATCGGAAGAAAAAAAAAACATATAGATAGACAGACAGACAGATAGATAGACAGACAGACAGACAGATAGATAAACAGACAGACAGGCGGATAGACAGGTAGAAGAAAAAAATTAAATTTAAGTTGAAACATAGAACAGCAGTGATTGCTTTCTACTATGCACTTTCTTTGTATCATACCCGAATAACTATGTGCGCGGGCAAATTTTGAAAATATTGGTGGAGCGAAGCGCACCCAGTTAAGGCTATTTTAATCCTATCCTATCCTATCCTATCCTTCCTACTAATATATAAATGTGAAAGTTTGGATGTTTGGATGTTTGGATGTTTGGATATTTGGATGTTTGGATGTTTGGATGTTTGGATGTTTGGATGTTTGTTGCTCTATAACACCTTAACGGTTTAACAGACTTGAATGAAATTTTCGGGAATAGATAGTCTACTTCCTGGATTAGAGATTAGGCTACTTTTTAATCAAAACATACAATTCCTTGATTCCATAATTCGAGTTATTCCAATTTCCGCTTTTATTACTTGGTCATTATTTTTGGGTACACCATTGTCATTGATCGTCATTCTGTTGGGAGAGGGTTGTTTTTGTAGATGTTATGCTCTTCTCTTCGCCACAAATCCATCGCTATCGCTTATTCTTTAATTCTCTTTCTACCCATACGCGCATTGAACGATGGGTAAACCATTGCCATTGATCGTCATTCTGTTGGGAGAGGGTTGTTTTTGTAGATGTTATGCTCTTCTCTTCGCCACAAATCCATCGCTATCGCTTATTCTTTCATTTTCTTTCTACCCATACGCGCATTGAATGATGGGTAAACCATTGCCATTGATCGTCATTCTGTTGGGAGAGGGTTGTTTTTGTAGATGTTATGCTCTTCTCTTCGCCACAAATCCATCGCTATCGCTTATTCTTTAATTTTCTTTCTACCCATACGCGCATTGAACGATGGGTAAACCATTGCCATTGATTGTCGTTCTGTTAGGAGAGGGTTGTTCGTGTAGATATTATGATCTTCTCTTCGCCGCAAATCCATCGCTATCGCTTATTCTTTCATTTTCTTTCTACCCATACGCGCATTGAGCGATGGGTAAACCATTGCCATTGATCGTCATTCTGTTGAGAGAGGGTTGTTCGTGTTAATAATTAATGCTCCTTTTTGGGATTGTGACACAAAGTAGAGGAGGGATGATTTTGCTGATATTTGCTACCGACTTTTGTTAGTTGTGTTTCTGCTTCATCAGCGTGCGGATCTAGATCTACAGAAAGGGGGAAATGTACGATTTTTTTTACTTTCTTTTTTTTGTCACTTTACAGCGGTATTTGGTTACCTTAAGGTTAAGTCAGTGGACACCTTAGAATAAAGTTTTTCCTTTTTTTTAAATTCACAAATACATATTATATTGTAGTAGGGGTAGGCAGGCGATGTTGAGTCTTATTAGTTGGTGATTTCAGACAAACCTCACCAGTTACTCGGCGATCAATGCTTACAACAAAGCCTAATATCTTCGGTGTTTACATAATACTATTGTACTTTAAATATAAACATTAAGTACAACTATTAGAGACAAGAAACCAGAAAGTACCATTATTTTTTCAGTTCTGCAAACTATTCCTTAGCGTACAGACGTGTTTTTTGCGCAAGTGTATAGTAATTCCAACTGCCTTTTTGTTTTATAGTTGCTTTTATTTTTCTTCTCCTTTTTTTACTCTGGTCATCATGTCTAACTACCAATGCCCAAAGTGTAACCAAAGTTTAATTGATAATGACTTACTTATATCGAAACTTGCTAAAATTCAAAGTGAATTAAATGAGATAGTAAAATTGTTCACTAGCTCTTCTAGCAAAAATAGTGGTAAAACACAAATGACTACACGCGCGCAAGCAAAGGTCAATGAACCAACACGCGTCGCTTCTCCTTCGTTGCCTAGAGACTCTACTTCGCGAAAAAATACTGTTGCAAAGCAAATCAACTCAAATGGCCCTCACACTCCTAAAGTTGTGACTACTGCGACTGTTGCTGCTGCTGCCGCCCCTGCTACTGTTGTTTCCAGTATTCCTAAAAATATAATTGCCAATTCAACTTCAAATACATTGTCTACCGAGTTAACCGCGCATCCCATTTCGGATAATGGTTCTAATGATATTGTTGTTGCTTCTAGTTCCTCTGTTGATATTCCCAACGCTTCGATTGCTGCCGCTGCTGTTGAAAATATAAATTATCAACCAGAATCCATTAATTCCAACTCATGGCAAACGGCGAGGTTTAGAAGATCGAACAAAAAAAGAAATCAAATAATTGGTACCAACACAAATGCCAACAAAATAAACCTGCAAGTTGTTAGCCATCTGAAATGGTTACATTTATCATCATTTAAGCCGTCTACAACTAGCCAGACACTTATGGACTATGTTTCATCAGCTTTTAATGTGGATCCATCGAAACTGGCATGTCATCGTCTATTAAAAGATGGCACTGATACTGATTCACTTAAGCATATTAATTTTAAATTAGGAGTTCCTGAAGAAATGTTACCGATGTTTCTAAATTCTGATGCTTGGCCACAGGGACTTCATGTACGTCCTTTCACTTTTCATCAAAAAAACGACATGGGGAACCCAACCGTCACTCAAACATAACACAACAAGTTTCCACTTCTGCTGCTGTGCCGTTTTCTATTGCGTCAGAATCTCTCTCTCTCTATTATCAGAATATGGGGGGAATGAGAACAAAAACAAATGAATTTTTCGTCGCTGCCGCTGACTGTTCTTATGCTGTTATCGCTTTGACCGAGACTTGGTTGAATGATGCATTTTATTCTTCCGAATTATTCTCTTCTGAATTTGATGTCTATCGCAAAGATCGTTGTCCCATCCACACACGTATGCAGAGAGGAGGTGGTGTGCTGCTGGCTATTCGATCTTCTTACAAGAGCAGAGAAGTTGCTTTAATGTTTCCTTCGGCTGAGATCGAACAAATGTGCGTAAGCGTTGATTTTATTAAGTCTGCTGATAGTAGTTTGATTACTTTATATTTTATTGTTAGTTATATTCGTCCTGGATCTAACATTGAAATTTACAAAGCTCATATCAATAACATACGAAATATTGTATTATCATTAGATGACAAATCATATGCTATTGTGTTAGGTGATTTTAATTTATCAAGTGTTAAATGGAAGTTTTCCGATGATGAAAATTGTATTATCCCGTATAATGTTACAAATAATATTGAAATTGAAGTAATTGATTCAATGTCAGCTTTAAATTTTCGCCAGACTAATTTAGTTAGTAATTCGTTGGGAAATATCCTAGATCTTGTTTTTGTTGATAATGAAATTGAAATGTCTGTAAATGAAGTTGAATTTCCATTGTTAAATAATAGTTTATTCCATAAGTCATTATTTATTTCAATTGACTTGTCTATTTTAAATTCGTTTATGTCCGACAATCATTCTGATTTAGTTAAATATGATTTCAACAAAGCAAATTATGATGTATTGAATGGTTATTTTTGTTCTCTTGATTGGAATGTTATTCTAAACAGTTCTTTAGAAGCTTCTTATAGTATGTTTAGAAATATATTAGAATCAGCTATTTCCCAGTTTGTTCCCCGTAAACGAATAAGTCGCAATAATAAACCCATCTGGTTCAATAAAAGTTTGTGTCGACTTAGAAACACTTTGAATAAATTTCATAAAAGAAGTAGTTTTGACATATCTCTTCGCGGCCATTATCGTCAGTTACGAAAGGAGTATGAGTTCTTAAAAAAGTTCGTGTACAGACAATATATCTGGTCGGTTGAATTAGATATCAAGCGCAACTCAAAATCGTTCTGGAGCTTCATCAATACTAAGCGTAAGTCAGTTGGTATACCATCTGTTATGACTTTTAATGGAATTACCAGCGACAATTTGAATGAAGTGTGCGACATGTTTGCAACATTTTTCCAATCCAACTTCATAAATGAGCCATTGAATCTCAACTTGTTGACACTGGGTGATCCTATTACTAATCTTGGATTCATGCAATTTACTGTAGATGAAGTTGTTTCAGAATTAGCATCGCTTGATTCTAATGCCAATATTGCACCCGACAATTTTCCACCAATTCTTTTTAAAAAATGTATGAATAATTTAGCAAAGCCTCTTTGCATAGTTTTCAACATGTCTTTGGCTACGGGGGTATTTTTAGATTGCTGGAAATATTCTCTTATTACACCAATTTTTAAGTCTGGTTCCAAAGGACTGATAAGTAACTATAGGCCTATTGCTAAGCTTCAACTCATCCCTAAAATATTTGAAGCAATTTTCAAAAATAAGCTGTATACCGTGGTGCAAAACCAGATTTCTGAATATCAGCATGGCTTCGTTAGTGGTAGATCAACTACAACAAACCTAGTCATTTTCACTAACTACTGTTTACTTAAAATGGAGAACCATATTCAGGTTGACACTGTCTACACGGACTTTTCCAAGGCATTTGACCGGGTCCAACATGATGTATTGGTTAGAAAATTAAAATTGTTCGGTTTTCATTCGAATGTATTAAAATGGATTAGAAGTTACCTGGTGAACCGTAGACAGTATGTTAAAATAGGATCCGTTCTTTCAAAGGAGATTCTTAATCTGTCTGGTGTTCCGCAAGGCAGCCATTTAGGCCCGCTTCTTTTCTTGCTGTTCATAAATGACCTACCTTCGTTTGTTTCTTCTTCAAATTGTTTACTGTATGCAGATGATCTTAAATTATTTAAATCTATCAATTCGATACCTGATGCTCTACAACTTCAGGAAGATATAAATAACGTTTTGAAATGGTGCTCTATCAATGGTTTGCATTTCAATATTGAAAAGTGCTCAGTTATTTCATACACAAGATCATCTTCTCCCTTGAGTCACAGTTATACAATACATCAGTCTGTTCTCAAAAGAGTCAACCACAATAAGGATTTAGGTGTTATTTTTGATACACAGCTAAATTTTGCAATGCATTTTGATTTTGTCATTTCAAAAACAAACTCTTTGATGGGTTTTATATCGCGGAACGCTAAACATTTTCAAGACCCTTATACTCTTAAGGCTCTATATATATCTTTAGTTCGTTCTAGACTTGAGTATTGTTGCGTTGTCTGGAACCCTTACTTCCGAAATACTGCTATTCGATTAGAACGGGTCCAGAAAGGATTCACTAAGTTAGCGCTTCGAAAGATATATTGGAACACTTCTATGCCTTGCTATGATGCTAGATGCGCTCTTATTGGCTTAAAGCGTCTTGATAAAAGACGGGTTTATTATTCCGTCCTTTTTGTACGTGATATCTTAACTGGTCACATCGATTGCCCTTATTTACTTTCTCTGCTTAACATTTATGCACCCTCACGTAATATTCGTCCAAGGGAAAATGATTTCTTTTATATTTCTAGACATCGAACAGTTTATGGCTTAAGTGAACCCATAACCTACGCTTGTGTTAATTTTAATAGTTTGGAAAATCTAATCGATTTCAATATGAGCAGAAATTCCTGTAAAATAAATATTTTAAATAGTTTGTAAAAAGTAGCTTTAATTTTTATTTATTGAATCTCTATTTAAAAAAAAAAAAAAAAAAAAATGTATTTCTTTTTTATTTTCTTTTTTATTACTAAGCATGTAATCTATAAAAGACTTCATTGTACTTGCTAGATGAATAAATAAATAAATAAAATTTGATGCTCAAAAAATACATATTATGTACATATGTGTGTAGACGTGTTTGTACACAGGAATATTACATTTCCATACATTTTTTATGCAATCGTTTCATCTATAGGGAACAACCACTTAGTTCAGATAATAATGTATTGGCTTTAGAATTCTTTAGAATCTTAATTTAAATAATATCGATTCCTACTACTTCCTTTCTATCATACTATTTACAATCAAATGACGCGACTGATTTTTAGCACGGGCAACGCCGGGCAGGCAACAGCTAGTATGTAATAATACTAATAATATTATACAATACAAGTTTAAAAATAGATAAATATGAATAAATAGATAAATAAATATATAAATAATTTAAAAAAACAAAACAAGATACATATACAACAAGTAAATAACAAATTATATATTTTTACAATAATTTGCGTTTTCTTACATTTTCTGAAAAAAAAATACAATAAAAAATTAAATTTTCCCTGCAATTGAAATAACAGCGGCTTTATCGTTCAACTATACCGTTGAAAAGAACCAAGGCAGTGCCAACATCATCTTAAGAATTTTATTTGTATTTAAAGGGAGAATCGCACACGACTGGTCCGCTACGCGTAATCGTCGCAGAATGCATGATGCATGGCGACTATCATCAAGCAGTCTCAGTCGCTTATCGTCGTGTACGACTGTACGCTTGCAGTTTGTTTACATTTCAGAAAGAAAACTCTGAATATTCTTTTACAGTTAGGTTTTAAATAAAATGAAAAGTGGTATATTTGTAGAACTCTCTTGGTGCAATATGGAATATGGCGTATTCTCTTCTCGTAGTTGAAATTCTGCGATTCAAGCGAGAGATGCCTTCCAATTACTGTCTATGAAACGCCACCAAATAATATCGAGCCCTAACCGCAAGTTTATCGTAAGCGACAAAAGGTGAATTTTACAGGAGACGTTTTTTTTTGTTTTTTTCTGTATATAATAAGTAATTGGGCCCAATTTCTGCATTCAATCATGTTTGGGCGGTTTGAATTGGATGACATTAAATAAGATATTATTTTTCAGAAATATATGCAGTTTCTGTCGCTTGCGATATTTTCGCTGTCATACTCCCAAACTTGTGAACAAATTTGTGGCGCTTACGATAAAATAAAAAAAAAAACAATGAGGATTGGAAACAAAATAACATTTTATTTATTTCTGTATGGAATAGAAAAACACAAAAATCAATACTGGATAAACATTACTTACTAAAAAAAAAAACAAAAACATTATTGTCCTGAAAGTCGTCAATTTCGCTGGATTTCAATGTTAATATTCGTCATGATATCGTTCGGGACAGTTTTTTTTTTTCACAAAGCTCTTTCAGATCACGATATTTTAGTTGAGAACTTTCAATTTGTTTTCATACAATTGGGTTAGCTTATAATCCGCTACTACAGACCTAAAGACTGTACGAGAAAAAATCCGGAAACTTGCGGTCTGACAATACTGAAATATGAGATCCCAGTACCGCTAACTTTTCATCACGTGTTCTTATAGTCATCATATTTATTTTAAAGTCGCGGTTGATCGATAGAGTTGCGGTTATTAAAAATGAGCCTAAACGAATTGGATAGTAAGAAAGTTATTTTGTCCTTTTACGAAAAAATAAGCATTTAACGCGTAATCAAGTGGCAAAGGAATTAAAAATGCCGAAATCAACGGTGTATGATGCCATCAATACATTTGAGCAACGTTTAAGTGCCGAACGCGCAGCCGGATCTGGCTGTCCAAGAGCAGGGCTGCCGAAGTGAGTACTAAGGGAGTATTCGTACTACTCTCTCAAACACTGTACTCCCGTACTCCCCTCGTCGTGATTTTACTCCCCTATTATATATTTCTTTCTTTCACAGGCTGAGTGTTCTTTTAATAACTAACATCTATATTTATATTATATTGATCGAACATATGGTCTTTAACATTATGTACGGAATATGATGTTGGTCAGGTAGCTGGCTATGGCCATGGCGCAAAGGACGGCTCTTTCAAGCACATTTTTCATGACAATTTCGCAGACGTCTGGCGTTATTTATGCAATTATATTTCGAATTTTGTTCTTAAGCATAAAGGTTTCTCCAAGTACCACCATATGAAGACGTTGGGAGGGGTCAAATCAGGGGATCGTGGGAGACACTCGATATCACCACTTTTTGACGGGAAAAATTTCTCATAAAATTTGCATCGTAGAACGAGTTGTGTGTGATACGGCACCGTCTTGTTGGAACCACATGCTGTGTAGGTCTATTTGATCCAATTCAGTCACAAGACAGTTTTCCCACATGTCCCGATAGCGGTCACCAGTAACTCACTGATAACTGAATGAGCATTGCTCAAATATGACCCAATAATGCCGCCAGCCCAAATGGCGAACCATGCAGTTACTCTATGAGGGTGAAAAGGTCTTTGGTGCATCAATTGAGAGTTTATGGTGCCAATAGCGGCTATTCTGTTTCTTAACAAAGCCGACCAAGTCGAAATATGCTGCGTCACTCATAATGATTTCTACCAACATTGGTGGTCTTCTATAATGGGGTGGAATCGGCTAACGCGATAATTGACTGTCGCTTTTTTGATTGTCGTTTTTGAAAACGCCACCTAAATAGCTGTCACCTAAAATCAACGCAAAAAATATGATTACCGATTTGATAATCATCTTACACAGAGCAAAAGTCTCGATTTTGATTATCAACTATCAACTATCGCGTTAGCCGATTCCACCCCTGAGCTGTAAAACTCAGCTGCTCCATAACAAAATTTGTTATCGACTTCTCTCTACGACTGTCAAATGCCAACTGAATAATGTTATCCAATCCGAAATGGAGGCCAAACAAAATCGACCTGGAATATAGAAAACACCCTTTACCTAGTTCCATCAGCCATTAAAAAATATTCTTGAGGCTACAATAAAAATAAAATAGTTACTATAGATGCTACTACTAGATGTAAATGTTTGATTTGTATTGTTTCAGTTTTGTACTCCTCTCAGGCACAAAATACTCCCCTGCAAACGTCTAAAATACTCCCATTAGAATTTTCAAAACGGCAGCCCTGTCCAAGAGGCCCACAATTCCATCGAAAGAACATAATAGGAGATTAAGAAATACCCTAGCACCTCAATGAGAGATATAGCGGTTAAGTTCGAAGTTTCAGCATCGACTGTCCAAAAAACAAAACTGATGCAGAGCTGAAGACATTTGTGGCCCAAAAAGTTCCGCAGAGGTCTGAAAAGCAACAGGGTGTACCAAAAACGAGAGCGAGAAAATTGTATCAGCATTGCCTGCCATATTTCGATTGCATTTTGACTTCCAGGCAAAAAATTGTACACCGCGAATATAAACGGGAATGTTTAAGATAAATTTAAAGAAGTTAAGTTCGAAAAATGTACAGTAAAATATATGGTGTGGCAATGTGCTCATGCGGATTGAAATCAGACACTTTTGTTACAAATGGATCAATCAATGCCACCGTTTACATTAAGGAGTATTGGCAGAAATGAATTTTACGTTTTATTGGACGTCATAGAGGATCAAAACTGTTTTGGCCAGATTTGTCAAGATCCCATTATGCAGGACAGACTTCAAAGCGGTTTAAGGAAAATGGTGTGTAATTTATTCCCACTGACTACAATCCCCCCAACACTCCCATGCTTAGACCTATTGAACGATATTAAACGTTAACTGAATAAAACTTATGAAACGTGAACTGAATAAAAAATTAAATTTAAAAACTCGACTACGGAAAAAACTTATTAAAAAGTACAAAACAAGTTGAAATGAAACTATGATTTTCAGAGTATACTATTTGTGGTCGAATGCCGCTTTGTCCAATGAATGCGTAATTATATAAAAACATTATTGTAACGGCATGCGACCACGACGATACTTTGAAAATCAAAGTTTCGTTTCATCTTGTTTCGTACTTTTTGGTTAGTTTTTCCCGTAGTCGGGTTTTAGTTTTTAAACTTAATTTCTTATTTACAACTTTTTAGTTTCAGAAAAAATATAGTGTATGTAAGTAAGCAATGTGGTATTCTACTTGCTAAACCCTTTCATTTGAAATCCATACTAAGGAGGTAGTAAAGAAAACAGAGATCCGCCATCATCTTTGGGGCGTCCGCCATATTGAATTTAGAATGACGTCATATCGTATTGTATCCTACCCGTCAAGCCCTTTCATACGATATCAGTATCAAGGCGGTTGTAAGGAAAAATAAAAAAGAGGTAATCCGCCATCTTGCATGGTGCGCCTGCCATATTGAATTCACATAGCCTACCTAGACCACTCTCCGGATCAAGACGAATCCAACGACACCTCATTTATTGAAATCGGTTTCATAGTTTAGGCTGTACGAGGTGACATCCTTACATACAAACAAACATAGAAACAAACAAAAAAACAAGCATACAAACAAACAAACATACAAACCCAGCCAGTGACTGTGACTTCTTTTTACCTAGTCGGGTAAAAGAGAGGAGGAGTGGCTAAAGGCATCAAATATTTTAAGAAAGTATGGAATGAAATGTCTTAAACCATCGACGAGGTGACTTACAAAACCTCATGAGAGGCATTAAGAAAAATGTAATTATAAACTATTTGATCTTAAATAAAGTGCACAAATACTAGTGTAAAAAAATATAAAAAATAATAAAATAAAATATAAATATAAAATATATACAACAAGTCTTAGGTCATTTGCGATAAATTTCCGGTAAGGGCTCGATGTGATTGTCGTTTACGATAAAATTGTTTTCTGTATAACTATCCATTAAAATGTCTTTCTGCTGAATTTTATATGTAGTTCAATAGGCATCATAAACACAGATTCGCAAAAATTGTCGCTTACGATAAATTTGCGGATAGGGCTCAATATTGCTTAGTTGCCTTGTCATATCAGTTAATAAGTGCAAATTATTATGCGACAGTCAAAAGGCTGACAATGAAGTCATTTTCGACTTCTAAAGCTACGAGCAGACGATATGCAAAAGTCGCATATATATGCGAGTGCTGACGTCACGAAAAAACTCGCAAATTTATCGCAAATGCTATAAAGTAGGTATTGTTTGCAAACTCGCATATAGACGTGTTCACACGATATGCGACTTTTGTCCCAAAACTCGCAAATGCATTTGCGAACATGGTGTTCGCATATGATATGTTCGCAAATGGGGTCGCAAATGTTGTGGCCTATATGCGAGGTGTTCACACGATATGCGACACAATTTGCAGATCACATATTTTCAATCATATGCAGGTTTGCGAGCATTATCAATCTTTTGACATTTTGTATTTTCTGTATTGTGTTGGTGATTTGTGACAATTTAAAGTGTGGGAATATATTAAAAATGTCAAAAAGAAAATGGGCTGCTATTGCTATTTTGGCAATAGATATGATGGAAAATTACGACGAAGATGGAAGCCACGAAGAAGCGAGTGCGCAAGTGCAAAGGATTCGTTGTGAATGGGCCAAAGATTGGGTACGTCTTCGCGGGACTGAAGGCTATTGCGCAAAATTGTTGCTAAAACAGCGTGACGATAAACCGGAATTATATCACGGTTTCGTTCACATGTCGACCGACCAATTTGGTCATCTACTAAGTTTGGTAAAACCGCGAATTCAAAAAGCCGACAGGAACATGCGATTAAGCATTCCCGCGTCAGATGGCCTGTTGCTGATGCAAATGACGAAAATGTTTTGTCTTTGCAATACCATTTCCGTATTCCAGTGGATACTAGGTCTGTTTGGTAACACGTTTGTTTTCGAAATACTAGGTCCGTTCGCGTACACTCCCAAAACAACGAAAATCCACAAAAAACAACGAAAACCCGTTCGCGTACGCAAAAATTTCGTAGTTTTCCGTAGAAGAGAATGCTCACGAGAGAGTAAGAAATTTCCCCATGCTACGAATTTTAGTCCAAGAAATTTCTTTGGGGTATATTATGAAAACTGTCAAATCTGTCAAATCACATACATTCTTAATTTTTTTGGTGCTAAACGCGTTCGATTACTTTTTCGTGATTTTTCCTACTATGTAAACTATCATAGAATCATGACAGTTTCATGGCTCTCAATTTTTTTTACCAAGTGTTGTTTCAAAAGCGATTGGTAACTTTTGTTCAAGTTTTCTATCTTTGAGATGATTCTACTATTTGACAGGTCTCAATTCCTTGTGCAAAAAAAAGTTACCAAAGAGACCTACTATTTCGACTATAATAACATGGCGACACGCGCTAGGTAGCCTGCGGATTGATTACTTACACAATAACATATAATAGGTCTGTTTATTATCTTTTTTGTGCACAAGCGAGCACAACTCAAAGACAGAAAACTTGCACAAAAGTAAGCAAACACAGTTTTGGTCAAACCTTTCGGTTTGTTTTTGTTTTTCACCAACAATGAAGATTTATGAAATTTCACAAACTGTCAGATGGCCTGATTTGACAGAGTTGTCCAGCTCATCACAAGAAAAAGATGTTGCGTACAATTTCATCGCTATTTATTTTTTACGCTCTCATTTCGCTCTCAGCTTGCGATGTACCGTGATTTTTTCGAGTTAATAAGCACAGATTCATGTGATTCTATGTAATTTTACAAAGTATTACGAAAAGTAACGTGTTACCAAACAGACCTAATAATTATCTTCACAATTTAACTGTCACAACTCGCAACACAACCCAACCAAAGCAAAATGTAAGATAAAAATAAAAAAAAGTACCTACACACACCCCAAACTAAATTTTCAAACTTTTGAGATCTCGGATTTGTTCGCAAATATGCGGTCATATGCAATGTAAGGTTTTCGTCCGGTCGCATATGGTTGGGACGCTTGCAAATGATCGCATATGCTCGCAAATTGTCACAAATGATATGCGAAAGTGTTCACACGATATGCGGAAAATTGGTTTGCAAACTGGGTGTCGCATATTGTCCGCATATGCTTTGCGAGCATATGCGGACTGTCCCAAATAGGTGTTCAGACGATATGCGAGCGTTAATCGCATATGATGACGCAAAAATTACGTCAGACTCGCATATATATGCGACTTTTGCATATCGTCTGCTCGTAGCTCAAAGCTTTAAACATTTGTATGCGTTTTAATCGTCGACCATTGAAAGTATTGTAGTCAAAGACACTTGGTCTGCTTCGCTTTTAAAATGTTGAATTAAATTGATTACTTAATTGCTATTCAATCAGGTGAATAGCACACTAAAGTGCCAAATATGGAAGACTTCTTCGTAACTACTTGAAGTGAGTCCCATTGATGAGTATCTCCTAAACTGGCTAAAGTAAGTGGATAAACTAAAATAAACTTGTACATGCTACAAAAACAAATTTGCATATACCAGTAGCTACATACCTTGAGTATGTTTTAGGCAAGTCATTGAACAAACGCGCTATTACCCTACGATATGTAAAACGTAGGCTTCCGATGTTTTTTTTTTTTTTTAATTCTTTGTATTTTTGTTGGTTTCATGCCAAAACTATAGGAACTGGTTCTAAAGAGATTCGAATGCTGAACACCTTGACAAGGCGACGGGTTTCTTTGGCTTAGCACCGAACCGGAGCGATCACTTAACGTTAGCTATGGTCTCCCGAGCTAATTTGTTTAACTGGCATTTTTTCGTGTTGTTTTCGTTTGTTTTTTTTTTTTTTTTTGTTTTTGGTGTAATTGCCATTAATTCTGTTTTTAGTTCTTCTACTAAAACGAGAATTATTTTAATCATTTTATTTTGTCCATTTGGTTGGTTGGTCAGTGCGTGTGTAAAATGTAAATATTTGGTTCTCGTGAAAACCACTCTTGTGAATTTTTAGCCAAATTCGGTTTCCATTGGACAGAAGGTGAATTGAATAGCCTTTGGATATTTTTCTTAAGAAAATAAATGCAGTTGGCGTAGCTTATTTAAATTCAAGTTATTTGTAATTTGAAAATGCTTTTGAGTTTATTCATAAATTCATGTTATATGCATTTGCATTGAGTTGTTGCAAAAAACAAAAAACTACCATTTGTTGTTTGAGAGTCGAGAAAATCAATTGAAGTGGTTTAGTCGCTATTTATATTTCATTTCTTATTAACTTGTTACTATTTTGGATATTTGGAAGAGAGGTAGACAACGTCTGAAAGAAGGTATTGTAAGCGACTGAGCATGGTACAGGTGTACCCAAATTAGCCAAGTCACCCTGGAACCATGTTCTTACCTCAACTCTATAGTAAACCGTGCAACTAGAGCCGTATGGACAAGTCACCGACTGTATGGCAGAACTTAGGGTCTCAACCCAAAAATTATACACTGGTTGTATAATGTATGCCACGGCGATGGTCAGACCCATCATTTCGTCTGATGGCCAAAAGTACTCGAAAAGACTACAGCAAAGAAGCTTGAAAAACTTCAACGGATGCGCACCTGTTCTGCAGCAGCTCTAGAAGCTGTAATTGGCTTCTCCCTATTACAGATCTTTATTAGGATGTCAGCCGCTAGAAGTGCTATTAAACTCCAACTCCAAGAAACTAGGTAATCTAATGGGTCAGATAAACATTATCAACAATATTCCCGATCAGGACATGCTTTGCACCGTCGCTGATATTATGATAAAGTGAATACTACTTTGGCAGAAAATTCGAAGCTTACATTGGGAAACGTACCACATGGCTAAACGGCAGACCCACCCCAGACCTGAAGTACAGGGATGGATCGAAAATGGCTTCTGGTGTGGTGCTGGGATTTTTGGGCTAATACTAGAATCTCCGTGCCTCTTGAAAAATTCCTCAGCGTATTTGATATCTGCGCCTTGATTAATTTAGGTTGAGGCATCAAGGGCACTAAAATAAATGTCTTCTCACTCAACTAAGCCGCACTCAAACTCCTACTCTTTGAACTCGAGACTTGTAAAGTGCTGCTCTAATGCTCTCCAATCCCGAGATCTTCTCCTTTCTTTAGGTGGCGCTACAGTTCGGGGTGAACCAAGGCCTAATTCTCGAAATTATTTGTGTGTGCGTGTTATATTTTTGCACAAATGGAAGGGACGTATAGTATTTTGCCGACTCCGAACGGCGAGTTGAGAAGCTCATTATTATAAATGATACTCTTTGAATGCTTGTCAAACATTCGAAAGAGGTGGCACTGTGAAATAACTTTTAGGTGTTTGCTGGGATTGAACCCGGGCCGCATGCATAGTAGTCCACAGCACTAACCACCACGATGCTTGAGTATCCCTACATACTCACAATAAAGTCAGACTTTGGTGGGTGCCTGGTCAGAGAGGCATTGAAGGTAATGAGATCACGGAAGAGCTGACTAGTTCAGGTTCTACTGCCAAAATCTCAGGTTCGGAACCATTTTGTGACATAAACTGGGCAACAATCTCAGCCTTAATTAACAATTGAATGACTCTGTCATTGAAGAAATGTCCAAGGGCTCAGACAAGCCAAACTGTTAGTTAAGCCTTATACCCATCACAGGGAACTTCTTGACTACAATAACAAGGGTATTTGGTATTTTATAAACTTCCTCTCTGGTTATTGCCAGTTACGATTACGATAGCACCTGAACAAATTAGGCCTGTCTAGCGAGACCGATTGTCGACTCTGTTTAGAGGAGGTTGAGATGGTCGAGCATGTCATTTTTGGGGCTGTCTGATCTCTATCTACATAAAGAACTTCCAAGACCTTATGCCTTAAAAAATTCGTCAACTAAGGACATACTAGCCTTTATTAGAAGGGTGATTTGCCTCTTGGACTAACAAGAATCCTACCATATAATAGATCTTTTAGGTCGCAGTATCATCCTTGGGGCAGGATCCAGTAATAAAAAAAAAATGTCTATATTTAATCATCGTGAAACTTTAATTGGTCTACCCTGTATTTAGAGAGAAGAGGATCGATAGGTATTGAGAAAAGGCGGAACTTGTTCTCACAAGCCTACCAACGTTAATTAAATAACGACCGTCATTCATTTCAAAATTTTGGAAACACTGATAAATTGTCAGCTTATGAAATACAATTTCTTGGTTCCGTAAACACCCAATATTGATGGCCTTCCTCATGAAAAATCAAATCGAATGTCTTAATGCATCTGGTGAAACTGAGAATTCGACCTCCGACTACGTTGTCATTCAACTAAAAACTACCAGCCTGGGAGCTGGAGTTCCTCAAGGTTCTGTTTTGTGTCCAATATTTGATCTTTTGAATTCGGGATTTAAATTTTAAGATATCGACGGTTAACTATGAATACCTCCTAACTCACATTTTTTGTGAAATTCACTTTTTGATGTAGTTTTGTTAAGAATTTTCATCTGCATAGCTGAATGCATTTATTATACTTATATCAGCTGTCAAAATGTCTTTAAAGCCAACTTTTAATACCTCCTATCATTTTGGCGCTTAAAATATCTCCTATCATCACATTTGCTTCAGACTTTGTGTAGGTACAAGCACTCACCAGAAGTTTTTAGGCCATATCTTATTGAATGAAAGTATTTTGTTTAACTATTTTCTGTTTTGCGTAGAACTTAATATTCCTTAATATCATTGTTATAAAATTTAATGCTTTTATAATAATAATAATAAACAATTAAACTCATAAAACTAGTGCAAAGTATGTTAGGAGGTTTTTTGTTTGGTAATACCGCTAGACATAATATCTCCTATCAACGGATTAGTATTGACATTTGAATGTTTTTTCAGTTCTTAAATTAATAAATTGCCGATTGTAGCACAAATTCTAATTTAAGTTCTTGGTAGGCTTATTAAGTTATAGATTACGAATGCTCTTTATTTTTAAGTAAAATGTGGTCTCGAGCACAGAAATGCCTCGATATGGCGCGGTCTCAAAAGGCTACAACCTCCCCAGAACCATCGAAATGACTGTTGAGCCAGTTACAAGCATCTTACCCAGTACCGATGAAATGACTGTTAAGCCGGTACTCGATGTGGGATCAGTGGTTGAAGTTCATGAACCTATCTTGTATTTGTAATACACCAGAGACATTCCAGCAGATGACAATGCTTTCATGGCTAGCTTTGCAGATGACACTGCAATATTGGTTCCTGATAAATGCATTTATAAGGCCACAGAAATCCTGCAAAAAGCAGTCAACAAAGATAGAATTTGGACGCAGAATTGGCGTATCAATGAGTCAAAATCTACTCATATAAACTTTACAAATACAAAGTTTAACAATGTTCCAATATTCCTTAGAATGAATTTGACCGCGATAATGGAAAGAGCACATCAAAAAGAGAAGATATGAACTGAACTTGAAATATAGAAAAATGTACTGGCTTCTTGGAACAAACTCAGACCTATCTATCCAGAACTAAATATGTAATGCTATGCAAGCAGGTACTGAAGCCTGTATGGACGTATGGCATCCAATTGTGGGGCTGTACAAAGAAAACAAATACAGAAACCATACAAAATTTCCAAAACAAAGTCCTTCGTGGAAAAATAAATGCCCTTTGGTACATAAGAAATAGCGACTGCATCGTGACCTACAAATAGACATGATTTCAGAAGTGGTTAGAAAGCACGATCTTTCACACAACCAGCGTCTTAAAAATCACATTAACTCCAAGATGGAGACCGTCTTAAATGTAAGCGACAATATTCGGAGATTGAGAAGAACAAAGCCTCACGAGTTAATGGTCTAAAAACTACAGGAAAGTACATATTCACCACTGTGATTAATTCCGACCGGATTGAAAACTAATGGAAATCCAACTGAAGAATTCGAAATTAACGCATTTTTCCAAATTCATCCCTTGTAAATCCGTTCGTTTTCAATCCGGTCGGAATTGATCACAGGGGTGATTATAACTTTAAACTTCCCCCAATCAGATTTAAATTCAAGAAAGAAAAATCATGTCGATCTTTCAAAGATTGCGGTAAGAATCTCCCACTCGCTTGGTACCGATGAACTACCGAGTGTTTTTTGAAGATTTCCACTTGGAGGGAAAGCAAACAATTTTTTTATGTTTTCGTTTAATTTTATTCACCCATATTCCGTAGTGCGTTTATCTTAAACAATTGTCGTTTTTGTGTCTTGTCGCTTTAAAGTATACATTTACACCGACCTGATATTTACGATTTTAGCGAAATGCAAGTTCACACGAAATCTCGAGATTTCGACAAGATTTCAAGATGTCACCGAAGTCTCCAATTTATCGTGATTTCCTTAAAACGCCTTACGGAATAAGGGTAATTATTTCAAAAATAATTCTTTGATAGCACACAATGTGAAATAAATAATTGAATTTCTCCTATCAGCATAAAAAGTTTTGTTTTTTTTTTTATATGAATATCTCCTAACTTCTTTTTTTATATGAAAAACGCAATTTTTAGTATCTAAAACCATTTCACCTGATAGAGTTCCAATATTGATAGTAATTTGCCAAATTTCACAATCGGACGTTTTCGTTTTAGGAAAATATGCAGTTTTTTGTGTCTCCTGGAAAGTTTACAAAATGCGACATAGGAGGTATTCATAGTTAACCGTCGATATGTAGATACATTTCTCCGGCGCGGGCTTATAAATATCAAAATGGACGTCCATCATCATCGGTCGATGCAGCTTACTCTCAACGATCAGTAGTTTGATTGATTCAACAAAAATAAAAAAATCTATCTGACTACTTGATGGCGAAATAATGCTTTCGAATGCGTCTGAAACAAATGAAAGTTTATGAAACATTTTGTTACTTCCTCGATGGCTAATCCGAATCCGAGTCTTTATTAAATATAAAAAAAACTCAAATCAAAAATTTATCTATTTTATCTTACCTAATAAATTCACCTATCAACAAAATAAACGGAAAAGGTGAAGACGCAAACTTCAGACCACACCGTCAAGGAAAAGTTTAAACTATACTTTCATAGTTCATCGTGGCCGATGCAGATGATGCTGCTGCTGCGGCTGCTGGATTTATTTCCAGTATTTATAAATTTGATAGACGTGCACCTTACTCACCAGAACCACCATCACCAGCAATAAGTTGATTTGTTCGGTGCCCGCACTAATCGGTGGAGGGCAATAAGCATCATCCGCAGATCCAACAATCGGGTATCATCAGCAAAACCGACAATGGACCCAGGCACTTGATTGTGTCATAATCGCTGTTTATGCTTGTACCGTTCGAAAGGAGGAAGCCAACAAAAACACTGACTTGATTGCCCACGGATACATCATCGTACACCAATGATTGGTCATTCGGTAACCTGCCCCGAGGTAAACTAAGAAAGACGGACCAGTATCTATAATCAATTTGGATGTGAAGAAAAGTGAAAGACTTCGGTGGCAATCCAATGGCAGACAATTTGACACGAAGGAGGAAGGGAATTCTTCATGGAAACCATATCATTAGTATAATCAAAACAATTACCTGGGTGCAGCTTATAATGATGAAATAAAAGAATACAATTACAATTAGGTAAGAGGTCTTGGGCTGCATGGCTGCATAGGGAAAAAGCTGCTCTACGTCTTGGACAATTTCAAAGGCATTCACGTTGTTAATTGATCTCGACCAGAAGTATTAAGAATTAACTCCTGCATAAATAATGACCACCTTCGCCGACGGCTATTATCAGTTCCAGGTGTTTCTTTCGTAGACCTTCGACACTGAAAAACTTAAACCTTGGAGGGGTCCTTCAAAAGTGGTGAAATAGTACATAAGAGTATACGGTGTCAATAGACTGCTTCAAAAATTCAAACGCTCAGACTACTTTGAACTTCTGGGTAAATTTAACTTAAAGAGATTCAAAGCTTTTAGTATTAGCCTTGGCATAAAAACAAACTCTGTATCCTGACTACGTTCCTAATAGGGCATGTGAACTCAAGGGATATCTTAGGATACTAGGAATCTCAAAAGAAGACTCATGAAGATTTTGCATTGATCACTTTCACCCAATCCTCAATTGTCCAACTGGAATATCTCCTTGCAAATTGAAGCCTTAAGTCTTGGTGTCGTTTTGTAAACAAGAGCTTTTTTACTTTGGTTCTTCCTCTTAAGCCAGTTGCCCTAAGAGTCCTGCGAAAGGTTTCCTCCAAATTTAAAAAAAAAAAAAAACAAACAAAAAAGCCTTTATTAACAGTGAGAATAAACTTCGAGTGCAATAAAATCAGACTATATAATAGGCGTGTTTTTTGTAACCTATATAGACTTCGAAAAAGCTTTCAGAGTAAAAATAAGACTCGATAATTATCCAGACTTAGGTTTTGTTGTATTTAACATGGTAAACATGCTGCTGAGATATATTTAGCCTATATATAGGCTTGCAAAAAACAGGCCCAATAAAACAGTAAGGCTCATTCTATTAATACGTACGCGTTCCATTAATTAGCCTAAGCGGCTGGTCGGATGTGCTTGAAACTTCACATCTAAAGTCTGTGGGCTTGCACCCTAAGATGTTATCGGAATTTTCATTCTAGCCCCTAAAATGAACGGTACATTACTTAAGGCCAATTTTGCAAAACATCGATTTTAACAACAACGACTCAAATCAAATGACACTCGTTAACGTATGCTGTCATCTCAAATTTCGATACGGAGTGCTTGATATCGAGAGCGGTAATGCCAGATCGTCACATTTCGATAACAAGTTACTCGTTAACGGATGCGGTAATTTGGCCCCAGGTTTTGCTTTTGATCGAGGACATGTGTTGCCTCATTTGCGGCAGTTTGTTAGTCAAGTAAGGAATGCCAACGCCATATCGTGGAATGAACGACGCTTTAAATCGAGAATTGGAACTTGAACGTGAATACGATCGAGATGCATTGAACCAATCAGTTCGAATGAATGTACCACTGTTGAACCCCCAACAAAATGGTGGGATATTTTTCCTAGATGCTCTCGGGAGAACTGGGAAGACATTCCTCATGTTATTGATTTTGACCACTGATCAGGGATAGACGCCACGTAAGAAGAATGTCGAACGGCTCATTCAGCGTTGAAATTGCCTTTAAACTTTCAAACGACTGAAAACTCGACAATCGACGATCACATAAATCTTTCAACGAAATATAAAATTTTCAACGCAGTCGTGAAATCTTCGCTTTGCTATGCTGCACAATTAATATGGGGAAGGCAAGAATACGAGGAAATTGAAAAGTTTCAAAGAAATTTCATAAAGAAAATATTCAATATTCCCTTAAATGCACCAAACTACTCAATTTATTTGGAAACAGACTTACCAAAGCTTTTCACTTCAACGCTTAAGTTACAAGCTGACTATTTAATTAAAGTGTTCGGTCTCCAGGAAACTCGTCTATGTAAAATAATGACGCTTTATGAAATTCGGAATAAGGACTGGTGGTTGAGGACATGGGAAAACATAGCTGCTACCTGTGGAGAAGATGTTGAGATGAATGCCAACAACATTAGTCTGTTGAAAGTGAAATTCTACGAAATCATCCAAAAACTAGAAGACTCTTTTCGAAATCAGATGATGGAAAATGCCTGTCAATCGGAAAGCAGAATACCAGAATAGCCAGCTTGATTATAACTTGGGTGTCAAAAACTACTTCCAAGATTCCCTCAGCTATAAAGATATCTCACTTATTTTTAAATCAAGATGCGAGCTCCTCCATTTTAACGGGAACCCATATAACGGAATCTTTGACCAATTTTGCAATTTGTGTAACTTGAGAGCTAAGGAAGATTGTTTTCATTTTTTAAGCGTATGTCAAATTTTCAAGCAGCAAAGAAGAGCATACCTTGGTAAACCAACCCTTTCAATACGGGAAACAATTGCAATTTTAAATGGATCTGATTGGGCGAAACTTGTCATTTTTGTCAGAGTTAGTTACCGCTACAGAATGCTTCTAACGTCGGAATTTTCAAAGCTTATAATCTGTATAAAACAAATATACATAAAATCATTAATTTTACTACTTATACTGTATATACTAGTTCAATTATATTAAATACTTTGAAGTTACCAGTCGAGCTGACGGCTAAGCCAATGCTTTATAATTCATAAAAACTATTGTAAATGTATTGATAAATTGTAATAAATGAATCATTGAATTGAATTGAATTGAATTGAAATACAGCTAATAAGTTACTTACTTACTTAGTTGGCGCTACAGCTCGAGGTGAACCTGGGCCTGCTTCTCGCAACCATTTGTGTGTGCGTGTTATATTTTTGCACGAATGGAAGGGACCTACAGTTTTTTTTTGCCGACTCCGAACGGCGAATTGAGAAGCTCAATCGTGACAAATGGTACTCTTTGATGCTTGTCAGACATTCGAAAGAGGTGGGCACTGTGAAAAACTTTTAGGTGTTTGCGGCGGGATTCGAACCCAAGACCGCTGGCTCAGTAGTCCGACGCACTAACCACTTGCGCTACGGTGCCCTAAAATAAGCTAATAAGTTGACACAACATTTATTGATTTTGAGATGGTACGAAGTTCGCCGGTTCAGCTAGTTAAATAATAAAGCTTAATTGTTATTTTCACTTAAAAGTCTTACTTACGTTGGAACTTCGCTGGAAATTAAATTTAAAAGTTTTATACTTCGGACGTGTTTGCAATCATCCATTTACCCTAGGCCATTGGATTTTATGATACCCAATTTTTATAATTATGTAGAAGAGTCTGTCCTCCACTTAAATGTTTAAGTATCCATCTTACTTCTGTTTAGGTAGCAGAATGCAATGCAATGCCGTTTGTCTTTCCGGAGCCAAAACGATTAGATTTTCTCACTTTAGGTTTTCAAAGCGAAAGTCGTTATATCAACGGGTTTTTAACTACATATTTGAAAAATGTTCTTACATCATTTTACGACGAAACTCCGGTGCAAGTCTGGTTCCTAATTATCGCTGTGCAGCTGAATTGCAACCACTCGTTTGTAGACGTTAAATCCTCAACAGCCAACGTACGAGTATGGCCATCTTCGCAGCGGTACAGCACCGCTTACGCTATGTAATCTCAAGAGACACTATAACATCATAATTAACTCGTCGCTTTCATTTAATTTAATGGGCTTACTTGGGGCACATAATATAGTAATGACATGGACAGCCGTTTAGCGGTTTAGATAGCCAATTCCAATCAATTTATTTGCCAACTTGCACACTCGTAGCAATAAATATTTTTATTTCATTATTTTACATTCTTACAAACAAAATGCAGTTACAATTGGGAAAGGTAGGTATTTAACCATGAGGATTACAACATCATCGCCGGATTGGAGTTTTCGCTGAGTGGCGGAAATAAACACGTTAGTGTCAGCCAAATGTCCGCGACCGCGTGAATTTGAATGTTAAACAAAGTGGTTACCTTATGGCAGAGGAGTACCTCCGTGTGGACAGAGTTTTTGGTGCCTTTTGGTACAAGCTTGTGTGTCTGTTTGATTTATTACAAATTACATGAGCAATGTGTTGGAACATTGTCGTTGAACGTAATCGCTTGTGTATTGTCAACTGTCGTCTTCATATCGAAAGATACATCAAGGCTGTCAAACCGACAGAAAATATTTCCGACAATTTAATGAAACGTTTGTAAATAACAACTTTTGGACTTACGTATCCGTATTTAGAAATATCAGAACTGAGCACGTGGTGTAGTGGTGCCCGGGTTCAATCCCAGCAAACACCCAAAAGCTCTTTTTTACGGTGCCACCTCTTTCGAATTTCTGACAAGCATTTAAAGAGTATCAAATGTCAAGAGGAGCCGTTCGGAATCGGTTAAAAATTGTATAGCTGTAAAAAGCGTATCTAGTACGTGTATAATAAAACAATTATTTAATATTAAGTCTTTATTCTTTTATTTATAAACAATTCTGTCTGTACCCGTTGGCTGCTCTATCTGATCTACTTGCTCTAATTGTTTACCACTTCTGACAACTATCTAAATGGTATCTCCATCAACAGGGTATGTTCAGTGGTACTAAAACATTAGCATGTATGTTACACGCTTTTCCTTTTATAAATTAAAAAAAAATAAAAAATAAAAAAGCTTAACTAGTTTTATGAACCAAATAAAAATCAAATTCATGTGTTAGTATCTGTTAGCTATGTATAATATGCCCAGTCGCCATAGCGAGCAAGCGGACGAGAAATGCGCGAACTACGGCGTGGTTGACCACCAACAGGCCCATCTTCATTACCCGACCGCGACCTCAAGTCCACTTCGTCCATGATGACGCTGTCCCTACTGTCCTCGGCATTACGAGAACAAGATACACCAGATGATTCTGTTTCCCCAAATTCCATAACTGGGGCCTCATTACCATCAGTGGGGTCGCTTTTCTCAACTTGGACTTTTGGGACAGCCCCACCATTTCTGCAACTATAGGTATCATCTGTAGTCTCAAACTCTTGATTTAAAGTGACAGCTAAATAACGACGATTACGTCTAAAGATCTGACCTGTTGAGGTCTCCAATACTAAGAATGAGTGGTCATTGACTCGACCAATAATTTTACCATAACACCATTTTGAGTTTTTCTTAAAAATTACTTTTTGATCAATGTCAAGCTTGGACAAGAGGCGCGTCTGACGGTCATAATAAAACTTTTGCCGTTCACGTTTTTGAATTAACTTATCTTTGATCACTTGTTCCGGAAACTCTTCGCGTAGTAACAGTTTGTAACTTATTGGTGCCTTTGTTTTGATTCTACGCCCAAAGAATAATTGGGCTGGCGACATTGACATCGACGCTAAAGGAGAGGCATTGTACTCCAGCAACCGACTATCAAACTCATGTGAGCTGCCTTCATCCAAACACCTTTTCAGCAAGTTCTTTGCAATCGCGACACCTTTCTCAGCAAGCCCATTACTCTGCGGAAAACCTGGACTTGAAAACGTCAGTATTATGTTGGCCTTTTCAGCGAAGTAATGGAACTGTCGACAGTTAAAGGGACTGTTATCCGACCGAATTTCTGAGGGATATCCATATTTGACAAACACACTCTCCAAGAATCTGATAACCGTTGATATTGATTTATCCTTTAACTTGTCAGCTACCAGCCAATTCGAGTATGCATCCATAATTGCAAGGTAGTCCTTACCAGCCAACTCAAATATGTCAATACCAATCGACTGCCATGGATATTCCGGAATCTCATGTTGTTTAAGTGGCTCTCTTGGATTCGCACGAGTATATTTCTCACATATGAGACACTTTTTGACCGTAAGCTCTATATCATCTGCCATTTTGGGCCAGTAGAACAGATGTCGGGCTCTCAATAGTGATTTCTGAATACCCAAATGAGGTTCATGAACCATTGCCAGGATCTCTTCTCTGAGTGACTGAGGTATGACCAATTTGTCTCTAAAGAACAATAATCCCTCCTCAAATTTTAGCTCATCCTTCATTTTCTGATATTGTTTGGCCTCGCCACACAACTTTTTGTATTCCGGCCAGCCAGTTTGCAAATATTTAACAATTGACATCAAAACACCATCACTCTGTGTTGCTCTTTCGTATATAGCCTGGTTCTGATCCGACATGCATACTCGTTTTCGGACCGTATGAATGACTTCTTGTAGCTCCTGGTCGTCCTCTTCTCCATTTTTAACAACAGCACGTGACAAGCAGTCGGCTACCGGAATTTGTTTCCCAGGCACATACTTAATTTCGATGAACGGATACTTTAGTAATCTTAAAAATAATCGCTGCAATCTCGCGGACACATCATCAATTTCTCTTTTCATCAGTATCTCAAGTGGTCGATGGTCAGATTGCACTACTACTTCTCGTCCATAAATAAAATAGTGGAATCTCTCACATGCGAACGTGACGGCCAGCAGCTCTTTTTCTATCTGCGCCCACTTTTGTTCGCTGCTAGTGAGGCTTCTAGATGCATATGCCGCCGGTTGGTCTTCTTGCAACAACACTGACCCCAATCCATCTTTTGATGCATCTGTTTGTATCACTATTTGCAGTGCCGGGTCAAATATCCTTAATACGGGCCCTTCGGTCAGGTCCTTTTTTAAGTCGAGCACTTCTGCCTCATGATCTTTGCCCCATTGCCACTCAACATCCAATCGCGTAAGTTCACGTAGTTTCGCAGTTCGCTGTGACAAATTCGACAAATACTGACTGACATATTTTAACATCCCGAGGAAGCGAGCAACATCTGATTTGCTTTCAGGCATTGGCATGGTCGTGATGACATCAAGATATTTTTGACTCGGCCTGACTTGCGATGCCGATATTTGTTGACCCATGAAACGAACTTCTGCCAATGCTAGTTGCAACTTTTCTTTATTAAATTGGACACCGTTGTCACGCGCAATCTGCAAAACCTTTCTCAGTATTCTATTATGTTCCTCCAATGTCCGGCCGGCTATAAAAATATCGTCAAAATAAATCTCCACCCCCGGAATGTCCCCAAACAGCTGCACCATTTTTCGCATGAATAGTTCCGGCGCATTATTCAATCCAAATGGAACTCGATTCCATCGATAACGTCCGAACGGAGTCATAAAGGTTGTTAGATCCGCACTTTGGTCATCCAGTTCAAGATGCCAGAACCCGTTTTTGAGATCCATTACGGTGAAAACAGTCATTCCTGTTAACCTACCAATAATTGACTCCGCTGTTGGAATCAAAAAGTGCTCACGCCGAATGCATTCATTCAATGGTTTTGGGTCTAAGCATAATCTTAGCGTGCCGTTCGCTTTTTCAACAATTTGTAAATTATTGACCCAATCTGTCGGATAGTCTACCGGCGAGATGATTTTGAACTTTACCATCTCATGCAACTCCCGCTTCAGACGATGATGAAGGCTTTCTGGAATTCGCTTGCGATAACGCAACACTGGCACAGAATCAGGATTTATGTTGATGTGGCACTTTCCGGGCAGCTTACCCAGACCATCAAACACATCCTTAAACTCCGTAATCAGCTCAGTAGCTGCTGATTGATTATTCACTGACATTGAGTTGATACTTACATTTCGCTCGATTAAACCTAAGTCAGAGCACGCTGCCCTCCCCAATATCGGCTGTAAGTCATCATCCACCACCTCAAATAAGATTTTTCTTTTACTCTTTTGAGCCAAATCAAAACACGGCAATGTTATTTTACCAATTGTATTAATGCGATTATTATTATAATTCAGTAATTGTGTGTTAGAATTGCGAATCAAGTGATCAAATTTCATTCTTTTAATAAAATAAAGCGGAATGCAGCTAGTATCTGCCCCTGTGTCCAGCTTGAAACTAACCTTTACATTATTAAAAGTAAGATCATGGCACCAAGGTTTATTTATTCTATCAAAAGAATCAATATGTATAACATTACTTATTACTAAATTACAGTCCCTATGCAGCCAATTACAAAATTTCGAATTACCTTCGTTAATACACCCTGATTGGGAACGCGAAACGTTTGTTGGTTGATCATCTCTCAAGGCTCCTCGGTTTGATGCCTCCTCACTTGATGTCACCGTATGAACCGCCTGAGTCTCGGTTGATCGGCAAACATTCGCGAAGTGACCCAACCGCTGACACTTGAAACATCTCGCTCCTTCTTTCAGTGCTGGGCAAAACTTCTCGTGGTTCCCGTTCACACTTCCACCGCAGCGTTTGCAATGTTTCTCGTATCCGCTTTTCTTTATAACAGGACGCTTCGTTTGGTTTCGAATCACGTCTATATTCTTTTGCGGCACATCCAGCAATTGCTTACTAATTGTTGCCAGCTCGGCCGCTTTACATCGATCAATCGTTTGCACCAATGTGTCGTCACGATTCTCCAATAGCTTTGCTTGCAAACATTTATCAGCCACCGACAACACAATGCGATCGCGCAGCATTCTTTCTGCGTAAGTCTTTTGACACCCAATGCAATTGAAGTCACAGTGACGCATCTGTAGCCGCAGCTGTGTTTCAAATTCACTAAATGGCTGACGATCTTTTTGCACAATGGAATTAAACTTAAACGTTTCCATCACTATATTTTTCTTTGGCAGACAAAATAACTCAAATCGACGTAAAACTTCTTTCAATGTGATTGTTTCTGTTTCGCCACTAAAAGGTTCTTCAAATAACGTATTGTATACGTCGATTCCTTTTTCCCCAATCAAATGAAGAAATGTGGCAATTTTAATAGTATCCACTTCTTTGTCGCGTCCAGCAGCAAGCATGTAAATGTTAAACTTTTGTTTCCACACCGGCCATTCTCTCCCGGCTTCATCAAAATTCATTGGCGACGGTCCTTGTAAGTTCATTTGTGTCGCCATTTTATATGTATATTTCGTCACGAACAATCGAGAACACTAATTTCCTCGTTACTTGCTTTTGCACAATTTACTCAATTTTTCTTGCTTTTGCAGTTTTAATGGTTGTTTTACACCTGACACCATGTAAAAAGCGTATCTAGTACGTGTATAATAAAACAATTATTTAATATTAAGTCTTTATTCTTTTATTTATAAACAATTTCGTCTGTACCCGTTGGCTGCTCTATCTGATCTACTTGCTCTAATTGTTTACCACTTCTGACAATTATCTAAATGGCATCTCCATCAACAGGGTATGTTCAGTGGTACTAAAACATTAGCATGTATGTTACAATAGCTCCCTTCAATTCGTGCAAAAATATAACACGCACACACAAAAGCAGGCCCTGGTTCACCCCGAATTGTAGCGCCACCTAAAAAAGAAGAAGACAATTTGGGCAATCTCAGCTGACCTTACTTTCTCGCGAAGAGCTTCCATTACAGTTGTTGTCTTTGCCCCTTTTAGCCAGAATCTTGCAATCTAAAGGGTGTCCCGAAATTCGCGCAAGATTGTGATATTTGGGACACCCTTTATTAGTTTTTTTTTCTTAATTTTAAGTTAAGTTAGTTAAGTTAAAGTTTATACAAGTTCTCCATCCTTATTAAAACAAATCACCGAAAGAATGTTTCTATCGAAGCAAGACTTTGATAAAGTACAGGCCTATGACTTGGATGATGAGAGCTTCCCGTTGTTGCACAGCCTACAGTACAGCCTAGATAGACAAAGTTAATAACTTAGGTTGTTATGTCCATTCTAGATATAATTCTTGGGATTTTTACTCTATCTTACTACCAAACCTATTTGTAATGCTCATGTCACGAAGGGACTACTCGCAGTCAGTTGTATTCCTCTCATGATTAAGGTCTTTGATTAACATTAAATGTATCGTTGGAGTTTTTCTAAATTTGGATGGAGTAGCATTCAAGTTAGACGATGATAGCGAAAACTCCTGTTCATCTGAGGAAAGCGAATTGAGGTCAGTAATATCCAATCTTAAGTCATACGAAGCTGCTAGACCCGCAGAGCTATTTAAATCAACTGGAGATGTCTTGGATAGCAGACTTATCAACTTATCTAAAAGATCTGGCCTGATGAAAGTTTGCCAGATGAGTGGAATCTCGGTATTGTTTTCCCGATCCACAAGAAAGGATCAATTGCTTCAACTATAGTCTCCTCAATATTGCCTACAAGTTCTCAACCTGATTGGTCTCTATCAGAGTTGTTTTAGGACAGAAAATTCCACCATAGACCAAATTTTCACATTTGGCAAGCTCGTTGAAAAAAACTTAGAAGGTCTTAATTGATACTTACCACCAACAGCATCTGTTGACACACTGTCTTGCGACTTCTACAAAAACATATTCGTACTTGAAATAATGGTTTGACACTCAGAAGCTAACTAGGTACGATCTTTCAAAAGTTCGTTCAATTACTTGTTAACCAAATTGCCATATTGGTAGAACATAGCTAGCTGTCACCAATGCGCGTTTGTGAGTAAGGTAACGGAAGTGGCTAAAAGTTGTTTGTTTAACTATGGCAAAGCAAAGTATGTATATGCTATCAACGAGAAGGGACACTTAACTTCAGCGAATTGGAGAAGATTTAAAAAAATGAATACCTTTAATTTTAATCACCTTTTAAGACAGGTGGGTCCAATGGACTCCACGACTATAGAAGCGTTTTTTTTTTTCATGACATCAGTTAAGGGTTAAAGGTTATATCAGAGGAGAACTTGGCTAACTTTCTTGTTTGTCAAAGCGAGTAAAAGACTCCATTTTAAACCCCTTTTGCCATTAAAAAATAAAAAAAAAGATATCCACAGTGTCGTCGCTCCTTTCAGGAAAGAGTAGAAATAGTGGACAGGGATATTACTTAAATCTATCACTTTACCCAGTAAGTTGCCCCCAAACGGAGGAAATCGGCTAATTTCGACCCAAACTATTGTTTAAAAGCTCGTTCCTGCTGTGCTTTCGCTCTGACCTGGACCATGGCTGATATTTATTCACCACCTTATATGTACAATCCTATCTTATTCTAACATACTTACTTGCTTATGTATGTAGCTACATAAAGGACTGACAACTTTGTTGAGAACTTCTTTCGAAGTCGGTGTCGATGAAACATCTTAGTATCAGCGTTGCCACAGTGCTACTTTCGTGCTACATTATTTTTCAGTTTTTTCAATTTGCTTCATTTCATTTTTGAAGTTTTTTCGAAGTTCCCTGCAAAATATATTGTTTCTGTTTGGCAATGCTCTCTATTCAATGAAGCTGTGCTGTACAGAGAAGAGGAGAAAAATGCACGGTCCTCGTGTTCAGTGAGAAAGGTTTCTGTCCGAGACTGATCTGCTTTGTGTTCAACGACACTGTTCTGGACAACTTTTCTGCACCTACCCTTTAGGTAGAACAGATTTGTAAGAAATATTAAAATCAGCTTTGTTGCACATTTGATTGTCTTATTTGAAGTGAAAAGTAATACGACGAGACTTAAGTTTCCCAAATGGGAGAAATTGTAGTTCAATCGCAGTTCTATGTCCTGGAAGAAATGTCTACCTAGAGTTTTATGCCTTATGTGGTAGGGACCTGAGCAATGACAGAGGAAGTGGGGTGTATCCTCGTGGACTTCCTCGTCACCTCATCCTCTACAGAGATCACTGACGTTAAGACCTAGTTTACTGGCATTGTGCCGAAGCATGTTGTGCCCGGTTATTATGCCTACCAGCTTGGACAGAGAGTTTCTGTCCTTCATTAATATCTCATCCGTTTGGTTTTTATCGTAAATTGGCCACATCTTTCTTGTGTTTATACAACAGTTGAGGGTTTTCCACCTGTCGTTTGCTCTGATAAGTGTTCTACTCTCTATGTGTTGCTTGATGGCGCATAGTGAGATGTGAATTGAAGGGTCGGCTTGGTCTATGCCTAAAGCCGATCCCGCCCTAGCAAGTGCATCAGCTTTTTCATTACTCGGTACACCTTGGTGTCCAGGAACCCAGCATAGTTTTACTTTGTATCACGTTCACGTGGTATCACGTTCAATGCGGTTTCACGAGCGGCTATTGTTACTGCCAGAATCTCCGCTGGGAAAACACTGCCAAAGTTTGGAAGTCTGATTGATATGGATAATTTGAGCGCCTACGAAAAGATACCCGCTCCTACCCCTATGTCCATTTTAGAGCCATCCGTGTAGACGGAGATGGTTTTATCTTTGAGCACCTGATCTGCTTTCCATTCTTCTCTACTAGGAAAATAACAGGAGAATAGTTTATCAAAAGGCGTGTTTTTTTTTAAATCTATATAGGCTTAGCGGAAAATGAGAAAAAAAAAACGCTGAACAGTGACTTGGCAGGACTATGCTAATTGACGATTGACAGTTTCACATCGGCATTGTTTTCATTGAAAGTAAGGCCGGTAGTTATCAAGCGCTCATTAATAAGTTGGTGGATAGAAGTCTAAATAAGGTGTCAGGTAATCTGTGTTTTCTACTTTACTCATGTATTTATTTAAAATCTGCGTATGGCCTGTTTGGTCGGATTTGCAGCTTTGTGACTGTGATAGTCTCAGGGCACTTTTTGCTGCGGATTCCTGCATGAACAGGTCTAAGGGAAGAAGATACAGAATGGATTTAGCAACCAATTTATATCTGAAATCGAAAATCCGAAAATAAAACGCAAAGCTTGATTTTTTTTTTTAATTTTTTTGTGTATGACTTCAATTCACAAAAAATTATTTTTTATTACAAATCTCAAGAAATGTGGATTTTTATTTTCTTTATTTATCAGTTTAATTTATAATAACTATGTAATTTTTTTTTGTTTTGTTTTTGTAATTAATTAACTATTATATATAACAATATCAAAAAAATAGAGGAAATTATATTTATTGACACATATTTAAATACATATGCGCATTCTATGTATGATTATTGATTTGTGTGTTATAATTACACTGAATAATAAAATAAAATCAGGCAAAGGAAAAAAATAAAAAAATAAAAAATAAGAAAATAAATTGAAGACAATTTTTAATAACTAAAGTTTATATTTATATGTATATTCATATGTATTTATATAATTTTTAAATTTTTATAATTAACCATTAAAACTTAGAGAGAGAAGAAATTAAAAAATAAAATAAATGAAAGTACTTGCTTTTTTTTTATATTTGATGTAAGAGACTAAATACAATACAATTTTCTATTACAAAAAAAAATAAAAAAACTAAAATTTAACAAACATTTTCAATTTTATTTAACAACTTTCAAATTTGTCGGTATTTTTGATTTGCTGATTTGTGGTTGGAATATTTAAAATACATATATGTATGTTTTCTTCATCTCAATCTTGTTGTGTTAAAAATTAAGAATAAAGAAAAATCGCTATTAATTCATATAATAGATACTTTTATATTTAAGAAATGTAGTTATACATGTATATGAGCTATTTTATCACCACAATTTTTTTATTTTTTTTTATTTTAGATAATTTCTTTTTATTTAGAGATTTACTTAGCTCGAAGTTTATTTAGTTTTTTGCTAAAAGAATTCTGGATTTTTTTTATTATTATTTAAAACAGGACTATTCTAGGTCGTATGATAATATTCTTTTAACTTATTATTTATTTAATTTGAAATTAAGAAAAAAACAAAAGCAAAACAAAAAAAAAATAAACAAATAATATACTATACAAGCAGAACGAAATTATCTGTTTTATTTTGTTTTGATTTTGAAAGTTTAAGTCATTCACCTTAAGATACATTTACAATATATATTTTTTAATATACTTATTTTATGTAATTCATCATCTTAGTTTGTATACATATATATGATTAAGAGAATCGCAAGATAAATGACAGTTTAATTATGTAGAATATTTTTTTGTTTCTTTTTTTAATACAAATAGGAAGATTTTTTTTGCCGTTTTGTTGTTTTTGTAATTTTTTTGTAAACTCCAAGTTAATACCCAATTATCTGTAAATATTGTGTGTGAGTAGATTAGTTTTTGACTTTTTTTGTTTTTTGCTTGTTTTGTATTTTTATGTTAGTTTTTACACTTATTTATAAATGTTTTTTATTTTTTATTTTTTATAAATTTAATAGGATCTTAAAATAAAGTCATTATTTATTTTTTGTAAAAGTTTTGTTTTTTTTTCTCATTTTTCTTGTTTAACATCATGGTTTGACTTTTGGGTGTTAGAAATGTTTGTGTGTGAGTGTTTGTTGTTGTTTTTTATTTTTATTTTGTTGTTGTTGTTGTTTTCTGTGTGATCACCTGCATGGAGCTAGGGGAGTACGGTGAGTGTCAGGAGTGGCGCAGATACGATCAAGTGTCGTTGAAGCGGAAGCCGGGGAGTAGTTGGAAGTCCATTGGTGGTGATCTGCAGGAAATTCGATTGGTAATGTAGTGGTTGGCCATAGGTAGTAGGCAGGCATTAGCAGATGATGCCCATCGATACAGTCACAGCTCAGACATTTTAGGGTTGCGTTATTATTCACTGTAATATTCTCTGAAATAGATGGGGAAGATGATGGGCATGAGTTTAATGGACAAGATAGCGATGATGGCATTGTGGATGAAGATGATTGTAATGGTGTGGTTGCTGGGACCAGTGCTAATCACGTGCTCAACCATGTTGAGTTGCATGTGCAGATTGTTGCTGGGATCACAGGTGCGTAATAAACTCCATTGGCATAGATGAGACCGGGCGGACCGGCTTGGATTTGTATCGTCTGAGGTACGGTCGCTTGAGTCTGTTGTTGTGTTACGGCCAGAACTTGTTGCTGCTGTTGCTGACCGTCTTGTGTCTGGCTTGGGCAACATACTGTTGCGGTTACTTGGTTTGACTGTGGCGATTGTTGTAGCAACAAATGTTGGGTTGTTGTTCCATTTTGTTGAGCTTGCATATCGACAACAATCGCCTGTGTTAATTGTTGTTGTTGTTGTTGTTGTTGCTGCTGTTGTTGTTGATGTTGTTGTTGCGCTTGTTGGTGCTGCTGATGTTGGTGCTGTAATTGCTCTTGTACTTGTGCCTGTTGCTGTTTTTGTGTCTCTCTGCAGAGCACTTGCATTGCTAACGACTGTATTAGCAGCAGTGTCTGTCGTCTCTCGTGACCCATTAGACACACCGTCGATGTCTCGACCACTTCACGTAAATGCATCAGGTACTGATATTGGAGGGGCTCCTCATCGATGCCCCAGAAGTGATTTCTCAGATATGCCTCTAGTTTCACGGTCTGTGTGTTTATATCCGGAAAATCAATGAAAAATCTCGAGCACATGTATCGTTCGAGTGTCTTGATTCGTTGTGGATCGACCGCTTTGTAGTTTCGTACCAACAAGTTGCAGTATTTGAGTAGACCGCCGCCGCGGATCTCCTCCGGCTGTCGTGTTGAGATCAATTTTTTTTGCAAATGATACAGAGCCTCTTGGAAATCCCCATAGACCGATTCGCCGACAACTGTCGGATAGAAATTCTCAGAAATTGGCAAAGCAGCACAGTCATAGAACAGCAACAATGAGTCCAAGACAATTTGGAAGGAATCAACACTGAACTCGAACTGCCTGCGCATGGTGTCGACGAATTTCAATTCGACATTTTTGTGTCCTGGCGAGTTGCCCAACGAGATCAGGCTCCATCGATCGCCATCGTTGTTGTTGTTCACCTTAACCATTTTGCCGACATAAGCCTCCTTGAGGGCACATGGCATAATGCGACGCTTCGACACACCCTCCGGCAAGAGATCCAACAATGTGTTCAGTACAGCCGTCTTGACTCGATCGAAATGACGTGTGGAACTGAACTCAATGGCATAGATAAGATCCAAATCGTTGTATGGCTGATCTTCCGATGCTAAAACATGACTAGCAGCTCCACCGTTCAAGCGTATATCCTTGACTATGACACCAGCTCCGCCGGCGACAACTTCGGCCTCCAGCTTCCTGCGCACTGAGTTAACTAAGTCTTTTAATTTCACCTCAAGTGTGGGAAAGTTTCCCCGGCCATGTATGGCAACTGTTTCGTCCATGACGTCATGTAATTTGCGGACCTGTTCGAATGACAATACCGCCAAGCGTTGTGCGCCCCCAGTGTCAACGCTCTCCAATGAGCCATGATCAGATGTCGATGCAATGGAACTGCCCGAACTAGGACTGGGTGGTGGAGTCTCTGTGCCGCCATCCGAGTGGAAACCATCGTCAATTTGAAAAGCGTCCATTCTGGTTGATCTCTGATGATGATATGAATCGGGTGCTTCTAATGTCCCGCACTACAAAAGAAGAAAACAAAAAGGCAAAAATTAGAAAATTTATCAAAACAGAAAAGTGCAACGTACTAACATAAAAAAATTTAAACAAAAAGGTGAGCCTCGTGCGGATGAAGACTTCTGAACTAATTGACTTACGATAGACGTTTGCAATATGACTCTGTACCGTAGCACACCAGCACTCCTTCTGATAAGAATTTTTAATTAGTCAGAAGACTAATTACGACACAAAACTAATGTTATCTATCGATAGATTCTTCTTTTCGTTTTAAGTGCTATAGTAATTTGCAATCGTTGTCGTTCTGAATGAGCAAATGTTTCGCGAGCGCGCATTCTAAAACGCCACAAGTCGTCATTTGAAAATGTGAAATTTCCTATGCAACTTCGACCCGCCGGCCGGTGCGGCGCGGCGCAGTGGTTGGTGGGGAGAAGAAAATTAATTATTTTGCAAATAGGTATATCAGATAAACTTATTTAAAAAATCAATTGATAACAACAATATTTGCGCAACTTGAGCGCGCGATCAGTAAACGGATGCTAACGGATGTGTGATGTGATGGAATTTTTCCCACTAGAGGGACTCTTTATTCGATAGTATAGATAAGTGCAAGTTTGTGTTTTTACATTTATATTCGTAGTTTGTAGCAACATTGTACGAGTAGGTTGGTATTTGTGTTGACAAGTGTTTGAGATAACTGCGGTGTAGTTTAGAGCGAATTTTTAAACTTAGTTAAAGTTACATAATTTTCGACTTCAAAATTAGCTTTTTTCGCTAGTCCACATCTCTTTATGTATGCCATCGCTTCTTCTTTTGAAAACTATGGAAAAGGTTGTCGATAACTATATGTATAAGCGAGGAGATTCTCTGCAGATCCCTTTACAGCACTGTTAGCACGCAGCGGGCAGATCAACTAAACACCACAAACCAAAGTGCCCTGGCCACTAAGGAGACACCACTCTGTGCCTTTCTGGATATCGAAGAAGCCTTCGATAACACTTTACATGAAGCAGTTGAATGCACCCTGAGCAGAAAAGGCGTCGATAATACTATTATAAGATGGGTAAGCGAGCTACTGAGCACAAAATCGACGGAAACTTGCACATCAAAACAGCTCTAAAGGTTGCCCGCAGGGGAAGTACTATTACCACTGCTCTTTGTCGACGAACTACTGAAAACACTAAACTGAGTCGCTGAGTCCTCATACCATTAAATGGTACACAGATGGTTCAAGAACTGAGAAAGGAACGGCGGCAGGAGTGTTTGGGCCCAGAACCACACTATTCGAACACATGGGCATCTTTCAAGCGCTATTGACTAATGTGCCCAACTTAATCTTGATAAACGCTACAGCAGACGCGACATGACAATAATGACAGTCAGCCTAGCAGCTATCAAAGCAAGCAAAGACTGTTCAGATAAACTAAATAGACCGGAACTGGGTACCAGGACACCTGGGGATAGAAGGTAATGAAGAAGCGGACAAACTTGCCAGCAAAGGGGCTGCCGCACTCTTTGTGTGCCCTGGACCAGGGTTACCTCTGAAAATTTCCGGAAAGGGTCCAAAAAGGGGTCCCTGGCGAAAAAATGGGGTCCCATATAAAATTAAAGAATAAGACGGGGGTAGGATAAGTATTATTTTATTAATTTTTTTTGTATTTGTATTTTTGCCCAGTTGCTTAAAAATATATAAAGCTTGTGCATAAAAAATCTTAAACAAAACAAAAAAATCAGTTCATTAAAAATTAAAGTAACATAAACAAAAGACACAAGAAAAGTAGTTGAACAAAAAGTTATGATTTGAAAAACCTAATTTTTAGAACTAAAAGCCCTAAACTTCTGAATTAAATTCGAGTTAGGAACCCGCTCTTCTAAATCCTTCATCTTCCAAAACATTTAATGCGGATAGCATTTTTTTTTATATTAAAATAGTAGAAGTATGACAAACGAAACGCACCAACTATTTGAATGTGTCTGTTTACAAGGGAAATTTACATTTTGGCGTTGGCAAACACATACATAGACAGAAATCGGATTAATGCAAAAGTGTGATTGCTGTCTGTGACCTTGTCTACTAAAAGCAGTGAAGGAACTTCCGTTGAATGTGTCAATTGTTTCTCAATTTACAGAAAGGCTCCGAAAAGGGTCCAATTTCGATGATTTTGAACCCTTCTACGGTATAAGGGAACACACCATAAAAGAGGAGCTCCGATCACTGAACTAGACAAACAGGACTAGTCCTGGACAAAAACTTAGGGTCTAATACAGGCGAAGAAAATTTTTGATAATTACAACTTGAAGAGATTCAAAGCTTGCATCAGCTCTTTGAAAATCAAACTCCGCATCCTGACTGCGTTCCTTACGGGGCATTGTAAGCTTAAGGGACATCTCAGAAAACTAGGTCGATCAGATGAACCCTCATGCAGATCTTGCAATGAGTCCAGCGAAACTCCAGAATACATACTGTGGGACCCAAGTGTTTAGGTAAATACCAAATGATCAAATCCCCCGATCTCGTTTTGCGATTTCTTAGGAAAATTGGTCTGGAAGATGTTCTATGACCTATGAATTCTCCCCTGGGCTAGGTGTGAGCGAAGTTCTCTCTAACCGTTTCCAATAGGAATACTGACGAGAGGGGTGTTCCTTCGCCTAAGACTTGTAGTGGGCACAGTAGATTTTAAGGTCGCGGTGCATCTCACCCTTCAATAAATGTCCCGTAATATCCAACGGAGGCATCTTCAACATTGTTTTAAGACCATCAGCGGTTGGGCTGTTTCTTTGAAACATTGACGTAGCTGACTTCGTCTAGTGCTATCCACCAGACTACAACAGCATAGAGCCAGTGCATAATCTTGGGACGGATTCCCCATTTAAAGCTATTCGGCCTTCCTGTAAATAATTTTTTCCAGGAACAGCCCCTGTCTTCCACTGAACTAAGATGGAGAAAGGGAGATCTCTCGTGCTGCAGGATGTTGTTTCACTATGAGCTCTGCGCCCGCACCTTTTCATCTAGCAAACGAGAACCAAGACCATTTATAAATTAAAAAAAAAAAACAATTCTATGAAACTTGCAAATAAGTAAATGTTTCGTAAATTCAAAATTAATTAAATGTTAACGCTCAAACCGTTCCCTTTAATTATACGGTTAAAAGTTGATGCAACAAAAAAAAAAAAACTTAATTCCCATGAAACTCAAACTTCAACTTAACTTTTCACGTTCAAATCTTACAGCAAGAGTCTTCGAACTAAAATTTAATTAAATAAATTTTCAACTATTCATGATTAATTGATTTCATACACTGGTCTCTCTATTGCATAATTTATATTTTAGCTAGGTGTGTACAAGTAATAATAATAATTAATATAAATCGGTATGTGTCGGTAATGCAATGAGAATGACAGTTGATCAAGTAAATTGGATGTGACCTCGTCACATGAAATACTTCTTGCATTTTATTCGCTTTGATTTTTGCAACAAAAAGAAAAAAACCGTAAATGTGGGTCAAGTGATTGCAGAGTGCGCGTTCAAGTGTACATTTAAAAATAAAAAATCATTCGATGTTAAAATGGCAAGTACATAATGTAGAAAGTAAGGTTAAGGAATAAAAAACAGAAAAATTTCCTGTTTTTAAAGGCACTTATATGAAATTTTCTTTTTGAATTTCCTTGTTAACTATAGCCGTGTTTTTTTGAAACGTAGCTAGCCAGTAGTTGCTAGCAAAGTCAAATTTCACACGTAAAACAAATACAACAACCAGCTGGCTACAACTCTTGATTTTATCCGCAGCCAAAAGCAGCTGGCTAGGAATGTTGCGTTATCTCATGGCAAGGTGGCGCTTAAAGCGATTTGTAGAACATTTGACAGACTGCCGTGTACGAAAATTATATAATTTCAATTACTAAATGATGTTTCACAGAAATAATCCACTATATTATGATTTCATATCACTTTATGTAAATTATCCATTGAATAAATTATCGAAATTAATTGTTTTCACAACAAATAACAAAAAATCGATTTGGTCGAATGCCGAATACTTTGACAGTTCACACTTAACAGCTGATCGAAATCACACACATATGACCGAAATCACACACACCAACTTGGAGGTAAGTCAGCTGGGTTCGGCTGGCTGGGAATCGTTCGGCTAGCTACGTTTCAAAAAAACACGCCTTATATTCAGTGGCTGGCCAAATTATAAGTTACAGTAGAACTTTTTTGTAATTTTCAGTCACACTCTTGGCTTTGTGGCACGGTGCCGAGTCGGCCATAAAACTATAGAATTCGTCACCAGGGAACCATTCTTGGACCTTGGGCAGAAGCTGATGTTCTAGTACGCTTATACCCTGCCTCATGGATTCTTCGACGATGTAGAGGCGTCCCAAACCCGACACATCACGGACCACACCTGACACCATCTCCACAAGATAGTTTGGGTGGTCGAATGAATGAGCTTTTGTGCTTTAAAATGTGAAATGTTGACTCGTCAGAGAAGCGGACCTATAAAATGGTACCAACTTTTAAAAAAAAATAGAGGTCATATTAAGTTGCATGGCGAACACGAATTAAATCAAAGAGGCATAGCAAGAACTAGTACAGAAAGGTAAATTGGAAGAATCAAATAAATTTTAACCCATTTCTCCGTGGTTTTTGTCGATCTCATCTTTCCACTTTTCAGCTTTGAAATTTTAAAAAAACGCCAATGAGAACTGTTTTCTTATGAATTCTGACATGCTTTACAACTTATATTACAGAGCGAACAATTTACATGTTAATTATGCCAAAAATTGTGTAGTACAGATATAATTGCGTAATATTAAACTGAATTGCAATTTAATAAACACACATTCATTTACACACTGCTGGCAATGCTAGGGAAGTCAAAGAAAATTTAAAATAATCAGGGGCACACAGAAAAAGGTTTATGACAAGGATGGATTTATCAATTTCTACAACCAACTCTACAACCAAAATTTATCTGGCATTTATCTTCGGTTTCCATGTGCATTTTTGGAGACAGGCGGAAATTTAGTTTAGCGCGAGTACCGACTAGCCTTAATTACAAGTATGTATATTAAAAAAATATTGAAAAATATTTCTTTTTTGACAGCAAAACACGCGTGCTGCACTGCAAAATTGTAAACATGTGTAGGCGATCGAAATAACAACTAAAGAAACAGATCTTAAGTAAATAACCAATGTATGAGGCACTCATGTATGAGGCATATACTTTTGACAGCTAAAAGAAGAGCATTCTGTTTTGTGTTAGCATCGAGAGAAGACGTACCAATAAATTATATTTGTTTCCCTTGATTTGGTGTTTTTCATTTTTATCTTTAACGTGGTCGCCCTTACAAATCTCAGAAGTGGGATAGTGAAAATAGAAACGGAACAGTTTAAAATAATAAAGTTGGTTTTTGGGTCAAGTGAATGACTAAGTAGATTTCATACGGAAATTTAAGTTAAAAAAGTACGGACAATGGAACAAAACGTGGAAAATTTTTTGGAAAGAGCCAACGTCAATCAATTAAAAGAAAAATTAAAGGATTTGGATTTGCCGACGTCGGGCACGAAGTCATCGCTCTTACTTCGGCTTCGAGTAGCATGGGAAAGTACTCCACCAAAAGAAGTTCCAGAAGTTCTGGTCGACAACGAAATACCTCATGGAAGTAGTGATATGCAAAATGAAGATGACCAGGATCACCTTGACGAGGAAATCGAACGATTGCGACAACAGTTATTAAAAAAACAGGAAATTATCAAGTTAAGACAACAGTTAGCGGGTTTGACACAAAGTGAAGAGTCAACGAGAAATAAACCACCGTTGTTTAATTTTAAAGACATTGAGGAATCAATTAATAACTTTTCTGGTGATGACAACTTCTCAATTGAAAAATGGGTACATCAGTTTGAAGAATGCGCTGAAGTGATGGGCTGGGATCAAAGAATGTGTTTCATCTATGGGAAGCGTTTGCTGAGTGGAACTGCAAAGCTCTTTTTAAGAACTGTCGCCGCCAAAAATTGGACAGAATTAAGAAGGCTATTATTAAAAGAATTCTCCAAGAAAGTGACTCGAGCTGACATATACAACCAACTACGCTCCAGAAGAAAAAAACGTGACGAGTCTTTGCAACAGTATACTTTTTCTATGCAAGAAATCGCTTCTTTATCAGATGTCGAGGAAGTTGATTTAGTGCAGTACATCATTGATGGTATTCCGGACTCGCACAACAATAAAATAATACTCTACGGCGCGAACGATCTCGATCAGTTTAAATTTCTGCTGAAAAAATACGAAAAAATGCGGACCGGTTTTCCATCAAGTGGCGGTTTAATTAATCAAAAACCACGTGCTGCAGAGGTTAAGACTACTGTGTTGAATAAAGTAAAATGCTACAACTGTAACGAAAATGGACACTACAGCAGTAATTGCCTAAAGCCTAAGCGCACTGCAGCTGTGTGTTTTCACTGCGGAAGCCCTGGACACCGTATATCAGAATGCAGAGCTAAATCAACAGTGATGACTCTACAACCCGCTGATGACGAATCCTCCGAAGTGCACCAGAACGATGACGAACAGGTGGAAAATATTGATAATAATAAAATAAATTATGTTTCCATAGGCAATAATAATTTCGAACATCAAATCAGGTTTTGTTTTAAAAAACAAAAATCATCAACATCAGAATATTCAACATCTTTACTTACTCTCTTGGATTCTGGAAGCCCCATTAGCTTCATACAACAATCTTTTGTACCAGCGTTCCTGACAATTCCATTGGATGCCAACATTTCCAAATTCACCGGTATCAATAGTAGTCCGTTAGAGATACTTGGTAGTGTATGTTCTGATATTTGTTTCAAAAATAATATAGCTAAATTAAATCTGTTTATTGTTAAAGATTCTAGTATGGAATATCCTGTTGTTCTAGGTCGGGACTTTTTAAAAATAAATCATATGGAATTAAAGAAATCTAGCTGTGAGGAACGGGATATATGTAAATGTGACAAGTAAACAGGTTCAAACAGGTAATAGTTTAACAGACGTTTTTGAACAACAAATCCTAAATATAGATATTACAGATGAAAGAACTGTTACGAATTTAGCCAATAATTTAAATTTAAATATAAACCAAAATATACCATATAAAATTAAAACAGAAGTAACTCGTATCGTATCGGAGGCATGCTGGAAGGAACGAAAGAGGTCATTACCAATTCATAGTAATAGTGTTCACTTGGAAATAAGATTAAGCAAAAATGAACCCTTTTATTGTACACCTCGCAGATTGCCTTATGTGCACAAGTCTGAACTAAAAAACATCATCGACGATTTGCTAGATAGAAAAATTATTCGCGAAAGTAATTCGCATTACTCTTCTCCTATTGTTTTAGTACGGAAAAAAAATAAGGAGCTTCGCTTGTGCATAGACTATCGAACACTCAACAAACTTACATTAAAAGATAACTATCCACTTCCTCTTATTGAGGACTTAATTGATAGACTTAGAAACAAACAATATTTTTCGGTTTAAGACTTGTGTAGCGGATTCCATCATGTTACCGTAGTTGATGATTCTATTAAGCTTACCTCTTTCGTAACACCTCTAGGCCAATATGAGTTTCTGAAAATGCCTTTCGGCCTAAAGAATGCTCCTTCAGTGTTCCAAAGATTCATAAATAATATTTTCAGAAAATTACTAGATGAAGACAAATTGCTTATCTACATGGATGATTTGCTTATTGCAAGCGAGAATATACAGAGTCATTTGGAGTCACTAGCAAGTGTACTGCAGATAATTTCAAAAAACAATCTAGAATTAAGACTAGATAAATGCAAATTTCTTTTCGAAGAGATCTCTTATCTAGGATATACTGTAAATTGTAAAGGTGTTCGTCCGAATCCGGATAATTTGAAGGCAGTCAGCGAGTTTCCAATACCCAAACGTATTAGAGATGTACAAAGCTTCATAGGTCTTTGCTCGTACTTTAGAAAGTTCATAATGAATTTTTCCATAATTACTAAACCGCTTCATGATCTTCTATGAAAGGATGTTAATTTTTATTTTGGTCCAGAACAGTTGCATAGTTTTGAAACCCTCAAATCTAAATTGGTAGAAGCTCCAATACTCTCTATCTATAGTCCCACCTGCGAGACAGAATTGCATTGCGATGCGAGCAGCATTGGCAACAAGATACAAAATTTCACCCTTGCTTTTATTTTTCGAAAAGAGTTACAGATGTTGAATCAAGATATCATAGCTATGAGCTTGAAACTCTATCTATTATATATGCGCTAAGAAGATTTCGAATATATCTGACCGGTATTCAATTTAAGATTATAACTGATTGTTAGTCGCTAACACTTACATTAAATAAGAAGCTGTTGAATCCTAGAATTTCTCGTTGGGCGCTAGAGCTGCAAAGTTATGACTATACGATGCAACACAGATCGTCCACAAGAATGTCACATGTAGACGCCTTAAGCAGGTGTACAAATTTGATGCTCATTGAAGATGATTCTTTTGACCTTGCTTTGAGCGTGGCTCAAAAGCGCGATCCAAAAATTGTGATTATAACTTCGGAGCTAGAGAATACGGAGAATAGTCTTTATGACTTAGTTAATGGACTGGTATATAGAAAGGTGAACGATGGCCTTAGATTTTATGTACCAAAGCACTTGGAAGAGGAGGTCATTAAAAAACATCATGATTCTCTCTGCCACCTAGGTGTAGATAAGTGCCATAGCTACCTAAGTAAGACATACTGGTTCCCAGAAATGAAAAATAAAATTAAGAATGTTATTTCTAATTGCCTTAAGTGCATTTACTTTTCACCTAAATCAGGAAAAATTTAAGGAAAATTATACAACATACCAAAAGGCAATATTCCTTTTGATGTTTTACATATAGACCATTATGGCCCGTTACCTCCGACAAGTACAAGAAAAAGGCATTTGTTTGTAGTGGTGGACGGCTTCACAAAGTTCGTCAAGCTATATGCAGTCAATAGTACGAAAACTTCTGAAGTAGTTGCATGTCTTAATTCATACTTTGCTACGTATAGCAGACCATGTTCTATAGTGTCTGACCGTGGAACATGCTTTACATCACAAGAGTTCGCCGACTTTTCAGTAGAAAATAATATCAAGCATGTGAAAATCGCGACTTTATCTCCACAATCAAATGGTCAGGTTGAGCGAATCAACCGCATTCTTACACCTATGTTTTCAAAAGAGTGTGAAGATAAATCCACGAACACCTGGGCAGAATATTTGATAAAAGTTGAATTCGCCCTTAACAACACTGTTAACAAAAGTACGGGATTTACACCTAGCATGCTTCTTTTTGGGATAAATCAAAAGGGGGAATTTTGTGATAGGATACTTGAACATTTAGCCGAATCTACAACTGAATACAAACCGCCTACAGAACTAGTTAACGTTAGACAGCAGGCTTCCGATACGATTCAAAAACAACAGACTTACAATAAGGCATACTATGATAAAAAGCACAAACACCCCAATAAGTATAAAGAAGGCGATTTTGTCATGGTCAAGAACGTTGTTTCCACGCCTGGGGTAAATAAAAAATTCTTGGCTAAGTTCCGCGGTCCGTATGAAGTCGTCAAGCAATTGCCAAATGACCGTTATGTCGTTGGAGACATCGAAGGTACACAAATTGCTCGAGTCCCTTATACGGGCGTTTGGTCACCCTGTAATATGAAACCATATATTTCAGAACTTTCCTAGTGTTTGAACCTATTTATTTGAACATCCGACAAATAAAAATGAACTTATGTAATTACGTTTATTGTTTTTAACTTATCCTCTAACGATTATTTTAACATTTTCATAAATGATTCTACCGCTTCTTGAATATTATTACACCATAGTCAATAAATGTATGTTGTCTATAACACGATATTTAATGTATACCTATACAATTCGATTTATTTAAATATGCTTGCATGTATATATATTTACAATTTACATAATGCTGTAATAAAATGAGATAGAAAAAAGAATAAGTTAAGCTCGGATCGATATACATATACATATACCAATAATTTATATGTAATATAATTTTTAGTAATATTAAATTTATAAGTAATAATCGAGGCGATTATATGTCAGGTATGGCCGAATTGTAGGCGATCGAAATAACAACTAAAGAAACAGATCTTAAGTAAATAACCAATGTACATATGCACTCATGTATGAGGCATATACTTTTGACAGCTAAAAGAAGAGCATTCTGTTTTGTGTTAGCATCGAGAGAAGACGTACCAATAAATTATATTTGTTTCCCTTGATTTGGTGTTTTTCATTTTTATCTTTAACGTGGTCGCCCTTACACATGCATTGCTAATTCAGTGAGTGACATACTTGACAGTGACTTTATCTGCTGCAGCGGCGTTCTATTGTATTCGGCCAATTAGGCATAGACTTAGTCCACGAGTGATTTTGGAGTCTTTAAAAAAAAAGTAGCGTCTAGGGAAAGAGTGCGCAGTCGTTCTCTGGGTAAGTGTGTGCAGTGCTTTCTTACCCAGTATTTAACTTTTTATATGCTGATTAGAATATAATTAGGATAATAACAATTTTTGGGTTATTACATTCTGTCATCAGATGCAACAAGCACATCATAGTCGAAGGTGATAAGTTGTAGCTCTTCTGTTTTTTTTTTGTCCTGAAAAATGCCTCGTATCTACTAAAGAAAAACGGAAAGGAAATTGATAACCCAAAAGCAAATCAGCGAGGCTACGGAGCTGATTTAAAATGGAAGCAGCCTATGGAAGGCTGCCGAAGAGTTTAGTTTGAGTGAAAGCACAGTTTCAAACCTTTTAAAGTACGAAAACGGTGACTTAAAATGGCTGCGCACTGTTACCCATACCTCTTCGCACTCTTACCCTGACTTTGGGACAAGAGTGCGCAACTTGACTTCCTTTTGTTTTTTGATCAAAACACGCACTCTTGCCCCGAACGACTATACCAAGATGCGGATGTAGTCCGAAAAGCCAAAACACGTCGACTACACTAGCTCGGCCACATCGAGCGAATGGACAACAATGCTCCAGCAAAGAGGATCTTCGAATCACAGCCCCCAGGTTCAAGATGACAAGGAAGACCGAACCTCCGTTTTAAGGACCAAGCTACCGCGGATGCCAGTGCTCTTGGTCTAGACAACTGGAAGCAGCGTGCCCGGGATCGAAGAGAGTGGAAGGCTGCCGTGTCTCGGGCAGAGACTCTTCACGGGTCGGGAGCCCGTTAAGTAAGTAAGTATGTATGTATGTAGGTATATGTATTATGTACGTACATACCCATATGTTGTAATTTTCTTATCAGAATTTACGATTTTCGGTCGTTTTCCATTGTTAATTTTTTTTTGCAATGAACAGTTTCGTGTTTGGCGCGAAGTTAAAAATAACGCGCAGTTACCATTTTTAATTTGCGAATCTCCGAAAAATACTTTTTTGATGCAGGTATTTAACGAAATTAACTATAGTATATTTTACTAAAAATATACAAAATATAATAATTATTTATTACCAATTTAACTGAAACATCAATAACTAAATCACGACTGTGTACGATACACAAAAAACACAGCTTGGGTACAATAATAACCATGAAAATGTGTTTATATAAGTGGGCTAAGAAGTTATTATTATTATTTTGCTGCACTTTACTCGTTTCATATAAATCTTTTACATTATATTGCAACATTTTATAAACTGATAAAATAATACATAGTATTTTGCATTCTATTTATATTTTTTATTTTTGATCGGGCAATACCCAATAGACACTAACGCTCACAAAATAAAATGAAACATAGTTGTGAATAGTGTGAACTGAAAACCAGATCACGAAAAGAGATCTCGATAAAAAGGAAGATCTTCTTTTGTTTTTGTAATGCGTGTAAAAAGATGATCCAGATCATGAGAATAATAAAACACGGCTAATAACAGATCGAATGTTTGAAAGTTTCCTAAACATTAAGCTTTGCATTGCATTAGTATTCATCTGACATACTGATTAATTATAAAAGTAATTATGTACTTTTTTAAGTCTCAATTATCTATGTAATTAAATATTTTTCTCAAATAAACGCCAATTCACTTTCAGATTTTTTATTACGCAATTCCGAACCGGTTTTCCATTTTTTTTTTATGTCCAAACGAATACGAGCACATACAAAGAAGAATAATATAAAAAAGTCAATTTTCTGTAAATAAACACATCCAAGAATGTAAACATGAAAATATGCATAATACGAAAAAAGAATATAAAAACAGACAAAAACAAAAAAAAAAAAACTTTTTTGATTGAAAGTCCAACAAGTCAGTTCCAACTTACACCACCAACTTTAGCATGGATATATGTAGAGGAATGTACAATAATATTATAGTAACACAATTAAAAACCTTGGATTTTATTACGGCTGTTTTGTTGGACCAAATGCCTTTCCCTTTTTAAATTTGAGTACATGCACGAACACCACTGCTATTGCACTATTCCAGTATCTATACTTGTATACTATGACGGTTTGAAACAACACCAACACAATTGTCCGTTCGATGCTACTATTACACTCGCTGTCAGAATACTGCACTTTTAAGATCACCTGCCTATGTGGTATGAGGTGAGCCACAAGATCGACTTGGTGCAGCAGCAAGTGTTACTGGTACCATCGACACAAGCTTACATTTACCAGATTTCGCTCTGGAAATACCTCTAGAACTAGTTTCATCGAGTGCGATACAATACGAGTATCTATAGACTATATTCCGGATTTGTGTATGTATCTATAAACAACATCAGGTACTCGTACTGCGTCTAGTTTTTCACCTGCCCCGTTGAGTAATACAAAACAATGAAAGTGAATAACAAAACTCCATTTGCTATAAATAGGTGTGTTCAGAGGATGTGTTCAGCAACCTTTGCTGTTTACATCTTGAGATGCTTTGATCGCCCCCACTACCTAGAGATTTGTGTTTCATTCTTTAAGATACTTTTTGTTACTCTGTTTTTTTTTTTCTTTTAAGCAAAGCTTCGTTTTGGTATGGATTACAATAAGTCGTGAATATGTATAGATTTGTGACAGTCTCCCTGGTGGAAGACTGACTACGATAGCCCTGACCCAATAATTCCATTGAAAGAAAAATAAAGAATGTTGGAGCTTTTGTTTAATGGGCTTGATGGTGGTACAAGTATTCTTGCGGTAATCTGCGCCTGTCGATACTATCTGTTGTTGTGTAGTCCAGGTACAGGGAATTATCGACAGCTCTTCGTCTGTTGGAGAGTGTTTGGTTTCCTCGGGCATTTGAAATAAATAATAAGCTTAACATCTTTCATTGAACATTGGTTTATGGACTTATGGAGTGAGCCGTGGGCAATTCTTAACTCGGAAAGAGGTGCTTGATATAGACTTCGATTTTGAATCTTGGCGCTGGAGTATGAACTGATGCAGGTATCTACCACAGGAAGTCTCTCTACGATAGTGACTTTATTTAAGGAAGAACTATAAGATTGAGGTAGCAAGGGATTCATTTAACTTCGGAATTTGGTTGTCTTAGAGTGGGTAGAGTTTGAGAGGACAATGACTCTTCTAAGTATTCCTTGCAGAAACTGAACAGAGTGGTTTATAGGCAATTATTCACATCAGTCAACTTCCTCTAAGTCGAATCGCACTTCTTCTTCGAGTAAAGGGGATTTCGACTTAAAGATCATATTTTGGATGTATTTTGTTTGGTCATGCTACAATGATTTCGAAAAAAAATTCCAGTTAGAGGGACTTTGACTGTACGAATATATATGTCGTTTGTTGCATGTGGACTTTTTAATGAATTCGCCTGGCATGGCACAATCAAACAGTGGTTACTACAAGCCCGTCACCTTGAAATGGAAATGTCTAACAATAAATTTTTTTACAACACCTAGTCTAAGAAATCCAGTCTAGTCTTATTAAAAGTTATAAAAAGGCCTATCAGTCCATCAGGAAGGTGTTCTTAGGCATAATGGGTACTTAAGGAGACTATACCTTGTCCATAAGGTCAGTGATCTGGAAAATATAGAACAAACACATTTGAATACTTTATCATTTGCTGCGACTAAATACAAGGAAGAATTGGCCCGTTTCACGAGTCGAGATCGCCAGAATCGTGGCAATAAGTAAGGGGGCGTTGGCCAATGGGGGCTCATGTTCGTAGGTTGGGTATCCGCTTCAATTCCTACTGTCGCAATTGTGAGAGTGCGTCTGCGGAGGAAGGCCTATTTCACTTTCTTTGTGAATGTCCGGTACACAAGCCAGAGCCAGAGAGCATTTTTTTTTATTTACTGGATCCTGCCTCAAGGCTGATTCTGCTGTGGGGTACCACGTCCTACCAACTTAAATGCATAGGGAATGTGATCTTTGAAGATCCTGTAAGTATGCGGCTTTAGTTCAAGGATGTTGACAGAACCTCAAACAAAACATTGATAAATTGAGTTCGGTTATATTTGTGTTAATCTCATCGCTGAGTTTGCAGTTCTGATCTATGTCCTTCGCATGACAGAGTAGATACAAAAAGTTACATCTGAGTAAGAAGAAGCAGATCACGAATCTTTTTATTTATTTCCTCCACTGTATCTGAATCTATGTATATTTTTATTTTTATCTACAAAGACTTGCATGGCTCGTCTGGTCTGGCGATACCTTAGATTATTTTTGTTTTCCAGGAGTTTAGAGATGTACATGATGAATATGGAATTCCTTAGAAAGGAGAAGGTTCTTTATCACTTTCGCACCACTATGGCACCATCCAACTTTGGCTGGAAGAAACAGCAGGAAAAATTCTCGTGGGTACCAAAAGTGGTACCCACTTACGTTTATTTCCATAGCTTAATGTTCGTCCTAAAAGAAGCTGCAATTCAACTAAAAATATTCAGGTCGAGTATCTATGTATCTTTCTTCGAATCACCTTTTACTAAAGTACATAATGGGAATAACTAAAGCACGGAAGAATCAACAACACATCTACTAAAATCGATAAAGGGTGGGCCATCTGTTGGTTTCTTTTTATATCACACGTTATTTTGACACTGACAGCTCAAATGCGCTCAAGAAATTAACAGAAACTCAGTATTATATTTTCCCGGTACGAAATGAATCGATCAGCGCTTGAACAACGCTGGGAAATATTGCAAAGTTACTTCCAAAGTGGATGCTGTGTTGCCGAATCAGTGCGAATTTTGAAAAGAAATTTCGATCCAAATAATGCACCAACTGCAGCTGGTGTACGCAAGTTTGTGAAGAAAATTCGTATGACTTGATAACCAAACATATGTCCGTGTTCGTCCAGTGCTCTCAACGGAGAATACTGCAGCTATCTTGGTTTTTGGAGTGGTGGCATTATTGGTCCATTTTCCTTCCAAGACGATAATGGAAGAAATGTTACAGTTAATGGAGAGCGCTACCGAGGTTTAGGCATTGGTCCACCCCTGACTGTAGCATCACCTAAGTAAGTAAGCAAGTAAGTAAATACCAAGACATGATTAACTGATTTTTTTTGGCCAGATATTTAACCTTGGGCCAGTTGTGATCCCAGTAAGATGGATGTACGTACCACACAAGCCGTTCAACAATTGATTTATTGCACACTTATTTCAAAAATCGTATAATCAGTCGTTTTGGTGATATTCTTGGCCGCCGCGGAGCTGAGATTTGACGCCGTTGGAGTTTTTTTTGTGGAGTGCGATTAAAGATCGTTATTATGCAAACCATCCAGAAACGATATTGGTCATGCAATTCGTGAAATAGCAAATTCAAAAATTGGGTTGACAGGATGGCCTACTGCCAAGCCAGCCGAGGCAGTCATTTGAATAAAATAATATTCCATAATTAATCGAAAGGCTTACTCTTTTCAATAAAGAAACTATCAAGCCTTTTTAAAAAGAAAACCAATAGATGGTCCTCCCTTGATAATATGCTTTCAAATTCTACCCGTATTCCAAATAAGAACTTGAAATTTATCACAGTACTCTGCCTGCTTGTCTTTTCCAAGGCTTTTGATACAGTCAATCACTCAGTCCTTACTGAGAAACTAAGAAGGTATCTCTACCAACTTGAGTAATCGCTGTTAAAGTATCGTGGTTGGTGATAAAACCTATCATGTGAGGAATATGCTTGCAGGACTACCTCAGCGTTCAGTATTGGGTCCTATTTTGTTTTGCGTATTTATTAATGACCTTCTTAAAGTTTACTCAAATGTTAGCCTTCATTTCTATGCAACAAAATCCCAGTTGATTTTAATATCTAAAAAAAACCTCACAATATCGAACTTATGCCGCCAATTCGCCTTAATGATACACAATTGCAGTTTGGGAAGACTGTCACCAACCTAGGTTTTAAGACTGACCGCTCTCTATCTCCAGTAAGCCACATTAATTACACTGTGGGATGAATTTATGGTGGTCTGCGTAAACTTTGGTTATTTGCAAGTAGACTGAGACTCGTCAAAGCCTTACTTCTTCTGTATATTGATTATTATGCATTTGGCCGTGTACTGCAAGCTCGACTCCCCATCTCAACATAAATTAACTGTCGAATTAAACGACATGGTTAGAAACGTGTATGGGTCCCGGCGACATGACCACATATCCAGTTACCATAAAAATGTCCTGGGTTGTTTCCTTCCGCAGTTTTTGTATGTAAGCTGCCGCATCTTTTTGCACAAAATTATACAGACAAGATCGCCACTAAACGCTTTTGATAAACTTCAATTTGCTCGTTCGGCAAGAACGCAATCTCGCACTGTGAAAACGGGTATAAGTGTTATTTGTAAATGTTTAAATAAATTGTTGCTATTGTTCTGATGATCATCATCGTTATATAAATAGGCGAACTCAAAACCGTTCAACCCCTATCTAACTGCCTTTAGACACAACATATTCCCTTAATTTTTTGTTGGAAAGGTTGTGAAGAGGGGCAATGTGCCAATAACTTGTATCTTAGCCAGGTTAAAACCATGTAAAATAATAAATATTAATACGATCGCTTCTCTTGCACAATTGGTCGAATTTCGACCATAGGCTATACTAGTATTTTTAAATCTTCTTCAAGTCGCAGTTTAATCATCGTTATATTCCGTTGTTGCTATAACTGTAGTAGTACTTCAGATCTTTGTTACATTTTCCCAAATAAATTCTCAGAAATCTAAGAAAACATTTTTTTTCTGTCACTTGTAGTTTCATCTTAAGCTTGTTTTGCCATCTAGTGCTCTTGACATTTCCTATAAGGCCAAACAACAAACCCGTCCAAAAGGGAAACGACACCTTCTTCCGAATTCCACTAATTTATAGCAGTCATCTGTTTTAACTTTTTTTTATATGAATCACGTGGGTGTTGCCAATGGAAGCAAAACGGTAGATAAGACTTCAGTATAAGTATCTCCAGATTATGTTGCTGCGTTAAAAAAAAATCACTAAATTCGACAAATACACGAGAAGGTAGGCTTGAAGTACTGACGCGCACCAAAATATTTCGTTATTTGATTATTATCGATTTGTTTTCAATATAGCTAACACTTTGTCCTAGATACAAAAAACAAAAAAAACAAAACTGTCTAATCACCAATTTCCAAAACACCCTACGGAGGCTAATTTGATTTGAAACTAATGGAATCGTCATATATTAAGTATCGATTGTTCAATGAGCTTACGCACATATTACACATGTATACCAAGACATTATCCGACAAGTACATATGTACACACGAATAGCTTACGCGGCTAATTGTAATTAGATTGTTTTATTATTTATTTTCTTAATAAAACTAGAATTATTGTTTATAGCAAAAAAAAAGTGGAAAACAAAACGCTCACACTTTACATACACAACCACACATGCGTATCTATGAAAAGACCTTGATTTTTATGAATGAATGTATAAACAAAAATTTATGTTATATGCTGTGACTCTGTGAGGCATGAGATACGAGTATAACAAATGAATTTGAGCATGGCTTCGACAACAAAACCTCTCAACAGTGAATAATGATCAGAAATTGAAATAAATAAAAACTTGTTTACTTCTTGTAAGCTATTTTCGGCATTCTTGTTGTTTTTATTGCGAAAAGACTGTTTTTTTTTAATTTCATTACAAGGAAACTTGTATTTGTTTTTTTTTTTTTTAATTTAATGGAGACATGATGTTATTTGGAATATTAAATAATTTTAAGGTTTTTTTTTGTATTTATTTATATCTCATTAAGATAGTTACGGTTTAAATATTCATAAAAAAATAGTTATAAATAGGATTGACCTTTTTTTTAGGGTTTCCTTTTGTCTTTCATTCTATTGACCTATTACCCTTTATTGTTATATTAAACCGAGGAATATGATAATGACTTTGTTTCGGGGCATTATAATAGGCCATACTGTAACAAGTTGTGTATAATAAAGATTTAATACGTGACATGGGAAAACATGCTAATTGGATCGGCAGTCGCCACACACGAATTGATTAAATTGTGATACGAGCATTTATTTACAAATATATTGTGTCAACACAAAATTAATGTCTGTTAGACGAACTTAAATAGAATTTGAATGAGTAAATCATTTCACCCGAGACCTTAACACAATAAAATTAAAGATCTAGATCGTAGATTTAAGATTAATTAATTTTTTGTTTGTCAAAAGATTTTTTTGAAAGTCAGTATTGCTGGCGTACCGCAGGGTTTAGTTGTTTGTGCGACACTTTTTCGGATGTTTTTTTTAAAGTGAAACTTCTTTAGCCGCGGTAGGGAAAATTTGCCTGAATCAGACAAAAAGTGACACGCTTCCAACTTCAACTACTCCATTACTTATAGGAACTGAGAATTCGAGATTTTTTGTCATTACACAGCCCTAACTCAACAATGCCTTATTGGATTTAAAAAAAAGTTTCACTTCTAACGCGCGAGGGTCTCACGCATTTTTTTTTCAAATGAGTTTTAATTCTCTTATTTGTGGCTTAATGTATTTGCGGATGCAGGATTGCAGTGGATTGTGGGTTGTAGTTCGGAAATATCTGGGCCTTCAAGTAACCATGTTAAAACTTAACCAACTTTGTTGTTAAGATATTCAATGCTCTACAAAATGCTTGTCATACACGTTAGCTTAAGTCTTGACTGGGAATAGTCAGTACAGTAATTAGTGTATCGACAGTCTAATTCGTTCCAACTTACAGCTGCAGATTTGTGGAAGTTTTCAAAAATTTCCTGCGAGGAAAACCCACTTCGCTGGTATAGGATTCAGTAAAGTACTAAACCTTGATAGAGCACAAATAAAATTGATGATTGGCCTATATACGGGCCACATCAACATGAACAGACATCCAAACAGACTGGGAGTAGTAGCAAAATAACACCTGCTCGACTTGTGAAGAGGAGGATGAAAGCATCACTTCTGCGACTGTCCTTTTTTATGTATAGTTAGCTGCAAATACATGGGAAGACATTATCCTGGCTTAGCTGGCATCGCTAAGATCCATCAATTTCTTGAAAACACTGAAGTTCACACGACATATTGCTTCTTTAGTTTTCCATGTCCTATTACAAAGCCCTTTCACTCACGTAAGCCTACAACCCCTTCTTTTTCAGCTCAGTTCCTGAGAGGAACACAACGGGCCCGACTCGCGGCCTAAGTCAAGAGGTGAAATCTCTCTGTCACTAACTAACCCTAGGATTAACTAGATATCCATTGTAGATTGATCTATATGAATATGGCCTGTTGGAGGAAATTCTAAGATTTACTGTTTCTGTTTCTTCATCTGCGGTATTTTCTTTATTATATGGAACCTTAAATTTACAGTTGAACTGGGAATCAAACTGCTGAGTACTGCTGTTAAACAGGCAGTGAAGATTATGCCGCCTGGTAAATCAGGAAAACAGAACATAACCTTGACTTGAGTTTGGGTTCAGAAGCAAGCACTTCAACCACTGACTAGGTTAATAGAATAGCTGATGTTATTGAGAAATCTCTCGAAGAAAAAAAAGATCTGCTGAAGCTGTGGTATGTGTGTGACAAGCTGTGGCACGAAGGCCTAAAGTTCAAGCTACAACAGGACTTACCTGTACCCTTATAAAATATACTGACAACATATCCCGGAAACAGACACTTCCGTGTGAGAAATTGAAACAAGTACTCGCAAATCAAAGAAATTCTAGCTGGCGTACCGCAAGGTTGAGCTCTAGGCCCGCTTTTCTATCTTCTATATACATAACTGTGATATACCCCAGCCAGAAGGGACCATCTTAGCAACGTTTACCAACGACACTGTTATCCTAACAGGTTACTAGGAAAGTATTGCAAACTTGCTACTTATAAGCAAGTGCTGAAGCCGGGGTGCACCTATGGTATACAACTTCGGGGTTGTACCAAGAAAATGAATGCCAACATTTTACAAGCGTTCTAAAATAAAGTGTGTACATAAAAAATTACGATTTACACCGAGATCTAAGAATCTCTAGACTCGAATTATTTCTGCGAAACCACAAAATGCGATTAAAGGGACATAATAAAAGCACAGTCCTACCAATTCTGGACGAGAGAAATATATTGCGCCGTCTACAAAGGACCAAACCTTTCGACTTAGCACAATAAATATTAACCGCGTCTAACAAGTGGAACAAGCTGCGAACTTTCATTGGCAAGACACCTGCCAAATGTCTTTATTTCGTGAAAAATAAATTGCTCGATAAGTCTAAACCTGGTTGCAGTCATGTGAGTGAGTAAAATCTCACACAACTATGAGAGAATGCATCTCCTCATAGTGTCTTTGGAGAGTTCCACCTACCCTCGGAAATAAAACATTGATTTGCTCGTCCTTTTTTTTCAACTGTCAACATAAAACTATTACACAGATCTGCCTAAATGACAGGATGGTGTCATTAGAAAGATGGCAACAAACGATGAAGTACCGTATCTATAGGTGTATGTATGTATACACAAATATTAATCATGCAACCTCCATTAACTGTAATTTTTCACAAACATTTTATTTTTAATTTTCACCTCTATTATCTATATACGGAAATTTGTCCGTAAATAGTGAATTTAACCGTTTTGTCTGGTGTCTGGTCTGCGTACACATATTCATTTGCAAAAAGATGTCTTCTTTTATTTGGTTTTAAACCGGGTACACTCAATCCAACAAGAGTCTTAGTTTTTACTGACACGATGCTGTGCACAACTGCATGATTTAAAAAATATGTTCACAAAAATGTTGCGTTAGACTTAGCGGCCATTTTTGTTTTTGCTCGATTGCATATACACAAATTTCGTCATTCAAAAAGCAGATACAGGCAGAGATGGACGAAAAACAACAACAACAACGAAAAAATAACACTTGAATGATGATTTAAGTAATTGTGTGTCTTACAAAACCTATAGTCTGTACACTTGCTTCATCATGCAAGAATCACATCAGTTTTGCGTGATATTCGTATTGGATGGTGTGTAAGTGTGAGCGATGAGCATAAAATCACTACCAGTGAATTATTCACCGTGAACGAAAAATAACTGTTAACGTCTGTTAACGACTTGGAAATAAACAGTGAATCGCTAAATAGTGAATAGTTTCACGTCACAATTTGGAATTCGCAAATAACGATTTCACAACAAAAGTCGCGGTCGCGAGTATGAACGTGAGGTGCGAGGCAGTGAATGATACGTAGAACAAAGCAGAACGCGGTGAACGATATTGTGTATACTATACTGAATAGTGCTGCCTTGCGCACACAAACATGTATCTATAGTGTGTTATGTATATTGTTCGCTGGGTTGCATTGAGAATTGCCGCTGAAAAAAGGGCTGAAGGTTGAACTTCGTAGCGGTTCTAAACATTTGTGTGTGCTAGTTTAGTTCTGTGCATGCGAATATGTGATTTTAAGGAAATTTACATGCATTTGTTTGTTTGGTGTTTAGGACTACGTATTTACAAAAAAAAAAAAAAATTGTATTTGTGAAAAGATTGACATTATTAAGAATTTTGAGAAATTTGCGTAGAATCTCGATTCTATTTAAACTTACAATATCCGGAAAAATCGATTATCTGGAACACCGTCGGTCCCGAATATTCCGGACAAAAGAAGTGCATCGTATTTTTATCATATGTTTTTTTTAATAAATTTAATCTGAATTTACTTGCAACACAACTCACTCAAGACAATCGTTTTTATCAGGTAAATATTTCAATTTTTAGATGCAAAATAAAACATTTTCAACATGCTAAGCATATTCAAAACTTTCACGGTCTCTATCGCAAAAAAACATCAAATAATTAATTTCAATTCGCTTAAGCTTATCACATCTGTTTTTTATGGTTGCGGTTTTATGTTCTTTTCTAATCAGAGAGTTAAAAATAGCAACAAACAACATTTAATACCTTTTTCGTGATAAGGCTTTCGGTGTGGTCTGTTTCTGGATAAAAATATCACAAAAATTCAGATATGTACATATGCATGTACATTGTACATGCATGTACGTCCTTTAGAATAAAAAACGAGAGACAATTTAAACAGAAGATTTACGTTTTGATTGAAATTCGAGATTTTGAGTGAAACTGGAGATGGAATTTCGGAACGTATGCGAAATTAACTTTTGCATCATCATATGCACGAGTATTATGTTTCCAAATTAGATGGAAACGTTATTTTCGAAACGAAGTTAAAAGCATTTTCAGAAATAACCACAAAGCGTACCCAGGGGATGTATATGCTACGAGATCAAAGCGCTTCGTCATACGAGTATCGTAAGCAAATCCAATCCATGTTAAAAATCATTTTTGGAGAAAGACTTCAAATACAAATGCAAATAATCTTGTCTCTTCTTGATACCGGGAAATGAAGGTATATGTTCGAAAAATAAAAGAGGCAATAAAGGAAATAAATTGGGCTTCCAATAAGGAGCAAAAGAAGGCTATAATAAGAAAAATGTGATGAACTTCGAAGGACACCAAATCGAATACTGCGGTCGTCTCTTAAGGCTGGTGTCATCATATAACAAGTAAATGGCTAACTGAGTCCACCGATGTCTGTGCAAGCTGCGGAGATGAGGAAGAAAGCGATTGAACCCAACATCTACTCTGCTACTGTCCCGCCCTCCATCCATCCATCCTCCCTCCGTACAATAGGTTATATACTCTTGGCAGACATAGCAGAGCTCGGAAATTTAAAGATATCGGTTGGTAAGAAGAGCATCTACTCCCAAACTATGAACGAATTCACAATGGACATTCGGGTGTACGAGTCCCTTCCTAACCTAACCTTACGTAACCTACCTAAGGCTGGTGTCTGAAGGTTACAATATCTAACTGTATGGATAGCGCAGTGCCACTCATCAGTTTAGAGACGTCACATGCCCCTTATAGCCCATGAAACTAACACCAACTTGGAGTGCAAAACTGAAGGCATCTAGCATCCTTTTAGTACATGTATGTACCACCAAAGGCATAAACATGCCCAACAAGCACAATTTTCCTTCGATTTGGTTGAAATCGGTACCAGACCGTATTTCAACTTTTTAGTAACGATATCTTAACGCCGTGGCCGTGGTGGTTAGTGCGTTGGTTTAAAACACCCAAAATATTTTTTCACGGTGCCACCTCTTTCGCATGTTTGACAAAGACCTCTGATAACGTATTTCCAGATATCGGAGGTCAGGTTAATTGTGCTTAACCGTTTATTTTGAAGATTTTGATTACATGTAAATCACTAAACTTTTCTTAGCTCTCATGTTAAGGCAGTCAAAGCCCCGGAGGTCGAATGCATATGGACACACCAAGATACTTGGCAAATACCTTAAAGGTAACATGAATTCAGACTACATTGTCCCATACCTGGATTTCAAACAAACCTTCTCGTGGGCCTCTCCAAGCAGAGAGCAGTGGAAGAAAAACGAGGTATCTCAGGACGCTAAGTCAATCTATTCTGATGGGTCACAAAATGGACACAGGTTTAGGAGCATGTTGCTTCTCGTAGGAACTACGCTACGAGCAGCGTTTTCCAAGCCGAGGTTCAAGCACTGACAAAAGCCACCCAATTGGTGTCAATGATGACAATATCGCGAGAGGATATCACTATTTACATTGACAGCCAGGCGGCCATGAAAGCAATAGCTGGTCCCTAGTCACAGCAGGATACCACGGCAATGAAGCCGGAGGTGAACTAGTCAAAAAGGGCTCAGCGCTAGATAAAGAACAAGCAGATGGGATGGTTAAACCTCCACTTTGTAATCTTCAGGCCGAAATTGAACAAATATCAGTAATTGAAGGCAGGTGGAAATCACTAACCACCTGCGAGGTATCAAGAGGATTGTGGCCAAGATATAACAAAGCGAGAACGAGAAAATCCTACAAGAAAACTGGAAATCGCTGTCACTGCTGATAGGTCTGTTAACTGGACAAAACATGTTAAGATGCAGGGGATGCGGTGACGAAGAGGCTCATGAGGACACATCCTATTTCCTCTGTCACTGTCCTAACCTGTCCTGTCCTTCTTCGAAGACATCGACGAGCTGTCCGGTGGATCACCATGTTTTAGAGCTTCCGGATGGTTTGAACCCAGACACTAACACCAAGGATGCGAACACACTATGGGTATCACAATGGATCCACATGAACCTAATTGTGATGAGGATGTTGTCATTCTCATCAACCCGGTAACCTAACCTAAACTTTTTTGAGTATGCTCCCCCGAAAGCCGCCCGGAAATTCTTGAAAGTTGCACAGGTTATCTTTCAATTCAAATAATAGAAGCATTATACAGTGAAAGACGTGTGATTTGAATGGACCTGTGGAAGGTACTATTCTCGTTGCGGACTATAAAGCTACACAGAGTAATTGAAAGATGCATTCTAAAAGCCCATCGCAGTAGAGCATAAGCCGATCGACGTCGGTTCCCAAAGTAACTGGACATAGCCTCTATAGGTCTGGAAAAGTACAAGAAATACTTAGTATCCCGAGGGTATAAACTATAGATGTAGCTTAGTTCTCAGTTCTCAGTACAGCATAAGCAGGTAATAAAGGGTTAACAACTGATACGTTGAGGAATTGATGGGTGGATACACTTCCAAACAGCATTCAGTCAGTTAAAAAGATAGAAAATAATTAGCTACGGTCCCGAATTAAGACCTTTCCAGACTTAACACCGATCTAAGAAGAAGTTTGTGATCATCCCAATAGTATGAAACCCTAGGTAGGTACGCTTCTATCGAATGCCTTGTGGAACAAACTCAAAGGACATTCTGATTTCCTCACTTCGAACAACAGGTGATCGATATCGTTATAGGGAACATAAGAACCGTTTAAATCCATGTCTTCAATAGTGGGTATCGGCTTTATTTCCTTCCGACTGATTTGGAAAGGGGATACTTTGGATGTACACATGTATCTGTGGTATAAAAAATTATTCTTATTCCAGTCACGAACATGACCGAAAATCAACAACGAACTCATCAATATGTCCCTCCAGCTCTGATGGGTACATCTAAAACACACACTGCTACATAGCAACAATATATACATACTCATATGTGCGTAAGTATCTATAAAGCGGAAAGAAAATGAAAAGTATTCTGTTAAGTGGTTATTGAGCTGCAACCCTTTCGTTTGGTATTCCGATCACGAATTGAATAACAAAACTGGATAAATACCACAGTGTATTCCGTCAATAGAACAGTAGACCACAATACTGTACTGTAGATACAACTAGAGCAGAGATGAACCACCTGCTCTCTGTCCCACGCCCGATTATCCACCCACAAGGATGTTCGCATGCAAATGACGACTGATAAAAGTGAAATTGCGTAGGTGTTTTGTACATTTTGTTTTAACACTTTGTGGTGATTTTGATTGGTAACAGAATGTGTACATACGAGTGTATCATCGCATCCGGGCATAAAATTTAATTCAATTTGATTCCTAAAGGTCTTGACCCGTGTTCTCTGTCATGTGAGGATTCAGTTGCAATCCATTATATTGAGATTAATAAACTCACTCACTCAATCAGTTCAGTTTATCAGCTTGCAAAAAATAGCAAAAGTATTTACATTAATGATCTCATCCAAGAACTGTGAACATATCAGCCCTGATTGGGGTGCTGGCAGACCTCGAATTTTATTGCTGTCTGGCTGTCATTAAAAAATGCGATAGGTACCGCTGAGCTGAAGTCTTCGGAGCACTAATGATCATGTAACTTACTTATTTTTTTAATTCTCTTAAATAGCGATACACTGAAAACATACCTGGAAAGAGAAAAAAGAAAAACAAAAATTAAATTCACGTCAATTGTTTAGAGAAGTTTTTAATTTAATTTTTTTTTTTTTTAATAAAAATATGTAAACTATAGCTATAGGTTCGAATGCATGACAAAAGCCTTGACATTAGTGCTTCTGTTTTTTTTTTTTCAATAAAGCAAATAAAAAGAGCTATGTAGTTATGTATGTCTTCGCATGTTAATACTCGTAGCATGAAGACACTCGAATGATAATTTAAGGGCACTCGATGGGATGGGAGTCAATCAGTGTTTCACTCAATGTCTCACCCTGCGTCGTGGTAAGTGTTTCATTCAATCGCTGTTCTTTCTTTTTCATTCATAAAGAGCAAAGAACAGGAAAATAACATCGGGATTGGAGGAGTAACATCCGCAGGGACCTCAATAAAGAATCAAAGGCACCACTTCTGGAATATTGCCAAACATCGGAGGACACGGATACGTTAGAAGAAACTTAATATACAAGGTAGTAAGCTCAGTCCTGTTATACGCTACCCAAGAAACAGGAACTGTTACACAGTTCCTATCTGGTCACGGTGGGTTTCGGAAATACCTACACCGTTTTGAGCACGATAGTTTACCTTTTTGCTTAAATTGCCCGAATCGGTAAGAAGACACATAGCACGCAGTATTGCATACGCCTTCTAAAATGTAGTGCAGTGCAATGTTGTTACATTTTTTAAGAATGATATTCAGGTACTGCCAATTTGTTCAAACTAGTGCGCCCATGCGAGAACACTCGCAAGAGAAAATCCAACCCCCAAAATCCCATGGAACTCATATTACCTATGCATAGGAATAGGAAGTGTTAATTTTTTTGAAACTACCTTTTAGTTCATAATATGTATTTGCCCAAACCACTTGCATCAATAGCAAATATATCAACAAACATGTCCCATATGATTTCCAAAAGAATTTAAGATGTAGAATACTATTTGCAAGAGAAGACGCCGAAAAACCTCTTGATTTTTGAAAAAACAAAGTGTTTTGGAGGGATGAGTTGAGGTTCAACATGTTTGGCTCAGATGGCAAAAAGTAGGTACTCGTATGTTAGGTGTCCACTAAAGAAGGAACGGAATCCTCACCACACATTAAAAACCGTTCAGCATGGCGGAATAAATGTTATGGTTTAGCGCTGCCTTTTTCTGGTTTGGTGTTGACTCAATTTCTCGCCTAAAAGAACGAATGAATCAACATTTGTATAAAGACATGTTGCATAACACAATGAAGCGATTTGCAGTTCAACACATGCCTGATTCATTTATTTTCATGCGGGACAACGATCCAAAGGACACTGCTCGAAGCGTGCTTTTCCTCAGAAAACATTAATGTTTTGGTTTGGCCAGCGCAAAGCCCCGACCTAAACCCTATCGAAAACCTTTTGGGCAGATGTGAAAAAAAATAAGTAAATATTCTGAAGAACTGTTTCAAAACTTAAAGGAAATATGGCAGAGTATTTCAGTTGAACGATGACAGCATTCCAGCTAGCCAGCCTTCCGAAAAGGTGCAAAGCTGTGCTGGACCAAAAGGTAAGTTGACCAAGTACTGAATACGAAGTGAAATGAATGAAAAAATTTGATATTTGAAAGTGTCCTTATGTGTCCAAGTAGAAACAGCTGATTTTTTGTTATTTTGTTTTAATAGTTTTTTAAAAATATTTTTTTCATTAGTTTTATTTTATTAGTTACTATTTCCTATAAATGAAGAAGACTGCATTTGTTTAACAAAGAAAACCTGTAAGTTACGAGAATTATACGAAGTGTCCTTAATTGTGTTGCCACCACTGTATGTAAGCCGGCCGGCGCGGCGGCGGCGGCGGCCCGTCACCAAACAAATAATAGATTTTTATTTTACCTACGCATTTTTTCTGTCAAAGCGAACTGTCATCGAGCTAAATTAAGTGTCAAAAACTTCAATATGAACAAAAAATACTTTACCGTAATAAAACGCCCAAACACGTCAAACAAACCGAACGTTTTGCCTAGCAACAAATGAACTGGGGGCTTTTTTCTTCTGTGTGGTTTCACTAATAAAATGACATATTAACGCAATTCTATTATATACGAAATGTATTTTCAAATTAAGCACAAAACCGTGAGAGTCACGCTGCCGCAAACTGCCATAAACAACAACCGCAACTAGAGTATGGTTGGTGTAAACATCATATTTGTATGTGACAGTGACACTTCCTGCCTGTGTGTCTTCTCAACATTTACGGCTCTTCCATAGTCTCGTACACATTTAACCTAATACAATTCTGCACAACAGATAGAAACAACGCGAAACAACAGCAAAAGAGAGAAGAAGAGAAATAAAAAAAAAAAAAAATAATAATAATTGAAGCGCCAACACGTTGCGTTGTTGGTTGAATAATGTGACAAAACACAGAAATGGTAAAATTAAAATAATAGCGATATCAAACGATATCAAAATATAATAATATAGTATACAAGTGTATACGCCAGAGAATAGCGTGTATTCACTTCCGTTGCGAACGGGAAATTTCATCTAATTATGAAATTGAAGTGTGATAAGATTATTTTAATGATTTTGATGCGCGAAAAAATGCACGTCAACGTATACGAGCGCTTGTAGTCGTGTCATTGTTGCGGCAATGATGAGTAAGTATAGGGCGAACAATTTGCACTTAACCGTTATGAACATGAAAATGTCAATCATTATGGAGGGTAGATAAAATGTACATATCTATTTAGTATTTTTTTTACAACAAGTGTAATGTAGTAATCCAATTTGCCATCACCTAAAGAATTGATATACAAAGTATGACTGAAACCATAGAAGTTGACGTGTGACGTAAAACCCCATAGTTCAGTGCCTTCATGTGTACTGCACCCACATGACGTGATAGCGATTGTAGATACACGTCATCAGAATTTAAGGCATTCATATTTTCGGAGAGAATTCATAGCTATTTCGATTGTCTTTTTGTACAGCACTTGGTATGTTTGAGGTTTGAGGTTGACTCGTATATACAGTTCTGTGAAAAAAAGTAAGATTAGCAAAATAATTTTATAAAATACTACCTGATCCGCCCCGGCTTCGCCCATGTACGCCACCTGTGGGAAGTATTTGTGGCTACATCAAACTATATTACTACGGGGAAAACTACATTTTCGTAAATATCTGCACCCCAGCGCCACCTATCGGGTCGAAATTGATTTTAAATATGATATGGTATGAATGTGAGCCAATTCGGTCCATAACTCTATGAGCTGTACCAAGATGCGGATGTAGTCCGAAAAGCCAAAACACGTCGACTACACTGGCTCGGCCACATCGAGCGAATGGACAACAATGCTCCAGCAAAGAGGATCTTCGAATCACAGCCCCCAGGTTCGAGATGACAAGGAAGACCGAACCTCCGTTTTAAGGACCAAGCTACCGCGGATGACAGTGCTCTTGGTCTAGACAACTGGTAGCAGCGTGACCGGGATCGAAGAGAGTGGAAGGCTGCCGTGTCTCAGGCAGAGACTCTTCACGGGTCGTAGGCCCGTTAAGTAAGTAAATACAATGATATAAACGACGTTTCCGTAGATTTATTCCTATACTCGGTCTCCTCTTTGAGCAATGCTTCGTAGTATTCTCACTCCTTACTCCTTAGCGCAGCTTAGTCAGGCGGACGGTCACGCAATAAAGGTACGTAGGTATGCATGCATTTGTGTACGCAATAGCAGACAAAACGCTTTTCCCCACAAAGCTAAATGAACAAAAAAAAATTCAATTGAACTCACCACATGCATTGAAGAGTAGTAAGATGAAGAATGAACTCAACCATTTGATGTGTGTATTGTTTCTCGTTTTACGTGAAAGAACGAAAATGTATGGTCGAGAACGTGGGGGAAGATTATGGTGCAAAAATACTCCCTGGCGGATGCACGGCTGGAGATGAAATGTTCATACTTCTCTCATAAATCAAAAAAGGGGTGGATGGGGGCGGTTCTTGGTTTACTGTATGGTGGGTGGTGGCATAGGTATGATTCTGGTTGCCCGTTTTTTTTTTTGTAGAGGTGCATTTGGTTGGAAGGCACCCAAAAGGGGGCAAAGGTAAACGTTTTTGAATTTCCAGAGAAAGGCAAAGAAAAATATTTACGGTTAATTTGCTTTAAAATGACTGTCCGGAAAATGCTCAAAGGCATAAAACGGGGTATATTCATTTTTAAACAAGGTTCACTTCTATAGCGCATGTGACTAACACACACACTTTTTTTCCGACAGGCGTACCCCGGTTCACTACAGGATTAGGTCCAGCATGGTCCAAACGTAAATCGAGGACAGAAGAATTTTACAAATAAACCTTTAGTGAACCCTGAAGACATACTCTTATCACCAGCTTTGTTTTAAATAAATGTGATAAAAAATGTTCATATAGTGGAGTCTCGTTAACTTGAACACGTACGAAACCAGGGCCGTTCAAGTTATTGGATTGTTCAAGTTACTGGATCAAAACAAATTCAGTTTAATAATGTTCTTTCTGAATAAATAATGAGGCATACATTTGTTTTTAAGACAACTTTGAAAAAAGAATTGTTATTTTAAATTGTTTGGCCTTATGCAGTACGTTTTGCAACGTAAATTCTGGAAAACTCTGGACAACTGTCAGTTCCGAGAATATTCGTTCGTTTTGGTTTTATTGAATAGTTCAACTGATTCCTTATTTGTTACACTATTTTGCACGATAACGACATCAACAAGATAAAACTTTTTGACTAAAGCCGCACTAGCTTGTCGCAGTGAAAATCGCTTAGAAAATGATTTAGATCTTTAAATTGAGATACTTTATACTTTATGAAATAGGTGTAAAGCGAAGAATGGAATTTAAAACGATTTTGGTTGTCACATAAAATTTGTTCAAGTTAAAGAGGTTTTCATTTTTTAATTGTTCAACTTATAGAGTTCTTAATGTAAAAATTCAAGGTATCGAGCCTTAAAAACTGTCCGTTGAAGTTATAGAATACCCATAGTGGAAAAATAGCATGTTCAAGTTATTGGATTGTTCAAGCCATTGGATATTCAAGTTACCGAGAGTCCACTGTATTTAAATATCAAAGTATAATACAGTCTAGTATGTACACAACTGGAAATAATGCAAAAAAACAAAACTGTTGAAACCAACGTCGATAGATCAGTCTTGTGTTTGATTTGTTTCTGTTTTTGTTTTTTTTTTTATTTTGTATCAGAGCTGTCACAATTAACTTAGCAATTATGGACGCCACAAGCTGTCAATAATAGTCCAAGACACGACTTAATACCATCATTCATTCGCACTCGGAAATTAAATGGCAATACAAATTATACACTCATGCTTTCATTAATCAACCACTGATTATTCATATCTGACTATTGCAAGACTACTGAAATACAATACAATCATTGGATTGGCTCAATTAACCGCAGCCAATATATTTACACATGGCAACAAAGAGGCAAGAAAGGCAATCATCTTAGATTCCCTATCTTTGGCTATATTTTTCCACTGAACCTATGCAATCCGAGGGTTACCACATAAGCCACATAAAATAGATTAACTATAAATATTTCCAAAACACGATCATAAAAAAAAATAAACTAAAAAAATAAAAACCGCATTAACGCGGTCCCATTGCTGCAAGTGATAATGTAAGACATAAATCAAATCGAAATTAATTACTGTTGCCAAGCACGGTTTCTCTGTGGTACGAGTATATGCCTTGTTAAGTCATTGTTATGGGTTATTATAGTTTTAAGAAAAAATAACAACAATACGATTACGGGTAGACAAACTGACTACCGAGATAATTCAGCTATATACACCATCAGAGATTGATCCCGAACAAATCAATTGGTCCGATAAAGTTGCGGGAAATTGGATTGCATCACAAATCGATGACTTATGTTGATGGGTAATGATTAAATCGGTTTTAATTTTTTCTACAGGGAGGCTGATGAAAGCCGCTACCAAAAAAAAATTTAATAACTTTTTTTCTATTTAATGAATCTGGTTGGTTTTTTTTTTATTTTGCAGATTGATTTTTAGATTTAACAAAGATGGATAACTGGGACACTGAAACAAGAATTTGGATTGTCCACCGCTATCACGCACTGGAGTCCATAGTTTCGGTTCAAAGAGAGTATAGGCGCACGTTTGGCGACAATCCTCCGAGCAGATGGACCATAATGAGACTTGTTAACAATTTTGCCGAGCATGGGACAGTCGAAAGAAGACCTTACTATCGAAACCCTTCAGTTCGGGGGAGGAACCAATCGCTGCTGTAGCTGCTGCCATACAAAACAATCCAAGAGTTTCGACAAGAAGCTTATCTGCTCAAATGGGCATAAGCAGACAGTCATTGCAGTCAATTATGCACAATAATTTGGACTTATTCCCATATAAAATTCAAATGACCAAAAACTGAACGCAGCAGACTTGCCGATTCGCTTGGAATTTTGCCAGAAGATGCTTCAAATGGTGGAAGAGGACGGAAACATGTTGAACTGTCTTTTTATGTCTGGCGAGGCCCATTTCGATTTAAACGGCAACATAAACAAACAAAACTGTCGAATATGGAGTGCTTCCAACCCACAGATACTCCATGAGATGGGATTGCATCCACTTCGTGTCACAGTGTGGTGTGCAGTTTCATCACGCTGCATTGTCGGGCCCTACTTCTTCGAAGAAAACGGTCACTGGAGACCGTTACTTGAACATGTTGAGAGAGTTTTTCTATCCAGAATTACGCCGAATGAGAATTTCTTTCAACTCTGTGTGGTTTTAGCAAGATGGTGCAACTCTCCACATAGCCCGGCCTGTTATGACAGAATTGTGACGAAAATTTCCCAATAAGCTGATATCCAGAAACTCCACATTCCGTTGGCCCCCCAGGTCGCCTGACCTTACTGCACCTGACTTTTTCTTGTGAGGTTATTGCAAATAGGAAGTCTACAAAGCAAATCCAACAAATTTTAATGAACTAAAGCAATCCATTCGAGAAACAATTGCGGCTGTTCCTGTCTCAACTCTCCAAGCAGTAATGAATAACTTTTTGGTAAGATGCCGCACATGCATCAACGAACAGGGGGGCAAACTGAAACTTTTTTTTTTTTTTTTTTTTTTTTTTTTTCCGAGGGTAGGTGAAAATCTTCCATAGACACTATGAGAATAGCAAGCGTGTGCTCATAGTAGTGTCAGATTCTTACTGACCAAAAACACCACCCTTCGATATAAATTTGTTAGATACTGCAACTAAGTTATACTACTTATCAAGCAATTTTTCTATCACGAAATATAAACGTTTGGCAGGTTACTTTCCAATGAAAGATCCTGCATGTTCCACAATTTAGACGCGGTTAATCCTTATCTCGCCAAGTCGAAAGGTTTTGTTCTTTGTAGTCGGCGCAATAAATTGCTCTCATCCAAAATAAGTAGGACTGTATTATTAACATGTCCGATTAGTCGGTTTCTATGTTTTCGCGCGAAGCTTCTACTTTCAGCTTCGATTGTCGGAATTCCGAGATCCCTGTGGATATCGTCGTTTCTAGCATACCACGGTGCTTGGACAATTTCTCTTAGCACTTTATTTTGAAAGGTTTGTAAAATATTGGCATTTGTTTTCTTGGTACAACCCCAAAGTTGTATACCGTAGGTCCACACCGGCTTTAGCACTTGCTTGTATAAAAGCAGTTTGTTCTCGGTACTGAGGTGGGAATGTTTTCCGATCAACCAGTACATTTCTCTATATTTGATATCTAGTTCTTTACGTTTCATTTTCACGTGCGAATTCCACTTCAACCTTGCGTCGAGTGTCATTCCCAGGTATTTGGCTTCATTTGCAAAGGGTATTCGGGCCAAATTTATAAAAATGGGCAAGTCATTAATTTTCCTATAAGTGAAATTCACGTGAACAGATTTAGTTCCGTTAAGGGCGATCCGCCAGTCCTTCGTCCATTCATTTACTTTATTTAATGCGTTTTGCAGTTTGGCAGTCGTTTCCTCGATTGTTTTACCTACCGCTAGGATAGCGGTGTCATCGGCAAACGTAGCAAGGATAGTGCCATCTTCTTTCGGTATATCACGAGTATATAACAGATAGAGAAGCGGCCCCAGAACGCTTCCTTGCGGTACGCCGGCCAAAATTTCTTTGAGCTCGGAGTATTCATTTCCATTTCTAACACGGAAGAGTCTATTCCCGAGATATGAATTCAAAATCTCGTATAGGTTTGCGGGAAGTACTGGTCGTAGTTTGCATTTCAAGCCATCGTGCCACACCTTATCAAAGGCTTGCGAGACGTCAAGAAATACGGTTGAGCATATCTTTTTTTCTTCTAGTGCTTTTTCGATTACGTTAGTAATTCTATGCACCTTAGAATCGTCGAATGCTTACTTCTGAACCCAAACTGGTGGTCAGGTATTAGATTATTTGCTTCTATAACCGGTTGGAGACGCCTTAGTAATATCCTCTCGAAAATTTTGGATACGACTGGAAGAAGCGAGATTGGTCTGTATGATTTTACTTCATATGACGGTTTTCCTGGTTTTAAAACCATAATGACTTCCGCAACTTTCCATTGGCTCGGCACGTGTTTTAATCTGAGTGCAGCATTTATAATATGGAGAAGCTTAATAAATGCTCTTCTAGGTAAGGCTTTGAGAATTTCTCCGGTAATCAAATCATAACCAGGAGCTTTCTTAGGTTTTAGTTTCGCGATCTCACGTTCGAGTTCTCTAAGCGTCGCAGATCTGCGCGTTAAATCGTCAGATGGTGGAACTGCCATCCTTGTGATGTTGATGTTATCATGAACCACTTGACCAACGTTCGGTTTAAGGGTTTCTTCCAAATGGGCGGCAAAAATATCCGCTTTTTCTTTATCTTCCCTTGCCCATTCATTTTGATTTATTTTAAGTGGCGGCGCAGGGATTTTGGGCCTTTTGGTGCCTTTTACGGCTTTCCAAAGGGAATAATTGGAATCTTTTTTCGCTGTTAAACTCTCAAGGTAAGAGCCTATCGCACGATTTTTAAAATCCTTAATGCTATTCTTTAACAAATTGCAGAGACGATTCAGATATGCTTTATGCTTGGAGCACGACTCTGTTGCCATCTTTTACGCGCTTTTCTTTTTTCCCTGATTAATTCTTTTATTTCAGAAGGATATCGTAGACCGTATTTGTCCGGCGTTTTTCTTGGATTGGGCGTATTATTCCAAGAGGCGAGCTGTACTATCTGAACGAAGCGATCGACTTCAACCTCAAGTTTATAGGGTGTCGTAAGCGGTACGCTCAGTTCAACATTTACTTCGATCTCGTTCCTAAAGCCTTCCCAGTTAGTTGTTCTACCGGTTAATTTCGCTGGCTCTCGGTTATATACGAGTTTTTCGCTCAATGTCAAAATAACTGGGGAATGATTTAAAATCCATTATTTTTAAAACTAATTAAGCTATATTTAATAAAATTGAATGAGCTTTAACATAAATAAAAGAAAAATGAATTCCATACACTGAAAAAAAAGTTATTTGAGTTTCTTAATGTAGCACCCTGCCACCCTGTATTATTATTTGTCACTTTATGCTAAATTAGAATAAAGTGAAATCTCCCATTACGGACAGCTTTATTCGGCGGACAGATCCCTTCGGCGGACACATTTTTATTACCAAGCTTTTATGTTTCAGACTGCATACATTCTACGTTCCATTAGCCAGACACTACCTTGATCGGACGTGGAGAAGAAATTATTTAATTTAATTCCATTAGACGGAAAAAAAACAAATCAAATCTTCCGTGGCTTAACAACGAATTTTTGTTACTTGCTCACAGTCGATCACATTTAGTACAGTATTCTATGGGCAACGGGGCGGTGTGTGAATATCAATTTTGTAGCAAAACTACTCCGATATGAACCAATGTCTATGACGTATTTTTTCAAAAGATTTTCTGTACTTTGAGGATACCCAAACTCTTCGTTCCATCAAATCTTTTGGGTAGGCGAACAAATAGTAGACAGAGATCAGAAATATTCAAACATCGTGAAAATACAGCCTGCGTATTTAGGTTACGTATGGTGGCATCGTACTCGGTATGGTTCACTTAGACCAAAGTAGGTCCATAATATTGCCACTTGGGTCAATTCTTATTGGTGCTCTTGGAACCATTATGAAAGTTGAAACATTCCCATTATTTATTGATATTCTTTGAGAAAATATCTTGAAGGTCTATGAAGTGGTCTTCCAGCGAGGACTCTCAATTTTTGCTGTTTTGTTTGTTTTCGTTTTTTGTTTTATTAATCGTTTCAAATAAATAAAGATAATTTGTTTAAAAAAACTTGGACGGACAACTTCCCTAGATGGACGAAAATGTTATTAGCGGCACTGTCCGCACCCAAGTCTCAAACCTTTTTAGTGCTCTGACCTACATGCTTTGCACAGAGTTGCAGTCTTTCTATCACTCTGAACATTTTCGTTGTTGGGAGCTATTGTGAACGTGAAAGGTGTTTTTAAACTCGCAATGTCTTGCCTCTTTTACTAGCTTAAGAATATTTCAACTTTTGTTTTTGGTGACTTTTTGTAAATTAGTTTTGTTCATTTACTTCCAATGCACAGAATTCAGTTTTTCTTCTTTCTAACTGTTCTCAGCAAATGGAAAATCAATACGAAAAATAAATTAGAAGATAAGCATCCATTTTTTAAATGTAAATGTTTTTTCTTTATTGGTTGTCTAAAAAATCATATTAACTAGCTACTCCCAAACCTGGCAGCACTGTACAACAGGAGAATGATGCCAATTAAGAAAAGGTTCTTTACCAAGTTTCATCCACCGACTTTTGTTAAAATTCAAAATACACAATTTTTTTTAGCTTTTCAATAACTTTTTTAATACACACTTCTTGTATTTTGAAATCTATTAGAGATAACTGTAAATTTTGATTTATGTAATAAAAACTTTTGGAGCACTTCGTCAATTTTATCGTCGTGTTAAAAAGAAAATTAATTCACAATAGTTCAATAAAGACACCATCTAGAAGTAGTGTCGATGTTGCCAAGTTCCGCAACAAAAATTTTAATTGTTTTTCTCTAATTTTTGTGAATAACCAACAGCCGTGTAATTTCTAAAGCTGTTTATATATGAAATTCCGAAACATAATAGTACAGCTGGCAAGCCCATAGATGTTTATATAGGCGACATCTAATACCAAAAAAATATTTGGTCTGGCTGGAGCAAGTAGTACAACTTACCGCCACCAAAGTAGTTGCCCATCCTACGGTTAACACATCATTCAAATTTGAGCGATTCATTAGTTTTTGAGAACTCATTTCAACGCGTTTCAAAGTTTAAAACACTTTCTGCGAACATTGTCTTCGAATATTGAAAAATCGTTTATTCCACGTATTCTATACATATAAATATGTATAATAGAAGCACTTTATTATATAAAATATTTTTAAACTTGATGTGTACCGCCTTAAATAGCTCTTTGAGTTCGAAAACTAAGAAGCTTGATTCAGAATAAATTTCTCTCTATATAGGATGGCAATGTCAAACAGGTCTTTGACCCAAGTACCTTTGTATGTAGATATCAAAAAGAGTTTACATATGTACTTTCCAATCAGAGATCAGCAGATGATATTTCTGTGGTCAAACGGAATAACAGCATAAGCTATTTTAAGTTATATTTAATATTAATATTAATATTTTCGAAACACTCAAGTTATGCTATTGCTCTTTCCATAAGTTGATAATATGTATAATAATTATAATAACATGAAAATGAAATAGTCGTAAAATATTAATAACGCATAACCTTTCGGTACTATTATCTCAAGTTAAACGTAAGCCGACCTAGGCCTTTGATCGTTTCGGATTAAATATTATTTTGTTTCTACTTTATGAACATTAGTAAGAGTATATGTATGGCATTCATATTTGGAAATTAATGTGTTTTTTTTTCTGTCTCTTAACTACAGTCGAACCTGTTTATGTGGAATCTGGATAAGGGAAATACATCTTTCAGTGGGTGGCACCGTGAAAAAAACTTTTAAGGACCCGAGCTGGGATTGAACCACTGTAGTAGTCCAACGCACTTATCACTATACCACGGTGTCCACTCTGCTGCACCATCAGTTTTACTAATAAAAAACCTCTTTAAACGCAATTGCTGACCTCTGTAAGTGAAATGATAAATATTGGAACCTCTGTAAGTGAGTCCGGTGGAAAATTTTAATATTTTTTCCCCAAAAATATTTGCATATTCCCTGAGACCAAGGCACATAAAGTTGTTTTGCTCCACGTGAGAAAACACATTTATATTTTGCAAATTTTCGACTCCCATCTTGGCTCCATTAATCTCAGGATATGCCCATATTTTAACCGTTTTTTTTTTTCTCTTCAAGTGAATTTGAAATTTCGGTGTAATTATAATTAATTGTTTGCTACCGAAATCATTTATTCCCGACATTCACATATGTACATACATACATACATATGTGTGTCCATATAATTATTCGAATAGAACTCTTATTCTAACGTACAGTTACAATTTTTTAATCTGCTTTAACCAGGAAACTGGGTAACCGGAATACCTCTATAAGTGGGCCTAAAATAAATGGCCCAAGAAGTTCCACTTAACCAGATTCGAATACTATGTTATGTACTAATTTTGAGATTGTGATCAGGTAGTTTATACTCGTATCTCCTTTCAGTTTTGCCGCCTTTACGCATCGTTCATCTTGGTAAATGTCGAACTTTAAATAATAATTAAATAATAAAAAAAAGTACAAAACCTTTCAAGCACCGTTTGTTTTCAAAACTCTGACAAAAATAAAAATGATGCTATTTAAATATCAAAAACAAAGAAAATAAATTATAATTTATAGTTTACAAAACATATACATATATAGAGAAGGTTTAGTCTGTTTTCAAAATATGACCCATCGGAAAACATCAGTGACTGTTACGACCGTCGTACTATTTTATAATCGTCATCAATCTTTCTGCACCTTTGCAACTTATAATTTAGGTAGTTGCGCCACATGGTCATGTAAAGTGTGAGCGTTTACTTTCGGATTCACTTAAACAGTTAAATAAATCTCTAAAATGTCACCCAACACGATTTATGTTCGGTTTTTCTCCGGTAAAATGCAAATGGTTTGTGGATTTTTGAAAGCCATCTTCCGATTGAGTGACAGCTGTCTAACTTCAGTTGTGGTAATGTTCGAATTTCTATTCGGCAAAGGCACTCCAAATGGAGCATAAATTATTCGCCGCTAGACATTTAATATTTATTCACAGATACGGGTACAATCAATTTGAATTGAATGTGAATAACTGCAGGATAAGGTGTGATTTGGATACTAAAAGGCATGCTTCAGGATCTGGTCACTTAGATATAGACATAGATTTAGAATTAAATAAAAATTAGTCCAGTGCTGAGAAGAATATTTATTGGTAAATTATGACATATCCGTTTCCATGATATTGCTATTCGACGAAAGCAAAAAAAAAAAACAAATACCACTTTTGGAGGTCAATACAAATCTATTAAAAAGTTGGCAGGAGGCAGCCAATAATACGCAAATATCTTATAGAAACAAAGAAAGCACGCAATTGGAATTTGACGTATCAGAATGATCAGAATGTCGAATTCGAATCCAAGTGCTACAGCATCGGTGAATTTCGAGCATTGAATTTATCAATCGCCGTTCGGAATCGGCAAAGAACTCTAGGTCCCTTCCATTCGTGCAAAAATATTACAATACACACACAAATGGTTGTGAGAAGTAGGCCCTGGTTCACCCCGAACTGTAACGCCGGGTAAAGAAAGAAAGAAGAATTGTATCGATAACTTCGATAGTTTTGCGATCGATGCTCATTGATTTTGATATGTCGTTGTATTTGCATTGAAGCAGAAGCTCCAAAAACATTTTGACTGAAAAAATCTAAAAATGGCAAAATGTCTGTAGTTTCATCGCCAGAACTACTTCTGAGATAACAGAGTTCCAAAGTTCCAATATTTACAGTCAGGTTCTGAATTTCACTTTCACTCGATATCGAAATTAAATAGGCCAAAATCGATTGTTGGCATTCCAGGTTTCACTGCTATCGAATTCAGTTTCCCTTTTTTCAAAGTGAATTCCAAATAAGTTATCGTGTTCTATATTTCGAATTCACTGTTAGGATGTCGAATTGAAATCACAAGAGAAAAAGTGTGAATTTGGTAAATTGTATTCCACTTTTAGTGAATTCAACCACCAAAAGTGGAATTAGCTGTTCTGTATTCCGAACGAAACTATGAATTGTGGATTGTATGTTCGAAAGTGAATATTTTGGTGTTCTAAATTCCACTCGAAATAGCAACTGTAAATTCGTGTTCTGCATTCCGAAAATCCTTTGTTTTTAGTGAATTAAATTCACTTTAGTTTCTTGGCGTGAATTGAAATTCACATGCCGTTGTAAAATGAATGAATTAATTAATTTGACGATCAGAATCATTTTGAAAAATGTGAGTAAACAAATAAGACTTTGGCATTGGTGTATTAAAATAATTTTATTTGTTTAATAGGGGAAAACACAAAAATTAGAGGCAAGAGAGTATTCTCTTGAATTAGGTATGTGAAAGAAAATCAAGATTGATTCGTGGAGCAAGTTAGTATAATGGTTGAAGAGTGAAGGTCTTCCAACGACTGGATGGAAAAGGATAAGAAATTGTAGTGAACAATTTTTACTAACACAATAAAATATTACATTTTTTTAAGGGGTGGAGGTGAAAGTTTGTACCATCCAAGCAACCAATAACTCTGGAAATCCCTTATTTTTGCAAAAAGAAAATCTTTTCTTTTTCCAACTGCGTACTTTGCAGTTTGGTCCACTTCGAACACAACTGGTGTTGCAAAATGTTTAACATCTCGCCGAGAATATTGCTAACTGTAGATCTACTGTGGCCAAGATCAAAACCCTTTCCCACAGACCTTTGGTAACATCCTTCAGCCTCGCGGTTTTCACCAATCATGTTAAACAAAATAGAAACCATTTGTAATAAAATAAGGTTTTTTTGTAAATTGACTCATTCAAGAAAAACTCACAAAACAAAAACAAGGAATTGAAAATCTTAAGTAATTTTGAAATCATTTGCTGATTTTGACATTTCAAACAAATGAATTCGAAGTGGATTCCAAAAATTCGAATTCACTTGGAATGCAGAACACCGAAGTCTATTCCAAATTCGATTTCAATCCACTTTCACTCGAAATGCAGAACAGTGGTGGATGTTTATTTGTTTCTTGTTGAATTCGTTTTAATTTATTTATTGTGATTAATTTGTGATTATTTCTAGGAATAATTTAGTCTTATCCAATGCCGACAAATGTTTGCTTCCAACACATTGAGTGTTTGTAACAAAACAACTTCTACCTAGAGCCAGATCAGTATCCTTTCCAATTGATTTTTGGAACCTGCCTTTGACCAGGAATCGCAATTATACTCCTGAATAAATAAAGGAAGCAATTGACGAAATTTTCAGATGCAGTGCTATAAAGTCCAAAGGCCATATTTCGACACAAAAATTAAAGAATGTTTGAGTGATTAAAGGGTTTAATTTTTACAACTCCACTTAGTGCTCGCTTCCTTTTTTTTATTAGCATCCTTTTCCATTTCATTGCACAATAAAACCGTTGAAATATTTCCACTCATTTTCACTTAAAAAAAAATTTTCAAAATAAATCTAAATATACAATTTCACAAACTGCACAGAATGACAGAAGTCAGCTGATTCGAAATCGTTTTGAAGACGATTTAGAATTCGGTCAAATTCGTCAGATCGATCGAAATCTAGAACACGAAACTCGATTCCACTGGATTTGGTAAATCGGTATCGATTTGAATAAACTCGAATTCTGGAACTTGTATTAGTGATTCAGAACTGTCGGAATGTCAGATAGGTATTGACAAAAGTGCAGCAGCTTATTGGGAATTCGAATGACAACTCGATTGACCCCGATTTTTGTGATGTAACGGGCCCAATCACAATTTATTATTTCTTGCATGTTTTTAATCTGTAGCGGTTCTCTATGTAAAAGTTTTCTTTTTTATATCAAATTAATTTTGAACCATCAGATAAAACCATAATTAAAAATAAAAATAATACTCGTACGTGGATTATTAAGAAACGAACAGAAAAATAAAATATCTTAATCCCCATTTTACCGCAGAGACGTTAACCAACTTAAAATCAAACATTAATGAATGGATTGATAAATCAATACAATAAAATTAATTATTCAAATGCACGATGAATAAAATTTACAGTAGTTCCCCCCCATTCAGAAATTTATTATTCAAAACTTTTCTCCGTATGACAGGAAAAAATTCCACATAATTATAACTTGAAGTTGTTTTTATTGGGATACAATAATTTATATAGGTAATTATTATCTTTTCGTTCTAAATAAACATCCTTTTTAACACCTTCACATTAAAATATGATAAATAATTTTTTTTTTTTATTAAAAAATTGATTTATTGATATAGAACGTTTTAATCTTTGAGCTAAAAATGAAAACATAAAGAATTCAAATTATTTCGCTGACAGAAGTAAATAAATAGGAATTTATTAAATCCATAAAAGTGTTAACTAAAATGCTTTGAAGTCGGATGTGGGTTTCGTTGTTTATTAGATAGATGAGTTGTGAAATGGCATCCGTCATATTTCATATATCCGTTAGGTTAGGACGGTCGTTTGCAGTAAATGCAATTTCAACCAGAGGCCGTAAGGTGAATGTGGTGAATACCGTAGTTTTGCATGTAGAAACATGCATTTAACAAAATCTTTTCGACATTTTAATGACAGAAAAGAAATAATGACAGAAGAGAAATAAATGTTTCGAGTACATCTGGATTTGAACAGTGAACCATCAGCATGACAATCGACAACGACTACAACTACGCCACAGTCACCCATGACTTGTATGAACATACGAGTGCATCAACAAATGCTTCCGAACTCAAAGCCTAGACTTCTTAGCCTTGATTCGCTCATTTTGACAAATGAAGCTTTAAGTAAAGTCGATCAATGGGGAAGTCGATTTCAATGGATTAGGGCCCTCATCACGTAAGACAGTCGTCATCGTTTTCAATATCGTTAACGATAGAGGTGCTTCACTTTGGCATAAAAATCCTCTCTCGTGAGGTCGTGATTGATCGATCGACTAAGTGTTTAGTTCACGTAAAAAGAAAATCTGTCAAGTACAATCGTCTTGGCGAGCGTGATAGTACGATAGCTATTTAGCTGTCGTATGTCGTGTGGTGGACAATCGTCGGTGAAATTACGTGATGAGAGCCCAGGCTTAGATGCTATTGGCTTGAAATATGTTAGCTTATCCAGGATTGCTACGAGACTTTTAGTATCAGTGGCTGGTCCGTTTGCTAGACTTTGTGATGTTCCTTGCTTAAATGTAGTTAGGTTAGGTTAGGAAGGATATGTGATTGTTTGAGCAATCATTTCCACTCAGAGACCCGAAGGTCTACTGTGAATACCCTCATAGTTTGGGAGTATATCCTCTCCTTACCGTAAACCAGTTTGTGCTTTTGCTGAATCTAAGAAGATCCGATATCTTTAAATTTTCGAGTTTTGCTATATCTGCTAGGACCTTTAGTACGGAGGCGTCGTTCTTGGAGGGCGGGGCAGTAGCTGATTAGATGTTGCATTGATTTGCTTTGTTCCTCATATCCGCAGCTTCTACAGATATCGTTGGACTCACAAGGCCATTTGCTTATCATATGACCTATGGCACAGTGTCCTGTGATTATTCTGGTGATTAAGCGTATGGAGGATTTATCCAGATGAAGCATCGTCTTTGTCCTATTAAGATCAAGTTTCGGCCATAAAGAACGAGATATGACGCAGTCGGTTCGTGTGAGCTACGGAACGTTGGTCTTTTTTGTAGTATGGAGGTGTCAGTATCACTATTGCCCATGGCTGATCCAGCTCTAGCTAGTTCGTCTGCTATCTCGTTCCGTTCGATATTGCTATGTTCGGGCATCCAACACAGTCTAACCTTCTGGTGCCTTATGGCATTTAGTACGTTGCGACATTTTTGGACTGCCGTTGATTTTATTGTGTTTGATCCTATTGCTTTGAGAGCTGGTTGACTATCCACCAGAATGGCTATCTTCGACGGAGGAAGATCGCTTGTTTTTATGAATATTGCAGCCTTTTCAATCGCCAGTAGTTCCAA